>CAXKVI010000002.1:76040170-76640170 GCA_964058755.1 Campiglossa producta
GGTTCTTATTCAATAACATTTTCACCGATAACTCAGTTAACGTTTAATTTATCAAAATATATCGAGGTCCAAATGAAACCTGAGGCCATTCCCTTTAGTTTGATGGGGGATGACCCCAGGCCCCTTTCGTTTGATATCCATATTGTAGGGAAAATTTAAGGTTTTTGAGCAACCACATTTTCACCGATAACTCAGTTATCCATTAATTTATAGAAATATATTGAGGTCCAAATGAAACCTGGGACCATTCCCTTTCGTTTGATACCCACATTGTAGGGAAATTTTAAGGTTCTTATTCAATAACATTTTAACCGATAACTCAGTTATCGATTAATTTATCGAAATATATCGAGGTCCAAATGAAACCTGGGGCCATTCCCTTTCGTTTGATACTCATATTGTTGGGCAATTTTAAGGTTCTTATTCAATAACATTTTCACCGATAACTCAGTTATCGTTTAATTTATCAAAATATATCGAGGTCCAAATGAAACCTGAGGCCATTCCCTTTAGTTTGATACCTATATTGTAGGGTAATTTTAAGGTTTTTGTTCAATAACATTTTCACCGATAAATCAGTTATCGATAAATTTATCGAAATATATTGAAGTCCAAATGAAACCTGGGGTCATCCCCTTTCGTTTAGTACCTATATTGTACGGCAATTTTAAGGTTTTTGGGCAATCACATTTTCACCGATAACTCAGTTATCCATTAATTTATCGAAATATATTGAGGTCCAAATGAAACCTGGGGCCATTCCCTTTCATTTGATACCCATATTGTAGGGCAATTTTAAGGTTCTTATTCAATAACATTTTAACCGATAACTCAGTTATCGATAAATTTATCGAAAAATATCGAAGTCCAAATGAAACCTGGGGCCATTCCCCTTCGTTTGATACTCATATTGTAGAGCAATTTTAAGGTTTTGGTTCAATAACATTTTCACCGATAACTCAGTTATCGATAAATTTATCGAAATATATTGAAGTCTAAATGAAACCTGGGGTCATCCCCTTTCGTTTGATACCCATATTGTAGGGTAATTTTAAGGTTTTTGTTCAATAACATTTTCACCGATAACTCAGTTATCGTTTAATTTATCAAAATATATCGAGGTCCAAATGAAACCTGAGGCCATTCCCTTTAGTTTGATACCTATATTGTAGGGTAATTTTAAGGTTCTTAATCAATAACATTTTCACCGATAAATCAGTTATCGATCAATTTATCGAAAAATATCGAAGTCCAAATGAAACCTGGGGCCATTCCCCTTCGTTTGATACTCATATTGTAGAGCAATTTTAAGGTTTTTGAGCAACCACATTTTCACCGATAACTCAGTTATCCATTAATTTATCGAAATATATTGAGGTCCAAATGAAACCTGGGGCCATTCCCTTTCATTTGATACCCATATTGTAGGGCAATTTTAAGGTTCTTATTCAATAACATTTTAACCGATAACTCAGTTATCGATAAATTTATCGAAATATATTGAAGTCCAAATGAAACCTGGGGTCATCCCCTTTCGTTTGATACCCATATTGTAGGGAAAATTTAAGGTTTTTGAGCAACCACATTTTCACCGATAACTCAGTTATCCATTAATTTATCGAAATATATTGAGGTCCAAATGAAACCTGGGGCCATTCCCTTTCATTTGATACCCATATTGTAGGGCAATTTTAAGGTTCTTATTCAATAACATTTTAACCGATAACTCAGTTATCGATAAATTTATCGAAATATATCGAAGTCCAAATGAGACCTGGGACGTTCCAGTTTCGTTTGATACCCATACTGTAGGGCAATTTTAAGATTTTTGCGCAATCTCATTTTCACCGAATTCAGATATCGATAAATTTATTGAAATACACTGAAGTCCAAATGAAACCTGGGGTCATCCCCTTTCGTTTGATACCCATATTGTAGGGTAATTATAAGGTTTTTGTTCAATAACATTTTAACCAATAACTCAGATAGTACCTTATATGCGATACTCAAAAGGCTGATTCCCCGATATCATCAGTAGTACCAGGTTCCAGCATAAGCGAATACACCAAGCCACCTGGCTGTCCCCTGAACAAAGAACAAGAAACCAGATTGATCAAGTCATGATCGACGGCAGACACAGCTCCACCGTTCTAGACGTGCGTACCCTACGCGGTCTCAATATCGACTCGGACCATTATCTTGTTGCAGCCAAGATACGCACACGCTCCTGTGCAGCGAAGAAAGTACGCACAGTAACGGAAGGAAAGTTTGACGTCGAGAAGCTGCGCGTGACACAGACAGCTGATAATTTCTCCACTCGACTCTCACACCTGCTATCAGAGAGCATTCCTCTACCTAACGATGTAACCGAGCAATGGAAGCATATCTCTCACTCATTACGTACCGCCGCTGAGGCAACTATAGGGTTTCAGCGAGCCCGCAAGAACAACTGGTACGATGAGAAATGCACCACAGCCTCGGTCAAAAAGGACGCTGCATACAGGGAGACGTTGCGAACGGGCGCAACCCGCAGTGTATGGCAACGCTATCGTGAGGCGAAGAAGGAAGAGAGACGCCTTTTCAGAAAAAAGAAACGTGAGGCCGAAAGGCGTGAGTGTGAGGAGCTTGAGATGCTGGCTGGCAGGAATGATGCCCGAAAATTCTATGAAAAGATCCGGCGGATGACGGAAGGTTTAAAGACCGGGGCAAGTTCCTGTAAGGACAATAACGGCGACCTGGTAACCGACGTACAGAATGTACTTAAATTATGGAGGGAGCACTTCTCCTCACTGCTAAATTACGAGGGAGACGTCGAACCCGATACCCCAATCCCTGACGATGGAAAAGTCGTCCCACCACCTGACTATGATGAAGTGAGGATAGCAATATCCCGGCTCAAAAACAACAAATCGCCTGGGAAAGACGGACTACCCGCCGAGCTGTTCAAACACGGAGGCGAAGAGCTGGTAAAAAGCATGCATCAGCTCTTATGCAGAATATGGTCAGATGAGTGCATGCCTCCAGATTGGAATTTAAGTGTGCTCTGCCCAATCCACAAGAAAGGCGATCCCGCTAACCCCACCAACTACCGCGGAATCAGTCTTCTTAATATCGCATATAAGGTTCTTTCTAGCGTATTGTGTGAAAGACTGAAGCCCATCGTAGACAAACTGATTGGACCTTATCAATGTGGCTTTAGACCTGGTAAGTCTACCATCGACCAGATTTTCATGATACGCCAAATCCTGGAGAAGACCCATGATAAAAGCATCGACACTCACCATCTCTTTGTCGATTTTAAAGCCGCTTTTGACAGCGCAAAAAGGAGTTGCCTGTATGTCGGCATGTCTGAATTTAACTTCCCTGCAAAGCTTATACGGCTTTGCCAAATGACGTTGAGCAAAACCAACAGAATCGGGAAGGACCCCTCTGAGCCATTTGAAACCAAACGAGGTTTCAGACAGGGTGACACGCTTTCGTGCGATTTCTTTAACCTGATGCTGGAGAAGATAATTCGAGCAGCAGAGCTAAACCGCAATGGGACAATCTTTTACAAGAGCGTGCAATTGCTGGCGTATGCCGATGATATTGATATCATTGGCCTTAACAGCCACGCAAGCCAAGATTAGAGTTATCGGTGAAAATGTGATTGCCCAAAAACCACAAAATTGCCCTACAATATGGGTATCAAACGAAAGGGCATGACCCCAGGATTAATTTAATATATATATATATATATTTCGATAAATTGATCGATAACTGAGTTATCGGTGAAAATGTGATTGCCCAAAAACTTTAAAATTGCCCTGCAATATTCGTATCAAAAGAAAGGGGATGACCCCAGGTTTCATTTGGACTTCGATATATTTCGATAAATTTATCGATAACTGAGTTATCGGTGAAAATGTGATTGCCCAAAAACCTTAAAATTGCCCGACAATATGGGTATCAAACGAAAGGGGATGGCCCCAGGTTTCATTTGGACATCGATATATTTATCCAATGGGAATTTTGATAGGAGTTTTGAAAATTGTAAATACTATTGGTAAATGTTTCAGTATTCAATAATCTTACTAATATTATAAATGTGAATGCAGCGATGTTTGGATATTTGGATGTCAAGACGTTTACTTCTGTTCGCCAATAACGTGAGAATGGCAAGACGGATTTTGCTGAAATTTGGTAGGCAGACAGCTAGTAGTCTAGAAGGAGGTATAAGCTATTTTTTTTTTTAATTTTGGGGGGTCCGGCCATGCTAGGGACCGATACTTTTCGATTTTTTTGTTTTTCCATATAACTCTGTGTACATTTGATTATGATATTTCACATACAGGTGTAGAAACTTCGAACAATATGGGTATCAAACGAAACTGGAAGGTGCCAGGTCTCATTTGGGCTTCGATATATTTCGATAAATTTATGGATAACTGAGTTATCAGTCGAAATGAGATTGCCCAGAAACCTTAAATTTTCCCTACAATATGGGTATCAAACGAAAGGGGATGACCCCAGGTTTCGTTTGGACTTCGATATATTTCGATAAATTTATCGATAACTGAGTTATCGGTGAAAATGTTATTGAACAAAAACCTTAAAATTACCTTACAATATGGGTATCAAACGAAAGGGGAATGGCCCCAGGTTTCATTTAGACCTCAATATATTTCGATAAATTAATCGATAACTGAATTATCGGTGAAAATGTGGTTGCTCAAAAACCTTAAATTTTCCCTACAATATGGGTATCTAACGAAAGGGGATGACCCCAGGTTTCATTTGGACTTCAATATATTTCGATAAATTTATCGATAACTGAGTTATCGGTGAAAATGTTATTGAACAAAAACCTTAAAACTGCTCTACAATATGAGTATCAAACGAAGGGGAATGACCCCAGGTTTCATTTGGACTTCCATATATTTCGATAAATTTATCGATAACTGAGTTATCGGTGAAGATGTGATTGCCCAAAAACTTTAAAATGTCCCTACAATATGAGTAACAAACGAAAAGGAAAGGCTGCAGGTTTCATTTGGACTTCGATATATTTCGATAAATTTATCGATAACTAAGTTATCGGTGAAAATGTAATTGCCCAAAAACCTTAAAATTGCCCTACAATATGGGTATCATTTGGATTTCAATATATTTCGATGAATTTTTCAATAACTGAGTTACCGGTGAAAACGAGATGGCTCAAAAGCCTTAAAATTGTCCGACAATATGGGTATCAAACGAAAGAGCATGACCCCAGGTTTCATTTGGACTTCCATATATTTCGATAAATTTATCGATAACTGAGTTATCGGTGAAAATGTGATTGCCCAAAAACTTTAATATTTCCCAACAATATGGGTATCAAAAGAAAGGGGATGGCCACAGGTTTCATCTGGACTTTAATATATTTCGATAAATTTATTGATAACTGAGTTATTGGTGAAAAATCTTTAAAATTGCCCTACAATATGGGTATCACACGAAAGGGGATGGCCCCAGTTTTCATTTGGACTTCAATATATTTCGATAAATTTATCGATAATTGAGTTATCGGTGAAAACGAGATGGCTCAAAAGCCTTAAAATTGGCCAACAATATGGGTATCAAACGAAAAGGGATGGCCCCATGTTTCATTTGGACTTCTATATATGTATTTCGATATATTTATCGATAACTGAGTTATCGGTCAAAACGTGATCGCCCAAAAACGTCAAATTATTTAATCAATCTACCTTTCCCCATTGATGGGAATTTTGAAAATTTTAAATACCCTTGATAAATGCTTCAGTATTCAATAATCTTAATCTTAATCTTAATAATATTATAAATCTGAATGTAGCGATGTTTGGATGTTTGGATGTTTGGATGTTCACGATTTTCGTTCCTCAATCACGTGAGAATGGCAAGACGGATTTTCTTGAAATTTCACATCCAGACAGCTAATAGTCTGGAAGGAAGTATAGGCTATCGATATATTTCGATAAGTTTATCGATAACTGAGTTATCGGTCAAAATGTGATTGCCAAAAAAACCTTAAAATTACCCTACAATATGGGTATCAAACGAAAGGGGAAGGCCCCAGGTTTCATTTGGACTTCGATATATTTCGATAAATTTATCGATAACTGAGTTATCGGTGAAAATGTGATTGCACAAAAACCTTAAAATTGCCCCACAATATGGGTATCAAATGAAAGGGCATGACCCCAGTTTTCATTTGGACTTCGATATATTTCGATAAATTTATCGATAACTGAGTTATCGGTGAAAATGAGATTGCCCAAAAACCTTAAAATTGCCCTACAATATGGGTATCAAACGAAAGGGCATGGCCCCAAGTTTCATTTGGACTTCGATATATTTCGATAAATTTATCGATAACTGAGTTATCGGTGAAAATGTGATTTCCCAAAAACCCTAAAAATGCCCAACAATATGGGTATCAAACGAAAGGGCATGACAACAGGTTTCATTGGGACTTCGATATATTTCGATAAATTTATCGATAACTGAGTTATCGGTGAAGATGTGATTGCCCAAAAACTTTAAAATTGCCCTACAATATGTGTAACAAACGAAAGGGCATGGGCCCAGGTTTCATTTGGACTTCGATATATTTCGATAAATTTATCGATAACTGAGTTATCGGTGAACATGTGATTGCCAAAAAACCTTAAAATTGCCCTACAATATGGGTATCAAACGAAAGGGGATGGTACCAGTTTTCATTTGGATTCAATATATTTCGATAAATTTATTGATAACTGAGTTATCGGTGAAAAATCCTTAAAATTTCCCAACAATATGTGTATCAAACGAAATGGGATGGCCCCAGTTTTCATTTGGACTTCAATATATTTCGATAAATTTATCGATAATTGAGTTATCGGTGAAAACGAGATGGCTCAAAAGCCTTAAAATTGGCCAACAATATGGGTATCAAACGAAAAGGGATGGCCCCAGGTTTCATTTGGACTTCGATATATGTATTTCGATATATTTATCGATAACTGAGTTATCGGTCAAAACGTGATCGCCCAAAAACATCAAATTATTTAATCAATCTACCTTTCCCCATTGATGGGAATTTTGAAAATTTTAAATACCCTTGGCAAATGCTTCAGTATTCAATAATCTTAATCTTAATAATCTTAATAATATTATAAATCTGAATGTAGCGATGTTTGGATGTTTGGATGTTTGGATGTTTGGATGTTCACGATTTTCGTTCCTCAATCACGTGAGAATGGCAAGACGGATTTTCTTGAAATTTCACATCCAGACAGCTAATAGTCTGGAAGGAAGTATAGGCTATCGATATATTTCGATAAGTTTATCGATAACTGAGTTATCGGTCAAAATGTGATTGCCAAAAAAACCTTAAAATTACCCTACAATATGGGTATCAAACGAAAGGGGAAGGCCCCAGGTTTCATTTGGACTTCGATATATTTCGATAAATTTATCGATAACTGAGTTATCGGTGAAAATGTGATTGCACAAAAACCTTAAAATTGCCCCACAATATGGCCAACAATATGGGTATCAAACGAAAAGGGATGGCCCCAGGTTTCATTTGGACTTCGATATATGTATTTCGATATATTTATCGATAACTGAGTTATCGGTCAAAACGTGATCGCCCAAAAACATCAAATTATTTAATCAATCTACCTTTCCCCATTGATGGGAATTTTGAAAATTTTAAATACCCTTGGCAAATGCTTCAGTATTCAATAATATTATATAAATATCAAAGTTTGAAGTTAAGATGAACTATTCGATAAATGCTTTCTGAGACATTTATATCCATACTTAAAGCCAAAGCAATATTTAACTTTAGAAACCTCACTTTCAATCGATTTCAAGGATATGTATATTAAATAAAATTTTTGAAACCCGTTTTTCAATACATACTATTTTTTCAAAACACTAGGAACATAGACAAATAATTGATCTTCCAACAGTTTTTTATTTGACCAATCTAACTAACTTGGTGAACTTCGACGACCGAATTTTTACTTCAAATGTTGAAAGGGTACTTCGCAGGGGCGGACAAGGCCGCGGGTATGTACTAGTAATATTATAAATCTGAATGTAGCGATGTTTGGATGTTTGGATGTTTGGATGTTCACGATTTTCGTTCCTCAATCACGTGAGAATGGCAAGACGGATTTTCTTGAAATTTCACATCCAGACAGCTAATAGTCTGGAAGGAAGTATAGGCTATCGATATATTTCGATAAGTTTATCGATAACTGAGTTATCGGTCAAAATGTGATTGCCAAAAAAACCTTAAAATTACCCTACAATATGGGTATCAAACGAAAGGGGAAGGCCTCAGGTTTCATTTGGACTTCGATATATTTCGATAAATTTATCGATAACTGAGTTATCGGTGAAAATGTGATTGCACAAAAACCTTAAAATTGCCCCACAATATGGGTATCAAATGAAAGGGCATGACCCCAGTTTTCATTTGGACTTCGATATATTTCGATAAATTTATCGATAACTGAGTTATCGGTGAAAATGTGATTGCCCAAAAACCTTAAAATTGCCCTACAATATGGGTATCAAACGAAAGGGCATGGCCCCAAGTTTCATTTGGACTTCGATATATTTCGATAAATTTATCGATAACTGAGTTATCGGTGAAAATGTGATTTCCCAAAAACCCTAAAAATGCCCAACAATATGGGTATCAAACGAAAGGGCATGACAACAGGTTTCATTGGGACTTCGATATATTTCGATAAATTTATCGATAACTGAGTTATCGGTGAAGATGTGATTGCCCAAAAACTTTAAAATTGCCCTACAATATGTGTAACAAACGAAAGGGCATGGGCCCAGGTTTCATTTGGACTTCGATAAATTGATCGATAACTGAGTTATCGGTGAAAATGTGATTGCCCAAAAACCTTAAAATTGCCCTACAATGTGGACACTAAACGAAAGGGGATGGCCCCAGGTTTCAATTGAACTTCGATATATTTCGATAAATTTATCGATAACTGCGTTATCGGTGAAAATGTGATTGCCCAAAAACTTTAAAATTTCCCCACAATATGGGTATCAAAAGAAATTGGATGGCCACAGGTTTCATCTGGACTTTAATATATTTCGACAAATTTATCGATAACTGAGTTATTGGTGAAAAATCCTTAAAATTGCCCTACAATATGGGTATCAAACGAAAGGAGATGGCGTCAGTTTTCATTTGGACTTCAATATATTTCGATAAATTTATCGATAATTGAGTTATCGGTGAAAACGAGATGGATTAAAAGCCTTAAAATTGGCCAACAATATGGGTATCAAACGAAAAGGTGTGGCCCCAGGTTTCATTTGGACTTCGATATATGTATTTCGATATATTTATCGATAACTGAGTTATCGGTCAAAACGTGATCGCCCAAAAACCTCACATTTTTTAATCAATCTACCTTTCCCCATTGATGGGAATTTTGAAAATTTTAAATACCCTTGAGAAATGCTACAGTATTCAATAATATTATATAAATATCAAAGATGAACTATTCGATAAATGCTTTCTGAGACATTTATATCCATACTTAAAGCCAAAGCCATATTTAATTTTAGAAACCTCACTTCACTCGATTTCAAAGATATGTATATTAAATAAAATTTTTGAAAACCGTTTTTCAATATATACTATTTTTTCAAAACTCTAGGAACATAGACAAATAATTGATCTTCCAACAGTTTTTTATTTGACCAATCCACCTAACTTGGTGAACTTCGACGACCGAATTTTTACTTAAAATGTTGAAAGGGTACTTCACAGGGGCGGGCAAGGCCGCGGGTATATACTAGTATTATATAAATATCAAAGTTTGAAGTTTAGATGAACTATTCGATAAATGCTATCTGAGAATTTATATCCATACTTAAATCCAAAGCAATATTTAACTTTAGAAACCTCACTTTCAATCGATTTCAAGGATATGCATATTAAATAAAATTTTTGAAACCCGTTTTTCAATACATAATATTTTTTCAAAACTCTAGGAACATAGACAAATAATTGATCTTCCAACAGTTTTTTATTTGACCAATCTACCTAACTTTGTGGACTTCGACGACCGAATTTTTTTCTTTTATCATGGGTCTTCTCCAGGATTTGGCGTATCGTGAAAATCTGGTTGTTGTTGTTGTTGTTAACAATGCATTGCCCTGTCTAGAGTGTATGATCATTCCGAAGATCTTCATCAAGCTCTTCTAAGGGGAGTCCAAGGAAACGTGCAGTTTCAACAGGGTTTGTCCAGAGGGACAGAGGGGTTAGAAGAGTAGGTTCAGATGAACAATTGAAGAGATGTAGAGTATCATGGGGGGTCCTACCACATGCAGGGCATGTATTTAAGATTGTATCATTAAGTCTGGATAAGTAGGAGTTTAACCTTATCCAGACCTAAGCTGTGCCAAGGTCACTCTTGTCTCCCTTGATAAGGTGCGTTCTTCTTCAGCAATATCCGGTGGAGGACTGTTCAGAACGGGATTCACAGGTAGAGATCCGACAAAAGTGTCTACCGACTCGGTGTGGATGTCGGTTAGAGCCCGCTTATGATTCTGCAGATCAAACGGCAAGGTAATGGGTGTGTTCGAGCCGCTCAATATTACTGCAATATTGCAGTCATGTTACTTTATTGATGGAATGGTGCTGATACTTAGATGACTATATGCAACAATGATTGCATACTTTATTTTCATGTTGCGCATGATGACCTTGTGATGCGCAACAGATTGTCAACATTTTATTCAACGAACGCGCGACGTTGCAAATTTTGCCAAAACGTTGCCGAAGAACGTGATGCTCTGTCATAAAAAGTAACACTGCCGCAACAATTGCGGCTCGAACACACCCAACATGATGCCGGATCTCATCATAATGCTTGAAAATCTGGTCGATGGTAGATTGTCTACGATGGGCTTCAGTCTTTCACACAATACGCTAGAAAGAACCTTATACGCGATGTTGCGGCTAGGAGGTGGTTCTGATTAAAACAGTCCAAATAGTTTTGTGATCATTAGGGATCAGTTTTATATCATTTTTGTCTGCCTCCTACTCGCTCGCCGCCAAAATTATATCTACCATGAATTTGCAAAATTAATGTCAATTTACCGAGCGAGGGAGATTTCAATGTTGCCAGATGGGCCAAATCATAAATTATCTTTTACATTTCATTTTCGTTAAGAACAAGGTTATACAAAGAACATTGAAAAGGACAACAGTGTTGTACATGAAAAAATAACTGCGTAAACATAAATAAAACATTATGGATTCTCGCCAACATCCCGACCAACGTGAATCTGGTCAGATTCACCAACATCTAGTCTGGCGAGCACGCACGCCGGTCGCCTAAACACTCCCACCTTCGTTCGCACCTCCGCCACTCTGACTTGGTTGTCCTTGCCTGGGTATACTCCAATGATTCGCCCCAATGGCCACTTGGAGCGATGTATGTTGCTGTCACACAGCAAGACTAAATCTCCAACGCGTAGTGGTTCAACTGGTTGATACCACTTAGCTCGTCGGCACAGATCGGGAAGGTATTCGGCCAACCACCTTTTCCAGAATCGATGTTGTGCTTGCTGCACTCTCCTCCATTGTTTTCTGGAGACTGTGTGCTCCTCCTCTCGCGGATGAGGGGTCTGTTCTGAGTTGGCAGTACCTATAAGAAAATGGTTAGGTGTTAAGGCTTCATCGGTGGGTGCTTCTAAAGGGATATGCGTTAGTGGCCTACTATTCACTAAATTCTCGGCCTCACACAAAAGACTGTATAAACTGTGCTCTGGTAGGTTCTCCTCATACAGCGCATGTCCGATGGCCCGTTTAACGCTACGAACCAGGCGTTCCCAGCAGCCACCTACGTGTGGATTCAATGGGCAATTGAATACCCACTCGATGCCGTCATTCGCCAGTGCGTCAGCAATCTTACCGTGGATGAAATCCAAACTTTGCCGTTGTAGCTCTTTATTAGCGCCGATGAAATTGGTGGCGTTATCCGACCGTATGCGGATCGGCGCGCCGCGTCTGCACATAAAATTGCGGATACATAGCAGACATGTGTCAGTGCTGAGGTCCTTGGCAATTTCGAGGTGTATAGCACGCGTCGTCAAACAAGTGAACAGCGCTATCCAACGTTTTTCCTTTCGCCTGCCGATTGTCACGAAGAACGGTCCCATGTAATCCAGCCCAGTATAAGAGAATGGCCTAACAAATGGAGTAAGTCTATCCTCTGGCAGCTGGCCCATTAGCGGTGGTCGTGGTTGCGCACGATTTCTTTTACAAATATGGCACTCCTTACTTGCACGCCGTACGGCTACTCTGATGCTGGCAATCCAAAACTTTCGACGGATCTCCGCAACAACAGTTTCCTCATTTTGGTGCTTTGCCTTTCGGTGGTAGTTCCTAACAATTAAGTCGGTTACGTGGTGTTGTTTCGGAAGGATGATTGGTCTGCGGCTTTGGAAGGACAAGGCATCCGCGGCATCAATTCTTCCCTTGATACGCATTACCCCGGTCTCATCTACGTACGGCGTCAGCTTTGCCAAATCGCTATTCCGCGGCAATTGCTTTCCTGCACACAATGCCTCGTATTCTTCCGGGTATGCGCGCTTCTGCACTGCTCGACAAATTACTCGTTCCGAAGTTCCAAGCACTCCTACCGTAAGATAGCCACGCTCCCTCATTATGTCATGCTTCTGTCGGCAATTATTGACAAACCGCAACACCCAGGCTATGACTCTCTTCATGCGAGTGAAGCACGAAAATCTTTCCATCATGTCATCGATGCGCCCAATTTGAAATATGTACTTATTGCGAAGTTCTTCGGTGGTTTGCGTCTCGATCGCCACTGTTGGCCACTGGGACTCGTCTTGCATCAGGAAACCAGGTCCACTCACCCAAAAAAAATCGGCTGGATTCGCCTTGCTCGGCACCCATCTCCAATCTGTTACTTGACTGACAGCTAAAATTTCATTTACTCTGTGTGCCACGTATGGTTTATATTGTCTATGGTCGGACGAGATCCACGCCAGTGTGGTCTTGGAGTCACTCCACATTACTGTCCTTACAGGTTCAATATCGTGATTCTCAAGGATGGTTGTACGTAGTCGCGTGGCCAAGACAGCGGCTTGTAGCTCTAGACGCGGTACCGTGGTCAGCTTCAGCGGCGCGCACTTTGCCTTACCCATTACGAATGCTAAGCGTATTTGACCATGGCCAGTGTTGACCCTCAATTATGCCACGGCTCCATAGGCCGACTCGCTGGCATCGGCAAACACGTGCAGCTCCACAGGTGATTTAAACAGATTGACATCGTAACATCGCGGCACTTTCAGCGTTTGAATGTCCTTCAGCATATTCAGCCACTTCCGCCACATCTCGTAAGGCTCGTCCGGTATTCCGTCATCCCAGCCCACTTTCTCTCGCCACACCTTCTGCAGTATCAACTTCGCCACTATGGAATATTCCGCCGCTAAACCAAATGGGTCAAATACCGACATTGTTATGCTCAACGCTTCCCGTTTGGTTGGCCTTCTGGCGCCTGTCATCAATCCTTTATTGATCTTGCCGAATGATAACGCGAATTTCAGCTCATCGTTCACCGTGTCCCAAAACATTCCGAGCACTCTCTGAAAGGTACCCTCGGCAGATCTATCAAGATTTACTGACGTCTGCGTCATTTCTCCGTCATTAAAAAGTCCGGATAACCGTTGGTTGTTCGACACGAACCGCTTAAGTTCAAAACCGCCTTGTTTGTGCACCCAAACTACCTCCTTGGTCACTCGCTCAGCCTCTTCTGGGGTGGAGAAACAGTGAACATAATCGTCCACATAGTGGTTATGGATGATAGCATCTGTTGCCTCGGGAAACATTGTGTCAAATTCTCGGGTGTTTTTGTTTTTGACGAACTGCGCTGAGCAGGGTGAACAAGTCGCGCCAAATGTCATCACTGCCATGATGTAATCTTCTATAGGTGCCTCCGGATTGCTCCTCCAAAGGAACCGCTGCGCTTCTTGATCTTCGCGCCGTACCCGCACCTGATGGAACATCTCTACCACATCTGCGCAAACGCCGACCGCCCTTTGCCTGAATTTCATCAGCACCGTCGTTAATGACTGACCCAAGTCTGGTCCACTTAGCAATACCGAGTTCAGGGATATGCCATCAGTTTCAGCTGCAGCATCGAAAACCACTCGTAACTTCTCCGGTTTGTTAATGTTGCGCACTCCAAAGTGCGGTAAATACCAGTTTCGATGGCATCGCTGCCGCGCTTCCGCGTCACTTAACCGCCTTACGTACCCCTTTTTTATGTATTCGTCGATGATGTGAGTATACTGTTCTCGCAAGCCTGCTTCGTGATCAAACTTCCGCTCCAGGGTCATGAACCGCTTTTCTGCCATACCTCTACTATCCGGGAGTATCACAGCATTGTCCTTCCAAAGTAGCCCGGTTTCAAACCGCTGGCCTATTCTGACAGTTGTTGTATGTAGCAAGGTCTTAGCTCTCTCTTCCGCCGCGCTCTCTACATGAGTATGCGCTCCACACACTGACATATTGTCATTAACGATAAAATCTTCAACCAGTTGCTCAAGCTTCGATTCGCGGCCTTTACATACAAACAAGGAACGCAATTTTTCGTTTGAGGATTGCCCTTCAGTTGCCCCATAAAGCACCCAACCAAGCTTCGTCAGCACCACTGTTGGTCCACGCTTCCCATCCGCAATGACTCGCTTTGCTACGCCTAAGTGTGCGTTGTCTAAACCTATTAATATCTCCGGTACCCCTGAATCATAATTAGCTATAGGGAGCTTATTGGAGAATCGATGCTTCCAACTAATTTCTGCCAAGTTCACTGTTTCCTTCGGTAGTTGCAAGTCTTCTACCACCTTGACGTTTTTTATGCAGAATCGTCTGCTATTCGCATCTAAACCCGATATTTGTAAAATGCTAGATAAAACTGTTTGAGTTACTGAATTATTTCCAAACCATTGTAAAGTGAGTTTCTCCTTTTTGCCGTCCAATGCAAGCTGATTCGCTAGCCTCTTATTCATCAGCGTGACTGCTGAGCCTTCATCTACAAATGCATAGCTTACTATCTCCCGCCCGTTCGCATATAACCTGACGGGTAAGATTTTAAAAAGAACGTTTACATTTTCTTGCTGTGGAACCGCGTTAGTAAACACTACACTGGTTGCCCTGACGTTTCTTGCCTCTGATTCGCGCTCGTTCTTCAGCTGCATGTAACAACCCGTGGACCTTCTTCGTGCAGTCCAATCTTCTTGATGTTGGCAGCTTAAACAATAATTCCTCCATAAGAGTCGGGTTACTTAAATGGTGTTCACAACCGGCCGCTTCTAGAAATGAGGACAAATTCTGCACCTTCGTGGCAAACGGCACCAGCATGTCTAAACGATTTTCAGGTATGGACGAGGAACTTCTAATTCGCATGATCTGGCTTTTAACTAACTGCTCTGGCCTACCAAATCGCTCACCTAACACGTCTATAACTCGGGGTACGTTGTTACTGTGAATGAGTAGACATTCAACTACCTCGCGCGCCTTTCCCTTGATGGCTTTCTGAAGTCGTAGCATGTTCTGCCGCTCATTGTACCCATACTCTTGCGTTGTCATGATGAACGATTCCCGGAACATTGGCCAATCCTCTGTCCTGCCGTCAAATTCTGGCAAATCGTACAACTTTTTAATTGCTCCCTGGCTAGAGGAATTGCTTAAGACTCGGTTTAAATTGGCCAAGGTTCCGGCAATGGATTCATTTTCAAGTGTATTTCAACTCCCCCTGATATTGAATTATTATCGCCTAAACGTGTACCCGGCGAAGCATTGTTTGACGTGGCTGTCAGTCGTGCCACCACATTTTGTAATTCGGTCATTTGCCTCATCATAGCGCTAATTTGCGCCTCGATTGATGCATGTTGTTGTCGCGCACCTACATTTTGCTCTTGTACTGTAACGTTTAAATCGTCGCCGTCGCCATCTTCTTCAAGCCGATGAGTACTCGACCCCGAACGCGTTAACGGCATTTTTTACCAATCGCCCTTTCGCAATAATTTGTTGCTATAATAGTCAGAAGCTTTTCCGACCACCGTTTTTATGCCCTACACCGACTCACCCTACACTACCAAACCAAATTCCAGTACTCACCCCTTCTTCTCCTGTGTCTCTATCTCGCCCTGGAGTGTGGTAGCAGCTTACTTGACGTCCGAGCCGATGTACAATCTAATAAAAATGTGGTTGATGAAAACTCCTTTGTTTTAAAAATTGACCGGCAAATGCAACTATCTTGGCGCTACAGCTATATGTACGCAACTAGCGGGGTCCCCACAATACGAAAATTAAAGTTGTGTATTCTCACGTTGCGTTGTTCGCAAATTTACTAAATTAAGGCATATAATGACGAAGCTCGTAGAGTCATCTATATTTGATGTATTGCGACACGTGGGAGCATCCGCTAACCGGTGCAATGAAAATTTTAACTTATGAGTGCACTTTGTCAACTAGCGCTAGCGCTCCAATGTAAAAAATGATATAAAAGATGTTGCGGCTAGGAGGTGGTTCTGATTAAAACAGTCCAAATAGTTTTGTGATTATTAGGGATCAGTTTTATATCATTTTTGTCTGCCTCCTACTCGCTCGCCGCCAAAATTATATCTACCATGAATTTGCAAAATTAATGTCAATTTACCGAGCGAGGGAGATTTCAATGTTGCCAGATGGGCCAAATCATAAATTCTCTTTTACATTTAATTTTCGTTAAGAACAAGGTTATACAAAGAACATTGAAAAGGACAACAGTGTTGTACATGAAAAAATAACTGCGTAAACATAAATAAAACATTATGGATTCTCGCCAACACGCGATATTAAGAAGACGGATTACGCGGTAGTTGGTGGGGTTAGCGGGATCGGCTTTCTTGTGGATTGGGCATAGCACACTTAAATTCCAATCTGGAGGCATGCACTCATCTGACCATATTCTGCATGAGAGCTGATGTATGCTTTTTACCAGCTCTTCCCCTCCGTGTTTGAATAGCTCGGCGGGTAGTCCGTATTTCCCAGGCGATTTGTTGTTTTTGAGCCGGGATATAGCTATCCTCACTTCATTATAGGCAGGTGGTGGGACGACTTTTCCATCCAATTTAGCAGTGAGGAGAAGTGCTCCCTCCATAATCTATATTATTATTCTAAAACACGGCGCTTAGCTAGACTAAACTACAATACGTATATAAAAGAAATGTATATCAGATGAAAGCTTATCATGAGCATGTTTGCAAAAAATTATAACAATTCCAATAGGTTATTTTGTTCATGAGAAATTAGCGTTTAAAGTTTGTACCCAAGCTCTTTATATGGCACTATTAACATGCTTTGTAAATGTATATCCATACATATGTACATACAATGCTCGCATGGATTTCAGTCGAAATAGACAAACATTGAAAAAAATGTAAATATGTATGTATGTATGTAAGTACATCTGATTTTGCGCTACTTTGACTACAAAAGCAATGCAGGGGTAATAAGCAAACACACCCGATTATTGGGGGTTACATACTAGTTTAAGTAAATTCGGTACGGCGGTTACCAGGTCGCCATTATTGTCCTTACAGGAACTTGCCCCGGTCTTTAAACCTTCCGTCATCCGCCGGATCTTTTCATAGAATTTGCGGGCATCATTCCTGTCACCCAGCATCTCAAGCTCCTCACAATCACTTCACGTTTCTTTTTTCTGAAAAGGCGTCTCTCTTCCTTCCTCGCCTCACTATAGTGTTGCCATACACTGCGGGTTGCGCCCCATCGCAACGTCTCCTCAGTCGGCACATAGGCTTAGATAAATGTTATGTTGAAAAACCTCGCCTTGATGTGGATCGCGGCGAGACGCTCGTCCACAGGAGTGAACGCTAATACTTGGCGGCGAAGTCTCTTTCCCACCACGAATCCTACACCACGCGCTTTGCCGCGTGTCTGGCCACAAGGACCGATGATCGTCTTTCCTTGCCCCGTCCATCACATTTCCTGCAGGGCGGTGATGCCGGCCTTTGCGCCTACGAGGACATAAACCAGGCAGGCAGCGGTACCGTCCCTTGAAAGGGTCCGGACATTCCCGGTACATGCCCTAATATCCAAATCATTATGCCTTATTCGTTTTTCCGGGTCGTCAACATTAAAGGGGGTTCTCATCCGAGGCTTTGTTACATTAGTTTTCATTGGAATTAAGTTTTTTACGTGGCGGGTCCTAAACCCAGCGCACAACCCGTTTCGGGGTTTTTGGAAAATATTTACACATTTATATAGCGAGCCGCTTGCTTCAAGACAGACGCCCGCTTGCAGCCGCACCTCATGGTGATCAGACGCTGCGCAAAAGACCTCGGTGAGCGCTTAAACCAAGTATGTCAGAGTGGCCCCACCGGGGCTCCTTCTCTTTCTGCCGCGAGCCTAGATAGCTCACGTTGCCCAGAGTGTACGAACGAGGACGCAAGAGACACGATTGGGCAAGGTCGCACAGCAACCACACCCCATTACACTCCAAAAACATGCGTCCTGTATTATTACACACACATACACAGTAACACATACAAAATCTAGTAATTTTTGAATGGCTGTAATTATTTTAATACATAGTTAAGATAATCGCACACGGTTTGACGTGTAAGAAGCTTCAACTCTAAGAATAAGTAATCGTTTTTTTTGGGAAAAAATTCTAAAATTATGACAAAATTCACTTTAAAAATGCCTTTTTTCCCCATATAAAATGTATGGTAAAGGGCGAAAAAATAGGCACCCTAAGGGTTAAGTTACAGCGATGATTTTTTGCAAAGCTTATTTTGTCATCAATTACTAACTTTTTGGGGGTAATACCCCAAAAAAAAAAATTTTTTTATTTAGCTAGGTACTAACATCGATTTTCACGTGAAACACCTGTCAAAATCCATACAAAATTTCTTGTCGTGAAATAGCCGTGAAATTTCGCTTGTAGTTCACGGCAAAATAGTACTGAGTTTACGACCTGAAAATATTGCGCAATATGGCATTAGCAACATTTTTTCATGTCATTTAAAACAGTGCGAAAAGTGACATTGGTCCTTGAAAATGAAAAAATTACAGAATAAGGATTATTAAACAAAGAATAAATGAAATAAAAAAATGAAAATCGCTAGCAACATTTCACGACAAGCCAATTGCATGTTGCCGGTGAAATTCCACGGTTTTGATGATAGTACTTGGCTTTTGAATCACTCGAATATACATTTATGTATAAAAACCTCGTTTAAGTTTTGTAAAAGTAACTGAAAAATTACCTAGGCATTTTTGATAATTTCTGTATAAGCATTGTCCGATAAAAAATTGCAATGTACACATAGCTATGCGGTTTTCCATATTTCAGCAAGGAAAAAAAGTGTAGGGATTTTTGTAGGTATTTTGTTTTTAAAGCGTAGGGAAATCTATAGAGTTTTACTTCATTTGAAGGGATTTTAGAGGAAAAAAATTACTGATCCAGCTCTAGGTTCAATCATAAAAAGATCCACCAAGCAACATGGCTATCGCCAGATCGGAAAACGCGCAACAAGATCGATCACTTTGTGATAGACGGACGGCATGCTTCCAGCGTTATGGACGTACATACAATGCGGGGTCCTCACATCGACTCCGATCACTACTTGGTAGCAGCCAAGATTCGTACCCACCTAAGTACAACAAAAGAGCCGCCACAAAAAACGCAAGGAAAGCTGGACGTCGAAAAACTGCAGTCACAACAGGTAGCCAATGATTTCGCAGAACGACTCGCACACCTGCTTTCTGAGAGCACAATTCAACCCAGCGGAGTACATGAGCAGAAAACCCAGGACATCGCCATGGATCTCTGCGCAGTGGAACCACCCGGGGTTTTACCTCGGCCAAGGACTGTCACTTTCAATGTAACCCTTTTTAGTATGTTTTGTCCCATTCCGAAACTATCATCCTCCCCCCTTGCAGCAGGGCTGCAAGATATTCTTTTGTTACGGGCGGGCGTTGAGCCGAACCCCGGACCAAAAGAATGGATATGCAGTGTCTGTTGCAAAAAAATATATATTAAACGGTCGCATTCTGTGCTATGCTTCTCGTGTAAGAGATGGCTCCATAAATCTGGATGTTCAGGGCTTAACCTTAACATCCACAGACCCCGTACTTTCTTTAGTACTTTCGTGGCCCCTTGTTGTTTGCGCCGTCGGGCGTCCCGCGGTAAGCGCCGTTCAAGCGCACCCCTACCGCCACCTTCTAGTAGCAATACTAATAATAATAATAATAATGTCTTAACGACTAGCAGCATTTCTGCTATACCCGCCACACAAATTCCAGACTGTTGCTCGTACCTTATGGCGTCAACATCACGCGCAGCAGCTCAACACTCTTGCTCCCACCGGAGCAGTTTAGACATGAGCAACTCCGAGCATCAGTCTCTGTCTGTTTCTTTATTACACCCCCCCTCCCGTTTACACGTGAGTCAGGATCAACATCTTCTTGCACCTGTCTCGACGTGTACTGTTTGTCGGCAAAGATTATACACGCTCGCGTCATCGGTCAAATGCAATAACTGCTTAGGCCAATGCCACGTGCATCTATGCTCTGGGCTCGCGAACAGGAATCTTTGGACGGATGCGTTCATCGCACCATGCTGTAACACGCCTCAGCCTACGACGCCAGCCAACCCGGTTACACCAGGTCCACAGCTAACTAGGCTGAGGCACAGCCTTGGTCTTCGCCTACCAACACCTGGGCGAACACATCCGTCTCTCACGCCTTTGGTTAACTCGACATCGACCCCACCGGCGCACTTCCAAATCTTACAGCACAACTGTAACGGATTAACTGGTAAGATCGCAGAGATAACCAATTTGATGACGCAATATGACATAAAACTTGCCGCAATCCAAGAAACCAAGCTCAGTCCAAGGTCGGACCTCATTACCTATGGCGGATATAACATTCACCGGAAAGACCGTCATAGAGTAACAGGAGGTCTGGGAGGTGGTCTAGCGTTCATAACGCACAACTCTGCACAGTATCATCTATTTGATACCGACATCGAAGGAACGGATGATATCTTAGAAAGCCAAGGTATTACCATCCGTACAGGAGATGTCGATCTGCAAATCATAAACATCTACATACCCCCTGTCTCAAGTTGCCCCACCGGTTATCACCCCGACATTAGCTTGCTATTACGAGGAGATAACAGCGTGATCCTGGGCGACTTCAATGCGCACCACGATATGTGGCACTCAAACTTGCCAGCAGACAGTAGGGGGCATGTACTCGCAGAACAAATAAATGATACGGCTTTCTGTACATTGAACGGAGACGCCCCAACGAGAGTATCGGGTAACTGCTATAGTTCGCCAGATATTTCTATCGTAAGTGCAGGACTATTGAACAACACCAATTGGCGACCCATACTCACGTTGGCGTCTGACCATCTCCCAATAGTCATTACCATCGAACGACCGACGGACTTTATAACACCTGAGCATGGTACATACATCAACTTTACCAAGACGGACTGGGACAGTTTTCAGACATATACGGACGAATCCTTGGCTGCTCTATTCCTACGGACGTACGCAAAGGCGAACGAGACTTCCGCAACATCATTGACTTGGCCTCTAGACGCTTCATTCCTGCGGGTCGAATATCCCGAATAAGACCAAATTTCCCCGCGGAGGCAGCGGCCATGGCTAGAGAAAGAGATGAAGTGCGAAGTCTCAATCCCGCAGACCCCCGTATAAGGGATCTCAACGCGGAAATTCGTAGGTTGGTCGATAAACACAAACTGGCCAAATGGAAACAACACCTAGAGCAATGCAACCTCTCTGACGGTGTTGGCAAATTATGGACTACGGTCAAAGCTCTATCTAATCCAACACAACACAAGGATAAAGTTGATATTACTTTCGGTGACAGGGTGAAGAAGGACCCTAGGGGATGTGCGAACTCCTTCTGTAGACAATTTGTACTACATTCCCCACCCGATAGAGCTAAACGTAGAACCATGCGACAGGCGCGTAAATACAAAAACCAAAACACGCCCATTGTCATCACTGCCTCAGAGGTCAAGGAAGCCATCAGACAGGCTAAGCCCTCAAAATCCATCGGCCCCGACGGCATTGCCATGAAGATGCTGAAACATCTAGGCCAGGAGGGACACAAATACTTAGCGGCTCTATTCAATCTTTCACTGAACACTTTCGTCATTCCTGAAATATGGAAAAAGGCGAGAGTGGTTCCATTATTAAAACCTAGAAAGCCGGTAAACATAGGCGATTCATATCGCCCTATATCACTTTTGTCGCCGGTAGTGAAGACGCTAGAGTCCATTTTGCTCCCGTATTACACCGCAAATCTGCACCTGGCTAATCATCAACATGGCTTCCGTAAGCTGCACAGCACCACCACCGCACTCAATGCCATTACAACGCAAATAAATAGCGGTCTAAATCAAAACCAACCAAATCACAGGACTGTGTTAGTGGCACTTGACTTGTCGAAAGCTTTTGACACAGTCAACCATGCCACTCTCATACAAGATCTATTAGAAACACAAATACCTGATGGGTTAAAGAAATGGACCGCTAATTACTTGAATGGGCGGCAGGCGTCGGTCAACTTTAGAAACGCAACATCAAAACCAAGACGAATTAGACAGGGGGTGCCACAGGGTGGTGTCCTATCCCCGACACTGTTTAATTTCTATCTATCGAAGATGCCCCCACCACCAGAGGGTGTCTCCGTCGTTTCTTATGCTGACGACTGTACAATAATGGCGACGGGGAAGGGCCCCTATACTGATGAACTCTGTAATAAAATCAACGGTTACCTCTGCGACCTTTCCAGGTTTTTCACAGAGCGAGATCTGACGATATCTCCGACTAAATCAACGGCGACGCTTTTTACGACGTGGACGCACCAGGTGAGAAATGAATTAGACATTTTCGTTGACGGCACTAAGCTACCAACTGTCAGCCACCCAAAGTTATTAGGGATGACATTGGATAATACTTTCTCATTTGCTGGTCATGTGTCTGCAATGGTCTCAAAGGTACGTGGTCGCAACAAGATCCTCAAGTCACTTGCCGGCAGTACTTGGGGAAAAGACAAAGAAACGTTGTTGACTACATATAAGGCCATTGGCCGACCAGTCTTTGACTATGCTGCACCCATATGGTCGCCTAATGTACATAACACCAACTGGACGAAGTTACAAGTCTGCCAAAATACTGCCATCAGAACTGCTACGGGATATCTCCTCATGTCTTCCGAGTCTCACCTCCATCAGGAGGCAAAACTGCTCAATGTAAAAGAGCATGCTGAAATGCTGAGCAAGCAATTCCTTCTGAACTGCCACAAGCCAGCACATCCAAACCGTCATCTTTTGGACATAGATCCGCCCCCGAGAGACATAAGGAAACATCTCCGTAAACATTATGATGAGATCCGGCATCATATTACCTTGCCGTTTGATCTGCAGAATCATAAGCGGGCTCTAACCGACATCCACACCGAGTCGGTAGATACTTTTGTCGGATCTCTACCTGTGAACCCCGTTCTGAACAGTCCTCCACCGGATATTGCTGAAGAAGAACGCACCTTACCAAGGGAGACAAGAGTTACCCTGGCACAGCTTAGGTCTGGATATAGTGTAAGGTTAAACTCCTACTTGTCCAGACTTAATGACACAATCTCAAACACATGCCCTGCATGTGGTAGTACCCCCCATGATACTCTACATCTCTTCAATTGTTCATTTGAACCTACTCTTCTACCCCCTCTGTCCCTCTGGACAAACCCTGTTGAAACTGCACGTTTCCTTGGACTCCCCTTAGAAGAGCTTGATGAAGATCTTCGGAATGATCATACACTCTAGACAGGGCAATGCATTGTTAACAACAACAACAACAGCAGTGGGAACATATCTCCGGAGCACTTCGTACCGCAGCCGAGGAATTAATTGGATTCCGGCAAGTGAAAAAAAACAGCTGGTACGATGATGGAGAGTGCAAAGACGCACTGAAAAAAAGGACGACGCCTATAAGGCAACGTTAAAAGCGAATGCAACGAGGAGCGTGTGTGAACACTACCGTGAGATGAAGAAAGAAGCGAGACGGCTTTACCGGGCGAAGAAAAGGGAAGCGGAAAAGCGTGAAATCGAAGCGCTTGAGAAGATTGGAATCTAAGTATTATCTGCCCAATCCATGAGGGTGATCCCGCAAACTGCGCCAACTATGGTGGAATCAGCCTTTTGAGTATCGCATATAATGTCCTATCAAGCGTATTGTAGGAAAGACCGGCCGGACTTAAACTTGGACCTTATCAGTGTGGCTTCAGACCTGGTAAATCTACCATCGACCAGATTTTTACAATACGCCAAATCTTGGAAAAAAAAACCCGTGAGATAAGGATCGACACACACCATCTCTTTGTTGATTTTAAAGCGCCTTCGACAACAGGAAAAGGAGTTGCCTATATGCCGCTATGTCTGATTTTGGTTTCCCAGCGACACCTATACGGCTATGCAAAATGACGCTGAGCGACACCACCAGCTCGGCCAGAATCGGAAAGGACCTCTCCGAGCCGTTCGAAACTATGCGAGTTTTCAGGCAGGGCGACCCCCTATCGTGCGATTTCTTTAATATGATGTTGGAGAAAATAATATAAGCTGCATAATTTAATCGCGCTGGAACAATATATTACAAGAGCGTACAACTGTTGGCGTATGCCGACGAAATCGACATCATTGACCGCAACAACATCGCCGTCACTTCTGCGTACTCCAATTAAGAAAAAGAAGCGGAAAAATGGGTTTGGTGGTGAACGAAGGTAAAATGAAATACCTGCTAGCATCAAGCAAAGAGTCAGCGCATTCTCGTCTTGGCAATCATGCCACTGTTGGCAGAAATAATTTCGAGATAGTAACGGACTTTGTATACCTGGCAAGCTGCATTAATTCGAACAACAAAGTAAGCCTGGACAATGGACAATGTCAAGAGAAGATGAGATGGCCCTTGGAGTATTTGAGAGAAAAGTTCTCCGGAAGATTTATGGTCCTTCCCGTGATGCCGACGGCGAGTATCGAAGGAGATTTAACGATGAGCTGTACGAGCTTTACGCAGATCTGACCATAGTCCAGCGAATTAAAGCCCAAAGGCTCCGCTGGCTGGGTCACGTCATGCGAATGGACAAAGAAGCTCCAGCCCAGAAGGTTTTCCAATCGTCACCCGAATTCGGCAGCAGAGGAAGGGGGAGGCCTCGACTGAGATGGAAACAACAGGTGGAGGATGACTTGAACTCCCTTGGGGTTTCCAATTGGCGTCAGTTATCGCTAAAAAGGAATGACTGGCGTGCTTTGATAGGCGACGGCCAAAATCGCTTAGGCGGTTAAGCGCCAATAAATGATGATGATGATGAAAGTAAGCCTGGAAATCCATCAAAGGATAACTCTTGCAAACAACTGCTACTTTGGGCTGCGTAGGCAATTGAGAAGTAAAGTCCTCTCTTACTTACTTAATTAAAATAGCCTTTAACCGCCTAGGCGATTTTGGCCGTCTAACATGTTTCTTTGTTGAGCCAACTGGCGCCAATTGAAGATACCGCGTGTTCTCAGATCTGCCTCCCCTTGGTCCTAATATCGGAGTGGGGGGCTCCCTCTTCCTCTACTTCCACCGGCGGGTGCCGATAAGAATACCTTCTGGACAGGAACATCTTCGTTCATTTTCGCCACGTGTCCTAGCCAGCGAAGCCGCTTAGTTTCAATTCGCTGAACTATGTCGACGTAAAGCTCATACAGCTCATCATAGATCTATAAATACTCCTAAAGCCGCGTCGTCATATTCTGTCAGTGTCCATACTTCTGCACCATATAGCAGGACGGTACACCCTGGGTAACGCTAAATGACCTACATGGCCTCCACGGCTAGTTACTCGTACCCATCGTCCCGAAATTACCCGGGCCATTTTTTTTATATCGACCCAGCCAAGGGGTGACCCTGTCTGACATTTGGGCAGGGCTACACATCGTTACAACAACAACGGGTCCCATAAGTGACTTATAGAGAGTTGTTTTTGTTCGTCGAGAGAGGACTTTACTTCTCAATTGCCTACTCAGCCCAAAGTAGCATTTGTTTGCAAGAGTTATCCTTCTATGGATTTCCAGGCTTACATTGTTGTTTGTAGTAATGCTGCTTCCCAGTTATACAAAGTCCCTTACTATCTCCAAATTATCGCTACCAAAGACGCGAATGCGCTGACTCTTTGCTTGGTGCCAGCAGGTACTTCGTTCACCACCAAACCCATTTTTCCGCTTCTTTTTTTAATTTGGAGTACGCAGAAGTTACGGCGCGGTGGTTAAGGGCAATTATGTCGATTTCGTCGGCATACGCCAACAGTTGTACGCTCTTGTAATATATTGTTCCAGCGCGATTAAGTTGTGCAGCTTGAATTATTTTCTACAATATCAAATTAAAGAAATCGCACGATAGGGGGTCGCCCTGCCTGAAACCTCGCTTGTTGTTGTTGTAACGAGGTGTAGTCCTGCCCAACGCGTATTTTTCCTTAACCTAATTGTCATCAATATCTTCTAACGGGAGTCCAAGGAAACTAGCAGTTTCAATAGGGTTGGATCAAAGAGAGATGGGTGTTAGAAGAGTGGGCTCAAATGAGCAAGAAAATAAGTGATTGGTATTGTGGGGGGGGGGGGGGGGCGAGCCGCATGCCGGACATACATTCGGCACATCAGGGTTCAGTCTAGATATGTAGGAGTTTAACCTACTACAATATCCAGAGCGTAATTGAGCCAGAGTGACCCTTGTCTCTCGAGGAAGATGACGCTCCTCTTCAGAAATGGCAGGTGTTGCGACATGTAAGACATTGTTTAGCGGACAGAGCGCAGAGCAATGGCCAACAGACGTTGTATGGATATGCCCCAAAGCCTGTTTATGCACCTGTAGATCAAACGGCGTTGTTATATAGTGACGGATCTCATCAAAATGTTTACGTAGATGCGACCTTATGGTCCTAGGAGGCGGAATGAGTTCAAGCAGTTGTCTACCGGGATGCTGTGCTTTACAGCAATTCAGTAGGTACTGCTTGTTTAGCATTTCATTATGCTCCCTAACTGGAAGCATTTCCACCTCATTATGTATATGAGATATAGGTGACATAAGGACGCACCCCGTAGCGGTTCTGAGCGCGGTGTTTTGACAGGCCTGAAGCTGATTCCAGTGAACGTCTGCAAGCCCCGGCGACCATATCGGCGACGCATAGTTCAGGATCGGCCGACCAATTGCCTTGTACGTTACCAACAACGTTTCTTTGTCTTTACCCCAAGTACTGCCGGCTAGTGACTTGAGGATTTTGTTGCGGCTCTGTAATTTTGAGACAATTGCAGCTGAATGGGCAGCGAAAGTGTGCATGGTGTCAAAAGTCACTCCTAGGATTTTTGGGTGAGCGACAGTAGGTATTTTATGATCACCTACATAAATTTCTAATTCCATGCCAACCTGCGCTGTCCACGTCGTGAATAAGGTCGCCGAAGACTTTGTTGGCGATAATGTCAAGGTTCTGGCAGTGAAGGACTCGACTAGAGAGGGGAGATAACCATTTATTTTAGAGCACAGCTCATCAACGGAAGTACCAGTTGCCAATATCGTGCAATCGACTGCGTAAGAAACAATCGTAACTTCTTCTGGTGGAGGAGGAAGCTTCGAAATATAGAAGTTAAACAATAACGGGGAGAGGACACCACCCTGTGGTACCCCTTGTTTTATCTTCCTGGCTTTAGATTTTTTGTTTCTGAATACAACAGACGACCGACGACCACTGGCGGTCCAACGCTTTAGACAGGGGGGGAGTGACGAGTGTTCCAAATCAGCTACAAGTTGCCCATGATTTACTGTGTCAAAAGCTTGACTCAAATCAAGTGCAACTAGAACCGTCCTGTCATTAGGCCTGTTTTGATTTAGACCGTCAGTTATCTGAGTGTTTATGACATTTAGAGCAGATGTTGTGCCCCTACCTTTCCTGAAGCCATGTTGGTGCTCGGCTAACATCAGATGTGATGTATAGAGCGGGAGTAAGACCGCTTCAAGTGTCTTTACTACTGGCGAGAGGAGTGATATCGGGCGATATGACTCCCCAACGTTAGCTGGCTTGCCAGGCTTTAGTAGTGGGATCACAGTTGCCTGCTTCCATTTATCGGGTATGACAGCTGTGATCAGAGACAAATTGAAGACGGCAGTTAAATATTTGACTCCCGCTAGGCCGATATGTTTTAGATGCACCATGGCTATGCCATCAGGGCCGATGGCTTTGGAGTTTTTGGCCTTCCGGATGGCCTCTTGAACCTCTGTAGCGGTGATGGGAACGGGGGCATAGTTTTTGTGTTTATGCGCACGCCTGAAGATTCCACGTCTAGCCCTGTCTTGCGCAGGGTGTGGGACATATTGTCGACAAAAAGCCTGTGCACATTTCCTGGGGTCATTTATTGTCTTGTCACCAAAGGTAATGTCGACATTTTTTGGTGGACCCGAAGGATTCGACAAGGACTTGACGGTGGACCATAATTTCCCAACACCGGTAGAGAGGTTACAAGACCTGAGGTGCTCCTCCCATTTGGTTTGTTTGTGTTCGTTAACAGCCGTCTGATTTCCACGTTGAGATCACCGATCTGTGGGTCAGAGGGATCGATGTTGCGTATGAGGTCACGTTCGTTGGCCAAGGCTGCGGCCTCAGCTGGGAAGTTAGGCCTAATATCTTTTATCCTACCAGCTGGTATAAAACGGGCTGTAGCCTTTTTAATGACCTCACGTATGTTACGCTCGCCGACGTGTACATTAGTGGGAATGGGAAGATCACCAAAGGAGCTCTCCGTGAATTCCAAAAAGCCGACCCAATTAGCCTTTTTGAAATTCACGTATGTTCTTTTCTCCGACGTGATAAAATCCGTGGCACGATCGACGGACAGGATGATAGGCAGGTGGTCGGATGACAGGGCCACCATAGGTTGCCAGTTGATGCTGTTAATTAACCCCGGGCTAACAATAGTTAGGTCCGGGGAGCTACTGCAGTTAACAGCCATCCTAGTTGAGGAGTCTCCGTTCACAGTACAGAAAGAGGAGTTATCAATTTGCTCGGCTAATTCCCGTCCTCTGCCGTCCACAGAAAGGTGTGAATGCCACATATCATGATGGGCATTAAAATCGCCCATGATGATACGGTTATCGCCACAAAGAAACGCCCTAAGGTCAGGACGATAACTTCTGGGGCAGCAGGTGACGGGAGGGATGTATATATTAATTAGCTCGAGATCACCGCCACCAGCTTGTATAACTATACCTTGACACTCTAAAGGTAAGTCTCTTTGGTCAGTGTTGATATCAAATTCCCTATACTGCACCGTATGGTGAACAAGGAACGCGAGACCACCTCCGCCGTCCGTACGGTCATGCCGGAGTACGTGGTAGCCTCCACTCGCTCGGAGATTCGAGTGGGGGCCAAGTTTGGTCTCCTGGATTGCAGCAATTTTGATTTATGTAGCTGCATAAATGTGGTTATCTCCGCTATCTTGCGGTCAAGCCGTTGCAGTTAAATTGCAACAATTTAAATTGCGAAGGAGAGGCAATGGCCACTCTGGGAGTTAAAGACTGATCTGTTCGCCTAGATGGTGGTAGGTTATGTCGCGATATTGATCTCCGTTGCAGTCCTGAAGCCGGCGGAATTCGTTCACTATTAGATGAGTGTACATCCGTCGGCGTTGAGGGCTGCACAACTCGACAGCAAGGCGCGACAAACACATCAGTCCAGTGATTTCTGTTTGCGAGCCCAGAACATATGCGTAGGTGACACAGGCCTAGGCAGAAGTTGCACTTGACCGATGCCACAGACGCATATATCCTGTGCCGACATACAGTGCACGAAGAGTGAGGGACCAGAAGTTGATGGACTTGACTTTCATTCGTGCTAGTGCCGGAAGAAGTTAGTAAAGAGTTTAGAGACGGGGGCTGAAGCTCAGTAGTGCTACAAGCATCAACTGATGTGCTACTAAGAAAGTAGCCATGAGTGGGTGCTTGTGCTGTTGATGCACTAGGAAGTAAGCTACAGCCTACGAACTAGTTATATGAATTTTCCACATGAATAAAAACCAAGCCTCGGAGCCCTGCACGGGTAAAGATGCTGCCTCTGGCACAGGCGTTAAAAAGGCCAATACTTATAAAACCCTGCCACAATCGGGAACCGCTAAGGTGGCACCGATCAGGCCTGCACGGCCTCAAACCACTTTTCGGCCACCTGCGCAAGCTAGCAGCAGTAGGACCAAACCCCCTGAGAGCAAGTCCGAACCTGTCCTCCGGGTCCTCCACGGACAGAGTGAATGCCCCCGCCCATGCGAAACAAACTCGTGGCAAGCCGGCTGACCCCCTAGAGGGTTCTAAGGCAAGCAAACGAGTCCCCCTCTCAGTCCGCAATCAGCGGAATCTACGCAACGCCGCCAAAATTGTAGAGAGACTGGGCAAGTCTCCCAGCGATAAGCTGACGGCAGAGCAAAAAAGCTCTCTGGCCTGGGCCAGGAAAATCATTGCGGAAAAATCATCGCGTAACACCGCAAACAATCCTGCCAATACGGCACCAACCGGGTCGGATGGACCAGCCCTTAAAAGGCAGCGGTCGATAGTAAACGCCTCGAGCGTTCCTAAAAGGCATAGGCCCATAGCCTCTGCCCCTTCTCCACCTGCCCTAACAAAACCGTTCAACGAGGTTGCCCAGGGCAACATCACGCTGGCGGTTTTGAACCGCGGCCATCCGGATGGAAACATTACACCGGACAATTGGAAGGATGTCCTGAACGGCCTTCTCAGGCAGTTCAAGGACATTATGGACAAGAACCCGGGTGCTGCTCCCATTATCCGCGATGTCGGCTGGTATCAGGGCAGGATTAAACTAGTTTCCTGCGCAGACGAGCGCTCTTGCCGTCTGTACACACTCGCCATAGCTTCGGTGGGGGAGCTGTGGCCCGGGGCTAATCTGGATGCCGTCAGTTTGGAAGAAATTCCAAACAGACCGAGAGCTTGGGCCTGGGTCCCAGACGAGCTGGCGGAGCCTGGCGAGATTCTGGGCACCATCGCGCAAAGCAACCCGGGACTACCTTCAAGCGATTGGAGGATAGTCCGCGTGGGCGAGACAAGGGAGAAGCAACGCTATGTCGGTTTCGTCATTAGCGAGGCGTCTCTCCCTTGGCTTGCTAAATGTGATGGAGTGTTAAGCTACGGCTTCTACTCCATCACGTTGAAAGTCAAGCGGGATGGTACCCAGAGAGAGGAGCCGGAGGAGATGGAGACGAAGCCCGAGCTTCAGAGTGATGTGATGGCAGGAAACACCTTGAGTGCACTTGTTACGCTGGACTCTGAGGCAGCAGCTACCTCCATCGAGTCGGCTCCGATGAATTTGGAGGAGGTGGGCAGCGCCTCGGGTGTACCCACCTCCACCGCAGCAAATCTCACGACCCCATGCAACACCTCGAGTGTACATGAGGTCGATATCGAACTAGCACGTAGTGCTCCAGAATCCGAGAGTGATACACTCTCGGTATCTGAGCTGGCAGGGCAGTTCTCTACCAGCATGGACGAACACCTCCTCCTGGAATCCGACCAGTCAGATGTTGGCTTCGACGATACAATCGTTGAGGTGGCATCGGGCGGGACGGAGCAGGGGGAGATGGACGTCGATGCTGAGTTTTCAGAACGGTCCTAATGGTCCGGATATTGCAAATTAACCTGCATCACTCTAAGGCAGCCTCCGCTGCGCTAATCTTACACCTCTGCAAAACATCGGAGGCGGTCGTTCAAGTCCAAGAGCCATGGGTCGTCGGTACCAGGGTCTGTGGGCTGAATACCGATGAGTACCAGCTGGTGACGCCACCTGCAAAAGGTAGACTCAGATCATGTATTCTTATCAGAAAAACTCTTTCTTATTTTCTACTATCTCCTTTTAGCGATGATGACTTCACCTGTATCAGCCTCGAGCTGCAGGACTATACCCTCTGGCTGATGTCCGCATACTTTGCGCACGATCGCCCCATCTCTGCACAGGATAGGCTCAGCAAGGCGGTAAAGGAGGCCCAATTCAAGGGGCTTCCGATAGTCATTGGAGCCGACGCCAACGCGCACCACCTCGCATGGGGCTCAACCGACACAAATACAAGGGGTGAGTCTCTTTTTGATTTTATCATAGAAAACAACCTCTGTATCTGTAACTCTGGGGACAAACCAACTTTTGTCACCTCGAATAGGAGGGAAGTTCTAGACATTACTCTGGTTTCAGGACCTTTCTCTGACTTAGTTAAGGAATGGAAAGTTTCCGATGATAACTCCTACTCTGACCATATGTACGTAACTTTTAATCTGCTTCTGCGACCTCCGCCTATGGCGGTTTACAGGAACAGGAGACGTACAGACTGGGACCTTTACAAAGTGGTCCTGTCCTCTACCCTCCAAGAAAACGCTTCTCACGGTAGGTCTTGCCTACCGATAAGATCTGATGAAGCGCCTCTCTCAGACATATCGTTTGCTTCTCTCGGTGAGCTAGACTCACCGTCTAAGATAGACGAAGCAGTAGATCTTGTCACCAATTCTTGTAACGCTGCCTTCATAGCAGCCTGCCCGGAGATTAAAAAAAGGGGTAGAAAGAAACCGTACTGGTGGACCCCTGAAATCTCCGAGCAAAGGAAGAACAGCAGAAAACTCTTTAATCAGGCAAAACAGACAGGGATCTGGTCCCCCTACAGGGACGCCTTAAAATCTTTTAAGAAGGGAATCCTGGAAAAACTTCACAAGCAATATTGAGGAAGTCTCGGAGGCAAATCGCCTACGTAAGGTCCTCTCCAAAACCCCTACTCCTCTCAGCTGTATTCGTACAGCTGATGGAGAATGGGCCTCATCTTGTGTCGAAATCCTGGATACCCTGGTCACGGCCCACTTTCCGGGCAGCACCTCTCAACCATACCTACCCTCGAACTCGCAATCTAACCCAAGGCCGTCGAGGCCCTTGGACCACATAGAAAAGGAGTTAACTGGGCAATCAGGTCCTTCAAACCCTTCAAATCTCCGGGACTAGATGGTATATTTCCCGCCGAACTACAAGCAGCGAGCGATCTTATTAGTCCGCTGCTAACTCAAATCTACAAGGCATGCCTCAACCTGGCCTATATCCCCACGGAATGCACCAAGGCAAAGGTAGTCTTTATACCGAAAGGAGGCAGGACATCCTGCAATAACCCAAAGGATCTCAGACCTATAAGTCTGACTTCTTTCCTCCTAAAAATTCTAGAAAGATTGCTAGATGCCTACATTAGGCGAACGGCATATCCAGGACTAATCTCCAACAGCCAGCATGCCTACTCCAAGGGCAAGTCCGTAGAGACGGCTCTACACGCTATCACCTCTGGGATAGAGAAGGGACTTGCTTTCAAGGAGCTTAAGCTCGGCATTTTTCTTGACATAGAAGGGGCTTTTAACAACGTTCTTCCAACAGCGGTAACGAGCTCCCTGCTTTTGCTGGGAGTGGAAGAGCCTCTAGTGGAGTTCGTTGAACTCCTTCTCCAAAGAAGAACCTTTTTTTCGGAAATGGGCAATTCTTCACTTACAAGGTATGCCAACAGAGGAACCCCCCAAGGGGGTGTTCTCTCTCCTCTACTTTGGAACCTGACGGTGAACACTCTTTTATCTAGACTAAAGCACACCGGCTGCCAGGTCATTGCCTATGCAGACGACATAGCCCTGACGGCTACTGGCAAGCATCCTTCGGTGCTTAGCGAACTCTTGCAAAATGCGCTGAATCTAACAAAAACCTGGTCTGAGGAATGTGGACTAAGCATCAGCAGTGAAAAAACTGAGATGGTGCTCTTCACCCGCAGACGCAATATACCAGATTTCACCGCCCCATCGCTGAATGGGAGGGTGATCAAACTCTCTACCGAGGTTAAATACCTTGGCGTAATTCTTGACAAAAGGCTGGACTGGAGGCGTAATATGGAGGAACGCTCCAGGAAAGCCACAATGGCGCTCTACGCCTGTATGTCGGCAATCGGAAAAAAGTGGGGTCTTCAGCCCCACATTGTCCACTGGATCTACACGGCAGTGGTGCGACCTATACTATTCTACGCCGTCACCATATGGTGGCCGGCTCTCGAGATCGAATCTAACAAAACCAAAGCCACAAAGGTGCAACGGATGGCAGCAATGCTTATTAGCGGTGCCCTCCCCTCCACTCCCACCAAGGCTCTTGAAACCATACTTTTTCTTCTTCCCACTGACCTGTATGGGAAATTTACTGCCAGTTGCAACGCAGCTAGGCTCAACGCACTAGAACCCTGGAGGGACTGCAGGTTTGGGCATACCCAAATACTGAAGCAACTCCCCAACTCTTACTTAAAGCTGGACTACGCAATACCACGGCCTTGCTGGGATAACAAGTTCGAAACGTGGATCCCAGAGAGAAGCGAGTGGAAAAATTGCGTGGAACCGGGAAGTCAAGAAATCTCCGTTTTCACGGACGGCTCTAAACTAGACAACAAAGTCGGCAGTGGAATCTTCTCAAGTAAGCTCGACATTAATATGAGCTTATGCCTTCCAGACCACTGCAGTGTCTTTCAGGCTGAGCTTATAGCTATCTGGGAAGCTGCTCGCTATCTGACTAACCTGCCAGTGACTAACTCTATCTCCATCTTTTCCGACAGCCAAGCTGCCATAAAATCCCTGCAAAGTAGTAAGACGTCGTCACTAGTGGCGATTAAGTGCAGGGAAGCTCTAAATAAGCTATCCGATAAGTGCAGCCTGAGTATAATATGGGTCCCAGGCCATAGTTTTGTATCGGCTAACTGCGCTGCCGATGAGCTAGCAAGGAAGGGCACCTGTCTACATACAATCACCTCCGGCAGCTGGGTGAGCCCCCCTCTAAATACATGCAAGCACTGGCTGCGTTCCCGGTTCATAGAACAAGCCGACGCAAGATGGGCCATGGAGCCGACTTGCAGAACGTCCAGGCAAATTTGGCCCAAACTTAACGAAAAAAGGTCGCAATCGGTAATTCATCTGAATCGCCTATTCATTAGCCCACTAGTGGGCCTTCTTACAGGACACTGTCTTATGGGAACCCATGGCGCTCTCATGGGCCTCTATACAAATGACTTCTGCCGCAGCTGCATGGACGAGGAGGAGATAGAAAGTGTAGAGCACTATCTATGCCACTGTCCCGCTCTGTCGAAAACCACGTACCGATGTCTCCGCAAACACTCCTTTGGATGCCTCGCGGAGCTAGAATCTGCAAATATAGATGATATTCTGCGCTACATCAGACAAACGCGCTGGTTTAGCTTCATGGGCCCCCTACGAGGACAGACACCTTGACGTTGGTGTAGGGGCTTAAGCCGGCGCATTCGATGTGGATTGACGGAGTTGACGGGGTGAAAACCATGTCAGCTCAGTCAGTCCGGATCGAATGCGACGGCAACTAAGAGCGTCACAGTGCTATTGGATGGTTTGCAGCCAGGAGGTCTACAACACCGGCTGTATTTGAACGGCGCCTCTTCAACACCGGGTCACCTTGGAGAGTAAGTATGACCTTACCGCGTCACGGGGCTCTGCCGCGGAGGACCAGTTAAGTTCCCCTTTATATATTTTTGACCAATGCGCTTGCCATGCCGAGCAATTTGGTCGCACGAACAAGATGAGCAGAAATAACCATAACAACGAAAAACAAACTAAGGATGATAAGGAGGAGAGGAGCAGAGGAAAGGCGCGAGGTAGTAGTAGGCGTAACGCACGTAGCTACTCAAGTGGCGGTTTAGATGGGCTAACGGCGATGGAACGTGACCTATATGAGGAGCACGCCAGGGATGATGATGAAGAGCCATCGACTAGCCTCGGGCTTAGAAGGCAAATAGCCGAAAGGGCGAAGCGGCGGGCACGGTATGCAGATCTGCAGCGTAGCAGAGACTTGTTGTCTGCACCCGATGTAGAAAACGACATCGGTTGTGCGGGTGGTCAGTTGGACAGGGGAGTACCGGCGACCTTTTCACAACAGCAGCACAATAAGAGGACTGCACCCGATGCGGCAACTAGCATCGGTAGTGCGGGCGGTCGGTCGGGCAGGGGTGTACCGGCGACTATTTCACAACAGCAGCACACTACGAGGACTGCACCCGATGCGGCAACTAGCATCGGTAGTGCGGGCGGTCAGTCGGGCAGGGTAGTACCGGCGGGGGCTTCGCAAGAACATCACAATGAACCCCGAACCAGCAACAATAGTGGAAGTTCCACAAACAAGCGAGTGCGCTCACCACCCGAAGAGAGGGCAAAGAACGGAGAGGGCGCAAGAGGTAGAAATCAGAAGAATGACCGTTTCAGATGGGAAAATGGCACATCACGCCACGGAGAAAGTACCGCATCCGGGGTGCAAGCGCGGGGCGGCCGCGGCGACGACCACAAGCGCAGCGACAGGCCGTCATATAGCCGGCATACGCTTACCAGCAGCTCCGAACAGCGCGGCACAGCGGGGCGAGTGGACACATACGCAATAACGAAAGGGGAGCAGGAGAAAGAAAAGAAGACGAGAAGGGGCAGACCTCCGTTTACACCGCGTTGGGGCACCCCGGGCGGGCGAGATGATATTAATAGGAAGGGGCTAAGTGGATCCGGGGTCAGGTGGTACATACGCTATCTGGAGCAGGGCAAACCCCCGGAGATAGCCAGAGCAAATGCGTTTCTTCACATGGAGGCCAATAAGCAACATACCGCACCCATACAAGGGCGTAACAGCGGGCAAAGGGGCCAAGAAGAGTTTAGAGCGTGGAATCAGCAGCCAGATCGTGCCACTGGGCGCAGTAGCGGGCCTAACGAAGTAACCACACCGGCTCCTGCGGGAAAGCGACGAGGCGGGCAAAGTACGCCGGAGGACACGCCCCAATCTAAGAGACACATGGCACAAACAACCGCACACCCATCAACCATTGTATCAAATGCGGCATGGGCTACTCAGGGGTCGGGGCCCGCGAGGGGTGCACCGAGACAGCAGAGCTATTCGGAAGCCGCCAGGGGCCTAAGAGTAGCGGTGCTGTCGAGGAACTACCCAGGGGGGCCCTGAGCCCGGAAGAGCTCAACAGGCTGCAAAATGTTATAATGGAGGAGATAGTGCGGGCGACACAGGGAGGGATGAGTAGCCCAGTCTCCTTTTTGGGGGTGTACTTCAGGCCAGGAGTTCTGCTGATAGATTGCTATGACGAGAACGCCGCGATTTGGCTTGCCAGTACAATCCCTAACCTGCGGGGTTGGACAGGACCCCCCCTGGACACTAGGCGCGGCGATGAGATACCGCCGACTCACAGTCACGATGTACCTCCCGAGGAGTGCGGAGTGGACAACGGAGTTCGTTCTGGATCTCCTTAGGGGCCAGAACGCCGGGTTAAACACCGATCTGTGGCGGGTTTTCACCACAACCGTCGAGGATGGAGGGTTAAGGCTGAACATGGCAATAGACGAAGCATCCTTCGCCGCCATCAGGGAGAGGGAGTTTCGCCTGTTCTACAGGTTCAGCATTATACCCGTAAAACCTTGGAAACAGAGAGCTCCAGGTACCAGCGAGGCCGCGGTTAGGGATGACGAGGAAGAAAACAGCACAGGAGGTGGGGTAGAGGCAGAGGCACCCGAACCGTCAGGTAATGCAACCCCCGCACAGGCCACCGTCGGCTCAAACACGGCTACTGAACCGGCCAATGCGGGCCAAAATACGCAGGACCTGCTGGACGGTATTGAGGGCATGGAGCTGGGGAATGAAGAGGGCGAGGACTTTCGGCTGTCTGACGAAGATGAGCCGATGGCCAAGAAGCCATGATGAGCCCAAACACCACAAAAGTAGCCCAGATCAACCTCCACCACGCCAAAGCGGCCTCGGCCGTTTTAGCGCACAAATTTGCCACGGATGATCTGGGCATAGCTCTTATTCAAGAGCCATATGTAGTGAAGGGGCAAGTCAGAGGGCTAAAAGACAGGAGGAATAAGGTAATTTGGGACCTCTCGCAGGAGAGGCCCAGAGCTTGCATAATGCTCAAGAGTAATATTAACTATTTCTGCATTACAGAGTTCATGAGTAGAGACCTAGTGGCACTGCAGGCAACGTTTGAAACGGGTGTACATACCGTACACGTTGTCTTAGCCGCGGCCTACTTCGCGGGTGACGGCGACATACCGCCAGTAAATGTGGAGAGATTGGTTGAGTACTGCAGAAGGGCGCAACTTCCGCTGGTAATCGGGTGCGATGCTAATGCCCACAATGAAGTCTGGGGAAGTACCGATACAAACCAAAGGGGTGAGTACCTTCTAGAGTATATTATCAGTAAGGACCTCAGTATATTTAACGTGGGTAGCACACCAACATTTGTAACAAGGGCACGAGCTGAGGTGCTAGATATTACCCTAGGTAACAATCTGTCTGATGATATGATCACGGGATGGAGGGTTTCCACAGAACCCTCCCTCTCGGATCATAGCATCATACAGTTTACCATAGGGGCAAAGGTAGCACCAAGGGCACCCAGCAGGAATCCAAGGAAAACTGACTGGGAAGTATATAGGAATGTTATAGAGGAAAACCTCGATAGTCTGGGTGGGAGAATCAGGGGAACAAGTGAGTTGAAGTTGGAGGACAGGGTAAACAACCTGAACAGCATAATGCTTGAAGCCTTCTACTCCAGCTATCCAGACTCCAGGGGCGCTAACTCCAAAACCCGGTGGTGGTCGAAAAAGCTCTCGGATCTGCGGAGCAAGGTGCGGAGACTTTTCAATAGAGCTAGGCGCACCGGCCACTGGGAGGAGTATAAAACCCATTTAACAGGGTATAACAAAGAAATAAGGAGATCCAAGAGAAGCAGTTTCAGGACCTTCTGTGAGAAAATAGCATCCACTCCAGCGGCCGCTAGGCTTCACAAAGCCATGGCCAAGGAGCAAGGAGACACAAGGATGGCGCTAAGGCTCCCTAACGGAGAGTTCACGCGTACTGAGGAAGAAAGAGCACAGGCCCTTCTGGCTGCTCACTTTCCGGAATCATCCCCGAACCTGGAGGAGACGCAGTATCATTGGACAAGACCCACCCAGCGGGACTGGCACCTGTCGAGGACTCTAGTCCATAACGTCCTTTGAAAGCTACAAATCACCTGGGGTCGATGGTATCTATCCGGCTTTTCTGCAGCAGGGGGGGAGTCTCATCCCATACCTGTCGGGCATTATGAGGGACAGCCTAGCGCTAGCCTACATACCGACAGTATGGAGACGTGCCAGAGTGGTTTTTTATACCGAAGGTGGGGAAAAAGGATCTTTCAGCAGCGAAGTCCTTCAGACCCATAAGCCTAACCTCCTTTGTCCTCAAGACAATGGAGAAAATAGTGGATCATGAGATCAGATCGAACGCTCTGAGGCTCAAACCTCTACACGTATGTCAGCACGCATACAGGGCAGGCAGATCTACTGATACAGCCTTGTACCAGCTGACCACGGAGATCACAAGTGCGTTCGATTGCGGAGAAGTAGTGGTATGCGCCTTCTTGGACATAGAGGGAGCCTTCGACAACACCTCTCATGGTAGCGTTAGACGAGCACTGGAAAGAAAAGGTGTTCAGGGACCTATCATACGGTGGATAAGCGCCCTGCTTAGAACAAGACTGGCGGAAACCAATGTGGGAAACAGCACGGTTCAAATAAGAACCACGAGAGGGTGTCCACAAGGAGTGCTATCACCTCTCCTGTGGAGTGTAGTGGTAGACGAACTATTGGAGGTACTTACTGACAATGATATCAGATGTCAAGGGTACGCTGATGACATAGTGGTCATAGCTAGAGGGAAATTTTAGAGTACTCTCTGTGAAATCATCCAGAGGGCATTAAGACTAACGAAAGAATGGTGCGCTGGAGTTGGCCTTAACATAAACGCCAACAAAACAGCTATAATTCCCTTCACAAAAAGACGATCCCTACCAGGGATGAGAGCTATTACGTTAAGTGGGGAACACCTGGAGGCCGTTTCCGAAATAAAATACTTGGGGGTCACATTCGACTCTAAGCTTCTATGGAGGAAACATGTCGATAACACAACATCGAAGGCCACCAGGGCTCTCATGGTGTGCAGAAGGGTCGCAGGCAAGTCCTGGGGATGTAGCCCAAAGATTCTGATGTGGATGTACACCATGATAGTCAGACCCACGATTACGTATGGAGCGGTGGCATGGGCATCAAGATCAGCCCTAAGCACGGTGCGTAAGTCACTCACCAAACTCCAGCGCATGGCTTGCGTGTGTATAACGGGAGCCATGCGTACTTGCCCTACTGCGGCAATGGAAGTGCTGCTTGATCTGAGCCCTTTGCACATAGTAATCCAGCAGGCAGCCAAACGAACCATGCTGAACATAGCAAGGGAGGGTACGGGCAAAGGAAAGGTCATCTCGTCAAAGGGGGCAGAAAAACTGAAAAACCAGTTTCCGATCTGCCAACTTCCAAGGGACGACATCGTTAAAAGCATACGATTTGAGAAAAGATTCCGGATTGAACTGGGTGACAAGGCCACCTGGGATGCCTCAAGCGTAGGAAGATTCCACCGGGATAGAGCGCTGGTATGGTACACAGACGGGTCAAAAACCCCCGAAGGAATTGGGGCGGGCATTACAGGCCCCCGAACCAACGTGTCCATACCTCTGGGAGAATATCCGAGCATATTCCAAGCGGAAGTGGCCGCAATAAACATGTGTGCGGTGATAAATCTGCAACGCGGCTACTTCAGTGAAAATATAGTGATATTAAGCGATAGCCAAGCGGCACTTAAAGCCATTTCATCGTGTGAAATCAAATCCTCTTTGGTACTAGAGTGCGTTGACAGACTGAACACCCTGGCAATGCAGAACAGGGTCCGACTGGCCTGGGTTCCGGGCCACGCCGGGGTGGATGGGAACGAAAGAGCCGATCAGCTAGCCAGAGAAGCAGCAGCTACCAAGCCTACGGGCCCGGAGCCGTTCATAGCCATCGGACCACATACCATAAAAGAGAGGCTTAGGAAAGAAGAGGAGAATATGAGAGAGGAACATTGGCGCCTGACGACCGGGATGCGTCAGTCGAAGGCCATGTTGGGAGGATACAACACCAGGCGTTTTGAAAGCGTAATTGGTCTGTCTAAGAACAATATTAGGATTGTAACAGGAGTCCTCACAGGGCATTGCAGGCTCAAGGCCCACATGCATAGATTGGGAATTGCGTCCAGCAGCCTGTGCCGCTTCTGTGATAATGAGGCCGAAACAGCGGAGCACATACTATGTAAGTGTGATGCTATCTCTAGACGAAGACTGAAGTTTTTCGGATCTACGACTCTAGAGTGTATGCACTTACATCAACTAAAGCCGAACAAGATTCTGGATTTCCTGAAGGCGGTCGGCTTAGAAGATGTGCTATGAGAATACGAGGGCACAATAGATCTTACGGTCGCAGTGCATAACCTCAGTTTATTATTATTATTATTATTATTATTAGCTTCATGGGCCCGCTCCGGCCCTAAACACATCGAACCTTGGGGGATCCGTCTGTCTGTCATCACCATATAGAGTTGCAACGCATACGTTGCACTTTGTATGGGGTTGACGGGCGGACGGATCCCTTCAAGGTTTTTATGTGTTTTTGGGGCCTCGACCCGTCCCAGCGGAGAGGTCGTATGTCAGAAGGTTTCTTACAAAACTTTTTGGGGGATGCGACCTTTCTGCTGGGTCAGGTCGATCTACAGAAAGGAAAATTAGGGCTCCTTTCGTGTTATCACAACGGACCAAACTAAGGCCCACGTGAGCCTCCGCGTGGACTGCGGAGGCAGCCACTTTAACATACATACATACATACAGCCGGGAACACATATATTTTGCTGGGCAATATAATTATTGCAGGTCGTGGAGACTTGATTATTAGAGGGCGATAAAGCAACATATGAGCGTCGCTTGCCTCGGGACGTCCTAGGACGTGAACAGCAGGGCGCCACAAAACTTTTATAGAAACTAGTGGGCCGATGTGTTTTTGGATCTAGTCCGGAGCAACTAGATTTATGCAACCAACCTTTGCATGATGCACACTGTACTGAGTGTGATCGTCTTGTATATATTTTCTTCCGACAAACGCAGCAGAACCATTCTCTTGGGCCAGGATTCGGCTCAATGCCAGCCCGGATCAAGAGAATAAGGAGCAGCCGTGCTGCAATGGGCTGTTCCGGGGATGAGAATAGGTGAGGGAATCGTGACGCGTTAGACAGGGTCACTTCGAAATGTATTGCTCTTGGCCGAGTCATTATAAAAAAAAACAACCCGGGTCGTTTCGGTACGAAGGGTATTGTACAGGTACAAATCTCGCAGAACCGGCAATACGTGAAACGATTGAACGGCTCGGAGAGGTCCTTCCCGATTCTGGCCGAGCTGGGGGTGTCGCCCAGCGTAACTTTGCATAGCCGTAGAAGTTTCGCTGGGAAGCCAAAATCAGACATAGCGGCATATAGGCAACTCCCTTTCGTGCTGTCGAAGGTGGCTTTAATATCAACAAAGAGATGATGTGTGTCGATCCTTATCTCACGGTTTTTTTCCCAAGATTTGGCGTATTGTAAAAATCTGGTCGATGGTAGATTTACCAGGTCTGAAGCCACACTGATAAGGTCCAAGTTTAAGTCAGGCTTCAGCTTTCGCACAATAAATGTGCTTGATAGGACCTTATATGCAATACTCAAAAAGCTGATTCCACCATAGTTGGTGCAGTTTGCGGGATCACCCTTCTTATGGATTGGGCAGAGAACACTTAGATTCCAATCTTCTCAAGCTCTTGTTGTTGTTGTAGCGAGGTGTAGCCCTGCCTAAATGTCAGACAGGGTCACCCCGAGTGTATTGCTCTTGGCCGGGTCGATATAAGAAAACGGCCCGGGTCGTTTCGGCACGATGGGTACAGCACAAGTACTGGTACCGTTCTCGTAGAACCGGCAATACAAGAAACTAGCCATGTAGGTCATTTAGCGTTACCCAGGGTGCACCAACGGGGAGGCGACCTACTCTTAGGGAGGCGACTTACTCTTTTTCTCAAGCTCTTCGTTGCATTCGCTTTTAACGTTGCCTTATACGCGTCGTCCTTTTTTTCAGTGCGTCTTTGCACTCTCCATCACCATACCAGCTGTTTTTTGCCCTTACCGGAATACAATTACTTCCTCGGCTGCGGTACGAAGTGCTTCGGAGATATGTTCCCACTGCTCATGCACTGCGCTGGGTTGAATTGTGACCTCAGAGAACAGTTTGAGAGTCGCTCTGCGAAATCATTGGCTGCCTGTTGTGACTGCAGTTTTTCGACGTCCAGCTTTCCTTGCGTTTTTGTGGCGCCTCTTTTGTTGTACATAGGTGAGCACGAATCTTGGCTGCTACCAAGTAGTGATCGGAGTCTATGTTCGGACCGCTCATCGTACGTACGTTCATAACGCTGGAAGATTGCCGTCCGTCTGTCACAAAGTGATCGATCTGGTTGCATGTTTTCCGATCTGGCGATAGCCATGTGGCTTGATGGATCTTTTTATGTTTGACCTGGTGCTGGATTCGACCATATTTCGTGCACCGGCGTAGTTCATTAGCCTGGATCCATATGGCGAAGTCTCATCATGGAGGCTGAACTTTCCGACAGTGGGGCCAATACCCCCTCTTTGCCCACCCTGGCGTTATAGTCGCCAAGCATGACTTTGATATCATGACGGGAAGCGCTCATAATTTTCTTCTAATTTCGCGTAGAATGCATCTTTTTCCACGTTGTCCTCGTCCTCGGTAGGTGCGTGCACGCAGATAAACTATATGGTGAAAAATTGTAGTTTTATTCGGATTGTGGCGAGACGCTCATTCACGGCTGTGAAGAACACTACATGTTTCAAAAGTCTCTTTCCTACCACAAACCCTCACCAAATCTGTGCTCATTAGTATGGCCGCTCCCGTAGACAGTGCAGGTTCGGATGGTCTTATAACCTTGCCCCGTCCATCGCATTTCCTGTATAGCGGTGATGTCAGATTTTGCCTTATTGTTGAACTCAACTAGGCGGGCATCGTCACCTTTCCTAGTAAGGGGTCGGACATTCCACGTACATGGCCTGATTTCATTAATCGTAGTCCTAGTTCGTTTGCTGTGGCCTTTATCTGAAAAGTGAGTTATCATATCCGCAGCCTGTCTGTTAGATCTCATTGGAATTTTGTTTCATGTTGGATTTAAGTTACACATTTATATGGCGAGCCGCTTGATCCAAGACAGACGCCCGCTTGCAGCCGCAACTCATGATGACAGACGCTAATGTTTGAATCCCTTGGCAAGCACTTAAACCGATTATGTCGGAGGGGCCTTGTCAGGTTGTCGCCTTCTCACATCAGTTCACCACCGAACGGATGTTCAGTGGCTATCCAGAGGATACGACTCGACCCCACCGGCGCACTTCCAAATCTTACAGCACAACTGTAACGGATTAACTGGTAAGATCGCAGAGATAACCAATTTGATGACGCAATATGACATAAAACTTGCCGCAATCCAAGAAACCAAGCTCAGTCCAAGGTCGGACCTCATTACCTATGGTGGATATAACATTCACCGAAAGGACCGTCATAGAGTAACAGGAGGTCTGGGAGGTGGTCTAGCGTTCATAACGCACAACTCTGTACAGTATCATCTATTTGATACCGACATCGAAGGAACGGATGATATCTTAGAAAGCCAAGGTATTACCATCCGTACAGGAGATGTCGATCTGCAAATCATAAACATCTACATACCCCCTGTCTCAAGTTGCCCCACCGGTTATCACCCCGACATTAGCTTGCTATTACGAGGAGATAACCGCGTGATCCTGGGCGACTTCAATGCGCACCACGATATGTGGCACTCAAACTTGCCAGCAGACAGTAGGGGGCATGTACTCGCAGAACAAATAGATGATACGGCTTTCTGTACATTGAACGGAGACGCCCCAACGAGAGTATCGGGTAACTGCTATAGTTCGCCAGATATTTCTATCGTAAGTGCAGGACTATTGAACAACACCAATTGGCGACCCATACTCACGTTGGCGTCTGACCATCTCCCAATAGTCATTACCATCGAACGACCGACGGACTTTATAACACCTGAGCATGGTACATACATCAACTTTACCAAGGCGGACTGGGACAGTTTTCAGACATATACGGACGAATCCTTGGCTGCTCTATCCATTCCTACGGACGTACGCAAAGGCGAACGAGACTTCCGCAACATCATTGACTTGGCCTCTAGACGCTTCATTCCTGCGGGTCGAATATCTCGAATAAGACCAAATTTCCCCGCGGAGGCAGCGGCCATGGCTAGAGAAAGAGATGAAGTGCGAAGTCTCAATCCCGCAGACCCCCGTATAAGGGATCTCAACGCGGAAATTCGTAGGTTGGTCGATAAACACAAACTGGCCAAATGGAAACAACACCTAGAGCAATGCAACCTCTCTGACGGTGTTGGCAAATTATGGACTACGGTCAAAGCTCTATCTAATCCAACACAACACAAGGATAAAGTAGATATTACTTTCGGTGACAGGGTGAAGAAGGACCCTAGGGGATGTGCGAACTCCTTCTGTAGACAATTTGTACTACATTCCCCACCCGATAGAGCTAAACGTAGAACCATGCGACAGGCGCGTAAATACAAAAACCAAAACACGCCCATTGTCATCACTGCCTCAGAGGTCAAGGAAGCCATCAGACAGGCTAAGCCCTCAAAATCCATCGGCCCCGACGGCATTGCCATGAAGATGCTGAAACATCTAGGCCAGGAGGGACACAAATACTTAGCGGCTCTATTCAATCTTTCACTGAACACTTTCGTCATTCCTGAAATATGGAAAAAGGCGAGAGTGGTTCCATTATTAAAACCTAGAAAGCCGGCAAACATAGGCGATTCATATCGCCCTATATCACTTTTGTCGCCGGTAGTGAAGACGCTAGAGTCCATTTTGCTCCCGTATTACACCGCAAATCTGCACCTGGCTAATCATCAACATGGCTTCCGTAAGCTGCACAGCACCACCACCGCACTCAATGCCATTACAACGCAAATAAATAGCGGTCTAAATCAAAACCAACCAAATCACAGGACTGTGTTAGTGGCACTTGACTTGTCGAAAGCTTTTGACACAGTCAACCATGCCACTCTCATACAAGATCTATTAGAAACACAAATACCTGATGGGTTAAAGAGATGGACTGCTAATTACTTGAATGGGCGGCAGGCGTCGGTCAACTTTAGAAACGCAACATCAAAACCAAGACGAATTAGACAGGGGGTGCCACAGGGTGGTGTCCTATCCCCGACACTGTTTAATTTCTATCTATCGAAGATGCCCCCACCACCAGAGGGTGTCTCCGTCGTTTCTTATGCTGACGACTGTACAATAATGGCGACGGGGAAGGGCCCCTATACTGATGAACTCTGTAATAAAATCAACGGTTACCTCTGCGACCTTTCCAGGTTTTTCACAGAGCGAGATCTGACGATATCTCCGACTAAATCAACGGCGACGCTTTTTACGACGTGGACGCACCAGGTGAGAAATGAATTAGACATTTTCGTTGACGGCACTAAGCTACCAACTGTCAGCCACCCAAAGTTATTAGGGATGACATTGGATAATACTTTCTCATTTGCTGGTCATGTGTCTGCAATGGTCTCAAAGGTACGTGGTCGCAACAAGATCCTCAAGTCACTTGCCGGCAGTACTTGGGGAAAAGACAAAGAAACGTTGTTGACTACATATAAGGCCATTGGCCGACCAGTCTTTGACTATGCTGCACCCATATGGTCGCCTAATGTACATAACACCAACTGGACGAAGTTACAAGTCTGCCAAAATACTGCCATCAGAACTGCTACGGGATGTCTCCTCATGTCTTCCGAGTCTCACCTCCATCAGGAGGCAAAACTGCTCAATGTAAAAGAGCATGCGGAAATGCTGAGCAAGCAATTCCTTCTGAACTGCCACAAGCCAGCACATCCAAACCGTCATCTTTTGGACATAGATCCGCCCCCGAGATACATAAGGAAACATCTCCGTAAACATTATGATGAGATCCGGCATCATATTACCTTGCCGTTTGATCTGCAGAATCATAAGCGGGCTCTAACCGACATCCACACCGAGTCGGTAGATACTTTTGTCGGATCTCTACCTGTGAACCCCGTTCTGAACAGTCCTCCACCGGATATTGCTGAAGAAGAACGCACCTTACCAAGGGAGACAAGAGTTACCCTGGCACAGCTTAGGTCTGGATATAGTGTAAGGTTAAACTCCTACTTGTCCAGACTTAATGACACAATCTCAAACACATGCCCTGCATGTGGTAGGACCCCCCATGATACTCTACATCTCTTCAATTGTTCATTTGAACCTACTCTTCTAACCCCTCTGTCCCTCTGGACAAACCCTGTTGAAACTGCACGTTTCCTTGGACTCCCCTTAGAAGAGCTTGATGAAGATCTTCGGAATGATCATACACTCTAGACAGGGCTATGCATTGTTAACAACAACAACAACAACAACAACTCGGACGTAGTGACCTGCTTGGACCTAACATTGAAGAATCGCTCTGGGCATTCCCAGTTGAATGGCGGTCAGAAACTTTCCCCCCTTGGGTGGACATCTACACATGATCTCATCCTCCTCTCTCCTCGAACAAAAACAACACCCTATATGTCACTTATCCTACCCATCCTGCTATATGGTGCAGAAGCATGGACATTGACAGCATCTGAAGAGGCGGTTTTGGGAGTATTCGGGAGAAAAATTCTTCGATTTATGGACCCTAAAAGTTGGCGACGGCGAGTACCGACGAAGATATAATGATGAGCTGTATGAACTTTACGCAGACGTGGAAATAGTTCAGCGAATTAAAACCCAGCGGCTTAGCTGGCTAGGACACGTGGTGCGAATGAACGAAGACGCTCCGGCCCAGAAGGTATTCTTATCGGCAACCGCCGGTGGAATTAGATGAAGAGGGAGGCCACCACTCCGATGGCAGAACCAAGTGGAGGCAGATCTGAGAACACGCGGTGTCTTCAATAGGCGCCAGTTGGCTCAACAAAGATTCGTGATCCTGGGGCCAAAACACTTTTTTTGAGCCCTCTCCCATAATTTTAGCTAATATATTGGCAGGTGACACCTAAAGTATACAATTACCGAAATCTACACCTGGCTAGTATAGATTTGCACATAGCTCATCACAGAAATAATTTTTAATTTTCGCTCTCGGATTATCGATACTGGAGTTAAGACGCGTGCTTTGATACCAATATCGATAGTTTTGGATCAGTATAGGCCATTGAACATTCTTGTAAAATAGTACCAAACCAGGTACATTTTACAAATTTATTCATTACTTAGTTTTAGTTACATTATATAACTGTCTGAAAGTAAAAACTACAAAAATGTATTTTTAATCATAAATCGATTACCGAATACTGCTACAGGTGGGAGTTCCAGTCGGCTTATCTCCTCGCAAGCGTAATTTTTTTAAATTAGCTTTGTATATATCTCGATTCATTGCGGTTATGATTATTAATTTGGTGTATTAATCTATCTCTGGGAGAACAACTCTTTATCTCCGCTAATATGTTTTTCTATTTCAGTACTCCTAACAGGCTTAGACATATTGAATAAGTAACGCCTATTAATTTCTTCTTCACTCGCACTCATCAATCCATCACGAGAGTCTTTATTAAATCTTCGAAAAAATGGCGTCACACTGCAATAACACATTTTATTTAATTTTTGTACGTTCATCTATTCGGAACAAGTGCAGAATAGATACGTTTGTCAAAAGTTGGGCTTGAAAGAGGGTTTTATGCTGAATTTAACGGTACTATTCTTTTTTGGTGCACTCAAAGGGTTAAAAAGATACTCAAGGCCAAAGGTCAAAAAAGAGGTACCATTTTAGAAGACCGTTTCAAGTATTGCCGGTTCTGCGAGAACGGTATTTGTACTTGTACATTACCCTTCGTACCGAAACGACCCGGGTTGTTTTTTTTTTATAATGACCCGGCCAAGAGCAATACATTTCGAAGTGACCCTGTCTAACGCGTCACGATTCCCTCACCTAAGACGGTTCAATGGTTAATGGTGGTCCAAAATTATCGATGTTGGTATCAAAAGACCCGTCTTGACTCCAGTATCAATAATCCGAAAGCGGAAATTAAAAATTTTATATCTGTGAAAAGTTATTGGCAAAAAACCAAAAAATTACCAAAAATCGGTCAAAAACCGAGGGCGTAATCCATACTTTTTATGTGCAGAATACCTTTCTGTTGGCGGCCTTCGGCCGCGCTTATTTTAAACAACCCTGGGCTACGCTATCCCAAGTCCGGGTGGTTGCCTGAACCGTGGCAACGTGCCACGGTACGCATTCTATGGCATATTTTTACGGGCATTACAACAACCACATGAAAACTTGCAACTTTGATTGGAAATATCTCTTCACAGAAATACAATTTTTAAATTCCGCTTTCGGATTATTGATCCTGAAGTCAAGACGCGTCCTTTGATACCAACATCGATAATTTTGGACCACCATTAACCATTGAACCGTCTTCTAAAATGGTACCAAAAAATATTTTTTTAATTTCAAAATAGGTTTGTTTATTGGGCTGCTCTAGCTTACGCCAGATTGAGATATTTCACAAAATTGTGTTTAACGAACACTTTTCTTGCTCTAGGTTGCTCTATCTTTTGTTTCATGAGTACGCTCAAAACAAAACTAGAGTAATCCAGATCACAAATTTCTGCTCTAGCTTTTTTTATGGAGTAAGTTAGAGCAGAGAAGCAATTGTCAGTCAGGAAAAAGTAAATTTTTGAAAACTTCAAAAAAATTAGCTTGCAAGAAAATCAATGTGTTTGTAAACGTGAATTTGCATTAATTTTGAATATTTAAATAAAAAAACCAAATAAAAAGAAACTATCGAGATTCAAGTGTTTCATGGCATTTCTGCTCTGAGTTGCTCTATTTCTATTTTGACAGCTGCCCTGCTCTAACCTGCTCTGAACTTTTTTTTGGTCAGTAAACAAATCTAATATCTTGCAAATTGGTGAATGGATTTTTAAAATTGTTTGTTCCTAAATTTTCTCTTCGAAATACCTTTCATACAATGTATACTTTATTAACCCTTTGACACACTATGTACTAAAAACTAACAAAAAAGCAAATTTCATTCAAAAACGATCAAATACCAAAGCCTGCGCCTTTCGTATACTGGCCGTGTGTAAGAAGCGTGTCAAACATTATTATATGAATCAGTGCAAATGTGAGTTCTGCGCATGCGCAAGTTTTGTTTGTGTTAGTGAATTGTAGTAGCGCGTTTAAAAAAAAATATCAAAGGGCTCAAAAAGGGTCACTATCCCCATTACACAAATTGTGCATAGTTTTAGTTATAAAATCTTTGATTAGTCGATTAAATAATGAAAATACCAAAATAGTAAATCACAAAATAAATAAATAAAAATGTTCGTATTTGTTGTTTAAAAAATAATAATAAGCTACAGAGAATTTTTTCATTTGGTAAAATAATGTCATATCCGCTACCTTGGGTATTTTTGGCATGGCTTAATGTTAATTAGTGAAAGGAGTGATAAGAAAAACCAAGTGAATTTATTTACATTTTGTTCAAGTATGCATTTATTTTTGCCCCTTTGTTTACAAAAGTTTAACGACATCCTTGAGATTTTGTCTCCTTCTCTCATGGTATATCTGTACTGTAATGTTTGACACGCTTCACTGTTCGGTATTATCTATATAGAAGTATTACATATATGTCAAATACTTAATTTTCTTTTAGAATGGCCATCTTACGATTATTAAAAAAAGATTCCTTTCTAATTTTTTATAATTTACAGAATTATGGGTTCTCCTTTTACGAAATGTGCACTATTAGTGATTTTAACCTTTCGTAAAAGGAAAAATTTCATATCTCTTCAGAGAAGCAAAATATTAAAAAAGCGCTTCCGGATTCGTGATCCTGAGGCCGAACCCCGTCTTTTGAGCTATATCACATAATTTTAGCTAATTTATTAGCAGTTGACCCCTAAAGGAAACAAATACCAAAAAAAATTATACGCTTCAACTTTTCGCAAATACTGCTATCGATCCATATATGTAAATATTTTTTTGATTTGTGAAATGTATGTATTCTGCACTTATACCATCAATTTTTGTGTACTTACGACCAAGTGGCAAAAAGTGCTGATCCTACAGCGATCCAAACTAATGCAAATTTATTTCTGTAATTATATGACGGTGTGCCTCGGGTGCGTCGGGGTTTTCTTTTGCTTTCGTCAATACTATCCATTGCCATACATGTAATTTCTTTGATCTAGAGCTGGAAAACAATCGCTGGCACTATCTATAATATCGATAGTTTTTTTTGTGGCGCCATATCGATGTTTTTTCTACGATAGCGATATATCGTCCCTTTCACTTTTTTTAAGCAGGCTACTCACCTGCTAAGAAATGTCAAACTCCATATAAAAAAACGCTCAAGAAATGGTCAAGAAATGTTTTCACACGTCAAGTTTTCTTTCTTTTATAAAAGTAATTTGCAAAAAAATGGAAAGTTTGGTAAACGTCAAAATTTCTTGACCAAGCACAAGAAATATATGTTCGTTTTTTTTCTTGATGTATTTCTTGGTAGGTGAGTAGCCCGCTTTAAGCGGGAACAGAATCAGTCACCCAATACGTCAGTTGCGTGACGTGCGTCAATTTTAGAGCAAATTCTACTTTGACGCATCCGTCATATCTGCCGTTACGCATACAAACACCCGCAGTCTACTTTGCTGTCAGTTCTTTCGACGTACTGACGTACTGATTCTAGTGAACGCTTTATGCAAGGAATAAATGCCAAAATCTTCCGTAATGGCTGTTTTTCAATAGGTCAAAATATGACATCAAATGGTGGCATACTAATGAAAACGGGCTGGCATATGGTGTCAATTGCGTTTGCAGTCAGTTTTGACGACTCATTGTCATATAAAATGACAAGCATGTGAAAACGGTCAAATTTCAGTATGACAGCGCAGTTGGCAACGATTGACACTCAAAATAAATTTGCAAACATGTTGAAAAATTGGCGAATGTTCTCAAGAATCGCTCATCTCCCAACTGTAGCGTATTTCCACCACTAGCGTCACTACGACAACTACAGCTGTTTAGGTACATGACGCGAGAGCGAGAGAGTGCGAATGTGTTGTTGTTGTTGTAGTAGCGAGGTGTAGTCCTGCCTAAATGTCAGACAGGGTCACCCCGAGTGTATTGCTCTTGTCCGGGTCGATATAGGAAAACGGCCCGGGTCGTTTCGGCACGATGGGTACAGCACAAGTACTGGTACCGTTCTCGTAGAACCGGCAATACAAGAAACTAGCCATGTAGGCCATGTAGGTCATTTAGCGTTTAGTGCGAATGTATAATGTAGCTGGCTGTTGTGGCAAGGCAACGGTGTCAAGTGGCATGGTGGCATCCCGCTAGCTCGTCGGTTGGGGTCAGTGAAATTATACTCAACATTGCATGAGTTGGCAGTTTTTAAAAGTTTAAATCTGAGGGATTTTATGCAATATACTGCAACTCCGCCTCCTTTTTTGTGTTTGCGATCATGCCGCAGTAGATTGTACCCATTTAGCGAAAGGTTGAAATCAGGAATGTCACTAGAGAACCAAGTCTCAGATACACAGACCACATCCACCGCCGATTCATCAAAAACATACCTAGCAAAATCGATTTTCTCATTGCTTAAACTGCGTGTATTGAAATGTACTACATTGAAACCATGATTTTGCTTGCAAAAAATATCTAATAAAATTTTTTCATTTCCATCAGCGCCAGAGTCATATCTATGGAATGCATATAACGCTGAACTAGAATAAAAAGAACCACAGCCAACCAAAAATACAAAAGTGTATATAAAACACCAAGGCAAAACAGAAGTGAAAAGGAAAAGTAGTAGAGAAACAATAAGTCAAAAAAGAGATACAATAGTCGTAATAGAAGAATGCATAAAGGAAAATATAAGAGAAGGTAAATGGAAATATAAACATATCAGCTTCACTTAACGTCAAATATGCATATTCAGGTGTCTGCAGCAATAACGCGTTTAATGCTCTCAATATCAATCACCTTAACAGCTTTGCAGTTTGGACGTACCCGAACATACACATACCCACGAATGGAGAAAGCCGCCACAAGCATATTCTCTTTTCTCAACTGCATAGCAAAACGGAGTACCTCACGATTGTTTTTGGTTAGGCACTCATCGATGTGTATTTTCTCATCTGAACTTAGTCCAACATCACGATGCGCAAGAGACCGCTTGCTATCTTTGTTAACGCGAGCCACTGATTTGAAGAGCATAGAGCGGTCATCAGATGAGCCCAATTTGAAGATGACAGATGCCGTGGATTAGTTCTTGTTTGGCACTCGAAAAGCAGAGCAAATATTAAGAGTGGGTAACTTCAGTGACTGACACACATGAGAAAAACTGTCACTAACATTCTCACCATCGCTAAAAGGGAGACCATGAATTGTTACGTCGGTTGAGACCGCTTTCTTTTGGCATTCGTTGAGCTCAGTTTTGAGCATACTAATTTCATCTTGCATATGCTCAATAGATGCAGCATTGGCCTCTGCTTTCACCACTCTTACCTCCAATTTCTTCATCGCCTTCTTAAGGTTTGTCAACTCCGTTGCTAACTCACCAAATTGATGCAATAGACGCTCTTCAGACGCTTCAACATTAACTAAGAGCTCCTCCAACCTTGCTTTGATACGTTCCATCCAAGGAGAGGGCACCAAGCTCTCTTTCTCATCTGATTTGCCAACTCTGTTGGTTTTAGACATCTTTGCTGTGCTGTTGTTTTTGTTGTACTTTTTGATTATTTGTATTTATGCTTTTGTGTGTTTTTGCCTAGACTTTGCACACTTTTATATTTTTAATTACATTAATTGATACGCTTTTAAGTAATCAATAATTTTGAAGTCAACTTAACAGACGTTCAACAAAGCCCGCGAGCACCAAAAAGCAAATATAGTGACAGAAAAGATTTATAAATTTACAGTAGCCGCAGCGCACCAAACAACACGTCTACTCACGTTGATACTTCATAAATAAAAAAATAAAAAAAAATTAAAAATTATGCCCCATGTTGCATCATGGGCATGCCAAATGTGGCATAGTATGGGGAGCAGTTTATTGAAGAGTGTATAGCACTGCGCAGGGCAAACGCTGCGTCGCTTATACACCTATCCCAGTTCTTTTGATTATCTTTAATGAAAGATCTCACTATCTGCAAAACAGAGCGATTGACCCTCTCCGCTGCATTTCCCTGAGGGCAGTAAAAAGCGGTTCTTATATGATTGACCCCATATCTATCTAAAAATTTACTAAACATGTCAGAGACGAATTGTTTTCCGTTATCGGAGTGAATGTACTCCGGAACCCCAAATATGTGAAAACCCCCTTTTCTAAAAACTTAAATACATCTAAAGACGTGGCTTTACGCATAGGTTTCAAGAACACAAACTTAGAGAAATGATCAAGACGCACAAACACATAAGCATTACTATCACTAGGACGTGGGTATGGACCCATAAAGTCAATAAACAAACGTTGGAAGGGTCTTTCGGTTACGTGTTGCTTTCCCATGGACGGTTTATGAAACACGTTTTGAGTTTTGTTTCCCTTGCATACCTCACATTCTTTCAGGAAGGTTTGTACATCGGTTACCATACCAGGCCAATAGTACTTTTCGCGTATTCGGGCTAAGTCTTGTGGATGCCTCCGTGGCAGGCCGAAGGTGAGCAGTGGGAGGATTCCACCAACCCCGCTCGCAACTCTGACGACACCCAGAGTTTCCAGGCTTGGTCCTGCTGAAGCTCGTCCCCCTGTCAAACTGAGTCCGTTTATATACGTAACCGTCCGACACGCACAGTTCTGGCAGTTTCGTTTGGGTTTCAGTCACCGTTTTCCGAAGTTCGTCATACTCTTCAGTTTTAAAGTAGTCCGAGTCTAAGTCAACGTCCATTAGTCGGTCGGATAGCTTCATTTCCTCCATGTGCGCTCGCGACATCGTATCGGGTACAACATTGAGTGCTCCTTTTCTGTGCTCGATTTCAAAGTCGTACGCCTGAAGATTTAAGCTCCACCGTGCGAGTCCCAGAAAAGTCTTTTTGGTTCATCAACCATTTGAGACTCGCGTGATCAGTGATGATCGTGAAGGGTAAATCTTCGACGTACGGCCTGAATCGTTTCACACTTATCACCGCAGCGTAGTACTCCAGCTCGGTGATGCTGTAATTACGCTGCGCCTTATTTATTTTGGCGGAAATGTAAGCTATGGGTCTTTCGTTCTTCTCGTCGTCTAACTGGAAGAGTACCCCGCCCACTCCGTCGGTTGAAGCATCCCACTGGATGTAAAATCTTCTGTCAAAGTCAGGGTCTACCAGTACGGGAGCGGAGATTAAGCTCCCCTTTAGTTGTTCGAACGAACTCCTTGCTTCGTCGGTCATCGTAAACTTTTTGATTTTTTCTTTTGTGAGACAGTCGTGCAGCGGTGCTGCAATGGTTGCGTAGTCTTGGATAAAACGTCAGTACCAGCCTGACATCCCTAAGAACCGCCTGAGCTGTTTTGGCGTTTTAGGTTCGGGGAAATCCCTCACAGCCGCAACTTCGTTCGCATCGGTTCGGATGCACCCGTCGCCCACTACATAACCTAGGTACCTAACTTCCTTGAAACAAAACTTACTTTTCTGAACATTTAACACGCTAAGCGGCCTTTTCCAACAACACTAAATGAGACGGAAAGTCCACAGAACAAAGTAACAAGTCATCTAAATACACAAAAACACTATCACGTAAAGAAGCAGGTATAACCTTGTCCATGATTCTACACATTCTTTGTGCTGCATTACACAATCCAAACGGCATGACTATGTAATGGTAAAGGGGATGCCCTAGCACTGTAAACGCTGTTTTTTCACGGGACTTCTTTTCTAATGGTATCTGCCAAAAGGCATCCTTTAGGTCGATGGCCGAAATGAACCTCGTATTTTGGAGTCGGCTGAGAATCCCATCGATGTTCGGAAGTGGATAAGCGTCCTTTATCGTCCGCTCATTCACTTTCCTCGATTCGGAATTCGAGATTCTTAACTTTTCCTTCCCATAAGACAGACAGAGAGATAGCACCTACTACGGGCGTTTCACCGCCGCTTGCCGTTCGTATATTTTGGTTGTGATGCTATCTTCTCTGCCGTCTATCAAATTCTCAAAATTTTTCCCTAAAAAATTCGCGCCAGCCCCCGAATTTAATAAAGCTAGGACATCCTTGCCTCCAATCTTAGTCTTTGCGAAGAACCGGTTATCCCCCTTAAGAGTTACGATAGTTGACACTATCTTGTGATGAATACTTTTCATAATTTTTCGCTTGTCGCGCATCTTCTTAATTTTATAGTAACCCCTCTTTTTCATTAAAATTTCTTCCGCAAATATCCTATGTCTAGCTTCCTCGTATTCCATCTTCCGCTGGTGTAGGCTTTTCGGCACGACTTTCTTCCCTTCTATTGCACTGTCCCTAACCATAACACCGCTTTCTCTCTGCGTAGCCCCGATAACTTTCTTTAAAATTAGGACCCTGGGTTGGACTCCGGGTGGACTATCTCTTGGCAAGAGCTCCCGGTAATCTCCGCCAGTTGGAAGTTTCCCTTCCCTGGTTTGAAGACCCAAAAGGACGTGTCCTTACCACCCGCAAAACAAATCATACTATGGAACGGGGACTTACAATGATTATCCTTTTTCAATTCGGACGAATTCTTTACAAAAAAGTCAACAGGCATCCCATGCATAACACAACATTAAATGATACGGTGACGCACAGAAAGAATTGGTGGTGGGATTAGGAGATAGAGATCGCGTCTATGGGAGCCTGCTTTACTTCCTCATACGCAGGTGTCGCTTCGTGGTACCCTAACTCACTAACTGCTTTGGCCCTAGTCTTATTCTCTTTAATGAGACGCTCCGCTCGCCTACAATCGGCCTTCAGCTCGATGCAAACGTTAAATTTGCTAAGTAGGGCAGGTTCCCCCTAATTATCCCCGCTAGCTCCTTCTCAGGTATACTTTTCCGGAGCCGGAAAGTCAAATTATGGACCTCACCGTAGAAGTCGTCAAACCCTTCAAGTGGCTGTTTTTTGCGCTCCATTATCTCACGAATGATCTCGTAATCGGACTCTGCTGTCTTGAAGTGGGCCAGCAGCTCCGCCCTTAGCTCGGGGTACCCAAAATCGGGTTCGTCCGAGTGGTCCTCTAAGACCTGCTAGTACCACTTCAAGGTAGAGCCGTCACGAGACAATGGAAGTCGGTGAAGAGCTGAAAGTGTGAGATGTTGTGTTGCTGTCGCAACTTTTCGATCTTAAACAGAAAGCTCTCCACCGTAATTCTTTTGTTCGTGCCGTCAAACTTCACGTGCCACTTGTCCAGGTCCAACTTCTTCCATTTCGGTGGGTCCTGGGTGTTTCCCGATGAACCTGAACCCCCCAACGTAGCATTTAGACCGACACGTTAGTTGGCTGTTTCCTCCCTATTGCTCCTATCCGGAGTCGATGACTGAGCAGGCCGGTTTCCTAACCCATGCGCCGAGGTTTCCATCCCAGCGACTCGGTTGCTAAGGTTTGAAACATTCTCGCGAATATTGTGGACCTCGTCCATGTATTGCGCCATCAACTCGTTTTGTTGCGCCATCATCACAATCATATGGTTCAGCTGAGTCATGGAGATAGCCGATGAAGTGGGTCCACCTTGCCGCTGTTCCTCAACCTCAGCACCCTGGTCCTTGGATGGCTCCTTGTGCTTGGGAATGGCACCGGTGCCTGATCCGCCAACTGCTCCACCTATAAGGGTATAGGGGTCTAGGGGTCTAGGGCCACAGAGAAATAATGAGTAGAAAAACTAAGGTTTTCAAAAAAAAAATCTTAAACAAAAATACTAATCAGTGGGATTCAAATCAAACAATATTAAGTATAAAAAAAATAAAAAAGAGATCAACTGAGGGTTAATTTGCTCAGTAGGAAAAATTGCAGAAATAAAAAGTATAAAAACTCAACGGATTCAAAATTCCAAGAAAATCCGCAGAGTAATACACCAAGATATTATAACAACCCGTCTGGGATGTAAAGAGCAATACAATAGTATGAATAGTATGTTATAATGGTAAAGTGAAAATAATATTTTTTTTATTTTTTACTAAAGAATATGTGTATATATAACTAAATGAAACTGCATGAGATTCTCAAAACTCAAATGAAGATAAATAGAAAACAACGAATATAAAATGAATATACATTCGATTGCATCACTATTATTAACTTCATTGCCTATTATTAATTAGCCTTCCCTATCTAAGATATTCATATTGCTTTTGTTAAAGTTAAAATAATTAAGTTTAATTTGTTTTTTTTTATAGTTTTAATTATAATTTCCTTTATAGCCACTTAAAAACTTCAGCTCAGTTACCTATCTTAATTTTATTATATATTTTTTTTAACTTCCTAATATTAATTTTATACCAAGTCATTGCTTTTTTTACCAAGTTAGTATTTCCTTTGTATTTATTAAGCATTTCATTTTAATCAATAATCGTCATCTCTGAAAACTTTTTTTTATTGGCCTTATCTTCGGTATCTTTTTACTCGCCTATCGCCGGAATTTTCCCGATTTTTTCTTCTTAGCCCCATTCTTTATAATTATCAAACCTTACTTTGTTGGTTTTTTTTGCTTTTTTTCTTTCCTCGGATTTTCTTTACATATTTATAGGTACAATTTGTTGGTTTTCATACCATTGCATTATCTCCAAAATCCATAACTATTCCGGTGTAAATATTAAAGCCTAGCTCCGCGTTATTTTGATTTATTGCTTTTGATTCAGCGGATTTTCCACACTTTTCCTTTTCCCCCACCTTCCTCCTTCACATCTATGTAATTTGTTTCCTTTCACTTCACCACTTTTTGTTGTAATTTTATTCAGGCAAAATCATACCTAATAATATTTCTCATTTAGTTTAACCTTTGCCGTCTTAATTTTTCTTCTGATGTGTTCAGTTGCACTCGCATTATTAATTTTTTTTTCACTTTTCTGATTGCTTTGTTTAATATTTCTTGCCCGCAAAACAATCACTTTTCCTTTTAATTATTTAGAGCCCTATTCTTTGCCTATGATTTGGACGGCAGCCGCGCGTCCGAATAACATTCCAGAAACATTTGTCTCCTCTTCTATCTACCGGTAGGCATTGGAAACTTTCCAACATAGGAATTTTTATGATATACGTGTGTTGAGCCTCTCTTACCCTCTCTCCGCGACGCAGGCGCCTATGTCAACGGATGGATCGGTAAGTGCTAATTCTTAAGGTATATTTACCAAAATAAAATTTACACTTTTCATACGTATATATACATATATGCTAATATTGGGGTAGAGAATTTATCGGCGCAGGGGTCGTCCGATAAATCAGAGTTTTGTTCTTTTATTGTAAAGCTTTTTTTAAACGTTCGTTTTAACTAATTTTCATCTGATTGAATTCTATTTCGAGGGTGATTTTATATAATTATATATCTTTTTTATTAAATAATCCCATGGTGGTAGTTGTTCAAGTTATAATTTGTAAGATACATTTTTTCATGAATTGATACCTACATTTAGATTTTTTTTCTCTCATATTTTTAGTTGTAAGTTAAGAAGAATTGATTTTTTTGTTCGTTTGGGGTGTTGATTACTTAGACTTGAGCTTAGGTGTTGAATTTTTACCTATAGTTTAATTACTCTTTTCATTCCCTTTTTTTTATTAATAAAAATAATTTTGTAAATTTGCCTAACGAAACTTTAGTCGTTTTACTCATTAATTTTTTTTTTGCATGGGTTGAATTACAAACTACTATGTCCTCCTAGATTACCTTGAAATTGGTGTGGGTGTTGCACTGGTGCATCGGAGGGGACGTGAATGTGGGGCCACTAGGACAGACTAGACAAGTTAGGGATATGGGACGATAACTGACGGACGGACATGTGTCAGGACTAGGGGACTCCACTCGGTGAGCGGAGTCAAAGTGGAGTCCAAGGTCGTCGATCTATGAACGAGAGGGGCGGGATGACTCCACCTGACTTGGACAGGCCTCTTCTTCTTTCCCTTTCTCTTAGTTAGACTTCACCCAGGCGTGAACCTCTTTTTTGTTTGTGTAGCTGCAGGTAAGGCTGGTGAGCAAAAACTCACCCCAACCGACGAGCTAGCGGGATGCCACCATGCCGCTTGCCACCGTTGCCTTGCCCCAACAGCCAGTTACATTACACAAAGAGGAGATGACGATAAATAAACGTTTCGAGAACACTGTTGCGTAGACATTTCTGGGTTATGAAGCTGATGTCTGCTAGGGTATATAAACCGCGCAAAGACAACGTACTTCAATCAGTTCATTTTGAAGTGTTGTACAGTGAAGTACTGAACAGGGAGTTAACCCCCGATATTGTACTACGGTTTTTAGTAGCGAATAAAGCACACTATTTATTAAGCAGAATCTGAATGTTTTATTTAACGTACAGTGATCGAACTCAGGGAAAATAGTCGAGGAATCATCGAATTCGTCACAATTGGTGTCAGAAGCGGTATTGTTACTCCGGTTTTACATTTGTCAAGTATTGCTTTCAACTCTGCTGGCGTTCTCTTTTGTGTTTTCTATTCGAGTCTACACTTGTCAATTTTTCTTGAAAGCAATTATGAAACAAAATATGGGGGTACAAGGAGGAGTGAAAGAGATAGCAAGAAAAACTTGAAACGAGTTGACGGTACGCTTTCAAGTGTACTCTTCCCCTCGCTTCTCACCCCCTTCGCCTATGTCGCGACAGAATTGAATTCAAGACTTGAATAATGTAAAAGGGGTATTACATAAACAAGGACATTGTAAGGATAACAAGGACATCGTAAGGATAGCAAAGACATTGCAAGGATACCAAGGATATGGCAAAGTTGAGTGAATTGAAGATCCAACAACTCAAAAATGAGTTGGAACGGCGTGGACTGACAACATCAGGCAATAAAGCAGAGCTTCAATCACGTTTGCGTGAGGCTATGGAAGCGGAAGGAGTCAACGTTGACGACCATGTTTTTCAGCATTGCGACCAAAATTGAAGAGCAGAAGGATACTCCGGATACAGTGGAAAATGTGAACACAGACTCGTTATTGGCTGCATTGTCTCAGTTGTCGACGAACATTTCAACAAAATTAGAATCACAGGAGACACTTATAACATCTCAGTTGAAAGAACAGAAGACACACATGGCATCTCAGTTGGAACAACAAGAGACACGCATGATATCAAAGTTGGAGGAATAGAAGACACACATGACATCTGCGTTGGAAGAACAGAGGACATACATGACATCTCAGATCTGAGCTAAACTTTAGGAGCAGGAGGCCCGGCTATCTTCAAAAATAGCATTACAGCTGGAGGAGCAGGAAGAACGTATGTCATCACAGCTAAAAATACAGGACGAGAAAATAATGCAGCTTGAGGAGAAAGTCGAGGCCGAGGTGGATGCGTTAAGAAGTCGTATCCAGGAGTTGCAGCTGAGTCGTCCAAGTGTATCAACAAGCGCACCCAAGGTAAAGCCCCCATCATTTGACGGTTCTGTTCCTTTCCAGGTATTTAAGCTACAATTTGAGAAGACAGCAGCTGTGAACAACTGGGGCGCTGAGGACAAAGTCGCTGCTTTATTTGTGTCATTGAAAGGACCTGCAGCCGAAATCTTACAGACTATTCCGGACGCTAAAAGAAACAACTATGAAGCGTTGATGGGAGCCGTTGGAAGAAGTTGCGGCAGCGAGCATAGGAGGCAGATACATCAAATAGAGCTACAGAATCGCTTTCAGAAGGCTAACGAAACATTGCAGGAATTTGCATGGGACATTGAGAGGTTAGCTCATTTGGGGAACGCAGACGCACCCATGGAATACATCGAGAGGGTAAAGATCCAAAGATTCATAAATGGAATAATGAATGAGCACAAAAGAAAAGCGATGGTGCGATTAAATGTTTCAAGTGCGGAAAGTCTGTCCATATTGCGCGTTATTGAAGCAGCTCTAGAGACTACGGCAACGCAGGTGGACGTAAGGGTAATGCTAGAGGGGATGAGCAAGATGAATGCCCCATAGTTTCTGTCTCGCTGGTTGAAAGGATTGCAAGTAATGTTACTTTTAGAGGATTTGTAGACGTTAAAGCGGGCTACTCACATTTTTATAAGAGTAATTTGCAAAAAAATGGAAAATGCCGTAAACGTCAAAATTTCTTGACCAGGCATAAGAAATATATCATCATCATCATTTATTGGCGCTTAACCGCCTAAGCGATTTTGGCCGTCGCCTATCAAAGCACGCCAGTCATTCCTTTTTAGCGATAACTGACGCCAATTGGAAACCCCAAGGGAGTTCAAGTCATCCTCCACCTGTTGTTTCCATCTCAGTCGAGGCCTCCCCCTTCCTCTGCTGCCGAATTCGGGTGACGATTGGAAAACCTTCTGGGCTGGAGCTTCTTTGTCCATTCGCATGACGTGACCCAGCCAGCGGAGCCTTTGGGCTTTAATTCGCTGGACTATGGTCAGATCTGCGTAAAGCTCGTACAGCTCATCGTTAAATCTCCTTCGATACTCGCCGTCGGCATCACGGGAAGGACCATAAATCTTCCGGAGAACTTTTCTCTCAAATACTCCAAGGGCCATCTCATCTTCTCTTGAGATTGTCCATGAATCTGAGCCATACATCAGGACAGGTATGATGAGAGACTTATAGAGCGCGATCTTTGTTCTTCGAGAGAGGACTTTACTTCTCAATTGCCTACTCAGTCCAAAGTAGCACTTGTTCGCAAGAGTGATTCTCCGTTGGATTTCTAGACTGATATTATTTTCGGTGTTAATGCTGGTTCCCAAATAGACGAAGTCCCTCACAGTTTCAAATTTGTAACTATCAACAGTGACGTGGCTGCCAAGGCGCAGGTGCGCCGATTCTTTCTTTGATGACAGCAAATACTTCGTCTTGTCCTCGTTGACCGCAAGACCCACTTTTTTCGCTTCTTTATCCAGTCCAGAGAAGGCAGCGCTTACGGCGCGGTTGTTAAGGCCAATGATATCAATATCATCGGCATACGCCAGCAATTGCACGCTCTTGTAAAAGATTGTACCATTGCGGTTTAGCTCTGCTGCTCGAATTATCTTCTCCAGCATCAGGTTGAAGAAATCGCACGAAAGGGAGTCGCCCTGTCTGAAGCCTCGTTTGGTTTCAAATGGCTCAGAGAGGTCCTTCCCGACTCTGACGGAGCTGTTAGTATTGCTCAACGTCATTTGGCAAAGCCGTATAAGCTTTGCAGGGAAGTCAAATTCAGACATGGCGGCATACAGGCAACTCCTTTTTGCGCTGTCAAAAGCGGCTTTGAAATCGACAAAGAGATGGTGTGTGTCGATTCTTTTATCATGGGTCTTCTCCAGGATTTGGCGTATCGTGAAAATCTGGTCGATAGTAGACTTACCAGGTCTAAAGCCACACTGATAAGGTCCAATCAGCTTGTCTACGATGGGCTTCAGTCTTTCACACAATACGCTAGAAAGAACCTTATACGCGATATTAAGAAGGCTGATTCCGCGGTAGTTGGTGCGGTTAGCGGGATCGCCTTTCTTGTGGATTGGGCAGAGCACACTTAAATTCCAATCTGGAGGCATGCACTCGTCTGACCATATTCTGCATAAGAGCTGATGCATGCTTTTTACCAGCTCTTCGCCTCCGTGTTTGAACAGCTCGGCGGGCAGTCCGTCTTTTCCAGGCGCTTTGTTGTTTTTCAGCCGGGATATAGCTATCCTCACTTCATCATAGTCAGGTGGTGGGACGACTTTTCCATCGTCAGGGATTGGGGTATCGGGTTCGACGTCTCCCTCGCAATTTAGCAGTGAGGAGAAGTGCTCCCTCCATAATTTAAGTACACTCTGTACGTCGGTCACCAGGTCGCCATTATTGTCCTTACAGGAACTTGCCCCGGTCTTAAAACCTTCCGTCATCCGCCGGATCTTTTCATAGAATTTTCGGGCATCATTCCTGTCAGCCAGCATCTCAAGCTCCTCACACTCACGCCTTTCGGCCTCACGTTTCTTTTTTCTGAAAAGGCGTCTCTCTTCCTTCTTTGCCTCACGATAGCGTTGCCATACACTGCGGGTTGCGCCCGTTCGCAACGTCTCCCTGTAGGCAGCGTCCTTTTTGTCCGAGGCAGTGCTGCATTCCTCATCGTACCAGTTGTTTTTGCGGGCTCGCTGGAACCCTATAGTGGCCTCAGCGGCGGTACGTAATGAGTGAGAGATATGCTTCCATTGCTCGGTTGCATCGTTAGGTCGAGGATTGCTCTCCGATAGCAGGTGTGAGAGTCGAGTGGAGAAATTGTCAGCTGTCTGTGTCGTGCGCAGCTTCTCGACGTCAAACTTTCCTTCCGTTACTGTGCGCACTTTCTTTGCTACACAGAGGCGTGTGCGTATCTTGGCTGCAACAAGATAATGGTCCGAGTCGATATTGGGACCACGAAGGGTACGCACGTCCAGAACGGTGGAGCTATGTCTGCCGTCGATCATGACATGATCAATCTGGTTTCTTGTTCTTTGATCAGGAGACAGCCATGTGGCTTGGTGTATTCGTTTATGCTGGAACCTGGTACTACTGATGACCATATTGCGAGCAGCAGCGAAATCAATCAACCTAGTGCCGTTGGGGGATGTTATATCATGGAGACTAAATTTTCCAACTGTTGGACCAAAGACTCCTTCCTTGCCCACCTTTGCATTAAAGTCGCCGAGCACGATTTTGATATCATGTTGGGGGCAGCGATCATAAGTCTGTTCAAGTTTATCGTAGAAGGAGTCCTTCTCTGCGTCGTCCGTCTCCTCAGTCGGCGCATAGGCGCAGATAAATGTTATGTTGAAAAATTTCGCTTTGATGCGGATCGCAGCGAGACGCTCGTCCACGGGGGTGAACGCTAGTACTTGGCGGCGAAGTCTCTTTCCCACCACGAATCCTACACCACGCGCTTTGCCGCGTGTCTGGCCACTGTAGTATACGTCACAAGGTCCGATGGTCGTCTTTCCTTGTCCCGTCCATCGCATTTCCTGCAGGGCGGTGATGTCAGCCTTTGCGTTAACGAGGACATCAACCAGTCGGGCAGCGGTACCGTCCCTTGAAAGGGTCCGGACATTCCCGGTACATGCCCTAATATCCAAATCATTATGCCTTATTCGTTTTGCCGGGTCGTCAACATTAAAGGGGGTTCTCATCCGAGGCTTTAATTTATTTTTCATTGGACTAAATTTTTTACGTGCCGGGTCCCAAACCCAGCGCACAACCCGTTTCGGGGTTTTTGGAAAATATTTACACATTTATATAGCGAGCCGCTTGCTTCAAGACAGACGCCCGCTTGCAGCCGCACCTCATGGTGAACAGACGCTGCGCAAAAACCTCGGTGAGCCCTTAAACCAAGTATGTCAGAGTGGCCCCACCGGGGCTCCCTCTCTTTCTGCCGCGAGCCTAGGTAGCTCCCGTTGCCCAGAGTGCACGAACGAGGACGCAAGAGTCGGGATTGAGCAAGGTCACTTAGCAACCACACTCCATTACACTCCATAAGAAATATATGCTCGTTTTTTTCTTGAGGCATTTCTTGGCAGGTGGGTAGCCCGCTTAAGGAGCGGTTACTCACTGTGGATAATGGCGCATCTCATTCCATTATTCGAAGTGATTTGGTCCATAAGATAGTGGGACCATTACAGGATGCAAAGTTGCGGACCGTAACTGGTGAAAGTAAGCTGGTCCATGGAGAAATGCGGTGCAAAGTTGCAATTGGGAATGTGACTACATACCACAAAGTCAAATTATGGACCTCACCGTAGAAGTCGTCAAACCCTTCCAGTGGCTGTTGTTTGCGCTCCATTATCTCACGAATGATCTCGTAATCGGACTCTGCTGTCTTGAAGTGGGCCAGCAGCTCCGCCCTTAGCTCGGGGTACCCAAAATCGGGTTCGTCCGAGTGGTCCTCTAAGACCTGCTAGTACCACTTCAAGGTAGAGCCGTCACGAGACAATGGAAGTCGGTGAAGAGCTGAAAGTTTGAGATGTTGTGTTGCTGTCGCAACTTTTCGATCTTAAACAGAAAGCTCTCCACCGTAATTCTTTTGTTCGTGCCGTCAAACTTCACGTGCCACTTGTCCAGGTCCAACTTCTTCCATTTCGGTGGGTCCTGGGTGTTTTCCAATGAACCTGAACCCCCCAACGTAGCATTTAGACCGACACGTTGGTTGACTGTTTCCTCCCTATTGCTCCTATCCGGAGTCGATGACTGAGCAGGCCGGTTTCCTAACCCATGCGCCGAGGTTTCCATCCCAGCGACTCGGTTGCTAAGGTTTGACACATTCTCGCGAATATTGTGGACCTCGTCCATGTATTGCGCCATCAACTCGTTTTGTTGCGCCATCATCACCATCATATGGTTCAGCTGAGTCATGGAGATGGCCGATGAAGTGGGTCCGCCTTGCCGCTGTTCCGCAACCTCAGCACCCTGGTCCTTGGATGGCTCCTTGTGCTTGGGAATGGCACCGGTGCCTGATCCGCCAACTGCTCCACCTATAAGGGTATAGGGGTCTAGGGCCACAGAGAAAGAATGAGTAGAAAAACTAAGGTTTTCAAAAAAAATATCTTAAACAAAAATACTAATCAGTGGGATTCAAATCAAACAATATTAAGTATAAAAAAAATAAAAAAGAGATCAACTGAGGGTTAATTTGCTCAGTAGGAAAAATTGCAGAAATAAAAAGTATAAAAACTCAACGGATTCAAAATTCCAAGAAAATCCGCAGAGTAATACACCAAGTTATTATAACAACCCGTCTGGGATGTAAAGAGCAATACAATAGTATGAATAGTATGTTATAATGGTAAAGTGAAAATAATATTTTTTTTTTGTTTTACTAAAGAATATGTGTATATATAACTAAATGAAACTGCATGAGATTCTCAAAACTCAAATGAAGATAAATAGAAAACAACGAATATAAAATGAATATACATTCGATTGCATCACTATTATTAACTTCATTGCCTATTATTAATTAGCCTTCCCTATCTAAGATATTCATATTGCTTTTGTTAAAGTTAAAATAATTAAGTTTAATTTGTTTTTTTTTTTATAGTTTTAATTATAATTTCCTTTATAGCCACTTAAAAACTTCAGCTCAGTTACCTATCTTAATTTTATTATATTTTTTTTTTAACTTCCTAATATTAATTTTATACCAAGTCATTGCTTTTTTTACCAAGTTAGTCTTTCCTTTGTATTTATTAAGCATTTCATTTTAATCAATAATCGTCATCTCTGAAAACTTTTTTTATTGGCCTTATCTTCGGTATCTTTTTACTCGCCTTTCGCCGGAATTTTCCCGATTTTTTCTTCTTAGCCCCTTTCTTTATAATTATCAAACCTTACTTTGTTGGTTTTTTTTTGCCTTTTTTCTTTCCTCGGATTTTCTTTACATATTTATGGGTACAATTTATTGGTTTTCATGCCATTGCAGTATCTCCAAAATCCATAACTATTCCGGTGTAAATATTAAAGCCTAGCTCCGCGTTATTTTGATTTATAGCTTTTGATTCAGCGGATTTTCCACACTTTTCCTTTTCTCCACCTTCCTCCTTCACATCTATGTAATTTGTTTCCTTTCACTTCACCATTTTCCGTGCCCACTCCTCCATTCCTTCCTCCCGCATCATTGTTCTTTTTGTTGTAATTTTATTCAGGCAAAAGCATACTTAATAATATTTCTCATTTAGTTTAACCTTTGCCGTCTTAATTTTTCTTCTGATGTGTTAAGTTGCACTCGCATTATTAATTTTTTTCACTTTTCTGATTGCTTTGTTTAATATTTCTTGCCCGCAAAACAATCACTTTTCCTTTTAATTATTTAGAGCCCTATTCTTTGCCTATGATTCGGACGGCAGCCGCGCGTCCGAATAACATTCCAGAAACATTTGTCTCCTCTTCTATCTACCGGTAGGCATTGGAAAATTTCCAACATAGGAATTTTTATGATATACGTGTGTTGAGCCTCTCTTACCCTCTCTCCGCGACGCAGGCGCCTATGTCAACGGATAGATCGGTAAGTGCTAATTCTTAAGGTATATTTACCAAAATAAAATTTACACTTTTCATACGTATATATACATATATGCTAATATTGGAAGCTAGGTGGGTAGCATAGTGTATCAATACAAGTGTGAACTGCAGCTTTGACAGAAATGTCAAAACACACTTCCACGTCAAATCACAAATGTCAAAACACACATCCATGTCAAAAATCTGGGTTGCTATTGTTGTTTTCGTTGCGATCGGGTTGTGTGCAGCACCGAATATCAATGAAACAGGGTTCTTGTTTGCACAAAAGTGTTGCTGTGTTGCACAACTTTTTCACTCCAGTTTCTAGGGCAACTTTTAAGCGAATCTTTCAGTTTATACTTTATATCAAAGAAAAAAAAGACACAAAATAAAAAAACTTAAAACTAGTAAATTTTATTTATTTTACAGAAAAATTTTGAGGTAAGCATCTTCGAAATGAGAAATTCGACAGAAAATGAAAACAAACGTTTTTTTTTGGAAACATGTATATACGATGTTTTTAGATAGATTTACTATCAATACATATCTTAGCACAAAGAAGTCTTCAAACCCCAAAATTTGGCATTTGTTTCCTTTAGGGGTCAACTCCTAATAAATTAGCTAGAATTATGGAATATAGCTCAAAATACGGGGTTTGGCCTCAGGATCACGAATCCGGAAGCGCTTTTTTTATATTTGGCTTCTCTGAAGAGAACCCGTCCCAATTTTGGTACCGGACCCGGGTAAATTTTCGGTTTTTTGACCATAACTTTCCACAGACACAAAAAAATTTAAAAGCGCTTCCGGATTCGTGATCCTCAGGCCAAACCCCGTATTTTAGCTATCTTCCATAATTCTAGCTAATTTATTAGGAGTTGACCCCTAAAGGAAACAAATACCAAATTTTGGGATTTGAAGCTAATTATTAACAGTTGTTTGTTATTTGTTTAATAGAAAATAGTGAGCAGACTTGAAAGAGTTATTCTAACTAATAATTTTATATAATTCGCAGTTATTTATGTTAAAAAAATCAAATTTCTAAGTTTTAGCAAACTACTTTTTAATGCAACCTACTACTAATTTTTTATACCAAATCGAATGCAACTCGGCGCAAAATGATGCTCTTTTTCCAAAAAAAACAACTCTGATGAGCAGGTGTTAAACTCATTTTGGAATTTTGACGTCTATGCAGAAGAGTTTACACTTGTGTTGGTACACTATGGTGGGTAGAGAAGTTATCGGCGCAGGGGTCGTCCGATAAATCAGAGTTTTGTTCTTTTATTGTAAAGCTTTTTTTATACGTTCGTTTTAACTAATTTTCATCTGATTGAATTCTATTTCGAGGGTGATTTTATATAATTATATATCTTTTTTATTAAATAATCCCATGGTGGTAGTTGTTTAAGTTATAATTTGTAAGATACATTTTTTCATGAATTGATACCTACATTTAGATTTTTTTTCTCTCATATTTTTAGTTGTAAGTTAAGAAGAATTGATTTTTTTGTTCGTTTGGGGTTTTGATTACTTAGACTAGAGCTTAGGTGTTGAATTTTTACCTATAGTTTAATTACTCTTTTCATTCCCTTTTTTTTATTAATAAAAATAATTTTGTAAATTTGCCTAACGAAACTTTAGTCGTTTTACTCACTAATTTTTTTTTTGCATGGGTTGAATTACAAACTACCATGTCCTCCTAGATTACCTTGAAATTGGTGTGGGTGTTGCACTGGTGCATCGGAGGGGACGTGAATGTGGGGCCACTAGGACAGACTAGACAAGTTAGGGATATGGGACGATAACTGACGGACGGACATATGTCAGGACAAGGGGACTCCACTCGGTGAGCGGAGTCAAAGTGGAGTCCAAGGTCGTCGATCTATGAAAGAGAGGGGCGGGATGACTCCACCTGACTTGGACAGGCCTCTTCTTCTTTCCCTTTCTCTTAGTTAGACTTCACCCAGGCGTGAACCTCTTTTTTTGTTTGTAGAGCTGCAAGTAAGGCTGGTGAGCAAAAACTTACCCCAACCGACGAGCTAGCGGGATGCCACCATGCCGCCTGCCACTGTTGCCTTGCCCCAACAGCCAGTTACATTACAAATGTGACACAAAGAGGAGATGACGATAAATAAACGTTTTGAGAACACTGTTGCGTAGACATTTCTGGGTTATGAAGCTGATGTCTGCTAGGGTATATAAACCGCGCAAAGACAACGTACTTCAATCAGTTGATTTTGAAGTGTTGTACAGTCAATTACTGAACAGGGAGTTAACCCCCGATATTGTACTACGGTTTTTAGTAGCGAATAAAGCACACTATTTATTAAGCAGAATCTGAGTGTTTTATTTAACGTACAGTGATCGAACTCAGGGAAAATAGTCGATGAATCATCGAATTCGTCACATTTGGTGTCAGAAGCGGTATTGTTACTCCGGTTTTACATTTGTCAAGTATTTCTTTCAACTCTGCTGGCGTTCTCTTTTGTGTTTTCTATTCGTGTCTACACTTGTCAATTTTTCTTGAAAGCAATTATGAAACAAAATATGGGGGTACAAGGAGGAGTGAAAGAGATAGCAAGAAAAACTTGAAACGAGTTGACGGTACGCTTTCAAGTGTACTCTTCCCCTTGCTTCTCACCCCCTTCGCCTATGTCGCGGCAGAATTGAATTCAAGACTTGAATAATGTAAAAGGGGTATTACAAAAACAAGGACATTGTAAGGATAACAAAGACATCGTAAGGATAGCAAAGACATTGCAAGGATACCAAGGATATGGCAAAGTTTTGTGAATTGAAGATCCAACAACTCAAAAATGAGTTGGAACGGCGTGGACTGACAACATCAGGCAATAAAGCAGAGCTTCAATCACGTTTGCGTGAGGCTATGGAAGCGGAAGGAGTCAACGTTGACGACCATGCTTTTCAGCATTGCGACCAAAATTGAAGAGCAGAAGGATACTCCGGATACAGTGGAAAATGTGAACACAGACTCGTTATTGGCTGCATTGTCTCAGTTGTCGACGAACATTTCAACAAAATTAGAATCACAGGAGACACTTATAACATCTCAGTTGAAAGAACAGAAGACACACATGGCATCTCAGTTGGAACAACAAGAGACACGCATGATATCAAAGTTGGAGGAATAGGAGGCCCGGCTATCTTCAAAAATAGCATTACAGCTGGAGGAGCAGGAAGAACGTATGTCATCACAGCTAAAAATACAGGACGAGAAAATAATGCAGCTTGAGGAGAAAGTCGAGGCCGAGGTGGATGCGTTAAGAAGTCGTATCCAGGGGTTGCAGCTGAGTCGTCCAAGTGTATCAACAAGCGCACCCAAGGTAAAGCCCCCATCATTTGACGGTTCTGTTCCTTTCCAGGTATTTATGCTACAATTTGAGAAGACAGCAGCTGTGAACAACTGGGGCACTGAGGACAAAGTCGCTGCTTTATTTGTGTCATTGAAAGGACCTGCAGCCGAAATCTTACAGACTATTCCGGACGCTGAAAGAAACAACTATGAAGCGTTGATGGGAGCCGTTGGAAGACGTTACGGCAGCGAGCATAGGAGGCAGATACATCAAATAGAGCTACAGAATCGCTTTCAGAAGGCTAACGAAACATTGCAGGAATTTGCATGGGACATTGAGAGGTTAGCTCATTTGGGGAACGCAGACGCACCCGTGGAATACATCGAGAGGGTAAAGATCCAAAGATTCATAAATGGAATAATGGATGTAGACACGAAGCGAGCCGGATATGCAAACCCCAAAAGGACATTCGCAGAGACGGTATCACACGCTTTATTACAAGAGACAGCCTCTCTTTTACGTAAACCAGATAACAAGGTTCACCATGTGGAAAAGGAGACACCAGACTTGGTCGAAAAAATCAACAAAGTTCTGGAAGCCTTGAATGGAGCACAAAAGAAAAGCGATGGTGCGATTAAATGTTTCAAGTGCGGAAAGTCTGTCCATATTGCGCGTTATTGAAGCAGCTCTAGAGACTACGGCAACGCAGGTGGACGTAAGGGTAATGCTAGAGGGGATGAGCAAGATGAATGCCCCATAGTTTCTGTCTCGCTGGTTGAAAGGATTGCAAGTAATGTTACTGTTAGAGGATTTGTAGACGTTAAAGCGGGCTACTCACCTGCCAAGAAATGTCAAACTCCATTTAAAAAATCATTCAAGAAATGGTCAAGAACTGTTTTCACACGTCAGATTTTCTTGAGCCAATACTCAGCTCATAAAAAAAAAACTACAATTTTCTATGGTTGGCAATGTCGATTTACCTCAAGAAATAAATATGCTCGTATATATCTCTTGAGGTAAACGTGCAGATTCACGGCAAAGGTGAGTAAATATTTCACTAAACATGTTTTATACATTTTTATAAGAGTAATTTGCAAAAAAATGGAAAATGCCGTAAACGTCAAAATTTCTTGACCAGGCATAAGAAATATATGCTCGTTTTTTTCTTGAGGCATTTCTTGGCAGGTGGGTAGCCCGCTTAAGGAGCGGTTACTCACTGTGGATAATGGCGCATCTCATTCCATTATTCGAAGTGACTTGGTCCATAAGAGAGTGGGACCATTACAGGATGCAAAGTTGCGGACCGTAACTGGTGAAAGTAAGCTGGTCCATGGAGAAATGCGGTGCAAACTTGCAATTGGGAATGTGACTACATACCACAACTTCTTAGTGGCAGATATTGTGGACGAAGTCATCATTGGCATCGACTTCTTGGCTGTGAGAGGCATTCACATGAACCTGAGAAATAGGTTATGACATACAATGGCCAAGAAGTACCTCTTATCTTTGGACACAACATTGGGTATTGCACCAAAGGAGTTTCATTAGAGGTGAAGCACAGGAACACTCGAAAGGCAAAGGTACCTCCTCAACCAATGGCTTCGATAGACAAATGCCTGCTTGAGAATATTCGGAGAAGTCAACAGGAAGATTCAGATCTGGCATGTGTGATCCGAGGGCTTCAGCGGAACAAACGACCAGCAAGAAGAGAAATGTCAGCGGAGAGTCCAGTTGCCAAGTCATATTGGGCGCAGTGGGACAGTTTACGATTGGTATCCGGTTGTTTGTATCGAATATGGGAGAGTGAGGATGGTCAATGCGCTCGGAAGCTTATAGTTGTTCCAAGGAAGCGGGTGTCTGATGTTCTCCGAGAAATGCATAACGATCCAAGTGGAGGCCATCTAGGAGTCAGAAAGACCTTGGAGAGGATTAAGCAGACATTTTATTGGGTTTGTTACGGTCAGTCGGCAAAGGAGTGGATTGCCAAATGCGATGAGTGCAAAGGTGATGCGGTCCACGAGTCATGGTCGAAGGAGGCAGTGCAACTCAGATGCACCGGTTGAGAGGATTACCTTAGATGAAGCTGGTCCATTCCCCAGAACTATAAGCAAAAACATGAAAACCAGTTACGACAAAGCAATAGAATCGGAAGGTTTCCTGGAAGGAGATTTAGTATTGCTATACGGGCCACAAGGAAGGAAAGGTGTGTCTCCAAAAGTTGAGTGCAACTGGGAAGGACCATACAGAGTTGTGAAGCGGATCAACGACGTTGTTTACCGCATACAAACTGTTGGAAGCCCACGAAACAAAATGAAGGTGGTTCACCTGGAGAGGCTAACAACGTTGGGATCGGAAAATGTGTCTGATCGGGACGATCAGACTTAGGTGGAGGGCAGTGTGGCGAATGTTCTCTAGAATCGCTCATCTCCCAACTCTAGCGTATTTCCACCACTAGCGTCACTACGACAACTACAACTGTTTAGGTACATGACGCGAGAGCGAGAGAGTGCGAATGTGACACAAAGAGGAGAGGACGATAGGTAAACGTTTCGATAACACTGTTGCACGAATACACATTTCTGGGTTATGAAGCTGCTGTCTGCTAGGGTATATAAACCGCGCAAAGACAACGTACTTCAATCAGTTTATTTTGAAGTGTTGTACAGTGAAGTACTGAACAGGGAGTTAACCCGCGATGTTGTACTACGGTTTTTAGTAGTGAATAAAGCGCACCATTTATTAAGCAGAATCTGAGTGTTTTATTTAACGTACAGTGATCGAACTCAGGGAAAATAGTCGAGGAATCATCGAATTCGTCTCAATATTGTATATCAAATATCAAGGCAGATTTATACAGGTGGCTGCAGTAAAATATATGTCAATTTACCATGTATTTTGTTTTTGTATTTTTGAACCCATCTGTCAAAACCATAATTCGCCTTGAATTCGCCTTATGAATTCGCCGAAATAAACATGAACTATGTTTCTTGAAAAGCTTTGTAAAACTTTCTCAAACTTGTGTCCAAAAAACGCTTCCCAGCAATAGTTGATCATAATTTTTCCTCAATTACAGTCAATGAACGCGGTCAATTGTTTATTGACATACAAGGCGAATTCAACTGTCTTGTGAATAATTGGCAAATAACATTGTGTATAACATAAAGTGTGGAATGTAGCTTTGACAGAAATGTCAAAACACACTTCAACGTCAATCAAAACACACATCCATGTCAAAAATCTGGGTTGCTTATGAGGTTTCTGCAAACCAGGGTTTTGTGCAGGACCGTAAAACAATGAGACAGGGTTCTTGTTTGCAAAACAGTGTTGCTGTGTTGCACAACTTTTTCAATCCAATTTGTAGGGAAATTTTTAAGCGAATCTTTCAGCTTACGCTTTTATTATATTTTGCAAAAAATACTAAACTTAAAACGATTAAATTTTATTTATTTTACAGGAAAAATTTTAATGTTCGAAATAAGAAACCAGAAAATGAGAACACAATTTTTTTAGATAGATTGTTTTTAATTTATATACCAAGTACCTACCAACATTAAAGCCCTGGAATTTCGCCAGCATAATGCAACTGGGGGCAAATTCGGGTTCTATGAAATGATAAAATGAAAAGAAATTTCATACAAAATTTGTGAAAAGAAACTTCAAATTCATACAAATTTTTTTTCACGTTATCATTTCATAGAACCAGAATTCACCCCCTGGCCTGTCGTGAAATGTTGCTAGTAGTTTCGACTTTATCAAGATTCGGTTGCTTATTTGGTAATTGTCTACTTTAGCTGTCAACTGCTAATAAATTAGTTAAAATTATGGGAGGCGGAATTTGGCCTCAGGATCACGAATCCGGAAGCGCTTTTTTAATATTTTGCTTCTCTGAGGAGTATTTGCAACCCAAGTTTCAAGTTTTCATGTGGTTGTTGTATTTACATTAGACTGCGCCTAAAAACGTCCAAAAAAGGGCGTACCGTGGCACGGTTCAGGCAACACCCCGGACTTGGGATGGCGTAGCCAAGGTTATTATTATTATATTATGTTCTGCACATAAATACCATGGATTCCGCCCCAATTTTGGTATCTAACCCGGGTCAATTTTCGGTTTTTTGACCATAACTTTTCACTGAAACCAAAAATTAAAAAATCGCTTCCGGATTCGTGATCCCGAGGCCAAACCCCGTTTTTCGAGCCCCCCTTTAATAGCTAATATATTAGTAGCTGACAGCTAAAGTAGACAATTACCGCATACTTCGATATGGTCGATAGAAATTATCAAAATTTTACCTAATGAAAACCAGACTTAAGAAGTTTTCAACCATTATTTTTCACCTTATTTTATAAATTTAGAGAACTTCTACCATTGTATACCTTATATAGTAGCGCAACTCGAAAAAACACACTAATACACACGCTCTGCATATTCCCCATAAGCACAGAAAAATATTTTCTCAAACGTTTGGTGAATAATGAGGGTCAATAATGTACCACGATTTGGACAAAATTTATTTTAGGGAATGGTAGAGGGGGTTGTATGTATAAAAACTGTGAAGGTAGAAACTGCCGGACATTTATATTATAATTTTTATATTTAATTATAACTCAAGTTAATACTCATTTAGCAAAAAAGTTTACCTGCTACAGCTAGTTTATCACTAAATCGAAAATTAATTGATTGATTAATTGATATGAAGTTTTTAAAAAGTGAGAATTGACGTTGAATGTTTCATCTCAAATGCGTCTCAGATTGATATCAAACAAAATGGCTTATTGGGCTTCATACTATTCCTTCATTCCATTTCATTTGGAGTCACTCAGCCAGTGCCTTCCACTCAAATTCGTAAGAATTGGTAAATAGTATCATTTAGCGCCGAGTTGCATTCGATTGCGTAAAAAAATTAGTAGTAAATAAAGGGGTAATAGTTCTCTAAATTTATAAAATAAGGTGAAAAATAATGATTGAAAACTTCTTAAGTCTGCTTTTCATAAGGTCAAATTTTGATAATTTCTATTGACTTTATCGAAATAAGCGGTAATTGTCTACTTTAGCTGTCAATTGATAATAAATTAGCTAAATAAAGGGGCTCGAAAGACGGGGTTTGCCCTCAGGATCACGAATCCGGTAGTGATTTTTTTTAATTTTTGGTTTCAGTGAAAAGCCTTCGGCGGCGCTTATAAAAAACTAACCTGGGGTACACCATCCCAAGTCCGGGGTGTTGCCTGAACCGTGCCACGATACGCACTTTTTTGGACTTTTTATGCGCAGTCTGATGTAAATACAACAACCACATGAAAACTTGAAACTTGGATTGTAAATATCTCCTCAGAGAAGCAAAATATGAAAAAAGCGCTTCCGGATTCGTGATCCTGAGACCAAACTCCGTCTTTTGAGCCCCTCCCATAATTTTAGCTAATTTATTAGCAGCTGACAGCTAAAGTAGACAATTACCAAATTTCACGACAGGCCAATTGCATTATGCTGGCGAAATTCTACAGTTCTGATGTTGGCACCTGGCTTAATAAATTAAAAACAATCTATCTAAAAAAATTGTGTTCTCATTTTCTGGTTTCTTATTTCGAAGTTCGAACATTAAAATTTTTCCTGTAAAATAAATAAAATTTAATCGTTTTAAGTTTTGTATTTCTTTTTTGCAAAATATAATAAAAGTGTAAGCCTAAAGATTCGCTTAAAAATTTCCTTACAAATTGGAATGAAAAAGTTGTGCAACACAGCAACACTTTTTTGCAAACAAGAACCCTGTCTCATTGTTTTACGGTCCTGCACAAAACCCTGGTTTGCAGAAACCACAATAGCAACCCAGATTTTTGACATGGATATGTGTTTTGATTGACGTTGAAGTGTGTTTTGACATTTCTGTCAAAGCTACATATCACACTTTATGTTTTACACAATGTACGGTCATGTGCACACTTCCATTTATTTATGTTTCCTTTAGCGGTCAACTGCTAATAAATTAGCTAAAATTATGGGCGATAGCTCAAAAGAAGGGATTCGGCCTCAGGATCACGAATCCGGAAGCGCTGTTTTAATTTTTTGTTTTAGTGAAAAGTTGTGGTCAAAAAACCGAAAAATTACCCGGGTCCGATACCAAAATTGGGGCGGAATCTATGGTATTTATGTGCGAAGCACTTTTCTGAGTTGACGTCAACCACATGAAAACTTGCAAATTTGATTGCAAATATCACTTCAGAGAAGCAAAGTATTAAAAAAAAGCGCTTCCGGATTCGTGATCCTGAGGCCAAACCTCGTCTTTTGAGCTATATCCCATAATTTTAGCTAATTTATTGGCAGTTGACGTCTAAAGGAAACAAATAAATGGAAGTGTGCACATGACCGTATGAACACTGGTACCCATTACACCATTGTTAGTAAGAAAAAATGCAACAAAAGTGATACACAACGGCGTCTGAGGGCGCTACACACGCACCCACGTCACAAGTAAGCGACTTGGCAGTGGCGCTGTGGAACGCCGTAAGCGACAGCAAAAAAGTAGCTATGAAGCAAATGACCAGGTTGATGGAGTAAGATGTTGTGGGTTGTTAAGATATACATATTGCTAATGATTTATATTTACAGATTGTATTGGATGTTCCAAGCTTAGTTGTACGTTCAGGAGAGCAAAGAACTGGCCCTGGAAATGATGGCGGCAATGCACCACATAACACTGAAGAGGAAGACGAGAAAATATTGAAGTTGGTTGAAGTTGGTATCGAACGTATTATTGTTTTCCTTAACAAAGCCGATTTGGTAGATCAAGAAGTACTAGAATTAGTTGAATTCGAAATGCGTGAAATGCTGACCGACTTTGGTTTTGATGGCATTAGCAGTCCTGCCGTTTATGGCTCAGCGTTCTTCGATTTGAAAGGTGATACGTCGGAATTTGGCGTCAGCGTTGCCACAAGCTCAATTTTTTTTGTATCCAATAGTGTATCCATCCTGCCAAAAATGTATCCACATTTTTTACTAGCAAAGAAACATGTACACTAGGGTGATTCAAAAAATGTCGACTTGTTCTTAGGCTCTAAAAAGTTAGGTATCGATGAGAAAATAAGCCAAGCAAAAAAAGCGCTGTAACTTAACCCTTATTATTTTTTTCACCCTTTTTTAGTTAAAATGTATGGGAAAGAATAGGTTTTTTTTAAAGTGATTTTTCTCAGGTGATTCAAAAAAGGTCGACTTGTTCTTAGGCCCTAAAAAGTTAGGTATCGATGAGAAAATAAGCCAAGCAAAAAGTTAGCGCTGTAACTTAATCCATAGGGGTGGCTATTTTTTCGCCCTTTTTTATGGAAAATGTATGGGGAAAAAAAGGATTTTTTTCAAAGTGATTTATCTCATAATATTTGAAATGTTTTTCAAAAAAGGAGAGATAAAAATGAAAGATTTTTGTACTTTGGCACACACATACACAGTAACACACACAAAAATTAAAAAAATTATGAGAAAAAACACTTTGAAAAAATCTCACCTTTTCCCATACATTTCCCATACAAAAGGGCGGAAAAAATAGCCACCCCTAAGGGTTAAGTTAAAGGGCTAATTTTTTGCAAAGCTTATTTTCTTATCAATACCTAACTTTTCAGGGGGTATGACCGAAAAAAACAAATTCTTTTTATTTGAATCACCCTAATGTATAGCTTCTTGGATTTTGTTCGTTTCTTTGAAAATACAAAACGATTGTTGGAGCTGTTAAAAATGTATCCATTTAAAACTTTTTGTATCTTTGTATCCATTGACTTAAAATGTATCCAAATGGATACAATTGTATCCAAACGGCAACCCTGTTTGGCGTACCAGCGATTGAAGCGTTCAGCAGAATCAATCCGTGACGTACGTCACGTACGTCGAAATAACTGACAGCAAAGTAGACTGCGGATGTTTGTATGCGTAACGCCAGATAAGACGGATACGTCAAAGTAGAAATTGCTCTAAAATTGACGTACGTGACGCAGCTGACGTATTGGCGGACTGATTCTGCCGAAAGCTTGAAAAGTTGCTGCATGAAATGGACTCGTATGTAAAGACACCTACTCGCGATTATAAGTCACCTTTTATACGGCCCATCGATAATGCATTTACAGTACCCAGACGAGGTACGGTAGTAGTTGGCACGATAAAGCGTGGAACTTTGATGAAGAATGATTCGGCGGATTTGTTGGGCTTCAATCAACATATTAAAACAAGCATTGGGGATATACAAATTTTCAAGAAAGGCGTGCCAAAGGTCAAGTGCATATCCAAATATTCAACTAGTACTAATAAATATATTTACAGGCTATCGCTGGTGAAAATGTTGGCCAAGCTTTTACGATCAGAGAGAATGGAGCAACGGTTGCAACGGCCATGATTACGGAACGAAAACCTTCATTAGATGTAGCAAAGAATAAGTTATCAAAGATCTTGGTAACTTGCTAAAATAACCCAGTGTAGCAAAAATGAAGTTAAATTTAATTTCGAGGAACTTATGGAAATATAAGATGAAATTTGTATAGGTAAGAGTTTCCGCGTTGCTTTTTATTGCGAAGTTGGAACTTTTAAGGCCTACAATTTATCCCAAACAAAATATGATTGAATGCTATGAAGATATTAGAAGGTAAGCCTTACAAGCGGAAAGAGAAATAGGCAAGTCTACTCATTTGCCCTTTAATTTAAAGGGAAAATTAAAAGAAATGCTATCTTAGTATTTCTTTTAAAAATTCAAAAAAAAAAGAAAAAGTATTGCTTAAGCAGAACCAACAGTGTTTGATATTTTGACATCGTAGCAATCATAATTTATTAAATTTTGATCAATGTTCGATTAATATATAACTGTAGCTATTTTAAGACTACTAAAATACTTAATTTGAAATAAAATCTTCACACGGCAATGGCATATAGAAAAGATGGCTCTGCCTTGTGGTTTCATTTTGAAATAGTTTATCACATTCCGTGCATTTTAGTTTCTTACTTGGCGGTTTCGTTGGCAGGAAGCTATGTACATTTTTGTAAGTAAACTTTTGCTGAACGAGCCAAATCCTTAACCTTGTTTGTTGCCACCCAATGTTGCCAATGGCGTATGCAATGAATACCTTTCAAAATTTCATCTACGGTAATCTCTATGTTTTCTTAGGTCTTCATAATATTTGACATTTCGGCATAACATTGTCTGCGTACAGCTGGATCATTACGATCCTCATGTTTAGGATCATATAATGGTGAAAACAAAGCATATGTTTCAATAAAATTTTCTGCTGTGGGATTAAGTTTGGCAAAGCTCAAGTTCTGAAAATAATCATATAATAAAATATTTACATAGAAATTGTTGTGAAAGTCTTTCAAATAGCACAAAATTTTCTCTCTTTGGATTTTTTGGTAGCCCTGAGAAGGGCTGTTTGGTAGCCCTGAGGAGGGCTGTTTTGTAGCCCTAAAAAGGGCTGTTTTATGTGCTGACAATTCCACGTCCGATTTTCTCTGAATACTGCGATGAAAATGAATTTGCTGTAAAAATACATAATAAGGATTATTGTATAAGCTGATAAAATATCATAATAATAAAGACTTCACCTGTTCCGAACATCAGTAATCATATCTGAATTTTGATGAATTTTTTAAAACCCATCAACCTTTGCTTTGCTTTTTGCACTCTAAGCCGTCTGTTCAAACTTCGGATGCGAAAATGTATTCGACATTTATAAAATAGACGTTTAACACTTTCCGGTACTTTAACAGGCGCGCTACAATTTACCAATCGTTCATGGAGGTTTTTGCAACTAGAGATATCCGATTTATTGATGTTTTCGAATATTTTTTCCATTGCTTTCACACCGTGTAAAAGATGTGGAGACGGCTTTTTCAAAAAACCCTTACTAACTTCGTCCACAAAACCGATGGATGGCCGAAAATTGCGAAGCTCTTCTAATCCCAGTTTTTGTAATCATATACCCCGAGATATATGACAAAGCGTCCTCCTGTAAAACGCCGCAAACGTCCGGGAAGGATGAGTCTACCGCGCTAATGACGTCCGCCACATCTTCACCGCCACCATCTTGGTTTTCTTTTCCATTAACGCTTGTGCTGCTCTCATTTGCGTTGCTTACCATCCTGGAACTTGAATAAGCACTGGTACTTGCCTTGCTGTCGTTGTTGTTGGTGGTGTTATTAGAACTTGTTGCCTTCAACGGAGTTGATGTTCCTTGAGGGACCAGCCACTCGGTCGAATCTTTGCAAACATTTCCTGTACCCCGCAATGATTCCGTATTTCGAGCTAAAAAGAAGAGAAAATAGAATTATGACGTACATTAATCCGTGTGATATAGGATTCATTTTACCCAAAATATATTTTCGTAATCTATATTCAAATTCCTTTGGTGTCGGGTGATCGTTTAAGCCGCCTTTACTTGTAATCGCACCAAAGAAATTTTCAAGAACGTCTTGGTTAAGACGGTATGTGAGTAGGTATTCCACATTTGATTTTTTTTTAGGTCGTTGTATAAACTAACTAACGCCCTATTGGTCATCAGTATACCCTTCTGGAAAAACGCAATGCTTTTTTTTGTGGGAAGTAATCCTTTTTGAGAAAACTCAAGGTCTTTGTTTTTTTTTGTCTTTTTTTTCCGGAAGAATGGGTTAAGACATGAATTCGTTCATGCGATTTAAAACTTCCATTTGGTTCGTCAAATCTCTACCGAACGGTTCCTTAAGTTTAAAGCAGTAAGAAAAATAAATAAAATCCTTAGTTAATAAAAATACCTTTCCCGGGTACGCAAAGGTTCCCATGTTGGAATTCAAAACGTCAAACCAGTCATTTACGAGCTGAATAAAGTCCGCAGTCTCCAATGGTTTGTCCAGCTCAAACTCTACCGCATGACACCGACGGAGTGCACTGGCAACCGTGTTGGAAAACAACTGAGCGGCTGTTTTCACTTTTTGACGAGCTGAAATTGCATATATATGTATATATAAATATAGTATTGTAATGGAGGATAATTGAGCATCTGTCATCTAAAAAAAGCTGCTACTAAATCTAAGACTAAATGTCGCTTAACTTGACGGATTTCGGTTTTTTGATTAAATTTAAAAAACTATCAGGAAACCAACTTTTGTAAATAGGTCAGTGGGCTGGGCTACACTTTGATTTAATTACCTGCTCCTTTCACTGCAAGATGTTCGTGAGATATTTTGTAAGCTATGGATACGTCAGAACTAGAAGTGCGGTTTATCAAATCGCAAATGGTTCTGGTACTAAGCAGATGGTTGTTCCATATGATGTCATCATCTATGTAATGGTTTCTTACCAATTTTAATAAATGAGGTGGATCTGCGAAAACATATACGTTTGAGTCGTTTGATGGATGGCGAAACCATGGCGCATCTAAAGAAAAATGAAAGTTACATGAAAAATTTATGAGATTGAAATGCTATTTTTACCGAAGTCCATAAGGTGCGAGTTTGCGATCCCATATCGCTTACAACAGCTACTACTTGAAATTTAATATCGTTCAATGCGATGATAATAGAGCATAAAATATCCTTATTCATAGGAGTGTCGAAAGCATAGAAAATTGGTTGCTTCCATGACTTCAGCAATCCGCGCACCATCGCCACTTGCACCATTTTTGCTGGTTTTCTGACGCAGTCTCCCAGCTGATCATACTCAAACGTTTCGGCGATTTTCATTTCGTCGAATGAAAGAACACATACTTTGTCATCATCACAGACATTTGTTCCAATGCTTGAAATGATGCAGCCAGGAGACCCTCGCCCATGTCTATCTTTCGAGACCAGCGCTGCAACGTTGACACGTGAGGAAGTGGGAAGCCGTTGTCATACAAATGGTGATATGCTCTCGGTCCTGCCGCGTTCAAACAAATCGCACTGGATATATCTCGCCAACCCCAGTGTACATTTTTATCTGTGTTAAAGAATTAAGGTAGATACATATATACTTAAAGAAAAAAAAATTAATCATACCTGGCGCAACCATCTTACGCATTTGTCCTTCCGTAAATATTTTTCGGAAGTTGTCAAGCACCGTATTGCCTTGATCCTGACGAGATCGCAACTCCTCATTTTCCGCCTTTAGTCTTTTTACTACCGACTTCAAGTTTTTTATTTCGGGATTCGCAAGGGCCTCGAAAATTACACAACTGCAATATAGTTTTAAAACATATTAAAATATTAATATTAATGAGACAATTTTGTTTTAAGTCTCTTACTCTGTTTGAGTTTCGGACTCTTCAAGGATCACACCAACAGTTTGCGTTTGGGCATCAGCTTTTCTAACCATCAAGTGGCTGTCAACGTTGTTGTGGTTGAAGCTTTCTGTGTTATTTATGGCCATCGGAACCAGCCTGAAATCTTGGGAATCCTGACCAGAACTAGATTACATACACATTTTGTTTAAAATTTGACTAGGTTGTAGTTTAGATTAGCTGGCGAACGATAAAGCACATCCAAAAAACTGTGGAGAGGTAACATAAGACGGGTATCGGCCGTAGAAATAAGAATACTTATGGGAAATTCGCATTAAAAGCAGAAAATTTCATGTGGTTGAAGACCGATTCGCCTGTTTTGATACCTCTCCCGAGTTATTTAATAAAGTTTTAGCAGTCCTACCGACTAATCTATTTTTAATGGATTGACCGCTAATTCTTTTTATGAATTTTGGGATTAAAATAACACATAATAGCACTACTTACTCATAACAACACACTTTTGAAGTTAGGGCTGCTTGTATAGGCGGACCGCGTTTATTGCTTGTAGCGGCCACAAAGGGGTGCGGTATGGCTTTTGGCAACAATCTCGTCTGTGTCCCAGTAGAAATTATTTCTTCGCGTGAAAAATGATCAGCACAAACACGACTTTTAGAACTTAATTGCATCCGGCAATTGTTTCCCCACAACAGGCGCATGTGGTCGTCAACAGGCACCTTGAAGAAAGGCCCATTTCCCCGCTCCCACTTTTTTAAACAAATCGCGCACTTCACCATAACGGAAACGCTTTTTATTATTCAATTATTTTTCACACAAGAACTTTTTTTTTTCGTAAAAACGCAAAATATTTACAAATGCCAATGAGAAAATTCGAAAAATTAGCAAAGTAAACAAACAGTTTGAATTCGCCTTGAGTTTGACATGAGTTTGACAATTGGGTCCAATTTGAAATAAAAAAAGTTTAATACATATATCTTACTACCGCCACCTATATGAATTCGCGTTGATCAAATATGAGCTTTGTTTCTTTCCTGCTAATTATGAATAATTATGAATAATTATTCCTAAAAATGTGTTTTTTGAAAAAATTAGCAGCGAATTCAGCAGCTTTTTGACATTTAATTGAGAGAGAGCGCCAATTCGCTGCAAGTTATTGCTAGAGATTTTTCGTCCAGCATAAACCAGCAAGCAGGAACAGCTGATCGGTGACATAGCAAAACAACAACAAAAAATGTAAATTCAAATTGTTAGCCAATCAGAAACGTAACCGCTGTTTTGTCTGCAAGTTTCTGCTGAACCCTGTTCGGCGAAAAATTAGCAGAAATGAGATTTTGACAGCTTTTTACAAGACTCTCTTCTGCTGACAGTTCTTTGCTGGAGATTTCAAGAAACAAGGCTATGATCAAACATTTTAACCAACATCAAAGAGAATATATCAACAAGAGCCACCAAAAAAAACACAAGAGTCGAAAAAAAAATTTACCAGCTTTCGAATTTACAAAACTGAGGAAAACCCAATTACCGAAACCCTGAAAGAAAACGGCATTCATCTTTGTCCTTGCATTTATAACGAGTGACGGCTCTTGTTGATATATTCTCTTTGCCAACATTCAATAATTGTGCTAAAGAATTGTGCCGATGTTGCAGGCAGCTCAACGTCAACTGCCAATGGACCACAAGCAAATATGATAGATGGCAAAGGCGCCACGGAAAGTGAGGCAATGAATGGTGGCACAGAAAAATCAAAGCATTCCAAAGATGCTAAAGCTAATGAAGGCAAATCAAATGCAAGCAGCAGCACAGTCAACTCTAATGGAAGTGGAGAAGCGCCTACCAAGGGCCAAAGAATCAAAAAATACACTACCATCAGTTTTATCTGCAATATTAGAAGCTGGAATACCATTTGCGAGGATCTTGGTGGCCCATTAAGAGAAAAAGAGCGAAGAAGTTATCAATAACAAAAGAGGAACGTTATTTACATGGCCGCCGTCGTGTAGCGGTTAAGTGTTCGGCCTTCTGCACCAAGTCGTGGCGGTTCGATGCCCGGCAAAAGTAACATCAAAAACCAAACGGGGTCGTCCCTCGGCAGTAGTTTGGCAAACTCTCGGGGTGTATTTCTGCCATGAGAAGCTTTTCAGTGAAAAATTCTTTTGCTTTTCAAGTGCCGTTCGGAGTCGGCAAAAAACTGTAGGTCCCGCCAACTTGTAGGAAGACTCAAAAGCAACACACCACAAGTTGGAAAGAGAAGCTCGGTTAAAATCTCGTTAGAGGTTATGATAACCTGTTGGTATATCGCCGCCATTAGTTAGTTAGTTATTTACATGGTCCCATGCAAATAAGTAGTCAAGATATGCAAGAAGATCCACGACGCATGGAAGAGGTTCACTTTAATTTAATGCGTGTCACCGAAACTTGATCACAACCTACACCGTAAAAGGTTTTGGTTAGTCGAACAGCAGCAGTAAATGCACTTGGCGAGTTGAGTTCTTGTGGTGCTCTCTGGCGTGGCTTCCATGAACAGTCGGAGGGACGTAAGTATACATTTCTTGTCGTGGCCTAAGTTCCAGTTTTAATGTTTGTAGTATTTCTTGTTTACTTTTTCTAGAACTCGTGCCACCCGACTTTGAAAAGATTTGCGAGATTTGTATTTGTCTTTGTCAGAATTGTTGAAACATTTTTGGAATTGCTTCCCACCAACCACCACAGACGCCGAAGAAAAGCCGTTTGCATGTACGAGGCTGTGCAACGTTTTAAGATGGCCAAGCTTGTACCGTTTGAGGTATACACTTTTAGGGTTTAGATATGTATGCGCTAACCATAAAAATTACTTACTGGCAAAATACAGCTGGTTTAATATGAGCCGTTTAAAGCACAAGTGGTATAAGTCCAGCTTTCCTTTTTTTACTTAGGTATGACGCTATGTAGAGGAAAATGTGTTCTATATAACACGCTAACAGGGTAACTCCCACCCATAGAAACCGAATAAATAGCAGAACTAACTTGTGAAATCAAGAGTACCCCCTATTTGTTGAAAAAACAAGATCTTGAATATCTCAGGTCGAGAAAAGGTGGACTTATACCACTTGTGCATTGAGGGGCTATAATTAGGCAGAGAGATAGGATAACGAATATGGATGGGAATAAGGGCCAAAATAGGAATAGAATATTTGGGAAATACGGTATGAAAGATGAAAAGTTTTAGAAAAGAGATGATTGAAAAGGAAGGGATGAGTAGAGAAACAGTAATTTTTTTCAATTCCGGAGAAGACTGAATTTTGGGGAGTGATGCCATTACCTATGTATGTGCATATTAGTCGCCTCTTACGACCGGTATGCCTACCTCGGGCATATTCTAAACTCCTAACCCGCAGATGACCTGATGAAGGCCATCAGGTCCTTTACGTCCAGCTCCGTGACTTGGCGTAGGCTAACCAGGAAGGACACTCCCAAAAAGCGCATTTTTCCCCAACTTAAAGCCGGGCAGTTGCAGACGAGGTGCTCCACCGTTTCCTCCTCCTCGTCATCTTTGCAACACCTACAGCATCGTCGGTGGGGCACACCTAGTCGTTCTGCTTGCCTACCAATAAGGCAGTGCCCAGTTAACACGCTTATTAATCTGGAGATTTCTCTTCTCCTTAGGGCATACATATGTCTCGATCTTTTATGATCCCATTTCGGCCAGGTTTTTTTTTTTGGATATCCAGCATTCTGGAGATTGCAGCCATCTTTCGTTGGCTTGGCGGAGTGAGTGCTCTTTCAGTATTAGCTCTCATGTGGCAAACGGCATACCTAAGCGGTCTTTATCCCGAAGAACCTGCTTGGTCGTGCCCTGCCTCGCAAGTTTGTCTGCCCTACAATTTCTCTCAATGTCCCTATGTCCCGGGACCCATGTGAGGTTCACGCGGTTCTCTTGGGCCATCTCTTTTAGAGATCGACGACAGCTAACTGTCAGTTCAGAGTTGAACGAGTAAAAGCCAAGGGATTTGATGGCAGCTTGGTTGTCGCTGAGAATAACAATATCCTTTCCCATAGGGTGTTGACCTATCCAAGCCGCGGCGTCCATGATTGCGGCGACTTCAGCCTGGAAGATACTGTAGTGATCAGGTTGTCTGAAGGAGAGCTCAAGTTTCAGATTCTTTGAATAGCCGACACTTAATTTTCATAATTTTATTTTGTATTCCAATCTATGGAGTAAGCAGCTTTCCATATATTTTTTGGACTTTGTTGCTTTTATTTAGCCATTGAACATATCATTTTCTTTCAATATCAGGTGCAGAAATCTCCATCTTTTCCAAAAGTATGAAAAAGTCGGTTTACTTAAGTGAAAATAGGACTTATCATCTTTTACCGCTTTTTGGAGGATATGAATTTAATAAAAAAAATTATTTAGCCGATTCTAGCCGATTTTTTTCGTCAATCTAGCGGGTTCGCCAAAAAAGTTCTGGCAACACTGGGGCTGAGCTCCCATTTTTTTCCAACGGCTCTTTTGCATGTGTAGAGTGAAATACACGCTTTCTTCTGGAGCTGAAGAACATTCTCCTTCCAGGTTAATTTCCTATCCAAAACTGTGCTTAAGAACTTGGCTTTGTCAGCCAAGTCAAGGCGCACGCCATTCAGGTTTGTTAGTATTAACGGTGGTACCTTATAGCGGTTGGTGAAAAGGACCAGTTCTACTTTTCTCGGGTCGGTGCTCAGTCCCCAGTGCGAACACCATGAGGAAACCTCTCCCAGTGCTACTTTCATGAAGTCGCACAGGGTTTGTGGGAATTTGCCCCTATATACAATAGCTAAATCGTCTGCATATGCCACTACCTTGCCCTTGTGACATAACGTGATAAATGAACCGAGCCCAGTGATGAAACTATTCTTCTACCCCTTAGTAGTAGATCAATAAGTCCAATAAGAGACCTGCTTATGCCCAGACTTGTTAAAGCTGTATTTATAGCATCCGGGCTTATGTTGTTAAAGGTAGAAGAAGATATAAATTGTGTTAAAAAATTTCATGAAATTTTATAAGTTGTAAGAAAGTTCAATTTTTTTCGCATACAGCATGTCGATTTGTATTGCTGTTTTATGGGTCTGGTACGATATGTCGAAAAAAAAGAAGTCGAAACTAAAAATGTCGAAAAAAAATGTCGAAAAAAAATGTCGAAAAAAAAAATTTGCCGAAAACACAAAAGGTCGAAAAACAAATGTTTTACCCCTTAGTAGTAGATCAATAAGTCCAATAAGAGACCTGCTTATGCCCAGACTTGTTAAAGCTGTATTTATAGCATCAGGGCTTATGTTGTTGAAGGTAGAAGAAGATATAAATTATGTTAAAAAATTTCATGAAATTTTATAAGTTGTAAGAAAGTTCAATTTTTTTCACATATAGCATGTCGATTTGTATGGGTCCCGTACGATATGTCGAAAAAAAATGTCGAATTTCCAAGACCGAATTTAAAAAAATTTTAAAATACCGAAGAGATTTTTGACCGAAAAAAAAAATTTCGAAAAAATGCAAATGACCGAAAAAAGTCGAAATTTAGAACCGTGAGTTGGGCACTCAGTGCCCATAATAAATTTTGATGTTAAATTACTGGGGACCAGGACATCCAATTACATTTTTTTTTTACAGACTGATAAATTGTAGATTTGTTTCTAAGGTTGTAAAATTTCAGGTATATAACTCTTAAAATAAGAAAGTAACGGCATTTCATATGGTTGGTTCTCCGTACGTGAATTGGTGCACTCAGTGCCCATAACATTTCTTCATACATTTTGTATGGAAACATAAAAATTTCTAACGGATCTTGGACAATTTTCTGCATTTTTATTAGTTCTGCATAAAAGTTTCAAGTGAACAGTGTGATTTCATATTTTGTAAGTATTTTTTATGAAATGAGTGAGCAATTAGCAGTTTATTTGGCAAACCTACGCCGTGAACTGGCTGAAGAAGAAGAGGAAAATCTTGCAAATTATTTCAATGCTCACGAAAACGATGAAGATGATGGAGGAAACGACCCTACATTTGAAGCCGATGATGAACCAATACCCAGCGACCAGTCTGACTTCGGCGACGAAAATGTGCAGCCCATTTCAGACCCACGTTTTGAAGAATATGACTACGACGAAGCACCAGTAGATATGGATCCCGGTGAAAACATACCTTCTCCAAGTTCAGCTATTGAGAGAAACCGTGGAGAAAAATATTATGGCCAAGGAAGGAACGACCGAACTGTATGGTGGTCAATGCCAAGCCAAACTGAGGAACGGCGAACAAAACTGGCATTGGAAATGCGCAGACAATCAAAGTCCATGTCTACGGAAAGATTTGAGTCAAAAAGAGACGCATTCATACGCGTTTTCCCAGTGGCTCTTGTTGAAAGTATTGCTCTTGATACGAATAGAAAAGCTAAAAGAGTAATTGAAGCCAATATGCGCCAAGCTGTCCCAAAAAAATTAAGATATTGGCAAGACACGAATGCTGATGAAATATATGCTTTCATTGCAATAATTTTATACGCCGTTGCTGAAAAAGCAAATTTAGTTCAATCTAAGGATCTTTTTCACAAAATGAACATGCCTTTTTATAGAGCAGTGATGTCATTGTATCGGTTTGAGCAATTATGCCGCTTTTTACGCTTTGACGATTCCAGGACTCGCGCTGAGAGATTACGGCATGATAAGTTGGCGCCTATTCGTCATGTATGGACATTATTCTTGGAGAATTTGACGACACCCTACATTTCATGTAAAGAATTGACTATTGATGAGCAGTTACTTTCAACAAGAAACCGATGCAGTTTCCGTCAATATATTCCATCAAAGCCTGGAAAATATGGCATAAAATTTTTTTGGATTGTTGACGCAAAAACCAATTATCCCGTTTCAGCACCCAGTTTCTGTAACTTTTTAACGAAATTCGTTATTGTCGTTAACATCGATTTTGACAAATTTTGTACAGAAAATTGTGTCAAATTAACGATTTTTATGTAACGAACTTCGTTAAAAAGTTACAGAAACGACGTGCAGGTGAGGTATATTTGAGTTCACAGCCTAATGAACAAAGGTCTACTGGCATCGCGCGCAGTCTCGTAATGCGACTCAGTAATCGCTATTTGGATAAAGGCGTGAATATCACGATGGACAACTTTTTCACAAGCTACGACTTGGCAGAGGAACTGCTTTCACGGAATACGACCTTGGTAGGCACAATAAGAGGAAATAAGCCCCAATTGCCAAAGCTTTTTACATCTTCTGAAGAAGCAAAGAAAAGGGGTATATTTGAGTCAGTTTTTTGCTTTTCAAACTCAATACATTTGGTAAGCTTTACATCACATTCAAAGAAAAACGTCTTACTGCTTTCAACGGCCCATGCCAGTGAAGAAGTGAATCCTGAGACAAAAAAACCACAAGTCATACATGATTATAATGAGCATAAAGGAGGAGTCGATACTTTTGACAAAATGCTTCGCGGATTCACAGGTAAAAGAAAAACTAACCGCTGGCCCATGGCATTATTTTATAATATGCTGGACGTTGCTGGACTTGCTGCACTCAGGCTTTTTGAACATAGTAACCCTACATGGAACATCCATAAGTCTGAAAAGCGCAAAATATTTTTGAAAGACTTGGCTATGGACTTAGCACAGAAACAATTGCAAAATCGGTGCAAAACAAAAATTAATTCTACAACTAAAATAGCAATGGACTTGATAGATTTCAAAATAGTTCCTTCAGTATCGAGAGGACGTCCTACAGTACAGGTAAGTTTTACTAACTTATATGTGTAATTTCAAAACAATTTCATTATTTTCCTTTCCCAGGTAAACGCTTTGAAACGACGATGTGAAACCTGCAGAACTGCTAAAGTCGACAACAAAACAACGGCAGTTTGCGACCATTGTCTTACTCCGACCTGCACGAAACACTATATAAGGACTTGCGAAAAGTGCTACTTCCAAAAATACAACGGCGATGCTGATACGGACTCAGATATTGATGAGGACGAGGACAATATTCCAACAACGTCAACAGCAAATCAAAGTTCATCAAAAAGACAGCGGAGAACTTCACCCGTTTGAGAGGTCCAAAAGTTGAACTTTATTGGATTTTTACTTTTATATATTAAAAAATATCTGTATATAACAAAATAAATATGTTTCATTGAATTATATAAACAACTAAACGAAATATTTGCATTTTTATAAAGAAAACCTCTTAAAAAGCTTACATTTTCATACAAAATACATTACTGGGCACTGAGTGCCCAAGTCACGAGATTAGGTTGTATGGCCATGTCACGGTTCTAAGGTTAAAAGGTCTAGACGCATTTATGCCCTAACTAGGAGGGAAATCTGCATATTGATAGGGGTATTAACTGCCTCATTGGTAGGCATGCAGAAAGGCTAAGTGTGCCCTACCGACGATGTTGCAGGAGTTGCAAAGATGATGAGGAGGAGGAAACAGGGATTTTCCATTTGGCTGGGTTCCGGGACTGACTTTCCTTGTGTTGGTGGTATCACAACGGGCCTTTCAAAACTGGCCTAAGTGTGCCTCTGCGGCAGCCACTTGAACCTAACCTAACCTAAGCAAATGAAGTAAATTTTGGTTTTTTTTGTTGAAATATGTTTTAAATCGTTTGTAGTTTTTTATCCGAAAAAATTTTTTTTTTGCTCCGAAGGTTTCGGAGTAATCGATAACGCATGTCAAAAAAAGGCAGAATTCAGCAATTTGAAAGCACTAAAGTTACTTTTCATACAACTACAAACGACAAAATTGATTTTAGTAAAATTTTTTTTGTAGCTTTTATAGTTACTCTGAAAATACAATATATTGTGCAGAAACCAAGCAAATAAAGTAAATTTTGGTTTTTTTGTTGAAATATGTTTTAAATCGTTTGTAGTTTTTTATCCGAAAAAATTTTTTTTGATCCGAAGGTTTCGGAGATATCGCCTAATGCATATCACTCTGGAACCCGCTTTGAAAAAACTCAAACTCTTTTTGCATTTTTGTGAACTACAAACGATGAGATTGATTGTAGTGAAATTCATTTTTTTTTTGCTCCAAAGGTTTCGGAGTAATCGGTAACGCATGTCAAAAAAAGGCAAATGAAGTAAATTTTGGTTTTTTTGTTGGAATATGTTTTAAATCGTTTGTAGTTTTTTATCCGAAAAAAATATTTTTTTTTGCTCCGAAGGTTTCGGAGTAATCGATAACGCATGTCAAAAAAGGCAGAATTCAGCAATTTGAAAGCACTAAAAGTACTTTTCCTACAAGTACAAACGACAAAATTGATTGTAGTGAAATTTTTTTTTTGTAGCTTTTATAGTTACTCCGAAAATACAATATATTGTGCAGAAACCAAGCAAATGAAGTAAATTTTGTTTTTTTTTTGTTGAAATATGTTTTAAATCGTTTGTAGTTTGTTATGCGTAAAAAAATTTTTTTTTGCTCCGAAGGTTTCGAAGTAATCGATAACGCATGTCAAAAAAATGCAGAATTCAGCAATTTGAAAGCACTAAAAGTACTTTTCCTACAACTACAAACGACAAAATTGATTGTAGTGAAATTTTTTTTTTGGAGCTTTTATAGTTACTCCGAAAATACAATATATTGTGCAGAAACCAAGCAAAAGACGTAAATTTTGGTTTTTTTTAAATATGTTTTAAATCGTTTGTAGTTTTTTATCCGAAAAAAATTTTTTTTTTTTGCTCCGAAGGTTTCGGAGATATCGCCTACTGCATATCACTCTGGAACCCGCTTTGAAAAAATTCAAACTTTTTTTGCATTTTTGTGAACTACAAACGATGAGATTGATTGTAGTGAAATAAATTTTTTTTTTTTGCTCCAAAGGCTTCGGAGTAATCGGTAACGCATGTCAAAAAAAGCAAAATTCAGCAATTTGAAAGCACTAAAAGTACTTTTCCTACAAGTACAAACGACAAAATTGATTGTAGTGAAATTTTTTTTTTGTAGCTTTTATATTTACTCCAAAAATACAATATATTGTGCAGAAACCAAGTAAATTTTGGTTTTTTTTTGTTGAATCGTTTGTAGTTTTTTATCCGAAAAAAAAATTCAAACTTTTTTTGCATTTTTGTGAACTACAAACGATGAGATTGATTGTAGTGAAATTAATTTTTTTTTTTGCTCCAAAGGTTTCGGAGTAATCGGTAACGCATGTCAAAAAAAGGCAGAATTCAGCAATTTGAAAGCACTAAAAGTACTTTTCCTACAACTACAAACGACAAAATTGATTGTAGTGAAATTTTTTTTGTAGGTTTTTAGTTACTTCGAAAATACAATATATTGTGCAGAAACCAAGCAAATGAAGTAAATTTTGGTTTTTTTGTTGAAATATGTTTTAAATCGTTTGTAGTTTTTTATCCGAAAAAAAATTTTTTTTTGCTCCGAAGGTTTCGGAGTAATCGATAACGCATGTCAAAAAAAGGCAGAATTCAGCAATTTGAAAGCACTAAAGTTACTTTTCATACAACTACAAACGACAAAATTGATTTTAGTGAAATTTTTTTTGTAGCTTTTATAGTTACTCCGAAAATACAATATTTTGTGCAGAAACCAAGCAAATGAAGTAAATTTTGTTTAAAAAAAAAAAAAAAATTTAAAACATATTTCAACAAAAAAAAAACAAAATTTACTTCATTGGCTTGGTTTCTGCACAATATATTGTATTTTCGGAGTAACTATAAAAGCTCCAAAAAAAAAATTTCACTACAATCAATTTTGTCGTTTGTAGTTGTAGGAAAAGTACTTTTAGTGCTTTCAAATTGCTGAATTCTGCATTTTTTTGACATGCGTTATCGATTACTCCGAAACCTTCGGAGCAAAAAAAAAATTTTTTTTCGGATAAAAAACTACAAACGATTTAAAACATATTTCAACAAAAAAAAAAACAAAATTTACTTCATTTGCTTGGTTTCTGCACAATATATTGTATTTTCGGAGTAACTATAAAAGCTACAAAAAAAATTTCTCTACAATCAATTTTGTCGCTTGTAGTTGTAGGAAAAGTACTTTTAGTGCTTTCAAATTTCTGAATTCTGCCTTTTTTTGACATGCGTTATCGATTACTTCGAAACCTTCGGAGCAAAAAAAAAATTTTTTTACGCATAAAAAACTACAAACGATTTAAAACATATTTCAACAAAAAAAAAACAAAATTTACTTCATTTGCTTGGTTTCTGCACAATATATTGTATTTTCGGAGTAACTATAAAAGCTACAAAAAAAAAATTTCACTACAATCAATTTTGTCGTTTGTACTTGTAGGAAAAGTACTTTTAGTGCTTTCAAATTGCTGAATTCTGCCTTTTTTGACATGCGTTATCGATTACTCCGAAACCTTCGGAGCAAAAAAAAATATTTTTTTCGGATAAAAATCTACAAACGATTTAAAACATATTCCAACAAAAAAAACCAAAATTTACTTCATTTGCCTTTTTTTGACATGCGTTACCGATTACTCCGAAACCTTTGGAGCAAAAAAAAATGAATTTCACTACAATCAATCTCATCGTTTGTAGTTCACAAAAATGCAAAAAGAGTTTAAGTTTTTTCAAAGCGGGTTCCAGAGTGATATGCATTAGGCGATATCTCCGAAACCTTCGGATCAAAAAAAAAATTTTTTTTCGGATAAAAAACTACAAACGATTTAAAACATATTTCAACAAAAAAACCAAAATTTACTTTATTTGCTTGGTTTCTGCACAATATGTTGTATTTTCAGAGTAACTACAAAAGCTACAAAAAAAATTTCACTAAAATCAATTTTGTCGTTTGTAGTTGTATGAAAAGTAACTTTAGTGCTTTCAAATTGCTGAATTCTGCCTTTTTTTGACATGCGTTATCGATTACTCCGAAACCTTCGGAGCAAAAAAAAAATTTTTTTCGGATAAAAAACTACAAACGATTTAAAACATGTTTCAACAAAAAAACCAAAATTTACTTTATTTGCTTGGTTTCTGCACAATATATTGTATTTTCAGAGTAACTATAAAAGCTACAAAAAAAATTTCACTAAAATCAATTTTGTCGTTTGTAGTTGTATGAAAAGTAACTTTAGTGCTTTCAAATTGCTGAATTCCGCCTTTTTTTGACATGCGTTACCGATTACTCCGAAACCTTTGGAGCAAAAAAAAAAATGAATTTCACTACAATCAATCTCATCGTTTGTAGTTCACAAAAATGCCAAAAAAAGTTTGAATTTTTTCAACGCGGGTTCCAGAGTGATATGCATTAGGCGATATCTCTGAAACCTTTAGACCAAAAAAAAAATTTTTTTCGGATAAAAAACTACAAACGATTTAAAAAATATTTCAACAAAAAAAAAACCAAAATTTACTTCATTTGCTTGGTTTCTGCACAATATATTGTATTTTCGGAGTAACTATAAAAGCTACAAAAAAAAATTTCACTACAATCAATTTTGTCGTTTGTAGCTGTAGGAAAAGTACTTTTAGTGCTTTCAAATTGCTGAATTCTGCTTTTTTTTTGACATGCGTTATCGATTACTCCGAAACCTTCGAGCAAAAAAAAATTTTTTTTTGGATAAAAGACTATAAACGATTTAAAACATATTTCAACATAAAAAACCAAAATTTACTTCATTTGCTTAGGTTAGGTTAGGTTCAAGTGGCTGCCGCAGAGGCACACTTAGGCCAGTTTTGAAAGGCCCGTTGTGATACCACCAACACAAGGAAAGTCAGTCCCGGGACCCAGCCATATGGAAAATCCCTGAGTTGTTGGGATTTTCCACATAGCAGAATCCCGGGACTGACACTCCTAAACCGACACCGTTACTCCTCCTCGAACCACTTAGATGACTTTATGAAGCCCATCAAGTCCTTTATGTCCATTTCCGCGATCTGGCTTAGGCTATCCAGGAACGGAACTCCCAAAAAGCGCGTTCTCGCGCCGCTTAAAGCCGGACAGTTGCAGATGAGGTGCTCCACTGTTTCCTCCTCCTCATCATCTTTGCAACTCCTGCAGCATCGTCGGTAGGGCACACCTAGCCTTTCTGCATGCCTACCAATGAGGCAGTGACCGGTTAATACCCCTATCAATATGCAGATTTCCCTCCTAGTTAGGGCATAAATGCGTCTAGACCTTTTAAGATCCCATTTTGGCCAGGTTTGTTTCGATATGCGACACCCTGGGGATAGCAGCCATCTTTCGTTGGCTTGACGGAGTGTGTGCTCCTTCAGCATTAGTTTGCATGTGGCAAACGGCATACCTAAGCGCTCTTTATCCTGAAGAACCTGCTTGGTCGTGCCCTGCCTGGCAAGCTCGTCTGCCTTACAGTTTCCCTCAATGTCCCTATGTCCCGGGACCCATATGAGGTTTACGCGGTTCTGTTGGGCCATCTCCTGAAGAGATCGACGACAGCTGAGCGTCAGTTGAGAGTTGAACGTGTATGAGCCAAGGGATTTGATGGCCGCTTGGCTATCGCTGAAAATAGCGATATCTTCTCCGATAACACGTTTGCTTAACCAGGCCGCGGCGTCCAGGATTGCCGAGACTTCCACCTGGAAGACGCTACAATGATCAGGTAGTCTGAAGGAGAGCTCAAGGTCCAAATCCCTTGAATAAACTCCTCCTCCAACTCTGCCGTCCAACTTCGAGCCGTCGGTGTATATGGAAGTGCCACCATTTGTTTCGGGACACCAATCCGTCCTCTCCCAGTCTTCTCTGCTGGGAATGTTTATTTTGAAACAGCTATCCCCGACTGTAGTAGTCGCACAACGATCTGTGCTTAGAGGGAGAAAGCTGTAAGATTCCAGAATACTGGAGTGTCCAATAGTACCCGCAGCCCAACTGGAGGTTTCTCTTAGGCGCAGAGCTGATGCCGCCGCTGACCGAAACCCTTCTAGATCAAGTGGCAAAATGCCCAGAATGACCTGGAGGGCTTCGTTGGGCGTTGTCCTTAGCGCACCGCTTATACAGATCATATTGGATCTATGGACTTTCCGCAACAGATTCAGGTATGTTGCCTTGCTCAGCGCAGGCCACCATACGACGACTCCATAAAGCATGATTGGGCGAATGATGGCCGTGTAGATCCAACTGCATACTGTAGGGCTGAGCCCCCATTTTTTGCCAATGGCTCTTTTGCATGTGTAAAGAGCGATGCAAGCTTTCTTCTGGCGCTGAAGAACATTCTCCTTCCAATTCAATTTCCTGTCCAGAACTATGCCTAGAAACTTGGCCTTATCCGACAAGCCCAGGCGCGTGCCATCTAGTTCTGGTAGGCTTAGTGGCGGTATTTTGTACCGGTTGGTGAAGAGGACAAGTTCCACCTTCCCTGGGTTGATACTAAGTCCGCAGCGAGAGGACCACGTCGAAACTTCTCGCAGTGCTACTTGCATCAGGTCACACAGAGTTTGTGGGAACTTGCCTCTGAATGCAATAGCTAAATCGTCTGCGTATGCCACTATCTTCCCGCCCCCCCAGCTTGTGTCACGTAGCAACGAGTTGACTGTGAGGTTCCATAAAAGCGGGGAAAGAACACCACCCTGGGGTGTTCCCTTGTGACATAACGTGATAGCTCAACCGTACCAAGTGAAGAAGCTATTTTCCTTCCCCTTAAAAGTTGGTCAATTAAATCAGTTAGAGGTCTATCTACGCCCATATTAGTTAAAGCGGAGTTGATAGCCTCCGGGCTTATATTGTTGAAAGCCCCCTCAATGTCTAGGAGGGCCACCAGACAGTAGTCCTTTTCACACAGCGATTTCTCAATGACAGACACTAGGCTGTGCAGAGCGGTTTCTGTTGATTTACCCTTGGTGTATGCATGCTGATAGCTAGAGATAAGGTTGATATCAATAGTTGTTAAGAGGTAGTCGCTTAGTATCCTCTCAAAGGTTTTTAGTACAAAGGACGAGAGACTGATCGGTCTGTAGTCTTTTGGCTCGTAGTGGGATGCCTTCCCAGCCTTAGGGATAAACACTACCGTGGCGCTTCTCCAGGAGCCCGGAATGTGGTTGAGAGCCAGGCAGGCTGTGAAGAGAAATACCAGCCATTTAGCTGATGTCTCCAACGAGTTTATAAGTTGCGCGGGGATAATCCCGTCCGGCCCGGCAGCCTTATACAGTTCAAAGCTCTTAACTGCCCACCTTACTCTTTCCTCAGTGATGGGTATATTTACTGCCAGGTTTGTTGCAGGTGCTAGTGGTGCATCATGCAGATTCCCCGGAAAATGTGTATTCAAGAGCAGCTCAAGGGTTTCCTCTTCCGTGCTGGTCCAGGATCCGTTAGGTTTTCGCAGATAGCTGATGGTTGTTTGACTTTTCGAGAGGACTCGTCTAAGTCTCGCTGTGTCGTCGACCTTTTCGACGCCAGTGCAGAAATTTCTCCACGAGGTTCTCTTCGCCTGTCTCAGAGCTTTTTTGTAGGCCCTTAATTTAGCTTTATATTCGTGCCAATGAGGCTCAGAGCCGAAGCTCTTGGCCTTGTTAAATTGTTTCCGGCATGATATTCGGAGCGAGTCCAAATCGTAGGACCACCAATGTGGCCTGTGTTTACCGCGTGGTTTTGGCACTGGACAAGCCTGTCCTAGAGCATTTGAGAGCGCCGATGTGAATGTAGTAACAAGATCCTCCAGCTCCTCTACTGATGAGGGGGCTTGTGAGGGCAGTACTGGTAGGTCTCTGTCTAATATTTCATTGTGTAACTGCCAATCAGTGTTACGTGGATTGCGCTTCATGATTGGTTGTTCTACAATAAAGTCTAAAACCATTTCTATGTAACGGTGGTCGGAGAAAGAATGTTCTTCCAGAACCCGCCATTTTCTGACCCACTCATAAGCGCCTTCACTACAGATAGTGAGGTCTATGACCTCCCTGCGGGTCTTAGTGATAAAAGTAGGCTCATTACCCACGTTGCAAATCACCAGGTTGGTTGTTAAGAGGTAATCAAACAGAGACTCGCCCCTGGCATTGATGTCGGAGCTCCCCCATTGGACATGGTGAGCATTAGCGTCCGCTCCAATAATAAGATTACCCGTGCAGAAATTTGACACCAGGTCTTTCACCTCCGTTTGTGGTGGGGGTTCTTCGGCGTCGTAGGGCATATAGACCGAAGCCACCGTCAGGCGGGTGCTGTCGACCGTTAGACTGATAGCGGTAATATCCCCATTGGTGTAATTAGGTAGGAGAAAGGAGTTCAACTCAGACTTGACCAGAATACACGTTCTGACTTTGCTCTCCTCGCTGGCTCGAATGAGCTTGAAGCCCTTAGTCCCCAATCCGCAGATTCTCGAGCTATTGACCCAGGGTTCTTGGATGAGGACCACATCAACGTCGCCTTTAGAAAGACGACTACTTAAAGCAGCCGAAGCTACTTTAGATTTGTGCAGATTAATCTGAAGCACCACCAACATGAGAGCGCACAGACTTCCCTGCCGTCCCCATATCGTCGAGGTTTGCCCCATCCCAGAGGTTGCCTATCAACGACGAGTTGTTCCGATTAACTGCTCGATATGGCGTTGCAGGTGTCTTGCTGTCTGTAGCGTTAGATGTTAATCGCTCAGCGTTGGCTGCTACCACCGTGACGTCGAGGGCTTCCTCGTCCTGTAGGCTGTCCTCCATCTCCGAGTTGTTCACAGCACTATCGCCAAGGGACGTGGCGGATAACATGCTTTCCGCATCGGAATCCTCCGCTTCCTCTTCTGGTAATTCGTTTTCCGGTTCCCCCGGAGCAGCCGAGAAGGCAGCGCGCTGAGCATCACCACGATATACGTGGATAACGATCTGACCTACGCTGTAATGTACTAGGCCATTGCACCTTTTGAGGGGCTCGATTGACTCTTTATTCATGGTGAACACCACCTGTCTGTCGGGCCCTACCGCATCCCCGACCAGATTGACACTCCAGTCATGCGTTGGCAGGGACGGATTCATTAGCCCTAGCATCCAGAGAATTCTCTCGGGTTCGTCAGGGATGGCCGGAATCCACGCCCTTGCCCTTGGACGAGCTGGAATGTCCTTCCAGTCGACGACCTCTATCTTTGCGCCCTTGTAGACTTCACCCAGCTTAGCAGCTGCTGCCTTGTACAGTGCTACGGTTTTTGCATCCTCGCATGCGAGTAATTTAATCTTACCCTGGTGCCAACCCGCATCCGTTACTCGCGCCGAACTACCCGGAAACTCTGGAGCAACATTGAGAAGAATGTTGCCGAGTTCATTTCGCACGTAACGCCACCGGTCCTTAGGGATGGCCAGACGGTCATTGCCTCGGTCAAGGACGCCTATAAGGATCCTGTCCTTGGTTACCTCAGCAAAGCTTAGTTTGCCCGCTCCAGGGGTCTTCTGATGCCGCTTGGGAGGGGGATTTAATTCCAGGTCCGATCTCTGGCGCTTGAAAGGGTTAACTTTTAACCTCTTTGGTATGTACGAATTTTGGAAATCCGGTATCACAGCTTTCGCTAGCTCTACCGATTTACTGGAATTCGGCGACAGCGATTCCTGCGGTACCCCTTCATACCTCTTCAGGATCTTTGCAGCCAATCTTTTCTCGTGGTATGTGAAGCGGCGGGGAGATGTCTCCTGGGAGTGCGGACCCGTAGTTGCCATCGCGGTCGCTCTCCTTGCCGAAATCTGAGTTGCAGCTTCCTTCTCCTTCGAAACTCCGAGGCCAGGTCGGGAGACCGCTGCCACAGATGTAAAGATACTGGTTTTCATATCAGCGGTTGATAGGAGGAAGTATTGATCGTCGTCGTGAACAGACGTGTTTGCTTTGTGCTGTGGGGTGCGCGCTTAGTATTCACGACTATAAACAGTAAAAAACCACAAAATTATTAAAATATTAGAATATCCTGTCTAGTGTTTCATACATATTCGCCACAAAACTTTAATTTGTTAATAATGAACTGTGCTATGTGCAAAGAAAAGGTTGATCGCTTTGATCAAACTAAAGTTGAATGTATCGACTGCAATTGTTATTTTCACGGCTTGTGTGTCAAAATGACCGCCGCGGAAATAGAGTATATGAAGTCACAGAATTTGAAATATCGCTGCAATCAGTGTTGATCTGTGCGCCGAAACTCATTCCATCGAGATACTTTGGCACCAACTCAACCATTGCAGCAACAAAGTAATATGCCACCATCTATTCAACCGATCAAACCTAAAGGTAAACCACCAGCCAAAACCTGTTTTCCAGCTGAGCAGCAGCAACAACAAAATTCCACACAAAACTTAAACAATACAACAAGTCAAATGCAAATTAGCGGCCCTACGGTAAATGCGGAGGAGAGTGATAAAAAAATAACACTTCAGCTTCTGTATAAAGAGATAATGAGTCTGAAAGCTATAAACATTAACTTCTTGGAGACAATTAATAGTTTGAAGGAAGAGAATACCGCGCTGAAAGAGAAAGTCGCAAAGTTGGAACGTCAAGTGAATTGGAGTGAACAGAAGCAGCTTGAGAGGGACATAGAAATTGTTGGTATTCCTAACACAGCCACCGACAATATAAACGTGTGCATTGAAAAAATATTCGTAAATGCATTGGGTGTTACTGTGCAGCCTAATCAAATTGAGAAAAGTTACTTTAAGCAATACAGTGACTCTTCCTCTTCCCCGCGCAAAATTCTTTGCTTGCGATTCTCTTCACTTGAGGTAAAGAAAAAAGTAATGAGTGCTAAAGCTCTGGCAAAGAAGAAATTAACAACTGAGCTTTTTACGGGCGCCAGCAGCAAGCACAAAATATATATTAATAACAGCCTCACGCACTCTAACAGAGCTCTATACAATGCTGTTATTAAAATTAAAAAGGAAAAAAAAATATAAATATGCTTGGTTCCGTAACTCTAAATTTATGTTGAGAAAGGCTGATAATGATGCAGTTGTTGTTGTGCGATCATTTGATGATCTGTCCGGTATTCCGGACTAATTCTATAATTTTTATTGTTTTTATAAGTCTTTAATTTTTTAGCCTATAATGGAATTAAATGATCTCTACATCGACGACCCTATCATTAACAGCCATTTAAATAATGTAAACCAGCTTATTTATCAGGAAAATTGTATCTATATATTGCATCAAAATATACGTAGTCTGCGGCAGAATTTCGATTCCCTACTGTGTAATGCTGAAACTTTTCCAGTCTACCCTGACATAATATTTGTGTCGGAGATATGGATATATTCTAATGAGACTATCTTTTATGATATTCCAAATTATAACTTTTTTGCAAATAATAACGACGAATATTCTGCAGGAGGTGTGGGAGCCTTCGTGCGAAACACGTTCGATTGTAATATTGATAAATACAACTTGCAAAGTGCTGATATTTTAAAGGTTTTGTTAATAAATGGTAATAAAAATCTAGCCTTAATATGTGTATATAGGTTTCATTCTGAAACTGGTCAGGCCTTTTTGGAAGAGTTCTCAGATTTTTTAAATAGTGTAAAAGAGAGGGATGCAGTTATATTGGGTGATTTGAACATAGATATAATGCAGATGAATGCGGTATCTGAAAGCTACCTAGCACTATTGGCCAGTCACGGATTTTCATCGTACTTGAATGAGCCGACAAGGAATTGTTCTGGCACTTGCCTGGATCATATTTTTTGCCGATTCAGTAGCTTGTGCGCGTGCACCGGCATTAATTTGGAACTAGGTATAGCAGATCACACTATGACTGGTGTCAAACTTGACTTTCTTATGGAAAAGAAAGATTTAACGAATATTACAAAAACGAATAATATAAACTATTCCATTTTAAACGAAAAGTTGCTTCATGAGGATTGGGCTGTTGTTTACTCGGAGAGGGATATTTCAAAAGCATACTCTCTATTCCTAAACATATTGCACCGTCACATAGAATTCGCTAGTTTCACTCGTGTTCGACGAAAATCTAAAATCAAACTTAAACCTTGGATGCATTCTGACCTTTTAAAAAAGATAAAATTGAAAAATAAATTAGGTGTTAAGTGTAGGAAGCATCCAAGAAATCTTGAGCTTCGATCTCGCTACAAAAAGTTGTGTAAAAAATTAAATAAAGATATAAAATCGCTCCGAGATACTTATTTCCGGGGTAGGCTATTTAACTGCCGCGGCAACACTAAAAAGGAATGGGAAGTTGTAAATAGCATTATCAACAGAAATAGCATTGGTGGTGAGCGGATTATTGCTTTGAGTAACTGTGGCAATATCATTGACGACCCCTCTGTTGTTGCTGATATATTTAATGATTTTTTTGTATCTGTTGGTCAAGGGAATATTTCTTCCTGCAACTGTATCATGTCCGGTGGCGACACATCTAGTTCTAGGTGCAGTTTTATGTTTGAACCCATCACAGGCTCTGAGCTCCTTGCTATAGTAAAAAGTCTGAGTAACTCTAGTTCTAGTGGATACGATGGTATTTCAAATAAACTTCTTAAAAGCGTAGCCCTTAATTTGCTGGACGTTCTGAAGCATCTATTCAATACAAGTGTTTTATCAGGGATCTTCCCCGATGACTTGAAATGTGCAATTATTATCCCTCTGTTTAAAAAGGGTAACAGGGAAGATAAAAATAACTATAGGCCTATTTCGCTTCTATCCTCTATATCCAAGGTTTTTGAAAAAGCTCTCAAAAATCGAATTATGAAATTTCTGGAAAGCAGAAGCTTTTTTAGCCCATCGCAGTTTGGTTTTAGAGCAAACCGCTCTACTGAGGATGCACTCCTAGAATTCTGCTCATTTATTTATCAAGAGTTGGACCATAAAAAGAATTGCGCTGGCCTTTTCGTAGATATAACCAAAGCTTTTGACACTGTGGATCATGCTATTTTGCTTAATAAATTATATAATGCCGGTTTTCGAGGATTCATACATATGTGGTTTCAATCATACCTTTCTGGAAGGGTACAACGCGTCAGAGTTTGCGGAAAGCTCGGGAAGTCTAATCCAATCAAAGTCGGAGTTCCGCAAGGCTCCGTGCTTGGTCCCATCTTATTTTTAATTTATCTCAATTCAATTTTTGACATGCCATTCTTGGGGAAAGTCACTGCATTTGCAGATGATCTTGCGATGGCCTATGGTTCTTCTAATACCCTTGATTTGATAAGTAGTATAAATCATGATGTACATCTTCTGAGAACTTGGTTTGCAAAACATAAACTCGTTGTTAGCAATAAGACCAAACTCATGAGTTTTAGTTTAAATACAAGAAAACCTCCAGATATAAGTATTGTTTTTCATGCTGCGATTTGCGAGCGTTTTGCTCTTCATGAGAATGTGTGCCAAGATTTTCAATCCTGTACCTTCGACTCGCTTGTGGCTTGTAATAAGGACTGCTTCACAATAGACTATGTTGATGAATTTCAGTATCTGGGTGTAACTGTTGATCATAATATGAGCTGGGGCAACCATATATCCCGTCTAAAAAAATATCTCCAATCCTCTTTACGTTGTTTTTATCACCTACGAACTTCCTGTTCTAATTACATTCTTAAAATAGTTTATTATGCGCTTTTTCATTCTAAATTACAATATGGAATCAGCTGTTGGGGTGGCGCCACCCTTAACAAAATCCAGCCTATATTAGTATTGCAAAAACACGCTATTCGAAAAATATCTAATGTAAACCGGTTGCATGCATCGAGAGGGCTATTTAGAAGTCTAGAGATTCTTCCAGTTAAGGACCTGTATTATTTTAAAGTTTTAAAAATTTTTTACATTAGATGTGGTTACCTACAAAGTATGAGGTCGGAAGCATATAACCTGAGGAAAAACTCACAAACTACAGTCGTTGTACCGTCGACCAGAACCACACATGCAAGCAAGTTTTTCACAATTGTTTCACGAAAACTCTTCAACTTACTTCCTGCCGAAATTCGTGCTCTACGGAATCTTCGACAATTTACAGAAAGTGTTAAGTCTTTCCTCTTAGGCCTTGCACACAATGAAATCGAAATTTTGCTCCGGCCAGCTACATAAATCATTTTTAATAACTAAATATTCCAAAATTTTTTTCTGGTAATTGTTTTTCCCTTCATTTACCCACGGGTTTTGTTGTAATTTAAATAAATATTTTGAACCCTAATTATAATAATATTATTTATATTTTAATCTCCTTATATAACAGTCCACCCCACTGTATTTTTATATTTTATAGAAATGACATTTGTCACTATGCTAAACTTAGCATAAAAATGTCTTAACTTTTCCTATATCTACATGTATGTATATCCCATATAAGATTAAATTGTTTGCTTTTAATATTAATTTAAAATGTACATTCATAGATATAAGGAAAATGCTAAATAAATGATGATGATGATGATGATGTTTAGCATCCGCCGTTGTCCGCTTAGTTGCGCTGGCAACCGCACTGGTGCTAGCTCCCATCAAGTCAATCTTAGTCGATAGCGGGTTGGTTGACCGACTCGTAGTTGCCATCGCTGTCGATCCCCCCCCTTGATTGTGGAACGGAGGTTGTCCTCCGGCGTTGTTGTTGCTTTCTCGCCTGTTCCTCCATAGCTCTCCTTTGCTGAGGAGTTAAATTTGGCGTTGTTTGTTTTTTAGTTTTATCGTTTTTATTTGGGTTATTTGAGTTCATCTTGTTCGTACGACCCGTCGCCGGACAAGGCCAGCTTAGGGTCAAGGGAAGAGTAGGGGAAAATGTGTCGTCCGCCGCGGCAGAGCCCCGTACCGCGGTAAGGCCATGCTTACTCTCTGAGGCGACCCGGTATCAGAGAGGCTCCGTTCAAATACAGCCACGATTTGCCTCCCGGCTGCAAACGTCCAATGGGCACGGTTTCGCATAACACCCTGGATTGGGAGGGGGAAGATCTTTGTCGTCGCGCCAGAGAGGCTAGGCTGCTCTCGTGATGAAGTGCCGTACGGAGCTATGATCACAAGGGCAGCGTAGCCCTGTGGCTATCGACTTAAGCCCTCGTACCGCGGCAAGGTATCCACCCTTCACGAGGGTTTTGTAAAGTTACTTAATAAAATATTATTTATCCATTTTCATAAAATATTACTTGTACGCCTTAATTCTCCAATAATTAAGGTTGTACATTCTACTCAATAAAGAAAGTCACTTGTTATATTGTATCTATAGTTGAAATACAGTGTTTTATTATTTATTCACTCGCTGCCATTTCTTCTTCTTTCTCTTTTCATTTTATTACGTGCGAGCAACCCCACTACTACCCGGGCTCGCCGTAACACTTGGTGCATCTCACCGGGAATTTGAACTGGCGTCCTATACACGGAATAACAAAAACCCACTCATAATTAATTATTCGATCCAAGGAACACAATTTGTCCAAATCCAGTGTGTTTAATTATTTTCTTCCGAAAACTTAACGAGCAAAACGAACGATCAGCCATAACTAATACCAGCGAGTGACACCAACACATTTATACATCCAGTATATCACACCATCAGTTCGTTGCTCACATCAACACATCACATCACACCAATCACTACAGTCCATCTGCTCTCATCACAACACAATCAATTACATCTTTCAGCAGTTTCATCACTCAAGGTACGTGGTTTGTTTTAGTTCATGCACCACTTTTTTTTTGTACGTGCGAAACGTAGTGAACTTTGTGAGTGATTTCTTTTGAAAACAAAGTAAGTGGAAATACCGTGTTCTCGATAGCACACTTTCGCCTTTTGACTATCGGTTAAGTCCCCCACCAGTGGTAAGACTTATCCGACACAGCTCAAGGCAAGCAGTCAGTGAATTTTTTATATTTTTTTATGTATACACGTATCACTGCACTGAACATCTCTCTGTTCGACCACATACTGTGGAAACTTTCTCCAAATAACTTTAAAATTTCACTTAGTTGATGCTTTTTAAAGAGCGATCCATCACAAAGTTCACATATCAAACAATCCATATATTCATCACAACGTTGGGTGGCTTGTGGGTATAAACACTTAAGGCGTACACAGTCCATAAGTGTCGCTTAATTTAACACATTATTTGTATCGCTCAAAATTTTAAATAAACAATTATAACTAGTCCACGATTATCTGGACAAATACAACTGCGTTAGTTTTTCTTGGAATTTTTCTTGGAAATTGCACTTTGTTACCTGGTTTGGCTATACAGGGTTCACAATACCCAAAGCACATTGAATCTGTACCGAGATTTCTATCTGTGCCACATACACTTTGTTGATACATTGAGTCTTCAGAGACTTTTATTTGTTATCACCATACACTTTGGAAGCACATCAAATCTTCAGAGATTTTTACCTTTGCTATACACACGTTTATTAGTTCACTAAATCTTCAGAGGTTTACTCGTCTATAAACACTTTTGAAACATTAAATCTTCAGAGATTTTTATCTGTTTCATATACACTGTTGTTGATACTTTAAATCTTCAGAGATTTTGTTCGGGTTTACACACACTTGTAAAGACATATTTTTGTCTTTTGAAACATTAAATCTTCAGAGATTTCTATCTGTTTCATATACACCGTTGTTGATACTTTAAATCTTCAGAGATTTTGTTCGGTTTCACACCCTTTTAAAGACATAATTTTGTCTTTTGAAACATTAAATCTTCAGAGATTTCTATCTGTTTCATATACACTGTTGATAATACTCTAGGTAGGTAGGTAGAAGTGGCTGCCGCAAAGGCACACCTAGGCCAGTAATAAAAGGCCCGTTGTGATACCACCAAACACTATGAAAGTCAATCCCGGGGCCCGGCCATATGGAAAATCCCAGTGCTGTCGGGACTCTCCATATAGCCGAAACCCGGGACTGACACTTCTAACCGACACCGCTACCCCTCCTCGAACCATTTTGATAACTTGATGAATGCCATCAAGTCCTTTATGTCTAGCTCCGCGACCTGGCTTAAGCTAACCAGGAAGGGAACTCCCAGAGAGCGCCTTCTCGCTCCGCTTAAGGCCGGGCAGTTGCAGATGAGGTGCTCCACCGTTTCCTCTTCCTCATCATCTTTGCAACTCCTGCAGCATCGTCGGTAGGGAACGCCTAGCCTTGCTGCGTGCCTACCAATAAGGCAGTGCCCGGTTAAAACACCTATTAATATGGAGATTTCCTTCCTTTTTAGGGCGTATATGTGTCTAGATCTTTTAAGATCGCATTTTGGCCAGGTTTGCTTGGATATCCGGCACCCTGGGGCTTGTAGCCATCTTTCGTTGGCTTCGCGGAGTGTATGCTCCTTCAGCATTAGCTTGCACGTGGCAAACGGCATACCTATGCGCTCTTTATCTTGAAGAATCTGCTTGGTCGTGCCCTGCCTGGCAAGTTCGTCTGCCCTACAGTTTCCCTCAATGTCCCTGTGTCCCGGGACCCATGTGAGGTTCACGCGGTTCTGTTGGGCCATCTCTTGAAGAGATCGACGACAGCTGAGCGTCAGTTCAGAGTTGAACGAGTAAGAGCCAAGGGATTTGATGGCCGCTTGGCTGTCGCTGAAAATACAGATATCCTGTCCGATGGTACGTTCACCTATCCAAGTCACGGCGTCCATGATTGCAGAAACTTCAGCCTGGAAGACGCTGCAGTGATCAGGTAGTCTAAAGGAGAGTTCTAGGTCCAAATCCCTTGAGTAAACCCCTCCTCCGACTCTGCCGTCTAACTTCGAGCCGTCGGTGTATATACAAGTGCCGCCATTAGTAGCGGGACACCGATCTATGTTCTCCCAGTCTTCCCTGCTGGGAATGTTTATTCTAAAACAACAATCTCCGACTGTTGTGGTCGCACACCGATCTGTGCTCAGAGGGAGAAAGCTGTAAGATCTTAGAATACAGGAGTGTCCAATAGTGCTTGCGCCCCAGACGGACGTTTCCCTTAGACGCACAGCCGATGCTGCTGCTGCCCGGTACCTTTCCTCTTAGGCCTTGCACACAATGAAATCGAAATTTTGCTCCGGCCAGCTACATAAATCATTTTTAATAACTAAATATTCCAAAATTTTTTTCTGGTAATTGTTTTTCCCTTCATTTACCCACGGGTTTTGTTGTAATTTAAATAAATATTTTGAACCCTAATTATAATAATATTATTTATATTTTAATCTCCTTATATAACAGTCCACCCCACTGTATTTTTATATTTTATAGAAATGACATTTGTCACTATGCTAAACTTAGCATAAAAATGTCTTAACTTTTCCTATATCTACATGTATGTATATCCCATATAAGATTAAATTGTTTGCTTTTAATATTAATTTAAAATGTACATTCATAGATATAAGGAAAATGCTAAATAAATGATGATGATGATGATGATGTTTAGCATCCGCCGTTGTCCGCTTAGTTGCGCTGGCAACCGCACTGGTGCTAGCTCCCATCAAGTCAATCTTAGTCGATAGCGGGTTGGTTGACCGACTCGTAGTTGCCATCGCTGTCGATCCCCCCCCTTGATTGTGGAACGGAGGTTGTCCTCCGGCGTTGTTGTTGCTTTCTCGCCTGTTCCTCCATAGCTCTCCTTTGCTGAGGAGTGAAATTTGGCGTTGTTTGTTTTTTAGTTTTATCGTTTTTATTTGGGTTATTTGAGTTCATCTTGTTCGTACGACCCGTCGCCGGACAAGGCCAGCTTAGGGTCAAGGGAAGAGTAGGGGAAAATGTGTCGTCCGCCGCGGCAGAGCCCCGTACCGCGGTAAGGCCATGCTTACTCTCTGAGGCGACCCGGTATCAGAGAGGCTCCGTTCAAATACAGCCACGATTTGCCTCCCGGCTGCAAACGTCCAATGGGCACGGTTTCGCATAACACCCTGGATTGGGAGGGGGAAGATCTTTGTCGTCGCGCCAGAGAGGCTAGGCTGCTCTCGTGATGAAGTGCCGTACGGAGCTATGATCACAAGGGCAGCGTAGCCCTGTGGCTATCGACTTAAGCCCTCGTACCGCGGCAAGGTATCCACCCTTCACGAGGGTTTTGTAAAGTTACTTAATAAAATATTATTTATCCATTTTCATAAAATATTACTTGTACGCCTTAATTCTCCAATAATTAAGGTTGTACATTCTACTCAATAAAGAAAGTCACTTGTTATATTGTATCTATAGTTGAAATACAGTGTTTTATTATTTATTCACTCGCTGCCATTTCTTCTTCTTTCTCTTTTCATTTTATTACGTGCGAGCAACCCCACTACTACCCGGGCTCGCCGTAACACTTGGTGCATCTCACCGGGAATTTGAACTGGCGTCCTATACACGGAATAACAAAAACCCACTCATAATTAATTATTCGATCCAAGGAACACAATTTGTCCAAATCCAGTGTGTTTAATTATTTTCTTCCGAAAACTTAACGAGCAAAACGAACGATCAGCCATAACTAATACCAGCGAGTGACACCAACACATTTATACATCCAGCATATCACACCATCAGTTCGTTGCTCACATCAACACATCACATCACACCAATCACTACAGTCCATCTGCTCTCATCACAACACAATCAATTACATCTTTCAGCAGTTTCATCACTCAAGGTACGTGGTTTGTTTTAGTTCATGCACCACTTTTTTTTTGTACGTGCGAAACGTAGTGAACTTTGTGAGTGATTTCTTTTGAAAACAAAGTAAGTGGAAATACCGTGTTCTCGATAGCACACTTTCGCCTTTTGACTATCGGTTAAGTCCCCCACCAGTGGTAAGACTTATCCGACACAGCTCAAGGCAAGCAGTCAGTGAATTTTTTATATTTTTTTATGTATACACGTATCACTGCACTGAACATCTCTCTGTTCGACCACATACTGTGGAAACTTTCTCCAAATAACTTTAAAATTTCACTTAGTTGATGCTTTTTAAAGAGCGATCCATCACAAAGTTCACATATCAAACAATCCATATATTCATCACAACGTTGGGTGGCTTGTGGGTATAAACACTTAAGGCGTACACAGTCCATAAGTGTCGCTTAATTTAACACATTATTTGTATCGCTCAAAATTTTAAATAAACAATTATAACTAGTCCACGATTATCTGGACAAATACAACTGCGTTAGTTTTTCTTGGAATTTTTCTTGGAAATTGCACTTTGTTACCTGGTTTGGCTATACAGGGTTCACAATACCCAAAGCACATTGAATCTGTACCGAGATTTCTATCTGTGCCACATACACTTTGTTGATACATTGAGTCTTCAGAGACTTTTATTTGTTATCACCATACACTTTGGAAGCACATCAAATCTTCAGAGATTTTTACCTTTGCTATACACACGTTTATTAGTTCACTAAATCTTCAGAGGTTTACTCGTCTATAAACACTTTTGAAACATTAAATCTTCAGAGATTTTTATCTGTTTCATATACACTGTTGTTGATACTTTAAATCTTCAGAGATTTTGTTCGGGTTTACACACACTTGTAAAGACATATTTTTGTCTTTTGAAACATTAAATCTTCAGAGATTTCTATCTGTTTCATATACACCGTTGTTGATACTTTAAATCTTCAGAGATTTTGTTCGGTTTCACACCCTTTTAAAGACATAATTTTGTCTTTTGAAACATTAAATCTTCAGAGATTTCTATCTGTTTCATATACACTGTTGATAATACTCTAGGTAGGTAGGTAGAAGTGGCTGCCGCAAAGGCACACCTAGGCCAGTAATAAAAGGCCCGTTGTGATACCACCAAACACTATGAAAGTCAATCCCGGGGCCCGGCCATATGGAAAATCCCAGTGCTGTCGGGACTCTCCATATAGCCGAAACCCGGGACTGACACTTCTAACCGACACCGCTACCCCTCCTCGAACCATTTTGATAACTTGATGAATGCCATCAAGTCCTTTATGTCTAGCTCCGCGACCTGGCTTAAGCTAACCAGGAAGGGAACTCCCAGAGAGCGCCTTCTCGCTCCGCTTAAGGCCGGGCAGTTGCAGATGAGGTGCTCCACCGTTTCCTCTTCCTCATCATCTTTGCAACTCCTGCAGCATCGTCGGTAGGGAACGCCTAGCCTTGCTGCGTGCCTACCAATAAGGCAGTGCCCGGTTAAAACACCTATTAATATGGAGATTTCCTTCCTTTTTAGGGCGTATATGTGTCTAGATCTTTTAAGATCGCATTTTGGCCAGGTTTGCTTGGATATCCGGCACCCTGGGGCTTGTAGCCATCTTTCGTTGGCTTCGCGGAGTGTATGCTCCTTCAGCATTAGCTTGCACGTGGCAAACGGCATACCTATGCGCTCTTTATCTTGAAGAATCTGCTTGGTCGTGCCCTGCCTGGCAAGTTCGTCTGCCCTACAGTTTCCCTCAATGTCCCTGTGTCCCGGGACCCATGTGAGGTTCACGCGGTTCTGTTGGGCCATCTCTTGAAGAGATCGCCGACAGCTGAGCGTCAGTTCAGAGTTGAACGAGTAAGAGCCAAGGGATTTGATGGCCGCTTGGCTGTCGCTGAAAATACAGATATCCTGTCCGATGGTACGTTCACCTATCCAAGTCACGGCGTCCATGATTGCAGAAACTTCAGCCTGGAAGACGCTGCAGTGATCAGGTAGTCTAAAGGAGAGTTCTAGGTCCAAATCCCTTGAGTAAACCCCTCCTCCGACTCTGCCGTCTAACTTCGAGCCGTCGGTGTATATACAAGTGCCGCCATTAGTAGCGGGACACCGATCTATGTTCTCCCAGTCTTCCCTGCTGGGAATGTTTATTCTAAAACAACAATCTCCGACTGTTGTGGTCGCACACCGATCTGTGCTCAGAGGGAGAAAGCTGTAAGATCTTAGAATACAGGAGTGTCCAATAGTGCTTGCGCCCCAGACGGACGTTTCCCTTAGACGCACAGCCGATGCTGCTGCTGCCCGGTACCCTTCCAGATCGAGTGGCAAAAAGCCAAGAATGGCCTGGAGAGCTTCATTGGGCGTTGTTCTTAACGCCCCGCTTATACAGATCATGCTCGATCTGTGGACTTTTCCTAACAGATTTAGGTTTGTTGCCTTTCCTAGCGCAGGCCACCATACCACGACTCCATACAGCATAATTGGCTGGATTATCGCAGTGTAGATCCATCTGCAAATTTTGGGGCTGAGCCCCCATTTTTTGCCAATGGCTCTTTTACACGTGTAAAGTGCAATGCACGCTTTCCTCTGGCGCTGGATGACATTCTCCTTCCAGTTAAGCTTTCTATCTAGAACTGTGCCTAGGAATTTGGCTTTGTCAGCTAAGTTCAGGCGCACGCCATCTAGTTCTGGTAGGTTCAGCGGTGGTATCTTGTACCGCCTGGTATAAAGGACAAGCTCCACCTTTCCCGGGTTGATGCTAAGTCCGCAGCGAGAGGACCATGAAGAAACTTCTCGCAGTGCTACTTGCATCAAGTCACACAGGGTTTGTGGGAATTTGCCCCTATATGCAATAGCTAAATCGTCTGCATATGCCACTATCTTCCCGCCCCCCCCCACCTTGTGTCTCGTAGCAGCGAGTTTACGGTGAGGTTCCATAGGAGCGGGGAGAGAACACCACCCTGAGGCGTTCCTCTTGTGACATAGCGTGAAAGATCAACTGTTCCCAGTGAAGAAACTATTTTCCTTCCCTTTAGTAGTTGATCAATTAGTCCAATAAGAGACCTATCTATGCCCAGGTTTGTTAAAGCAGTGTTAATAGCCTCCGGCCTTATATTGTTGAAAGCCCCTTCGATGTCCAGAAAGGCCACGAGACAGTACTCCTTTTCGTGCAATGATTTTTCAACAATAGAGACTAGGCTGTGGAGCGCAGTTTCCGTTGATTTACCTTTGGTGTAGGCATGTTGATAGCTAGAAATAAGGTTGCTATCAATAGTAGAGGAGAGATAATCGCTAATTATCCTCTCGAAGGTTTTAAGTGCAAAAGACGAGAGACTGATCGGTCTGTAGTCTTTAGGCTCATAGTGTGAGGCCTTCCCAGCCTTTGGAATAAAGACTACCGTGGCGCTTCTCCAGGAGCACGGAATGTAATTAAGAGCCAGGCAGGCTGAATAGAGAACTACCAGCCATTTAGCTGATATTTCCAGCGTGTTTATAAGTTGTGCGGGGAAAATCCCGTCTGGCCCAGCTGCCTTGAACGGCTCAAAGCTTTTGATTGCCCACCTTACCCTTTCCTCCGTAATGGGTATGTTTACCGCCAGGTTTGTTGCAGATGCTACAGGTGCATCATACAAGTTCCCCGGAAAGTGTGTGTTCAGGAGCAGCTCCAGGGTTTCCCCTTCCGTGCTGGTCCAAGATCCGTCAGGCTTCCGTAAATAGCTAATGGCTGTTTGAGTTTTTGATAGCACTCGTCTAAGTCTCGCTGTATCATCGACTTTTTCGACCCCGGTGCAGAAATTTCTCCACGAAGTTCTCTTCGCTTGCCCTAGAGCCTTTTTATAGGCCCTCAGTTTAGCTTTATATTCGAGCCATTCAGGCTCCGTACCGATGCTCTTGGCCTTGTTAAATTGCTTCCTGCATGATATACGGAACGAATCCAGGTCGTAAGACCACCAGTGGGGTCTATGTTTGCCGCGTGGTTTTGGTACTGGACAAGCCTGCTCTAGGGCATTTGAGAGCGCCGTTGTAAAGGTCGTTACCAGATCATCCAGTTCTCCCACTGATGAGGGGGCTTGTGGAGGTAATACTGGTAGGTCCCTAGCTAATATTTGGTTATGTAGTTGCCAGTTAGTGTTGCGTGGATTTCGTTTCATAACTGGCTGCTCAACAATAAAGTCTAACACAATTTCTATGTACCGATGGTCAGAAAATGAATGCTCATCAAGAACACGCCATTTTCTGACCCACTCATAAGCGCCTTCGCTACAAACAGTGAGGTCTATAACCTCCCTACGAGCTTTAGTTATAGAAGTAGGCTCGTTACCCACGTTACAAACCACCAGGTTAGTTGTTAGTAGGTAGTCAAACAGAGACTCGCCCCTAGCGTTAATATCGGAGCTTCCCCACTGGACGTGATGAGCATTAGCGTCAGCTCCAATAATAAGATGGCCCGTACAGAAATTATCCACCAGATCTTTCACCTCCTTTTGTGGAGGAGGTTCTTCGGCGTCATAGGGCATATAGACCGACGCCATCGTTAGGCTGGTGCTGCCGACTGTTAAGCTGGCAGCTGTAACGTCACCATTTGAGTAGTTGGGTAATAGAAAGGTGTTTAGCTCAGACTTTACCAAAATACAGGTTCTGACCTTGCCCTCATCATTGGCTTGGATGAGCTTGTACCCCTTAGTCCCCAATCCACAGATCCTAGAGCTATTGACCCAGGGCTCTTGGATAAGGACCAAGTCTACGTCGCCTTTAGAAAGACGACTGCTTAAACTCTAAATCTTCAGAGATTTAGATCGGTTTCACACACTTCTAAGACATAATTTGTCTATCACACATTCTATACATCAAATCTCCAGAGATTTGAATCAAATCATCGTTTTATAAAAAATTTCGCTTAGTCCAAAGCAAGACATCTTCCTGAGTCACTACTGATTACTAATATTGAAGAAATGGATAAGCACACCCTTGCACTACAGCAAGAGGAGCTGAAGTCACAATGGAAGAAGACGAAAACGACTTATGACAGCCTATTGTCCCACAAAGAGACCACCAAGGAAGATTTGCAATCCATAAAGCAAAAAAATAAAACGTGTTTCGCATGCTACATGAAAGGCATGGCTGCTATGAATGCTCAGCTGGAAAAGCTGTCAGCACAGCCCATCAACCACAAAAACAACAAAGTACTGATGATACATCTAGCCGGGAAAATAATATTCGGCTTCCGCCCTGTGACACCGATGTGTTTAAGGGTGATTATCTATCATGGCCAACCTTTAGGGACATGTTCACGGCCATATACATATTAAATAAACGCCTTACCCCGGTTGAGAAATTGTATCATCTCAACCAGAAAACCCAAGGGGAGGCAAAGGAAATAGTCCGTAGGTGCCCATTAACCAATGAAGGCTTTACTACAGCCTGGAAAAATTTAAGTGACAGGTACGAAAACAAACGTATCCTGGTCAATACACAATTGAAATCTTTGTTTAGTCTGACCGCAGTTGAGAAGGAATGCGGTACAAAGATTAAGCAATTACAACGCGACATCAATAATTGCATCTCGTCGCTTCAATGTCATCAAATTGACATATCTAATTGGGATGCAATAATAACATATTTATGCTCCACCAAGCTTTCGGAATGTACTCTGGCTCTATGGGAACAGACCATTGAGAACAAAACAGAGATACCAAAATGGGAAGATATGGACAAATTCCTGTCCAACCGTTTCCAAACGTTGGAAACAGTTTCCGACCTGAAGGGTAGCACAGGCCCAAAAACACCCATGAATCAACGGTCAAATAGTTCACGGGAAACGCCGAGGAAACTTGGAGTTTACCAAGCCAGCGTCCTCCTGGCTGGTGTCAAATGTGCAACACCAAGGAGCACAGATTAACCTTTATTAAGGAAAAAAGGTCTTGCCTTAACTGTTTGTCAGACAAACACACCGTGACACGATGCCTTCATCGGCTTAATTGCACCTTGTGTCACTTGAGGCACAACACCTTACTCCAGCTGCCAACAGCACAACCCCAAGGAAACCACCAAAGTTGGAACCGGAACACCAACTCCAATAATCAAAGTCGGAACCGAAACACCAACACAAATAATCGAAGTTGGAACCGCAACTCCAACGATGATAGGCCCTCAACTTCGCAACAGGCTAGGGCAAGGCTTGAGTCTGCAAATAGAAACGAAAATGTTAATAATGTTTCTACATTACATGCTAATACAACTAAAGGGGTATTGTTGGGAACCGCACGCATTAAGATCCACTATAATGGAGTGGATTTCTCGGCCAGAGCACTTTTTGACTCCGGCTCTGAGTGCTCTTTCATAACTGAAAGACTGAAAAGGAGAATAAATCTGCCATCTAAACCCCTGAACATCCAAGTGTCAGGCATAAACAATACGCTGTCCGTGCAGGTAACAGAGTCGTGCTCTATTACAATAGGCTCCCTCATCGACCCATTAGTTAGCATTGATACAATGGTCCTAGTCCTACCACAACTTACAGGGGACCTTCCGACTTGTCAGGTCAGTGCATTGACCCAGCAACGTTCCCTGACTTGATTCTAGCGGATAAGAGGTTCTTCGTTAACGAACCAGTCGACCTCATCCTAGGAGGCGACATATATGCAAAGATAATATTGAACGGTATAAGGAAGAACGTAATAATAGGGTATCATTTTTTAACGAGATAAGCCTAGATAAACAGTTAACCGCTTTCTGGGAGTTGGAAGATGTGCCTAAGAAAAAGGCACTAAACGACGATAATGCCTATTGCGAGGCACTTTTCAAAGCAACAACGGAACCGGGCTCTGATGGCAAATACATTGTCTCCCTTCCCTTTAAACAAGAGTTTCCCAACGATATATGCCTAGGACCCTCATTAAAAGGCGTTTGTTCTCAATTTTACAGGAATGAGACCCGCCTGGCTAAGACACCGGACCTACAGAGAGAGTACAATAGAGTATTGTCGGAGTATGAGACGTTAGGACACATGTCTAAGGTTCCCACAATGATACCACCCCAGTCAACGGACTGCTAGTACTGCTAGAGAGTACAACTACCAAAGTCCGGGTGGTTTTTAACGCTTCGTGCCCTACGACTAATGGCACAAGTCTTAACGACATTCTTCATACAGGCCCAGTACTTCAGGCCGACTTAACAATATTACTCCTTAGATGGAGATTTTTCAAATACGTTTTTAATAGCGACATCGAAAAGATGTGTCGCCAGATATGGGTCCAACCCAATCAAACGAGATTCCAAAGGATAGTTTTCCGGACCAGACCTGAGAACCCTATCACCGTCTACGAATTAAAGACGGTAACATTTGGAGTTAATTGCGCCCCTTACTTAGCAATTAGAACACTGCATCAGCTCGCGGACGACGTGGAAACTTCATTACCCGTCGCTGCCAATATTCTACGAACAAGCATGTACGTCGATGACATCCTTTCAGGAGGGCATACCATCGACACAGCCATTAAAGCGCGCGATGAAATAACACATGCATTACAGTCTGCAGGCTTATCCCTTCGAAAATGGACGTCAAACTGCAGCAAAATACTACAGGGAATACCCAAACCGCATCGACTAAATGAGGGCTTTTTGGAGTTCGAAGACTCCAGTACAGTGAAAACACTCGGAATCCGTTGGAACGCGCATTCCGACCAGTTTTATTTTACAGCTAAGCCCATTGAAAATAAGGATAGCATAACAAAACGGGCAATACTCTCAGCCATCGCTAAACTCTTCGATCCCTTAGGATGGCTGGCCCCAGTCATCATAGTAGCCAAAATGATTATGCAAAATATTTGGCTAGAGGGTACTGACTGGGACGAAAGAGTATCTGCTCCAACTTTAGATAGGTGGCACAGCTTTATGCATGACTACAATCAAATCAATAACATTCGGATACCACGATGGGTGTATTTCACGCCATCCAACGACGTGGAAATACACGGATTCTGCGATGCATCCGAAAAAGCCTATGCGGCCACAGTTTTTCTACGAGTCAAAATGAAAGATCAGGTCTACGTTAACCTGCTAATGGCGAAAACAAGAGTAGCCCCAGTGAAGACCATCTCCTTACCGCGATTGGAGCTGTGTGGAGCGGTTCTGTTGGCCGAGACTTTGGAATCCGTCATCGAAAACCTGAATTTAGGCTCATTCAAAACGCACCTTTGGACGGACTCAACCATCGTCCTAGCATGGATCCGAAAACCACCGTGCTCGTGGTCAACGTTCGTGGCGCACAGAGTCACAAAAATTGTGGAAAAGGTAGGAAATCAAGCCTGGCTACACGTGGATTCCGCATCAAACCCAGCAGAGGACTATCAGCGAGGGATCTAGTCGACAACGTTCTGTGGTGGCAGGGACCTTCTTGGTTACAAGAAGACAAGAATAAATGGCCAGCCCAAGAAAAAGGGTATGGTACAAACATCGAAGAAAAGAGAGTACAAATCCACGCAACTACGCAAATAAACAATAAAGAGGACATCCGGCGGCCGTCTGTCTGCATCCCTGGACCTTCCGTACAACGAACGCCATCCAATTATCCTCCCGTACGCCTGTCATTTTACGCGCCTCCTGGCCCAGTTTATCCATAAGATCTCCCTTCATGGCGAACACCAAGTCATGTTGCGGCTCCTACGCACGCAATACTGGATCCGAAAAGTAAAAAAAATGATCAAGTCAGTTATCCATACCAGCAAGATCTGTACCATCTTTCGTAAACGTGTTCAGACCCAACTCATGGGAGACCTACCTCCCGAACGCACCACCTTTTCCCGGGCTACGTTTGCCTGTTCGTATGCTTTACGACCAAGGCCATTCATCTAGAGGCCACCAGTGACCTTAGTACCGCCTCGTTCCTGGCAGCCTTCGACAGGTTTGTTGCCAGACGAGGATGTCCAAAAAACATCCATTCCGATAATGGAACGAACTTCGTCGGTGCCTCTCGAGCTCTCGGATCCGAGTTCAAATCCTTTCTAGCGGACGCCCTCAACCAGACCCTTTCCAAATATTACCACCAAACCCTGACTTGGCACTTTATACCAGCTGGGGCCCCTCATATGGGTGGACTCTGGGAGGCGGGGGTAAAAAGTTTCAAAACTCACTTCAAAAAGATTGCGTCTGATCATAAGTTTACCCTCGAAGAGTTTGGAACCCTACTATGCCGCATCGAGTCTTGTCTCAACTCGCGACCACTAACGCCATCGTCCAACGAACCGTCGAACTTGGAGCCACTTACCCCAGGACATTTTCTGGTTGGAGGACATCTATTAGCCCCCCCCCCCCCTCCCCCCGAAATCGACGTCAGCGAGAACCGTGCCTCACTCGTCAACAGATGGGAGAAACTCAAGGCGTTACAACAAACGTTCTGCAAACGATGGAAAACCGAGTACCTCACCGAGCTGCAGAAACGCGTCAAGTGGAAACATCCTCAAGCAAACTTGAAACAAGGGGACCTGGTTGTCCTAAAGGAGGACAACTTATCTCCAAACGAATGGAGGCTAGGACGGATCGCGAACTTACATCGTGGACCTGATAATCGAGTTCGAGTCGTCGAACTAGACACCGCGCGGGGCCGAACTACCAGACCAATCGCGAAATTGGTCCTACTTCCACCCGTCAGCGAGGATGACGGAAGGGAGTAATATTCCACTTCTCCATTTCCCTAATTCCACTTCTTATTCTTTCAGGATTAGGGAACCGTGCGGTTTAATCCCCGCAGGAAAACAGTTACCACCCCAACAATAAACCCCATAACAAGCAAATGCACTCGTTAGACTTAGTATCAAGGCCAACAGAAACCCTACTGCAGACGGACGAACCGATATGCCACAGAAGATGACAATGTGCTATAAATTCCTTCCTTCCCTTCTTCAAATAGATGTAAACAATCGTATTAACCCCTTGCCACCCAAGCACAGTTCTTGTGTCCCATACAATAGTCTAACAATTTCTTTATTTTTTATGAAAAAATTAGGTAAAACCCTATTATTTCTCTGAATTTTCTGATATGAAAAAATATTTGTTTACAAGAATTTTAAAAGGTAGAAGTTCAATATGTAGCCACCCAAAGATCTCCGATATGATCATAAAATATGATTAAAAACTCATGTCCACCTTTTTTTGAACTCAGAATCTCAGAAATTAATTAATTACTTCGAAGATTAATTTTGATCATCAAAAAGAAACATATTTGATTATTCCTGTGTTCATTTATATGATAATATAATCACAAAAAAGGTAATGAAATTGTACTAAAATTCAAATAAAGAAATATTCGAAATTCAATCTTAAAAATGTTATTTGGGTTAAATCTAAAACACAAATGCTTAGAAAGGGCGTTCGTATAAGAACTGTAGTAAACTCGTAAATATACGAGATTCGTAAACTTAAGACATAACACGAATACCCCTATTTTGTTTCAATTCGTTATTGAAAAGTTTAAACGTTTTTAGATCAACGAAAAGCTTTTCCATTCATTGAAATCAAAATCTCAAAATTTTGTTTTATTTCGATTGTTTGAGGTAGAATATATTTTTCCATATATTTTTCCATTATCTGAGCTAGAATACATTTTTCCATACAAAAAAATGCTAAAAACAAAATACTCAAACTTCGAAATATCAGATAGAAACGAAAATTCTTAATTTTGTTTTTGAGAAAATAGAGAACTGTCAAGTTCACTATCACTTCGCTTAATATACTTTGGCTCTAACTTACTCCATTAAAAAAAAAAAAAAAAAAAAACTAGAGCAGAAATTTGTGAGCTAGATTACTCTAGTTTGTTGTGAGCATACTCATGAAACAAAAGATAAAGCAACCTAGAGCAAGAAAAGTGTTCGTTAAACACAATTTTGTGAAATATCTCAATCTGGCGTAAGCTAGAGCAGCCCAATAAACAAACCTATGGTTGAACACTACACTCACCCGATGCACCTGGTTGGGGTTACCGCTCCCAGTTGTGGGTGTATTTGATTCCTTGACAGCTCGACGTTGCTCCTCTTCTTGACGTGCACGCTACTCCTCCATAGACACACGTAAAGCAAGTGCCAATTCTGGATCGTCTATTGGAGCAGCGCCATTCAATCCAAACCAACTTCACCTTGCATTATAGGTGAGAAAAGTAGGGCATCTGATAAACCGGAACCGCGTCGTACACTGGCAAAATGCGAACCAGTACTATCTTTGCCATTCACGAAATCTGAAAGTAGTTCATTATTGTTGACGTAATCACCAAAGCTAGCAATATCAACATTGACGCTTACCTTTAAACGTTTCGATTAACGAAATCAGCATCATCATTATTGATAGGCGAACAAGGCGCAGTTATGATGTTTAAGCACCAAAAGGACTATACGAATGGTAGCGGTGCCAGCACCTTAACGGTGTAGATGTTGCCATAAGTCCGACATTATTTTCAGGATTGGTTTGCGCACCTTTCACAATTTGTACTTAGCTGCATCACCGGTAATACGGTGAATTGTGAAACGGCCCTTAACATCGTACACCAAACGGAAAAATTCACCGGTTTTTTCAATGGTGATCACATCCATGAAACCAGCTGGATATGTGGGATCGGTACGCACTTTGCCGTCAACTTTGATGAGACGCTGACTCAAAATTTTCGTGCCACAAGGCATATACTGGTGGGGCATATATGAAGCTGCCCCACCTCACCAATAAATTTGCGTGCCACAAGGCACTCACGATGGGGCATATGTTCGGCTGCACATAAACAAAATAAAACCCCGGCGCATTAAAAATTGCTACCCCCCCTGCGCCATGCCTTTGTGTGGCATAAATTTGAGCCATAACGCATTTTTCGTTGGGGCATATGTTCACTGCCCATTGGTGGAGCATATGTTTGGCTGCTCATTGATGGGGCATATAGAAAGCTGCCCATAAAACCTGAAAAGACAAAAAGAAAAATTAATACGCATGTCTAAATAGTTTGTTCAGGTATGTATCCATCGCTGGGTGCCGGCTACCACAGCGAGTGATACATACACGTACAAACATATATATTTTTACGATATACTTACCTTTTTCCATGTATACTTACCTGTACCCTTTTGGACACGTCCAGGCTCCTCTGGCTTCCAGCCTACCGACCATCCTGCAACCTGAAAAATAAAAGAAAATTTAAGCAAATTAATAAGATACAATTAAAAATAAAATTCACAAAAAGTAAAACTTACCTCGTGTAAAATTTTCTCAATGACATTTATCCATTGAGAGCGCCGCCTTGCGCTGCCACACTACCAATTTTTTTTTTCGTGACACGGTATGGGAAATGGAACCGCAAGGACGGGGTAAACAGTGTAAATGTACTATTAGCAGCTGCCGTGGAGCATCTGCCTGGGCCTTAACATCGCAAGAGTACTAGTCACCATCGATGCGATGTGGCAGCACAAAGCGTGTCAGCTGTTCGCGATCCGTTTGGTGAAACTTAAGGGTGGGTGATTTTAGCCGGAAATCAACGACAGCGCGATCAGCTGGTTACGCGGTCCCCACTTGGACCGACTTTAATTATTGAAATGACCGCTTCTTATTTGCAGCTATGCACACACATGCCAAAAATGCATTAGCTCAGAGGCGCAAGTGCTAAACTTTAACCATCCAGGCCGAAAACAAGTCATTTAGGACTATTGCAAAGGGCGCGCGGTCGATAAAGTTACGGCACATCTTAAGTGTCCACGCTTCTATTTCCGGTTTCCCTTGGGTGGTAGGAAATTGTCAAATGACAAACAATACCAGATGGGAAAAATGGGGCCAGAATCCGAATGGTCCTGCCCAGATGGGGGTAAATATCCAAACCTACCCAAAATTCACTGAAGTGTAATAATACATTTACACCGCGCCAAATTTGGTAAATGAAGTGTAATAGTGTAATAGCACATTTACATCGCACCAAATTTGGTAATAATACATTTAAACCGCACCCAATTTGGTAAATGAAGGGTAATAGCACATTTACATCGCAACAAATTTGGTAAATTAAAAAAAAAAAAGGGACAAAATACCAATGACGAATTAAATAAAGAAAATATCCACGTAAATTCAAAACCCATAAGTCAAAACCCATATTAGGGACACAAGCCACCCAACCATCCAAAAATTCACATAAAATAACGGGCTATTAAATTTTAGAATGACTCGTTACACCGCGACACGCGTCAAGACGGAGGGAAGGTCCCGTCCCTTCAGCATCCCGTGCCGCTTATGTGGCAATAACCACGGCATCCGATTTTGCCAACAATACCGTGGGATGGCGGTTGAAGAGCGGTTACGGGTGGTACTTATCCATAAGTACTGCCCCAACTGCCTATCGCCATTCCACGGTCTAGGAACTTGTCCGATGTAGCGAGACACACCACACGACGCTGCACATCGATGACGCAGCCGTCCGCACCTCTGAGCAAGTCGGTCCTAACGTGGACATACTAGATGATGGAGAGATCTCCGATGGCGCGTTGTCGATCGCCATCACCGAAACCACCAAATCCTGGGCAGAGCAGGTAGCCGAAGCAGAAGAGGAAAAGGAGGCGGCCAGGTCACCACCGATATGCTCTCCACAGCTCGGCGGCTCGGATACACGTTCTTTCCGACCGCTACTACGACACGAGCTGTGGAGAAGCGCGATACAGTCCACGGAGAGAACAGAGGAGAGCGTGGCTCGGAAACACGTACTTTCCGACCACAGCAAAGGCCCGGTAAGGTGAATCCCGGTGACGCAGAAACGCGTCCTTCCCGCTCATCACGCCTTACAGCGGGTCGGACGGCACCTTACCCGGCCCACACAGCTGTCAGCGACACCACCATAGTCCGCCACAGGGATCTGCCTGCCACTTTCCGGTCGGACAGAGCGGCCAATACGCCCACCGAGAGCATTATTTTGAGGTCGTTTGTAGCCATTTCCCCTACTGCTTCAGTGTGCATTGAAGCCGGCGGCAAACTACACGTTGTACGTGCCCTGATCGACTCGTGTTCACCCACATCGGTCTTTGACAGCGAGCTCGCTTCCAAGCTCGGCTTAGAGCGATTTGGGTGGACTCGGCCGATCAGGTGCACATTCGTCTTGAGAGGAGAGTATGGGGTGGCAAGAAGGGTCACGACGCAAGCCACTGTCGTCGCAAACTACCATCGCACGAACCCAGCTTCACATATAGACGCCACCGTTGCCGCGCGGTTGATGGGAGTTTAGCATCCGGCGTTGTCCGCTTAGCTGCGTTGGCAACCGCACTGGTGCTAGCTCCTATCAAGTCAATCTTACTCGATAGAGGTTTGATTGACCGACTCGTAGTTGCCACGCTGTCGATGCCCCCCTTGATTGTGGAGCGGAGGTTGTCCTCCGGCGTTGTTGTTGCTTTCTCGCTTGCTTCTCCATAGCTCTCCTCTGCTGAGGAGTGAAATTTGGCGTTGTTTGTTTTTTTAGGTTTTTCGTTTTTATTTACGTTATTTGAGTTCATCTTGTTCGTACGACCCATCGCCGGACAAGGCCAGCTTAGGGTCAAGGGAAGAGTAGGGGAAAATGTGTCGTCCGCCGCGGCAGAGCCCCGTACCGCGGTAAGGCCATGCTTACTCTCTGAGGCGACCCGGTATCAGAGAGTCTCCGTTCAAATACAGCCACGATTTGCCTCCCGGCTGCAAACGTCCAATGGGCACGGTTTCGCATAGCACCCTGGATTTGGAGGGGGAAGATCTTTGTCGTCGCGCCAGAGAAGCTAGGCTGCTCTCGTGATGAAGTGCCGTACGGAGCTATCATCAGAAGGGCAGCGTAGCCCTGTGGCTATCGACTTAAGCCTTCGTACCGCGGAAAGGTATCCACCCTTCACGAGGGTTATTAATATATAGATAACGCAATTTTCCTAAGATGACGAACACATGCACCAACTGAAATTATTATGTTTCGGCTTGTAGTAATGCTACAGATTTTTTTTAACAACATTTGAAAGCTAATAACTCCTGCTTTACATTCGTTTGCATGAATTTTAATACTTTTCTTTTAAACACATTTTTTTAAAGCTATTTTTTGAAAATTACAAATCTGGTGTTGGGATCAAAATTTTTAATTCTATATAACTAACTTCACTTGTTTTGTATGAAAAATACATTTTCTGCTTAGAAGATATACTTTTCCAATATTTTATTTCTCTAAAAATTTCATAAGTAAACTATTTAAAATTCGAAAAAGCTTAGCACATTAAATTATCAAATTAGAAAATATGTTTTCATACAAAAAAGTGGAGTTACTTATGTAGAAAGGTGCATTAGTAAAAGTTCGTATGGTATTTCCCTGCAAAAAATGCGATTAGTCCGGGATCAATCCAGAGGAACAGTAGCCTACTACCTTTTTAGTGTCTTTTAGATGGAATAAATTGGTCACATTTGTCCGAGCATGTCCTATGAAGAGACTAATTGAACCCTTTTTATACCAGAATAGGTATAAATGTTTACTACTTGCAGGACACCTATATTCGATTCTCGGTGGAGGCAAAAATTGAAAACTGTTTCTTTTTATTAATTTTTTGTTTTTATTTTATTTTTTAAGCAAGGAAAATTAAAAAAAAAATCAGAGCTCTGTCAATTATACTTATCCAGCGTCTAATTACAGCTTTGCTTTAAATGAGACGATTAAGGATATTTTTCTGGGCAATCTTCAACTGTATAAAAAATCTGCTTAGAAAACATACTTTTCCAATATTTAACCCTCTAAAAATTTCATTAGTGAATTAAACTTTTAAAAAATCGAGAAAAGCTTAGGACATCAAATAATCAAAGTAAACTGCTAATAAATTAGCTAAAATTATGGCTATGGGTGGACTCTGGGAGGCGGGGGTAAAAAGTTTCAAAACTCACTTCAAAAAGATTGCGTCTGATCATAAGTTTACCCTCGAAGAGTTTGGAACCCTACTATGCCGCATCGAGTCTTGTCTCAACTCGCGACCACTAACGCCATCGTCCAACGAACCGTCGAACTTGGAGCCACTTACCCCAGGACATTTTCTGGTTGGAGGACATCTATTAGCCCTGCAAACGATGGAAAACCGAGTACCTCACCGAGCTGCAGAAACGCGTCAAGTGGAAACATCCTCAAGCAAACTTGAAACAAGGGGACCTGGTTGTCCTAAAGGAGGACAACTTATCTCCAAACGAATGGAGGCTAGGACGGATCGCGAACTTACATCGTGGACCTGATAATCGAGTTCGAGTCGTCGAACTAGACACCGCGCGGGGCCGAACTACCAGACCAATCGCGAAATTGGTCCTACTTCCACCCGTCAGCGAGGATGACGGAAGGGAGTAATATTCCACTTCTCCATTTCCCTAATTCCACTTCTTATTCTTTCAGGATTAGGGAACCGTGCGGTTTAATCCCCGCAGGAAAACAGTTACCACCCCAACAATAAACCCCATAACAAGCAAATGCACTCGTTAGACTTAGTATCAAGGCCAACAGAAACCCTACTGCAGACGGACGAACCGATATGCCACAGAAGATGACAATGTGCTATAAATTCCTTCCTTCCCTTCTTCAAATAGATGTAAACAATCGTATTAACCCCTTGCCACCCAAGCACAGCTCTTGTGTCCCATACAATAGTCTAACAATTTCTTTATTTTTTATGAAAAAATTAGGTAAAACCCTATTATTTCTCTGAATTTTCTGATATGAAAAAATATTTGTTTACAAGAATTTTAAAAGGTAGAAGTTCAATATGTAGCCACCCAAAGATCTCCGATATGATCATAAAATATGATTAAAAACTCATGTCCACCTTTTTTTGAACTCAGAATCTCAGAAATTAATTAATTACTTCGAAGATTAATTTTGATCATCAAAAAGAAACATATTTGATTATTCCTGTGTTCATTTATATGATAATATAATCACAAAAAAGGTAATGAAATTGTACTAAAATTCAAATAAAGAAATATTCGAAATTCAATCTTAAAAATGTTATTTGGGTTAAATCTAAAACACAAATGCTTAGAAAGGGCGTTCGTATAAGAACTGTAGTAAACTCGTAAATATACGAGATTCGTAAACTTAAGACATAACACGAATACACCTATTTTGTTTCAATTCGTTATTGAAAAGTTTAAACGTTTTTAGATCAACGAAAAGCTTTTCCATTCATTGAAATCAAAATCTCAAAATTTTGTTTTATTTCGATTGTTTGAGGTAGAATATATTTTTCCATATATTTTTCCATTGTCTGAGCTAGAATACATTTTTCCATACAAAAAAATGCTAAAAACAAAATACTCAAACTTCGAAATATCAGATAGAAACGAAAATTCTTAATTTTGTTTTTGAGAAAATAGAGAACTGTCAAGTTCACTATCACTTCGCTTAATATACTTTGGCTCTAACTTACTCCATTAAAAAAAAAAAAAAAAAAAACTAGAGCAGAAATTTGTGAGCTAGATTACTCTAGTTTGTTGTGAGCATACTCATGAAACAAAAGATAAAGCAACCTAGAGCAAGAAAAGTGTTCGTTAAACACAATTTTGTGAAATATCTCAATCTGGCGTAAGCTAGAGCAGCCCAATAAACAAACCTATGGTTGAACACTACACTCACCCGATGCACCTGGTTGGGGTTACCGCTCCCAGTTGTGGGTGTATTTGATTCCTTGACAGCTCGACGTTGCTCCTCTTCTTGACGTGCACGCTACTCCTCCATAGACACACGTAAAGCAAGTGCCAATTCTGGATCGTCTATTGGAGCAGCGCCATTCAATCCAAACCAACTTCACCTTGCATTATAGGTGAGAAAAGTAGGGCATCTGATAAACCGGAACCGCGTCGTACACTGGCAAAATGCGAACCAGTACCATCTTTGCCATTCACGAAATCTGAAAGTAGTTCATTATTGTTGACGTAATCACCAAAGCTAGCAATATCAACATTGACGCTTACCTTTAAACGTTTCGATTAACGAAATCAGCATCATCATTATTGATAGGCGAACAAGGCGCAGTTATGATGTTTAAGCACCAAAAGGACTATACGAATGGTAGCGGTGCCAGCACCTTAACGGTGTGGATGTTGCCATAAGTCCGACATTATTTTCAGGATTGGTTTGCGCACCTTTCACAATTTGTACTTAGCTGCATCACCGGTAATACGGTGAATTGTGAAACGGCCCTTAACATCGTACACCAAACGGAAAAATTCACCGGTTTTTTCAATGGTGATCACATCCATGAAACCAGCTGGATATGTGGGATCGGTACGCACTTTGCCGTCAACTTTGATGAGACGCTGACTCAAAATTTTCGTGCCACAAGGCATATACTGGTGGGGCATATATGAAGCTGCCCCACCTCACCAATAAATTTGCGTGCCACAAGGCACTCACGATGGGGCATATGTTCGGCTGCACATAAACAAAATAAAACCCCGGCGCATTAAAAATTGCTACCCCCCCTGCGCCATGCCTTTGTGTGGCATAAATTTGAGCCATAACGCATTTTTCGTTGGGGCATATGTTCACTGCCCATTGGTGGAGCATATGTTTGGCTGCTCATTGATGGGGCATATAGAAAGCTGCCCATAAAACCTGAAAAGACAAAAAGAAAAATTAATACGCATGTCTAAATAGTTTGTTCAGGTATGTATCCATCGCTGGGTGCCGGCTACCACAGCGAGTGATACATACACGTACAAACATATATATTTTTACGATATACTTACCTTTTTCCATGTATACTTACCTGTACCCTTTTGGACACGTCCAGGCTCCTCTGGCTTCCAGCCTACCGACCATCCTGCAACCTGAAAAATAAAAGAAAATTTAAGCAAATTAATAAGATACAATTAAAAATAAAATTCACAAAAAGTAAAACTTACCTCGTGTAAAATTTTCTCAATGACATTTATCCATTGAGAGCGCCGCCTTGCGCTGCCACACTACCAATTTTTTTTTTCGTGACACGGTATGGGAAATGGAACCGCAAGGACGGGGTAAACAGTGTAAATGTACTATTAGCAGCTGCCGTGGAGCATCTGCCTGGGCCTTAACATCGCAAGAGTACTAGTCACCATCGATGCGATGTGGCAGCACAAAGCGTGTCAGCTGTTCGCGATCCGTTTGGTGAAACTTAAGGGTGGGTGATTTTAGCCGGAAATCAACGACAGCGCGATCAGCTGGTTACGCGGTCCCCACTTGGACCGACTTTAATTATTGAAATGACCGCTTCTTATTTGCAGCTATGCACACACATGCCAAAAATGCATTAGCTCAGAGGCGCAAGTGCTAAACTTTAACCATCCAGGCCGAAAACAAGTCATTTAGGACTATTGCAAAGGGCGCGCGGTCGATAAAGTTACGGCACATCTTAAGTGTCCACGCTTCTATTTCCGGTTTCCCTTGGGTGGTAGGAAATTGTCAAATGACAAACAATACCAGATGGGAAAAATGGGGCCAGAATCCGAATGGTCCTGCCCAGATGGGGGTAAATATCCAAACCTACCCAAAATTCACTGAAGTGTAATAATACATTTACACCGCGCCAAATTTGGTAAATGAAGTGTAATAGTGTAATAGCACATTTACATCGCACCAAATTTGGTAATAATACATTTAAACCGCACCCAATTTGGTAAATGAAGGGTAATAGCACATTTACATCGCAACAAATTTGGTAAATTAAAAAAAAAAAAAAGGGACAAAATACCAATGACGAATTAAATAAAGAAAATATCCACGTAAATTCAAAACCCATAAGTCAAAACCCATATTAGGGACACAAGCCACCCAACCATCCAAAAATTCACATAAAATAACGGGCTATTAAATTTTAGAATGACTCGTTACACCGCGACACGCGTCAAGACGGAGGGAAGGTCCCGTCCCTTCAGCATCCCGTGCCGCTTATGTGGCAATAACCACGGCATCCGATTTTGCCAACAATACCGTGGGATGGCGGTTGAAGAGCGGTTACGGGTGGTACTTATCCATAAGTACTGCCCCAACTGCCTATCGCCATTCCACGGTCTAGGAACTTGTCCGATGTAGCGAGACACACCACACGACGCTGCACATCGATGACGCAGCCGTCCGCACCTCTGAGCAAGTCGGTCCTAACGTGGACATACTAGATGATGGAGAGATCTCCGATGGCGCGTTGTCGATCGCCATCACCGAAACCACCAAATCCTGGGCAGAGCAGGTAGCCGAAGCAGAAGAGGAAAAGGAGGCGGCCAGGTCACCACCGATATGCTCTCCACAGCTCGGCGGCTCGGATACACGTTCTTTCCGACCGCTACTACGACACGAGCTGTGGAGAAGCGCGATACAGTCCACGGAGAGAACAGAGGAGAGCGTGGCTCGGAAACACGTACTTTCCGACCACAGCAAAGGCCCGGTAAGGTGAATCCCGGTGACGCAGAAACGCGTCCTTCCCGCTCATCACGCCTTACAGCGGGTCGGACGGCACCTTACCCGGCCCACACAGCTGTCAGCGACACCACCATAGTCCGCCACAGGGATCTGCCTGCCACTTTCCGGTCGGACAGAGCGGCCAATACGCCCACCGAGAGCATTATTTTGAGGTCGTTTGTAGCCATTTCCCCTACTGCTTCAGTGTGCATTGAAGCCGGCGGCAAACTACACGTTGTACGTGCCCTGATCGACTCGTGTTCACCCACATCGGTCTTTGACAGCGAGCTCGCTTCCAAGCTCGGCTTAGAGCGATTTGGGTGGACTCGGCCGATCAGGTGCACACTCGTCTTGAGAGGAGAGTATGGGGTGGCAAGAAGGGTCACGACGCAAGCCACTGTCGTCGCAAACTACCATCGCACGAACCCAGCTTCACATATAGACGCCACCGTTGCCGCGCGGTTGATGGGAGTTTAGCATCCGGCGTTGTCCGCTTAGCTGCGTTGGCAACCGCACTGGTGCTAGCTCCTATCAAGTCAATCTTACTCGATAGAGGTTTGATTGACCGACTCGTAGTTGCCACGCTGTCGATCCCCCCCTTGATTGTGGAGCGGAGGTTGTCCTCCGGCGTTGTTGTTGCTTTCTCGCTTGCTTCTCCATAGCTCTCCTCTGCTGAGGAGTGAAATTTGGCGTTGTTTATTTTTTTAGGTTTTTCGTTTTTATTTACGTTATTTGAGTTCATCTTGTTCGTACGACCCATCGCCGGACAAGGCCAGCTTAGGGTCAAGGGAAGAGTAGGGGAAAATGTGTCGTCCGCCGCGGCAGAGCCCCGTACCGCGGTAAGGCCATGCTTACTCTCTGAGGCGACCCGGTATCAGAGAGTCTCCGTTCAAATACAGCCACGATTTGCCTCCCGGCTGCAAACGTCCAATGGGCACGATTTCGCATAGCACCCTGGATTTGGAGGGGGAAGATCTTTGTCGTCGCGCCAGAGAAGCTAGGCTGCTCTCGTGATGAAGTGCCGTACGGAGCTATCATCAGAAGGGCAGCGTAGCCCTGTGGCTATCGACTTAAGCCTTCGTACCGCGGAAAGGTATCCACCCTTCACGAGGGTTATTAATATATAGATAACGCAATTTTCCTAAGATGACGAACACATGCACCAACTGAAATTATTATGTTTCGGCTTGTAGTAATGCTACAGATTTTTTTTAACAACATTTGAAAGCTAATAACTCCTGCTTTACATTCGTTTGCATGAATTTTAATACTTTTCTTTTAAACACATTTTTTTAAAGCTATTTTTTGAAAATTACAAATCTGGTGTTGGGATCAAAATTTTTAATTCTATATAACTAACTTCACTTGTTTTGTATGAAAAATACATTTTCTGCTTAGAAGATATACTTTTCCAATATTTTATTTCTCTAAAAATTTCATAAGTAAACTATTTAAAATTCGAAAAAGCTTAGCACATTAAATTATCAAATTAGAAAATATGTTTTCATACAAAAAAGTGGAGTTACTTATGTAGAAAGGTGCATTAGTAAAAGTTCGTATGGTATTTCCCTGCAAAAAATGCGATTAGTCCGGGATCAATCCAGAGGAACAGTAGCCTACTACCTTTTTAGTGTCTTTTAGATGGAATAAATTGGTCACATTTGTCCGAGCATGTCCTATGAAGAGACTAATTGAACCCTTTTTATACCAGAATAGGTATAAATGTTTACTACTTGCAGGACACCTATATTCGATTCTCGGTGGAGGCAAAAATTGAAAACTGTTTCTTTTTATTAATTTTTTGTTTTTATTTTATTTTTTAAGCAAGGAAAATTAAAAAAAAAATCAGAGCTCTGTCAATTATACTTATCCAGCGTCTAATTACAGCTTTGCTTTAAATGAGACGATTAAGGATATTTTTCTGGGCAATCTTCAACTGTATAAAAAATCTGCTTAGAAAACATACTTTTCCAATATTTAACCCTCTAAAAATTTCATTAGTGAATTAAACTTTTAAAAAATCGAGAAAAGCTTAGGACATCAAATAATCAAAGTAAACTGCTAATAAATTAGCTAAAATTATGGCTATGGGTGGACTCTGGGAGGCGGGGGTAAAAAGTTTCAAAACTCACTTCAAAAAGATTGCGTCTGATTATAAGTTTACCCTCGAAGAGTTTGGAACCCTACTATGCCGCATCGAGTCTTGTCTCAACTCGCGACCACTAACGCCATCGTCCAACGAACCGTCGAACTTGGAGCCACTTACCCCAGGACATTTTCTGGTTGGAGGACATCTATTAGCCCTGCAAACGATGGAAAACCGAGTACCTCACCGAGCTGCAGAAACGCGTCAAGTGGAAACATCCTCAAGCAAACTTGAAACAAGGGGACCTGGTTGTCCTAAAGGAGGACAACTTATCTCCAAACGAATGGAGGCTAGGACGGATCGCGAACTTACATCGTGGACCTGATAATCGAGTTCGAGTCGTCGAACTAGACACCGCGCGGGGCCGAACTACCAGACCAATCGCGAAATTGGTCCTACTTCCACCCGTCAGCGAGGATGACGGAAGGGAGTAATATTCCACTTCTCCATTTCCCTAATTCCACTTCTTATTCTTTCAGGATTAGGGAACCGTGCGGTTTAATCCCCGCAGGAAAACAGTTACCACCCCAACAATAAACCCCATAACAAGCAAATGCACTCGTTAGACTTAGTATCAAGGCCAACAGAAACCCTACTGCAGACGGACGAACCGATATGCCACAGAAGATGACAATGTGCTATAAATTCCTTCCTTCCCTTCTTCAAATAGATGTAAACAATCGTATTAACCCCTTGCCACCCAAGCACAGCTCTTGTGTCCCATACAATAGTCTAACAATTTCTTTATTTTTTATGAAAAAATTAGGTAAAACCCTATTATTTCTCTGAATTTTCTGATATGAAAAAATATTTGTTTACAAGAATTTTAAAAGGTAGAAGTTCAATATGTAGCCACCCAAAGATCTCCGATATGATCATAAAATATGATTAAAAACTCATGTCCACCTTTTTTTGAACTCAGAATCTCAGAAATTAATTAATTACTTCGAAGATTAATTTTGATCATCAAAAAGAAACATATTTGATTATTCCTGTGTTCATTTATATGATAATATAATCACAAAAAAGGTAATGAAATTGTACTAAAATTCAAATAAAGAAATATTCGAAATTCAATCTTAAAAATGTTATTTGGGTTAAATCTAAAACACAAATGCTTAGAAAGGGCGTTCGTATAAGAACTGTAGTAAACTCGTAAATATACGAGATTCGTAAACTTAAGACATAACACGAATACCCCTATTTTGTTTCAATTCGTTATTGAAAAGTTTAAACGTTTTTAGATCAACGAAAAGCTTTTCCATTCATTGAAATCAAAATCTCAAAATTTTGTTTTATTTCGATTGTTTGAGGTAGAATATATTTTTCCATATATTTTGCCATTGTCTGAGCTAGAATACATTTTTCCATACAAAAAAATGCTAAAAACAAAATACTCAAACTTCGAAATATCAGATAGAAACGAAAATTCTTAATTTTGTTTTTGAGAAAATAGAGAACTGTCAAGTTCACTATCACTTCGCTTAATATACTTTGGCTCTAACTTACTCCATTAAAAAAAAAAAAAAAAAAAACTAGAGCAGAAATTTGTGAGCTAGATTACTCTAGTTTGTTGTGAGCATACTCATGAAACAAAAGATAAAGCAACCTAGAGCAAGAAAAGTGTTCGTTAAACACAATTTTGTGAAATATCTCAATCTGGCGTAAGCTAGAGCAGCCCAATAAACAAACCTATGGTTGAACACTACACTCACCCGATGCACCTGGTTGGGGTTACCGCTCCCAGTTGTGGGTGTATTTGATTCCTTGACAGCTCGACGTTGCTCCTCTTCTTGACGTGCACGCTACTCCTCCATAGACACACGTAAAGCAAGTGCCAATTCTGGATCGTCTATTGGAGCAGCGCCATTCAATCCAAACCAACTTCACCTTGCATTATAGGTGAGAAAAGTAGGGCATCTGATAAACCGGAACCGCGTCGTACACTGGCAAAATGCGAACCAGTACCATCTTTGCCATTCACGAAATCTGAAAGTAGTTCATTATTGTTGACGTAATCACCAAAGCTAGCAATATCAACATTGACGCTTACCTTTAAACGTTTCGATTAACGAAATCAGCATCATCATTATTGATAGGCGAACAAGGCGCAGTTATGATGTTTAAGCACCAAAAGGACTATACGAATGGTAGCGGTGCCAGCACCTTAACGGTGTGGATGTTGCCATAAGTCCGACATTATTTTCAGGATTGGTTTGCGCACCTTTCACAATTTGTACTTAGCTGCATCACCGGTAATACGGTGAATTGTGAAACGGCCCTTAACATCGTACACCAAACGGAAAAATTCACCGGTTTTTTCAATGGTGATCACATCCATGAAACCAGCTGGATATGTGGGATCGGTACGCACTTTGCCGTCAACTTTGATGAGACGCTGACTCAAAATTTTCGTGCCACAAGGCATATACTGGTGGGGCATATATGAAGCTGCCCCACCTCACCAATAAATTTGCGTGCCACAAGGCACTCACGATGGGGCATATGTTCGACTGCACATAAACAAAATAAAACCCCGGCGCATTAAAAATTGCTACCCCCCCTGCGCCATGCCTTTGTGTGGCATAAATTTGAGCCATAACGCATTTTTCGTTGGGGCATATGTTCACTGCCCATTGGTGGAGCATATGTTTGGCTGCTCATTGATGGGGCATATAGAAAGCTGCCCATAAAACCTGAAAAGACAAAAAGAAAAATTAATACGCATGTCTAAATAGTTTGTTCAGGTATGTATCCATCGCTGGGTGCCGGCTACCACAGCGAGTGATACATACACGTACAAACATATATATTTTTACGATATACTTACCTTTTTCCATGTATACTTACCTGTACCCTTTTGGACACGTCCAGGCTCCTCTGGCTTCCAGCCTACCGACCATCCTGCAACCTGAAAAATAAAAGAAAATTTAAGCAAATTAATAAGATACAATTAAAAATAAAATTCACAAAAAGTAAAACTTACCTCGTGTAAAATTTTCTCAATGACATTTATCCATTGAGAGCGCCGCCTTGCGCTGCCACACTACCAATTTTTTTTTTCGTGACACGGTATGGGAAATGGAACCGCAAGGACGGGGTAAACAGTGTAAATGTACTATTAGCAGCTGCCGTGGAGCATCTGCCTGGGCCTTAACATCGCAAGAGTACTAGTCACCATCGATGCGATGTGGCAGCACAAAGCGTGTCAGCTGTTCGCGATCCGTTTGGTGAAACTTAAGGGTGGGTGATTTTAGCCGGAAATCAACGACAGCGCGATCAGCTGGTTACGCGGTCCCCACTTGGACCGACTTTAATTATTCAAATGACCGCTTCTTATTTGCAGCTATGCACACACATGCCAAAAATGCATTAGCTCAGAGGCGCAAGTGCTAAACTTTAACCATCCAGGCCGAAAACAAGTCATTTAGGACTATTGCAAAGGGCGCGCGGTCGATAAAGTTACGGCACATCTTAAGTGTCCACGCTTCTATTTCCGGTTTCCCTTGGGTGGTAGGAAATTGTCAAATGACAAACAATACCAGATGGGAAAAATGGGGCCAGAATCCGAATGGACCTGCCCAGATGGGGGTAAATATCCAAACCTACCCAAAATTCACTGAAGTGTAATAATACATTTACACCGCGCCAAATTTGGTAAATGAAGTGTAATAGTGTAATAGCACATTTACATCGCACCAAATTTGGTAATAATACATTTAAACCGCACCCAATTTGGTAAATGAAGGGTAATAGCACATTTACATCGCAACAAATTTGGTAAATTAAAAAAAAAAAAAAGGGACAAAATACCAATGACGAATTAAATAAAGAAAATATCCACGTAAATTCAAAACCCATAAGTCAAAACCCATATTAGGGACACAAGCCACCCAACCATCCAAAAATTCACATAAAATAACGGGCTATTAAATTTTAGAATGACTCGTTACACCGCGACACGCGTCAAGACGGAGGGAAGGTCCCGTCCCTTCAGCATCCCGTGCCGCTTATGTGGCAATAACCACGGCATCCGATTTTGCCAACAATACCGTGGGATGGCGGTTGAAGAGCGGTTACGGGTGGTACTTATCCATAAGTACTGCCCCAACTGCCTATCGCCATTCCACGGTCTAGGAACTTGTCCGATGTAGCGAGACACACCACACGACGCTGCACATCGATGACGCAGCCGTCCGCACCTCTGAGCAAGTCGGTCCTAACGTGGACATACTAGATGATGGAGAGATCTCCGATGGCGCGTTGTCGATCGCCATCACCGAAACCACCAAATCCTGGGCAGAGCAGGTAGCCGAAGCAGAAGAGGAAAAGGAGGCGGCCAGGTCACCACCGATATGCTCTCCACAGCTCGGCGGCTCGGATACACGTTCTTTCCGACCGCTACTACGACACGAGCTGTGGAGAAGCGCGATACAGTCCACGGAGAGAACAGAGGAGAGCGTGGCTCGGAAACACGTACTTTCCGACCACAGCAAAGGCCCGGTAAGGTGAATCCCGGTGACGCAGAAACGCGTCCTTCCCGCTCATCACGCCTTACAGCGGGTCGGACGGCACCTTACCCGGCCCACACAGCTGTCAGCGACACCACCATAGTCCGCCACAGGGATCTGCCTGCCACTTTCCGGTCGGACAGAGCGGCCAATACGCCCACCGAGAGCATTATTTTGAGGTCGTTTGTAGCCATTTCCCCTACTGCTTCAGTGTGCATTGAAGCCGGCGGCAAACTACACGTTGTACGTGCCCTGATCGACTCGTGTTCACCCACATCGGTCTTTGACAGCGAGCTCGCTTCCAAGCTCGGCTTAGAGCGATTTGGGTGGACTCGGCCGATCAGGTGCACACTCGTCTTGAGAGGAGAGTATGGGGTGGCAAGAAGGGTCACGACGCAAGCCACTGTCGTCGCAAACTACCATCGCACGAACCCAGCTTCACATATAGACGCCACCGTTGCCGCGCGGTTGATGGGAGTTTAGCATCCGGCGTTGTCCGCTTAGCTGCGTTGGCAACCGCACTGGTGCTAGCTCCTATCAAGTCAATCTTACTCGATAGAGGTTTGATTGACCGACTCGTAGTTGCCACGCTGTCGATCCCCCCCTTGATTGTGGAGCGGAGGTTGTCCTCCGGCGTTGTTGTTGCTTTCTCGCTTGCTTCTCCATAGCTCTCCTCTGCTGAGGAGTGAAATTTGGCGTTGTTTATTTTTTTAGGTTTTTCGTTTTTATTTACGTTATTTGAGTTCATCTTGTTCGTACGACCCATCGCCGGACAAGGCCAGCTTAGGGTCAAGGGAAGAGTAGGGGAAAATGTGTCGTCCGCCGCGGCAGAGCCCCGTACCGCGGTAAGGCCATGCTTACTCTCTGAGGCGACCCGGTATCAGAGAGTCTCCGTTCAAATACAGCCACGATTTGCCTCCCGGCTGCAAACGTCCAATGGGCACGGTTTCGCATAGCACCCTGGATTTGGAGGGGGAAGATCTTTGTCGTCGCGCCAGAGAAGCTAGGCTGCTCTCGTGATGAAGTGCCGTACGGAGCTATCATCAGAAGGGCAGCGTAGCCCTGTGGCTATCGACTTAAGCCTTCGTACCGCGGAAAGGTATCCACCCTTCACGAGGGTTATTAATATATAGATAACGCAATTTTCCTAAGATGACGAACACATGCACCAACTGAAATTATTATGTTTCGGCTTGTAGTAATGCTACAGATTTTTTTTAACAACATTTGAAAGCTAATAACTCCTGCTTTACATTCGTTTGCATGAATTTTAATACTTTTCTTTTAAACACATTTTTTTAAAGCTATTTTTTGAAAATTACAAATCTGGTGTTGGGATCAAAATTTTTAATTCTATATAACTAACTTCACTTGTTTTGTATGAAAAATACATTTTCTGCTTAGAAGATATACTTTTCCAATATTTTATTTCTCTAAAAATTTCATAAGTAAACTATTTAAAATTCGAAAAAGCTTAGCACATTAAATTATCAAATTAGAAAATATGTTTTCATACAAAAAAGTGGAGTTACTTATGTAGAAAGGTGCATTAGTAAAAGTTCGTATGGTATTTCCCTGCAAAAAATGCGATTAGTCCGGGATCAATCCAGAGGAACAGTAGCCTACTACCTTTTTAGTGTCTTTTAGATGGAATAAATTGGTCACATTTGTCCGAGCATGTCCTATGAAGAGACTAATTGAACCCTTTTTATACCAGAATAGGTATAAATGTTTACTACTTGCAGGACACCTATATTCGATTCTCGGTGGAGGCAAAAATTGAAAACTGTTTCTTTTTATTAATTTTTTGTTTTTATTTTATTTGTTAAGCAAGGAAAATTAAAAAAAAAATCAGAGCTCTGTCAATTATACTTATCCAGCGTCTAATTACAGCTTTGCTTTAAATGAGACGATTAAGGATATTTTTCTGGGCAATCTTCAACTGTATAAAAAATCTGCTTAGAAAACATACTTTTCCAATATTTAACCCTCTAAAAATTTCATTAGTGAATTAAACTTTTAAAAAATCGAGAAAAGCTTAGGACATCAAATAATCAAAGTAAACTGCTAATAAATTAGCTAAAATTATGGGAGATAGCTCAAAAGACGGGGTTTGGATCAGGGTGCGGCAAACGCTCAAAATACGATCTCTTCAAACAACTTATCACTGCATAAAATTCAGTGGTAGGTATTTCTCGCGAGTGAGTAGGCTACATTTTTAAGGAATGCATGTGCAATAGGGTGGATCGAAAAAAAAAGTTTGTCTAGTCCACCCCTAGGATTAAAGATATTTTGAAGGCGATCCCAAATTTTTTTTTTTTTTTTTTTTGCCACGCCCCCCCGATGGGCTATTTACTTTTTTTTTACACTACGTCGCCATTTTAAGTCCGATTTTAATGAGCCGTATATCGTTGTTCATGGCTTGCCAGCCGCCGCCATTTCTTACCTTGATCATTTTTTACTCCGAGTTCAAATTCTAGTAGTGACTGTCGGTATCTCGTTTCACATCATACCTAAATTCCAATTTTTTTTAGTCTGTCGAAAAGGCCTTTAAATTCTGTGAAACTTTTTCTTTAACAGTAACTACTTTTGTTCATAACTAAAAAAGTTATAAAGGTTTCAAAAATCCAAATATAGCTCTGTGTTAAATTTGGCAATTATGCCAAATTTTTTTTTTACTAAAATTGGCAACACTGGTTACTATTACTTTTAATTAAATGTTTTTTGTTTATGCTTACTCAATTTGCTCTATGATAATATATTTATTTTTAATTTTTTTTTCTCTCTTCTCACTAATTATAATTTTAAACTTTTTTTTGCTTATTTATATTATATTTATTTATATTAAATTTTGGCGGGACTCAAGCTTGCTATACTGTTCGCGACTTTTAAGCTTTGCAAATCTGTATCCCATGCGCTTTTCATCTGTTACTTTATCAGCAGATTCACTTACAACACGCACAAAACGTTCCGTATTTTGGGAATGGCATGGAAATTCTAAAAAAAGAATAATAATTTTTTATTTATTATGTATGTGTTTAAGCTTTTAAAGATTACTACCTGGTATTTCAATGATTTCATGATCCGAAAATTGATAATGTTCCAATATCTCGTCTGTATAAAAATGGAGACATGGTGGCTCGCTTATTTGTATATTGTCCCACTTTAGTATGTTTGTATATACATCAGCATCGAAATTAATTTGATGTTTTGGAACGCGGAACTCTCTAATCTTTACGGGTGGTTTACTCCGAGCAGTCCTTATCATTTCATAGCCCTGAGATCGTATGGTTTGATCCGGATCAGTTATCATAGCCAGTTGAATATTTTCGGAATGTAAGTAATAGCTATTGTGTTCAACAAATGGACGAATTAACATTTGAATATTAAATGGTAATTCTCGAATCCAAACTATGTACTTAAAAATATGACGACTTCCGTGTATGGACTGTGGTTGGCTCTTTACGAGAAACCAGAAAGGTGCATAAACCTTGACAACGAAAGTCACTAAATTTTTCAAATTTTCTGAAGGCTGCCTCTTGGATACATAAAGGCGAAGCAATCTGGATGCTGTTGTCAACCACCGTGCTGTACTTACAGGTCCGGGATTCTGCTTAGCTAGTTTATCATCGCAGGAACCATTGTTAATCGCTAGAACCATACGATAAAGGTACAGTTGGTCGTCGCGAATTTCCCAGTCGCATTTTCTTGTATAGGTCCCATATAAATTGGCTCATAACCATTTACAACCTAAAAATATTATTTACTAATTTGAATGTTGTAAATAGATAAAAAAGTTACAGGCTCTTCGGTACATGACAGTAATTGAGATCCCAGTTCTGTAGGCCAAATTCCTGGACCTATCTGCTTTCCAAGCAAATTGGTCAACAAACCTTTGAGTGGTAGCTCGTTGAAATGAAACAGGCAAATATTCCACTGTAATGGACGTTGCAGGTATCGTTCTATACATGCGTTTACTCCTGATTTGTAACCTGTATTTACAGCCGTTCCATTTCAATTGATTGCAACTAAGTAGTCCAGCGAAAAGCCTTTTGAATCTAAGAAGTTTACAATGGCTTTTTGAATTTCTACCCCAGTACCAGCTGTAGGAGTTGTGTAGCCGATGAATGTGGATTCAGGCTCTTTAATAATTGTTATATGTTCTGCAATTATTTTATGAGAACGTCCTATACTCCCAGATGCTTCTTTTTTTAATTATCTAAGCTGTGGTTAAATGGTGGGCGGCGAGCAGTTTATTATTATTGTTGTTGCTATATTATATGGTTGAGGGAGTTGGCCGGGGTTGCCGGTTCGAATCCCACCTCAACCAAAGTATTTTTAATTTTATTTATTTTATTATTTTTATATTCCATCAAGTCTCATGGACTGTGTTTGGTTCTTTTTAATTATTGGTATGTATCATCAAGTCTAGTGGACTGTGTTTTGGTATTGACACTCTGTATGTATTAATTGGGGCGAGCACTTTGGCTCTGGGAATGCATCGTTGGCTATTCTCACTTCCTTAGAAAACCCATCAAAATTGTTGGTGGTGAGCACTTGGGCTCTGAGGCATTGGCGACATTGGCTTACCTCATTTTACTTATGAAAAACCACATTTTGTGACTGCGACTATAAGCTATGTATTCCGAATATTCCATAAATTATCTGCGAGTTACAATAATATGTAATGCAGATGAAATAAACGAAACCATGTTATGTCGCTTAAACATTAATGTTGCATCTTTTTTTCCATCATAAGATATGCATTGCAATCCAACTTCGCTAGTAGATGCGGCTTGGACTTCTGCTCTAAATTTGTCTCGCTCTCTCCGGATTTTATTTCTATCAATAATGATATCGTCTAAGAAACTCAACATTCTTTCACTAATGCCTTCATAATCTTTGCTCGCTTTTCTAGCAATCGAATGTTTTAAATCTTTTATGAATGTTGTTGCAAGTAAAGATCAACTTGGATATCATCAAAGGTTAAAAGCCTTGGTCCGCTCTGATCGATAAAGAATGCTACTATATTTGGTGGAATTTTTTTCACTTTCGGAACATAAGCACTCGGAATTTTTTTCAATGCCGCACTTGCATTTTGAAATTTCGAACAATTTATTCCAATACATCTCGTTACTATCATATTTACTTGGATTTTTAACAATATCTTTATATGACATCAGAAGACTTTTCAAATACCTTCTAATTGTAGTTTTACTTACTATCGGAATGTTTGTATATTTCCACAACTCACAAACCATATTTGTAATCACATGCATATATTTTACTAAAGTTTGATTTTTTTTAATATTTGATGCACCGTTTTTCTTTATATGTAAAAAATATTGCATCACTTGTTGGTAATTTATTTTTTTCTATATCACACGCTTCAAACGGCATTTTGTGATTTTTTTTAACTTATTTTTGCTTTTGATTTTACTTCACTTCACTTTTCTGAGCAACTGCTCTTTTCTCAACTTCTTTTATTTCAGAACTGTCTTTACATTTCAAATCTTACATCTATTTATACTATTTCTAAATGCTATTTGTATTGTGATAAAGTTGTCCTTGAAAATACTTTATTTGTTACTCTAAACTGTTAACATGTTTCTGTATAATATTTTAATGTTTTATTTTATGCGAAGAACAAAGAACATACCAACAACAAAAATAAACTGCAAAATGAAAAACTTTTTCAAACATATAAAGTATAAACACGGGGAGAATACATGCAAAATGATGAAACACTACAGTAAACAAAAACAAAAACTAGCCAAACAAACGGAACATCTCAAATTACTTTTTTGAGTGCAAACGATATGACTTAATGCCAAGTCATCTGACGAATTCAATAAAACATGTCCCGACAAACTCAACCTCGATAAGGGCAAGACAACAACTCCACAGAACCAAATTTCTGTTTCTACGGAAATATTAAATATAGAGATCACACAAGCAAATATAAATATAAAAACCATAAAAGACTATATACGTCACGCAGAAAGAGAACTAAAGCTCAGCCTCAGTGAGCTTGAACTAACCACATTTACAAACAAACAACAATTTCTAGGAGAGAGAATAAGAAAAGAAGCACGGGATAGACACACATCAAAAATAGAATATTTAAAACACCAACATTTTCACATCCTTGGTATAAACACGACGAACGATTGGTTCGTAAACAAAACAAACATCAATTTTCCAAACGAAGTGAAGTGGTTACTCTCTCTCGGGAAAAAATTCACCATACCCATAACAAGCACAAGCTTTAGTCCCATACATATAATTGCTGAAATGGAACAGGTAATACAGACGTTAGAGGATGAGAGACAAAAGGAAATAGCACGAAACCAACTAAGCCATCAAATACTACAATTCAAAAGAAACATAAAAAGCAATGCAGCGGAAAAATTCATTATCGAGGTACACAACAAAACTAAAGCATTTCTAAAACTACACAAAGATGAAATAGTGATAACAGAAGCGGATAAAGGAAATAAGACGGTAGTGCTTTACAAACAAGATTACAACACTAAAATGAACGAGTTACTAGAGGATAAAAACATATACAGAGTAACCAGAACCGATCCCACACACAACCTACAAAAGAAAAACAATAACATTATAAATGAGCTTTTTAAAAACAAACACATAAGCGCAAGTGAGAAACAACAGCTGATGTGTTCGGCAGCTAACGCACCGAGACTCTACGGATTACCGAAAATCCATAAACCAAACTTTCCCCTCCGCTCCATTGCATCATCAGTAACTGTCCCGTGCTACCACTTATCCAAATATATAGGAAATGCAATTAAGGCTGTAATAAGTGAAGAGTACAATGTGAAAAGAAAGAACGACTAAAAGGTATGAGTGTGAACAACGATGAAGCGTTAGTGTCGTTTGACGTTGTCTCTCTTTTTACCAACATCCCTACACATCTCGCCATCAACATCATAATGAAAAAATGGGACAAAATACAGAATGCCACGAATATCCCTAAAAGCAAATTTCGCGACTTACGTAAGTTTTGTTTACTTGACAACAATTACTTTATGTATAATGCCAAAATATACACCCAAACGTTTGGAATGCCCATAGGCAACCCCCTCTCCCCCACAATAGCGGACATCATAATGGATGACCTTATTGAAAATGCTTTTAGTACACTTAACCAGCAACACAACATAAAAATAAAATTTCTAGTCAAATATGTGGACGACATATTTGCGATCGTCCGACGAAACGACGTGGAAACAATCCTAAAAACCCTCAATAGCTATCACAACAAACTACAATTGACGATTGAAATAGAAAAAGACAACTGCATTCCCTTCCTAGATGTGAAAATACACAAAAGTAACAACTCTCTCATTTTCGACTGGTATGCAAAACCTACATCCTCTGGCCGCATGATTAATTTCCACTCATAAGCAAAGTTTTGTCCATAAGCCATGAGCAGTTCCATAACAGCAACATCGAGAAAATAACGCAAACACTAAAAAACAACAACTACCCTAATAGCACAATAGCAAGTCTAATACAACAACAAACCATGAAAACCAACCAAAACCAACATCTAACACCAATATTAGAAGCAGAAAATAAAACCAAGCAATTTTTCAGCGTTACATATATTCCAAAATTCTCACAAAATATCCGAAAAAATATACTAAAAAACAAAGACAACATTTCTCTCGCATATAAATCTAACCACACTCTATCTAATATTTTCACACAAACAAAGAGCCCAATCGAACCTCTACAACAAAATAACGTGGTATATGAAATAACTTGTAAAGGGAAAGACAACGAGAAATGCAACAAACGGTACATTTGTACAACGAAACCTCAATTGAATGTGAGACTAAAAGAGCACGAAGCTGACATTCTCAAGAACAAAAACAACACTGCCTTATCACAACACACAACAACTAGTGGACATACAGCTGATCTGGCAAACACAAAAATATTGGATAAAAACAAACGAGGGAGAGCCAGATACACATTAGAAAGCTTACGTATATTACAACAAAGAGAAAACACAATAAACAAAAAGGAAGACACAGCTGACATTGCCTCTGCGTATTTGTTATGCTTATAATAACTTTAGTACGACAATGATACCCAATGCGTGCGGTACCAAAGAAATTTTTTAGTTAATTTGTTAGTTATTAATACAACTAATGTAAGTGTGATTGTTTAGTTTCCAGTTTTTGTTTTTGTTATATGTAACTGTGATCACCCTTTTACTTCCATCGCTTGCAACTTAAATCTAATTTAATATTTTAATTTAATATATGTCATTTTTGTTGTTAAATATAGATATCGCTCCTGATGATGCTAGGATGACTAGCGAAACGTTGAGCCGTAACAATGAAATAAACTAGTTTTATTTGCATTGATAACCACAATAGGTCAAATAGCCTACCTAACACCAAAAAATTATTTAAAAATTGACCGGAATTACTATTAAAGAATGTGCTTGTTTAGGTTATTACCATGCTATCGAGCAAGGTCAAGGGTTTTTGTGTGTGAACAATAATAATATGGGTATTCAAGGACATATGTAGGTATGTGTTTACAAAGTACAAAGATTTATTTTAATTGTTGTCTACCTTAAAATACATTTTACTTGTGTAGCCGTTCTATTTAGGTATTATCTGCATCGTTGCAGTTATACATATATATATGTATATATATATATATATACCTATCTATTAATATGTGTGTTTATGTATGTTTTTGTATATGTGAGACTATGTCGCTAACTCACGCAACTATAATTTTTACATATATACATATAGGAAAAAGAAAGAATTTGTCATAGAGAAGACAACAAAAGAAGCATGCAAATATAAGGTGATAACAGTGTTGTCATATAACAGATTGATTAAGCATAAACAAAAAAACATTTAATTAAAAGTAATAGTAACCAGTGTTGCCAATTTTAGTAAAAAAAAAATTTGGCATAATTGCCAAATTTAACACAGAGCTATATTTGGATTTTTGAAACCTTTATAACTATTTTAGTTATGAACAAAAGTAGTTACTGTTAAAGAAAAAGTTTCACAGAATTTAAAGGCCTTTCGACAGACCAAAAAAAATTGGAATTTAGGTATGATGTGAAACGAGATACCGACAGTCACTACTAGAATTTGAACTCGGAGTAAAAAATGTGGCGGCTGGCAAGCCATGAACAACGATATACGGCTCATTAAAATCGGACTTAAAATGGCGACGTAGTGTAAAAAAACGTAAATAGCCCATCGGGGGGCGTGGCAAAAAAATTTTTTTTTGAAATATCTTTAAGTTTTTCCTGATAACTTAAAGTAAAAAATAATAGTTACTCTAAACTGTTAACATGTTTCTGTATAATATTTTAATGTTTTATTTTATGCGAAGAACAAAGAACATACCAACAACAAAAATAAACTGCAAAATGAAAAACTTTTTCAAACATATAAAGTATAAACACGGGGAGAATACATGCAAAATGATGAAACACTACAGTAAACAAAAACAAAAACTAGCCAAACAAACGGAACATCTCAAATTACTTTTTTGAGTGCAAACGATATGACTTAATGCCAAGTCATCTGACGAATTCAATAAAACATGTCCCGACAAACTCAACCTCGATAAGGGCAAGACAACAACTCCACAGAACCAAATTTCTGTTTCTACGGAAATATTAAATATAGAGATCACACAAGCAAATATAAATTTAAAAACCATAAAAGACTATATACGTCACGCAGAAAGAGAACTAAAGCTCAGCCTCAGTGAGCTTGAACTAACCACATTTACAAACAAACAACAATTTCTAGGAGAGAGAATAAGAAAAGAAGCACGGGATAGACACACATCAAAAATAGAATATTTAAAACACCAACATTTTCACATCCTTGGTATAAACACGACGAACGATTGGTTCGTAAACAAAACAAACATCAATTTTCCAAACGAAGTGAAGTGGTTACTCTCTCTCGGGAAAAAATTCACCATACCCATAACAAGCACAAGCTTTAGTCCCATACATATAATTGCTGAAATGGAACAGGTAATACAGACGTTAGAGGATGAGAGACAAAAGGAAATAGCACGAAACCAACTAAGCCATCAAATACTACAATTCAAAAGAAACATAAAAAGCAATGCAGCGGAAAAATTCATTATCGAGGTACACAACAAAACTAAAGCATTTCTAAAACTACACAAAGATGAAATAGTGATAACAGAAGCGGATAAAGGAAATAAGACGGTAGTGCTTTACAAACAAGATTACAACACTAAAATGAACGAGTTACTAGAGGATAAAAACATATACAGAGTAACCAGAACCGATCCCACACACAACCTACAAAAGAAAAACAATAACATTATAAATGAGCTTTTTAAAAACAAACACATAAGCGCAAGTGAGAAACAACAGCTGATGTGTTCGGCAGCTAACGCACCGAGACTCTACGGATTACCGAAAATCCATAAACGAAACTTTCCCCTCCGCTCCATTGCATCATCAGTAACTGTCCCGTGCTACCACTTATCCAAATATATAGGAAATGCAATTAAGGCTGTAATAAGTGAAGAGTACAATGTGAAAAGAAAGAACGACTAAAAGGTATGAGTGTGAACAACGATGAAGCGTTAGTGTCGTTTGACGTTGTCTCTCTTTTTACCAACATCCCTACACATCTCGCCATCAACATCATAATGAAAAAATGGGACAAAATACAGAATGCCACGAATATCCCTAAAAGCAAATTTCGCGACTTACGTAAGTTTTGTTTACTTGACAACAATTACTTTATGTATAATGCCAAAATATACACCCAAACGTTTGGAATGCCCATAGGCAACCCCCTCTCCCCCACAATAGCGGACATCATAATGGATGACCTTATTGAAAATGCTTTTAGTACACTTAACCAGCAACACAACATAAAAATAAAATTTCTAGTCAAATATGTGGACGACATATTTGCGATCGTCCGACGAAACGACGTGGAAACAATCCTAAAAACCCTCAATAGCTATCACAACAAACTACAATTGACGATTGAAATAGAAAAAGACAACTGCATTCCCTTCCTAGATGTGAAAATACACAAAAGTAACAACTCTCTCATTTTCGACTGGTATGCAAAACCTACATCCTCTGGCCGCATGATTAATTTCCACTCATAAGCAAAGTTTTGTCCATAAGCCATGAGCAGTTCCATAACAGCAACATCGAGAAAATAACGCAAACACTAAAAAACAACAACTACCCTAATAGCACAATAGCAAGTCTAATACAACAACAAACCATGAAAACCAACCAAAACCAACATCTAACACCAATATTAGAAGCAGAAAATAAAACCAAGCAATTTTTCAGCGTTACATATATTCCAAAATTCTCACAAAATATCCGAAAAAATATACTAAAAAACAAAGACAACATTTCTCTCGCATATAAATCTAACCACACTCTATCTAATATTTTCACACAAACAAAGAGCCCAATCGAACCTCTACAACAAAATAACGTGGTATATGAAATAACTTGTAAAGGGAAAGACAACGAGAAATGCAACAAACGGTACATTTGTACAACGAAACGTCAATTGAATGTGAGACTAAAAGAGCACGAAGCTGACATTCTCAAGAACAAAAACAACACTGCCTTATCACAACACACAACAACTAGTGGACATACAGCTGATCTGGCAAACACAAAAATATTGGATAAAAACAAACGAGGGAGAGCCAGATACACATTAGAAAGCTTACGTATATTACAACAAAGAGAAAACACAATAAACAAAAAGGAAGACACAGCTGACATTGCCTCCGCGTATTTGTTATGCTTATAATAACTTTAGTACGACAATGATACCCAATGCGTGCGGTACCAAAGAAATTTTTTAGTTAATTTGTTAGTTATTAATACAACTAATGTAAGTGTGATTGTTTAGTTTCCAGTTTTTGTTTTTGTTATATGTAACTGTGATCACCCTTTTACTTCCATCGCTTGCAACTTAAATCTAATTTAATATTTTAATTTAATATATGTCATTTTTGTTGTTAAATATAGATATCGCTCCTGATGATGCTAGGATGACTAGCGAAACGTTGAGCCGTAACAATGAAATAAACTAGTTTTATTTGCATTGATAACCACAATAGGTCAAATAGCCTACCTAACACCAAAAAATTATTTAAAAATTGACCGGAATTACTATTAAAGAATGTGCTTGTTTAGGTTATTACCATGCTATCGAGCAAGGTCAAGGGTTTTTGTGTGTGAACAATAATAATATGGGTATTCAAGGACATATGTAGGTATGTGTTTACAAAGTACAAAGATTTATTTTAATTGTTGTCTACCTTAAAATACATTTTACTTGTGTAGCCGTTCTATTTAGGTATTATCTGCATCGTTGCAGTTATACATATATATATGTATATATATATATATATACCTATCTATTAATATGTGTGTTTATGTATGTTTTTGTATATGTGAGACTATGTCGCTAACTCACGCAACTATAATTTTTACATATATACATATAGGAAAAAGAAAGAATTTGTCATAGAGAAGACAACAAAAGAAGCATGCAAATATAAGGTGATAACAGTGTTGTCATATAACAGATTGATTAAGCATAAACAAAAAAACATTTAATTAAAAGTAATAGTAACCAGTGTTGCCAATTTTAGTAAAAAAAAAAATTTGGCATAATTGCCAAATTTAACACAGAGCTATATTTGGATTTTTGAAACCTTTATAACTATTTTAGTTATGAACAAAAGTAGTTACTGTTAAAGAAAAAGTTTCACAGAATTTAAAGGCCTTTCGACAGACCAAAAAAAATTGGAATTTAGGTATGATGTGAAACGAGATACCGACAGTCACTACTAGAATTTGAACTCGGAGTAAAAAATGTGGCGGCTGGCAAGCCATGAACAACGATATACGGCTCATTAAAATCGGACTTAAAATGGCGACGTAGTGTAAAAAAAAGTAAATAGCCCATCGGGGGGCGTGGCAAAAAAAAATTTTTTTTGAAATATCTTTAAGTTTTTCCTGATAACTTAAAGTAAAAAATAATAGTTCCCAGTTTTATAACAAAATTTAAGATATACTTAAAATTTTTCTTAAATGCTATTATATGTATGCATATGGATATACATATGTATGTACTCGTCTTTATATGAAAAAACCAGATCAGCATATTTAAATCTAAAGTATCGATGACAGACCTGTAGAAATTAATATAAAGATCTTTGACTTTCAATATTATGTTTTCGCCGTTCTGCAAAATAAAACCAATATTATTTTCAAGGAAATCAAGTTCCTTTTCATTTGGCCCAATCTAATGCATATGTACATCATAGATATTAATATTTTTCAGAAAATTTTATGGAATATAATTTTGCGCAAACATCTATTTAACCACTTTACGCTACCTAAAAAGGCTTCTCGCTTATTTATACTAAACAGGTAAAGAAAAAAAAAAAAAAAATTCTATTCTATCAACATATGCACGAACTCAAGTGCATCTGAAAATTATTGGTATAACAATTTCCAGCCATGAATGCAACTAGCTAAAAATTATCAGTCCCTGTGATCTCTTATACATGTGAGATGCAGCAAAAACATTTCTTAAAAACACATGTCTACATACTTGTGTACATGACCATAGATTATTTCTAAACAATGGTATTCATCATTGAGTTGACCTTGGGCTCTTAGACAGTTTTTGTTTTTTATTATTTTATTTGATTATTTTTTCGTGAGGAAATATGAACTGAACCACTGGTTAGCAGAACAATAAAAAGGCATTCGCATTTTTCTTCCTATACCGGAACCCTTAAATAGCATAACAAAGAAAATAACTTTGTATATCGTATATAACACTTACATTTATTAAAATGTCAATTTCCTTGAGACTTGAAATTTAGCACTAAAATTTAAAAATGCCCACTATATTTTTTTTTTTTGCTGAGAATGGAAAATAAGTCGATACCTATTTTTTTATTTCACCCACTATACTTTTTTGAGTTATGAATTTTTGAATTTTAGGCATTTTGAAAATTGCATTTTTTTCATTATTTTCTAGTTCGTGAACCAATTGACGGAATTGGATCAAATTTTATGACTAGCCTAATGATTGTTAGATCTATCTAAAAAACCTAAAATTAAAAATAAATTTTTTTTTTAATTTTTTACAACAATTTTATAAACAATTTGTAATTGAGGAAAAAGAGTATCTCTGAATTTCGTTTTTTTTTATTTAATCATAAATTGGTCTTTTAATAATTTGAATCTTTATCAAATGTCACAAATTGTGATTTTTCAATGTTTGATGTTTTTCCCATATTTGTATTAATAAAATCTTCACTTTGTTTACTTGCAAACTAATAACAGAAATAAATTTTGCACGTACAACTTTCTTTAAACAGATGAAATCAAAATTTTGCATCCACATCGTAAGAAGAACGATCGCGATTGCTCAAAAATACAATCTTCTCAATTTGTTCTCCTAACTTATCGCGAGAAATGCAAAGGCAAACGAGCGTTGTTTAAAACATCGAAAACATTTTTCGTTTCTTAACGAGTGTATGCAATTATTTTATGTATATACATTGGAAACGAGCGAGCATACAAACGCGATTGCTCGTAGCAAGGCTGCTGGTATGAAAAATCGTTTGTTTACAATCTCCTAGCAATGAAATAATGCAGTTATTGTTTTAACTACCGCTCGTTTGCCTTAGCGTTTCTCGCGATATGTTAAGAGCGCAAAATGAGAAAGGGTGAGAAAACCATATGATTGAGAATTCGCGATCGAATTTTTCCCCACCCTGGTTTGGATATTTGCAATCAAAGTGGCAAGTTTTCATGTGGTTGTTGTAATTTTATTAGGCTGTACCTAAATACGTGCGACAAAATGCGTATCGTGCCGCCGTGTATCATTTTTCGATTTTTTGACCATAACTTTCCACAGAAACAAAAAATTGAAAAAGCGCTTCCGGACTCGTGATCCTGAGGCCAAAACCTGTCTTTTGAGCTATCTCCTATAAATTTAGCTAAATTATTAGCGGTTGACCCCTAAAGGAAACAAATACCTAAAAAAGTGTTTTTCGTGAAAAAAGTAGAGTTATGGTGATTTCGTTTCATCAAAAAATGCGCATTTTATACACTCTTCAATTTTCCGTTTTCGTTTGCAAAATGAAGGTAACAGGATTTTGCAATAACAATTGAATATGGTTGATAAGCGAAACTTAATTATTCATGCACATAGCGTAGCAAACGGGCAATGTTTTTTGTTCGTTTTATCTATACAACAGTTTCATGTAGAACGGGTACACTTTTATCACACTTTTACAGTATTCTGTGCAAGGGTTTAAACATGTTCAACGAAATCAGCATTAGTGACATGTAAAATTGTTCTTTAGTTAAAGTCCGTACGATATTTAAATTGCGATCTTAACATTGTGGAATTTTCTTACAAAATCATATCGTTAAAAAATAAACTTTACCAATAGGCAAAAAGTTAAATATATAAAGCCAGAAGTGAAGCTGGATTTCTTAGCTTACAAATGGTGTTTAGATGTCGAAGATAATATGATTTGGTACATTTTGTTGTTGTTTTTGGCACAAAAATAAAAGCAGGTGCCAGCTGCTGGATCATTGCATAGATATGTACTACACACACACGCAGGGAATGAGCGGATGGGTGTGTCTTTGGGAGTTTTATAAGAGTGCTGAATAGTGATGTATAGTTCGGGTATAACAGAATGTGGAGATAACAAAATAGCTGGAGAGTTTGGAGACCTCTTTTTTGTTTAATAATAAATAAACTAAGAATAATTTTCAAAATTTTTTTTGGTGAGACAGCAGATTAGTCCATTCTAAGTTTCCAATATAACTCTTATAGGGATCTGTCCATAAGTACTATACGAAATTGGGTTACAAAAGTTTGTATGTGGAGAGTGTTAGCCTATTAATATATAGATACAGATATCAGTAATTTGACGCTAGCAAGCAAAAGTAAGCGATGGCCTGATGGTAAACAGCTGGGTTTATCATTCCGAAAATTGTAAGTTCGATTCTCGATGAAATATTAAAAAGAAAATCTTCTTAATAACATTAAAAAGATTGTCTCTACAATAGTGTGAAGCACAACTTCTTGAAGAAAAACTATACAGATATCTTATCATTTTTGTTCTGTTTTATTAGGTACCTTTGGCTCTGTGTATATTAAGCAAAAATATGTTTGAAAGAATACGAGAAATGTATATTTTTGGTTATAATATTGATTATATAATGATAATTAATCATGTAGAATATCAATAAACAAAATTAAGTAAAAAAATTGGATAAAAACACTAAAAAAAGACGGAAATATGATTTTTTTAATTTAATACTTAATAAGTTTTGAAAGAGTAACCTTACAAAAAAACGTTGTTTAATCTTTTTTGTAGCCCTCTCAATTTGTTTTAAGAATCTGTATCTATCTTTGTTGTACATGGATATTTGCATTTTTCACAATTTTTTAAAGAAAAATTGGGAAATCGAAAAAACATGCTAATTCTTGAAGCTAGAATACTAGAAAACGGCTAGTCTGAGAAAATTTTGGTTAATGCAACTTTTGTAGGGAATTCGATTTCCTTCAAAAATATGTTCAGGTAAATGGTGTTTTACAACAATGGTTTGTCGTTTTTATACCAAATATGAGGTAAGGTTTGTAAAATCTAAACTAGCGATGATAGACCTCTAGACTTTAATTTAAAAATCTGAAAAAATTACAGTAATTTTTGTTCACCTTTCTTAAAAAGAAAATCAATATATTTTTTGAAAAAAAGGCATATTCAAATAAAAAAAATTTGGTTATTTTTTTCGGTCTTACCCCCTGAAACTTTAGGTATTGACGAGAAAATAAGCCTTGCAAAAAATTAGCGCTCTAACTTAACCCTTAGGGGGTACATACTCTTAAAGTTGAAGCTTTGGAGCTTCCAAAATGGTAAGCCATGTGCGAATATCTTAACTATTAAAATAATTACAGCCTCTTAAAGTTTACTAAATTTTATACGTGTTACTTTGTATGTGTGTGCTATAGTACAAAACTCAGCCATTTTCAAATGGCTGTAATTATCTTAATAGTTAAGATAATCGCACATGGCTTACCATTTTGGAAGCTTCAAAGGTTCAACTTTAAGAGTATGTAAAAATATTTTGAAAAGAGTTTCAAAAATTGAAAGAAAATTCACTTTGAAAAATGTATGGGAAAGGGCGAAAAAAATAGCCACCCCTAAGGGTTAAGTTGGAGCGCTAATTTTTTGCAAGGCTTATTTTCTCATCAATACCTAACATTTTAGGGGGTAAGACCTAGTCGACATTTTTTTTGAATCGCCCTAATGTACATACTAGCATTAGTGTAAGGCTCGTTAAAATAATTTATATATTTATTCACGCTCCCTGAATAGCAATACGATGCGTTGGCAACGCCAGCAACCGTCTGACAGGTGTGCACACACATACACGCACTTGTCAGCCGCTCACTCGTTCTGCTTTGTCTCGCTATTCGCTTAGCTTTTTATTATTCTCGGTAAACTCGCAAAGAAAAGTTGCAACCACTGATCTCGCGCTCAATTCGAAAATTAAAAATTGTATTTAATATTTAGTTATTAAACTAAAGAACGTTGAAAGTTGAAAAGTGTGTTGCTTTTTATTGAATACTATCCGTGCGCCGATATAATTACCCGCCACGAAAAGATAGCCACAAGCACCCATTTAACCATCAATAGCCGCACAGTTCATCACCAGTGACAGTGTATTCTGTGCACAATCACCAACTAGAGGTATTTAATTTTACTAGCCGCGATCACCAGCATCTGGACCATTCCCCAGCCACTGCAACCACCAAGACCCTAGTGCAGCAACAATAAGGACACTGCATTATTCAGTGGTCCTTCGTCGCCAAAAAGGAACCAGCGTCAACAACAACAACAAATAAGTACCCAATTGTAATCAAACCGTGAGTATTAAATGAAATAATACCCCCTCCCCTTAAACGATAGAAAACATTAAAATATTGAAAAGTTCATAACAATTTGTCTGAAGAATTTGTGCTTCCCGCCAAAATTTCTCATATCCCGCAAAAATTGGCCCCCTTTTTTCAATATATAAAAGAAAAGGCAATAACCCCTATTTGTCTCCTCTACAAAGTACGGTACCTATGTACAAAGAAAACTTAAGAAAACTCGTTTAGTTACAGTGGGTAAATTTGTAAATTTTTCGATTCAAAATTTGTGCACTAAATTTGCTTTCTGAATTTATTTATTTTTCTCAAAAAGAATTAAATATTAATTTAAGAAATAAATATATCTCGTGCACAGTGGTACAAGAGTGGTTCAAAGTCTGTAATACAGTTTAACAAAATTTTTTCTCGCATTAAATGCAAAAATTCTCCATTTCAAATTTGTTTACTTTGTGCCGATTTTTCTCGCATAACTCCTCCCTTATTACAGTCTATTAAAAATATCGAACCTCGCTAAAAATAAACCTCATTATAACTAAGATTAATATATTGCTTTATTTTGTCTCCCACGTATATTTAAACCACCCCAATATATACGTACAATACAGTACAAACGCGGTACAGTGGTCAACTTTCTTAAAATACACCCTGAAAATTTATTCACCTCAAACAATTTTTTTTTGTCTTTGAAATTGTTTCCCTCTTGCTAGTAACGTGAATATTTAAATTCAAAATCCCTCTCACTCAGTTACTCATCAAATAAACACTCTCTTTAAAAAAAAAAAAATTTTTAATAAATAATTTTCTCAAATTTCAAAAATCTCTTAAATTTCTAAACACTCATAACCCAGCTTAAAAATGAGTGACAGTGAAAAAAAAACAGAGTAACCCCCCAGAATCACACCAACCCCAACGCAAAGTTGTTAAAAAATTTAAAATTTCGAATGCTCCAAAGAAATTCACAACGGAAACACATATCTTCTTGGAGTATTGTGCTCGGTTAACGTCAACGGCCCTAGAAGAAAACACGGAATCCTCCCTCAAAATTAACACTTCGAATATCGAAAAGTTTTGGAACAGAGTTCAAACAGCGTTTGACAATATTGAGGAAATCGATGATCAATAGCTTCCCGAAGATTTTGCAACCTCCTCTTATAGCAAATATAGCTCTTGCCTAGTAACGTATGAAACCACAAAGCGCAGATGGAAGATCAGCTGCAGCTGATCAAACAAGCAAACAACCCCCGCCTCCCCCCGAAAAAAAGAATTCATCAGAAAATTCCGGTCTTTTTCTGAAAATCCCTCCTTGCGATACGGAAATATTTTACGGTGGTTATGAAAAATGGCCCTCGTTTCGTGACATGTTCACTGCGGTTTACATTAACCACCCGAAACTCACTCAAGCAGAAAAATTGTATCACCTCAGATACAAAACACAGGGAAAGGCCGAGTAAATAGTTAATAAATTTCCCTTGACTGATGATAATTTCGCTTTGGCGTGGGAAGCCTTAGGATCTCGATACGAGAACAGACGTGTCCTCGTAGATAATCAGGTCCGTGCCCTCATGACTCTAAAACCCATCATATCTGAGAATAGTGAAGATATACAAAAGTTGCAATCGTCGGTAAATAATTGCCTTCAGATTCTTGCCACGCAACAAGTCTCCACGGATAACTGGGACCCGATACTAATTTACCTCGTTATCTCTAAGCTCCCAGAAAATACAGTCACTTTGTGGGAGCAATTTTTGACTTCGAGGAAAGAACTTCCAAACTGGTCTCAAATGGACCAGTTCCTCACTACTCGGTATGAATTCGTAGAACGAGTAGATCAATGGCGGCCAAATAAATTTAAGGTCAATCCCCAAGCTAGGCCATCTTTTAAACCCCAACAGTCGAATCAGTTTCAAAATAGGTCGACTTCCCACAGCCAGTCTCATATGACAGAGCAGCGTACAATGTACAAGTGCTCAATGTGTAAAACCTCTTCTCACCCCATTATAAGTTGCTTTAAATTTAAGAAATTGTCAATCTCTGATTGTAAGACGTTCGTTAGGGAAAACAATATGTGTTTCAATTGCCTCTCTCAGTCACACATATTGAAAGACTGTCCCAGAACTCAGACATGTAATCAATGTCGAGATCGGCACAACTCAGTTCTTCACGAAGACTCAACAGCCATGCCGAAGAGACAACCCCCTCGAGTGCAAAAGACAGCGTCACAAGCCACAACTACGAACCCTACGAACGAAACCCCAGACCAGGCCGAACTTCAGGATGATGAACCATCCTGCTCCCAGAAAAGCCAGGTCCAATCGCTCTATGCGGAAAACGATTGCAAAATAATTTTGCCCACTGCTATCGTACCTGTAGAACATAGGGGAGACATTTTTAAACTCAGAGCTCTCGTAGACCAGGGATCGGAAACCAGCTTTATTTCCACCAAAGCTCAAGATAGGCTTCAACTTCCGTTCAAACCCTCTAGATTTGAAATCTCAGAAATGGGCGGTAAAGTAGTTCAGACCTCAAATAAACTTTGCTCTCTGACTTTGGTATCTGCTGATCTGAAGACAAAAATAAATGCTGAGGCCATAGTATTACCCCAACTCACGAAAATGCTTCCAAACGTCAGACTCACCAAGGAGCTCCAGACAAAATGAGCACACCTCAACCTTGCTGATTCTAATTGTCACTCGCCTGCTCAAATAGATCTCGTCCTAGGCAGTGACATAATACCCCAAAATATGGAAAATGGCGTCGAAAAACTATCTCCGAACCTCTTAGCGCAGAAAACCATTTTCGGATGGATCCTCAGCGGTAAAGCCCCTGTGACTGTAGCTTCCTTCTCCACACAAGTCTCAGAAGTGACCAATGACAACCTGAACTCCCTATTGCGTAAGTTCTGGGAACTTGAGGAAGTACCAACCATTCGCCATACAACCCCGGAAGACAAGGCTTGCGAGGAGTTTTATGCAGCTACAACAACACGCAACAACAACGGTCGTTACATTGTTAGGCTTCCCTTTAAAACCAGTTTTCCAGAGTCCATTGCCTTATCCCATTCCTCGGAATGGAAAAAAGTCTACAAACGAAGTGTGATCTAAAGACCCAATACGATAGTGTCTTAGAAGAATACCTCACCGTCGATCACATGGAGGAAACCGGTTGCTATGTAACATTTCAAGATGATAAATGTAGTTCATTTTATCTCCCCCACCATGCAGTCATAAAACCTGAGAAAAAGACATCGAAGGTACGGGTCGTGTTTAACTGCAAGAGTAATGTGAACCCAGCTTCACATATAGACGCCAGCTTTGCCGCGCCGTTTCAATTTATGAAGCTGGCTGACCCCGACTTTTTCCGGTCGTCACCAGTACGCCTGACTTTGGGCGCCGACGTCTACGCCAGCCTTATGCTGCAGGGCACCCCATCATCCACCATCAACGGGCTACTGGCCCAGGCCACGATATTCGGCCTGACTATATCTGGGGCCTACCCAAAATAGGACCTCAGTAAATCGACCCGTCATTTTTGTCGACAACTTTTCCACTAAAGGTGCAATGAACTAGGCAAAAACCACGTTAATGTACTAACTATTCTTTCTCGTCCTCCACAGGTGTCCACCGGCAGCTACGGGAAGAGCAAAGGCTCAGGAGGAAGACACATAGTTATAGTTTCATTTTAAATATTTAGTTTGGATTGGTTGCTGGTGATTCCCATTTTTTTCTTTTAATGTTGCTTATCGCAAGGGGGGCCGGCATGTTTAGACCATCGTTCTAAATATATCGGTCGCCCCTCGTAATAGATACTAGTATCTGCTCGCGCGACTTTTTTTATCTTTTCGCCCGATAACAGCTCTTACCCCTTCGAATCCTACGAAAGTAGGCATTCGGCGGCGGTACAGAGCTACGTTTTATCTGAAGGCTCTTTCACTTTGTTGTCGATCACGAAGCACTTCACCAGCAGCCACTCCAGGTAAGACCAATTTCCAAAAGTAGAATTCCAATTTTGTAAAGTTACTTAATAAAATATTATTTATCCATTTTCATAAAATATTACTTGTACGCCTTAATTCTCCAATAATTAAGGTTGTACATTCTACTCAATAAAGAAAGTCACTTGTTATATTGTATCTATAGTTGAAATACAGTGTTTTATTATTTATTCACTCGCTGCCATTTCTTCTTCTTTCTCCTTTCATTTTATTACGTGCGAGCAACCCCGCTACTACCCGGGCTCGCTACTACCCGGGCTCGCCGTAGCTTTTATAGTTACTCCGAAAATACAATATATTGTGCAGAAACTAAGCAAATGAAGTAAATTTTGGTTTTTTTTGTTGAAATATGTTTTAAATCGTTTGTAGTCTTTTATCCAAAAAAAAAATATTTTTTTTGCTCCGAAGGTTTCGGAGTAATCGATAACGCATGTCAAAAAAACCAGAATTCAGCAATTTGAAAGCACTAAAAGTACTTTTCCTACAACTACAAACGACAAAATTGATTGTAGTGAATTTTTTTTTTGTAGCTTTTATAGTTACTCCGAAAATACAATATATTGTGCAGAAACCAAGCAAATGAAGTAAATTTTGGTTTTTTTTTGTTGAAATATTTTTTAAATCGTTTGTAGCTTTTTATCCGGAAAAAAATTTTTTTTTGCTCTAAAGGTTTCGGAGATATCGCCTAATGCATATCACTCTGGCACCCGCGTTGAAAAAATTCAAACTTTTTTTGCATTTTTGTGAACTACAAACGATGAGATTGATTGTAGTGAAATTCATTTTTTTTTTGCTCCAAAGGTTTTGGAGTAATCGGTAACGCATGTCAAAAAAAGGCAAAATTCAGCAATTTGAAAGCACTAAAAGTACTTTTCCTACAACTACAAATGACAAAATTGATTGTAGTGAAATTTTTTTTTTGTAGATTTTATAGTTACGCCGAAAATACAATATATTGTGCAGAAACCAGGCAAATGAAGTAAATTTTGGTTTTTTTTTGTTGAAATATGTTTTAAATCGTTTGTAGTTTTTTATCCGAAAAAATTTTTTTTTTTGCTCCGAAGGTTTCGGAGTAATCGATAACGCATGTCAAAAAAAGGCAGAATTCAGCAATTTGAAAGCACTAAAAGTACTTTTCCTACAACTAGAAACGACAAAATTGATTGTAGGGAATTTTTTTTGTAGCTTTTATAGTTACTCCGAAAATACAATATATTGTGCAGCAACCAAGCAAATCATAAGTCTGTTCAAGTTTATCGTAGAAGGAGTCCTTCTCTGCGTCGTCCGTCTCCTCAGTCGGCGCAGATAAATGTTATGTTGAAAAACCTCGCCTTGATGCGGATCGCAGCGAGACGCTCGTTCACAGGAGTGAACGCTAATACTTGGCGGCGAAGTCTCTTTCCCACCACGAATCCTACACCACGCGCTTTGCCGCGTGTCTGGCCACTGTAGTATACGTCACAAGGACCGATGGTCGTCTTTGCTTGCCCCGTCCATCGCATTTCCTGCAGGGCGGTGATGTCGGCCTTTGCGCCTACGAGGACATCAACCAGTCGGGCAGCGGTACCGTCCCTTGAAAGGGTCCGGGCATTCCCGGTACATGCCCTAATATCCAAATCATTATGCCTTATTCGTTTTGCCGGGTCGTCAACATTAAACGGGGTTCTCATCCGAGGCTTTGCATTTGTTTTCATTGGAATTAAGTTTTTTACGTGGCGGGTCCCAAACCCTGCGCACAAATCATTCTGCCTTATTCGTTTTGCCGGGTCGTCAACATTAAACGGGGTTCTCATCCGAGGCTTTGCATTTGTTTTCATTGGAATTAAGTTTTTTACATGGCGGGTCCCAAACCCTGCGCACAAGCCGTTTCGGGGTTTTGGAAAATATTTACACATTTATATAGCGAGCCGCTTGCTTCAAGACAGACGCCCGCTTGCAGCCGCACCTCATGGTGAACAGACGCTACGCAAAAACCTCGGTGAGCCCTTAAACCAAGTATGTCAGAGTGGCCCCACCGGGGCTCCCTCCCTTTCTGCCGCGAGCCTAGGTAGCTCCCGTTGCCCAGAGTGCACGAACGAGGACGCAAGAGTCGGGATTGAGCAAGGTCACTTAGCAACCACACTCCATTACACTCCTACAACTACAAACGACAAAATTGATTGTAGTGAATTTTTTTTTTTTTAGCTTTTATAGTTACTCCGAAAATACAATATATTGTGCAGAAACCAAGCAAATGAAGTAAATTTTGGTTTTTTTTTGTTGCAATATGTTCTAAATCGTTTGTAGTTTTTTATCCGAAAAAAAATAGTCGTTCCTTCAAGGTTTGGAAAGCCACTTCATGCTCCTTCTTCCAATCAAATGATAACTCATGTAAATTGTTCGGTCTTGGCCAATCCTTCACAGCTTCAATCTTTTCTTTAGCAGTGCAGATGCCCTCCGTAGTTACCTTGTGACCTCAATAACTTACTTCCTTCCTCAACAATGCACACTCTTTGGGACTTAATTTCAGACCGGCGCCAGCTATCCTTTGGAAAACTTCCTCCAAGTTCTTAAGGTGTTCCTCAAAGCTTTTTCCCAGAACGATGATGTCGTCCAGGTACACCAAACATGTTTTCCAATGCAGTCCTTTCAATACTTGATCCATGAGTCTCTCAAAAGTAGCTGCAGCGTTACATAGTCCAAAGGGCATTACCATAAATTGCCACAGCCCCGCTCCAACGCTGAAGGCTGTCTTTTCCTTATCCTCTTCTTTAACCCCCACTTGCCAATAGCCGCTTTTCAAGTCCAGTGTAGAAAACCATTTCGTACCAGATAATGAGTCCAGAGTATCGTCAATTCTCGGTAATGGACAGCTGTCCTTTTTCGTTACGTCGTTCAGCTTCCGGTAGTCCACGCAGAACCGCATTTTTCCATCCTTTTTCTTTACTAGCACGACTGGTGAGCTCCATGGACTAGCTGATGGTTCGATCACGCCACTCTCACTCATTTCCTGTATAATTTCTCTTACCACTTCGCGTTTGGCCAAGGGAACAGTTCGAGGAGCTTGGCGGATTGGTATCGCATCGCCGGTATCAATTTGATGCTTCACTACATTGGCGATCTGAACTCATTTAGTACTCTTACCGGTAAAGGTCCAACTTGTTTATCCATCTTTGATTTGTTTGCTGCCTCTACCACCCACAATTTGTTTATCCCGTAATCTCCATCAATCCTCGCCCATACGATCGCCTCCGACTTCGGTGGAATTTGTTGGCTTTCTTCCAAGAGGACCCGCTTACTGATGTACTTGTTCTCGTAACCAAAATTTAGTGGCACATCCATGTTCTTATAACTCATAATCCTGTTTTGCATGTCGATCTAGATGCCTTGGTTGCTTAAGAAATCCACAACAACTATGATCTTATCAACAATATCTGCCACTATAAAATTCTGCAGTACGGTGACATTCCCAATTGCGATTTCACATGTTACTTCTCTTTGGACTTGGGTGTCCTCACCAGTCGCCGTACGCAATTTTGCTCCATGTAATGGCCTCACTTCTTTGTTGACTAAATCAGATCGAATGAGGAATCTGCAAGGAGTGGAACTATTTCATACAATGGGCATCCTTCTGCCCAATTCGCGACAGGGTCCCTTCTGGCCCATGTGTCCTTTCAGGCACATCGACCCCTTACTGGGTACCGGTTTTCATACTTCAAATGTTTACCTCCTTACTGAGGATTGGACTTAATCCAACGTATTTTTGCAATCCTTTTTTGCAAGGCTGGCGGAATTTAATTTAATTTAATTTATTATAATTTTTTAATTCTATCTTTAATTTACACCTGTACTTTTCTTTTCATCTATTACTATCTTTCTTTACATTTATTTTATATGTAACCCTAATTTCATCCAATTGTTAATATTTAGTTACCATTATTATTATTCTTATTCAAGTTTCTAATGTTTGTATCTTGTAAACTTACGATGTACTGACTGGCACTGTAAAATAATTTTGTTAAATTGTTGTGCTAGGAAAATTCAATAAATTCATTCATTCATTCAATGATGGAATGAGATACGCTCCTTTCCGTCCACGAGTCCTCCAACAGTAACATTACTCAACTTCCTTCCAATTTATGAGACAGAGACTATGGGGCATCCAATTGCAGGAGGCAGCCTACGCCCCTTGTGGCTGACTCTGTTTAGTTTAACGGTTGGTTGGATTGGGAGACTTGCTCATCTCCTTCAGCCTTGCGCTTACGTCGGCCTGCATTACTGGAATTGTTGGAGCCGGGTCCACAATAACGTGCAATACGGCCAGACTTTCCGCACTTGAAGCACTTAATGGCGCCTTTATTTTTCTGTTGCTTTACTTCCACACGATGACTTTTGTAGGCTGGTTTGCACAAAAGAGATGCTGTTTATTGATTTAGAGCATGTGATACCGTCTCCGCAAATGATCTATTTGGATTTGCATAGGTGGCCCGCTTCGTCTCCACATCACGTATGCCGTTTATAAAACACTGTATCTTTACCCTCTCCGAGAACTTTACAGGTGCATCCGCGTTTGCTAGATGTGCTAACCTCTCGATGTCCGATGCAAATTCTTGTAAAGTCTCATAGGGTTTCTGGAATCGATTTTGTAGCTCTATCTGGTAAATCTGCTTCCGGTGCTCGCTACCATAACGTCTCTCCACAGCAGCCATCAATGGTTCATAGCTGTTTCGTTCGCCATCAGGAATAGTCTGTAAGATTTCGGCTGCCGGTCTTTTCTATGCTACGAAGAGTGCAGAGACTTTGTCCTTACTGCTCCAGTTATTCACCGATGCTGTTGTTATTGTTGTTGTAGCGAGGTGTAGCCATGCCTAAATGTCAGATAGGGTCACCCCAAGTGTATTGCTCTTGGCCGGGTCGATATAAGAAAACGGCCCGGGTCGTTTCGGCACGATGGGTACAGCACCCTGGTACCATTCTCGTAGAACCGGCAATACATACAAGAAACTAGCCGTGTAGGCCATGTAGGTCATTTAGCGTTACCCAGGGTGCACCAACGGGGAGGTGACCTACTCTTACACTTATGCGGTCTTCTCAAATTGTAGCTTAAACACCTGGAAAGGAACAGAACCGTCAAAAGATGGGGTTTTTGCCTTCGGCATGCTCGTTGAAACAACTGGGCGATGCAGCTGCAACTCCTGGATACGACCTCTCAGTGCATCTACCTCAGCATCGATTTTATCCTGCAGCTGTGCAATTTTTGCGTCTTGAACTTCTAGTTTTGAGGATACCCTCGCCTCCTGTGCTTCCAACTGCGAAGTGATATATGACTTCTGTTCTTCCATTTGACATGCCAATCGTATCTCTTGTTGTTCCAACTTTGATGTTATACGTGTTTCCTGTGATTCTAATTTTGTTGAAATATTCGTCGACAACTGAGGCAATGCAGCCAATAACGACCCTGCTAACCAAACCCAAGGAAAATCCTGGATAATTCCTAAGTCGCGCTATTGTAAATCGAGGATAGATAAATAGATAGTTTTGTATGGGCCGCGTGCAGATTGAACCCACTCTTTATCGATTATTTCGTGTACGTGTGATAGCGCTGCTCACTCACACTCATTTAGAAACGCCATAAGAAAATAATATAACTGCACTCCTCTAACTAAAAAAATTCCCTTTGCATTTGAATAGTGTTGCCAGATCTGAAATTTAAAATGCCCACAAAATACCCAAATATTTATCCAAAATGCCCAAAAAATACCAAAAATAAATGAAACACGTTCGGTTTTTTTAATCTTGTTTTAATGAAAAATAAGACATAATTTAGAAAAACATAATGGCCCTATGCTTTTCTCTGTTTTTTTCTTGTTAAGTGCAAGAAAAATACATGGAAAAAAACGTATTGTCATGAGCAGATACATGCATTTCTACAGTTTACATTAAATTAAATGTAATTAAATGTTATTTCTTTTGATGTAAAGCTACATTTACACTGCACCAAATGCGTCACTTTTGGCCAAGTTTTTTCGAAACCGTTCATCCGCAGATTGAATTTGATCACCAAATTAGGTCAAATTAAATTAAATTCGTCTAATTTGGCAAAGAAATTCATTCTGGGGAGACACATTCTCGAAATAACTGCGCCAAAAGCGATTCATGTGAAAACATTCGTTTTTCTTATAGGGTCTATACACAGTGCGTCTGACTCGCGAGACATCTGAGGTGTTGACTCGCCGTCAATCTACAAAATATCAAACTCATTTTGATTTTCTTGAGTCATGTCGGTGTAACTACTACATACACATTTTCACTGATACACCTAAGCTGACTCTCGACTCAGACGCATGGTAATTTTTGACACAATTTATATGCATTTCTACATCATTCTACATCAAAGAAAAGGTAATTAGATAGGCTTTCTTTTGATGTAAAATAGGGGTACCGTACGATATGTCTAAAAAAAAATGTCGAATTTCCAAGACCGAATTTAAAAAAATTTTAAAATACCGAAGAGATTTTTGACCGAAAAAAAAATGGCGAAAAAATGCAAATGACCGAAAAAGGTCGAAATTTGGATGCTTAATGTAAAACTTCGGAAATTTGGGTTTAACAACGCGTTTTATGACAGTATACAATTATTTATCACTTCCTTACCTCTTATCAAGAACTTTTCAACCATTTTCCAATACAAAGCCTATTCAAATTTTCCCCTTGTTAGAGGTAACAACAGAAATATGTAAAACTGTAACATGTAAAAATTACGATTGAGAACGACTTATGATTTGTACTTATTAAAAGCGTAACACTAATCATTTGGTAATGATCATTTCGAGAAAGTTACCGTTATCTTATTGAGGTAAACTATGCTGGAGTCACCAATGGCAAAAATAAATCGATGTGTCTTTGATGCGAAGTCTATGTACATTTGTTTCGCTATATATGTACCTCGATGCTTAGACTTGGTTAGTTTTCTAATATGTGTATATTTTTCTAATTACGTGCATATTTTTGAACAAGGAAAAGATGTTGGTCCAATTTACTTTTGTTTTTGGACAAGTGAGAAACCGAAATAACGTTTAAACGTTCAAAATTTCACAATTTTTATAGAAACATCGATGTATCGATACATCAAATATTTACGTGACTATAAAAGTCGCCAAAAATCGAAATTTTTCTGACATCTTTAAACCGGAGATTCGTTTCTGAGAGGTTTTTGTTAATTATATTGAGAAGAGCTTAAGAGTTTGTGTTTGTAACTTTACCGTCAGGTTTTATATTTGCTTGCAAGAGCTATTGCAAAACACTAGAAAAATAATACTCAACATTAATATATAAGATGTAGAAACAATGTAATGACTGATGTGTTAAATTCGCGCGAATTTTACACATCACTCATTACATTGTTTTCTACATCTTATATATTTTTTTCGAGATTTTTTCATTCGACATTTTTAGTTTCGACTTCTTTTTTTTCGACATATCGCGCGAATTTTACACATCATTCATTACATTGTTTCTACCATCATGAAATAAGAAAGGTGACAGCAAATGAACAGCTGTTTAATTTTTTTTTCTACTTTTTTCTGATTTTGATCAACTTTGTTAAGTCGAATTGTTGTCAAAAGCCACATTTTTGTTTACAAACTATCGTGCAAAAATTTTCTAGGAAGAGTTTGTGAGATTTAGTGTGAAATTGGCAAACATTTAAGTGAAAAAAGCAGGTGGATGTATAGCAAAGCCTGCAACTTCACCGCAGTGCCCATTTAAATTGCGTTTGGGAGATTACCAAAGCCCGCAACTTCCACACTAAAATTACCAACAAATGGTTAAATAAATGCGAGTTTCAACTTATTTTTCGTGCAATGCATGCACATATGGAATATCACACATATTATTTACCGAAAAAGACCAGAATTATATTACAAAACAAGCTGTATTCAATATTTTTTAGGCTGCAAACTTTTCAATTAATAAATTTGTAAACAAACCAACACAGTTTGACAAATATTTGACAGCCCAAAATACTTTTAACAACAACAGCAAACATACGTGATTTTTCTTGCTGTCACCTTTCTTATTTCATGATGGTTTCTACATCTTATATATTTTTTTCGAGATTTTTTCATTCGACATTTTTAGTTTCGACTTCTTTTTTTCGACATATCGTACCAGACCCGTAAAAGAGCAATACAAATCGGGTCTGGTACGATATGTCGAAAAAAAAGAAGTCGAAACTAAAAATGTCGAAAAAAAATGTGGAAAAAAAATTTGCCGAAAACACAAAAGATCGAAAAAAAAAATGTCTCGAAAAAAAATGTCGAATGAAAAAATGTCGAAAAAAAATATATAAGGGGTCCGTACGATATGTCGAAAAAAAAATGTCGAATTTCCAAGACCGAATTTAAAAAAATTTTAAAATACCGAAGAGATTTTTGACCGAAAAAAAATGTCGAAAAAATGCAAATGACCGAAAAAGGTCGAAATTTGGATGCTTAATGTAAAACTTCGGAAATTTGAGTTTAACAACGTGTTTTATGACGTATACAATTATTTATCACTTCCTTACGTCTTACCAAGAACTTTTCAACCATTTTCCAATACAAAGTCTATTCAAATTTTCCCCTTGTTAGAGGTAACAACAGAAATATTCTCAGACATTTTCGGGCTACAAACTGCACATGTAAAAATTAAGATTGAGAATGACTTATGATTTGTACATCATTCATTACATTGTTTCTACATCTTATATATTAATGTTGAGTATTATTTTTCTAGTGTTTTGCAATAGCTCTTGCAAGCAAATATAAAACCTGACGGTAAAGTTACAAACACAAACTCTTAAGCTCTTCTCAATATAATTAACAACAACCTCTCAGAAACGAATCTCCGGTTTAAATATGTCAGAAAAATTTCGATTTTTGGCGACTTTTATAGTCACGTAAATATTTGATCTATCGATACATCGATGTTTCTATAAAAATTGTGAAGTTTTGAACGTTTAAACGTTTTTTCGGTTTCTCACTTGTCCAAAAACAAAAGTAAATTGGACTAACATCTTTTCCTTGTTCAAAAATATGCTCGTAATTAGAAAAATATACACATATTAGAAAACTTCTAACCAAGTCGAAGCATCGATGTACATATATAGCGAAACAAATGTACATAGACTTCGCATCAAAGACACATCGATTTATTTTTGCCATGGTGTCTCCAGCATAGTTTAGCTCAATGAGATAACGGTAACTTTCTCGAAATGATCATTACCAAATGATTAGCACAAATCATAAGTTATTCTCAATCGTAATTTTTAAAATGTTTTTATTAGGTCGCTTTCGTCGTTCTTGTGCCCGGATTTTTTTACATGTGCAGTTTGTAGCCCGAAAATGTCTGAGAATATTTCTGTTGTTACCTCTAACAAGGGGAAAAGTTGAATAGGCTTTGTTCCAATACAATGGTTGAAAAGTTCTTGATAAGAGGCAAGGAAGTGATAAATAATTGTATACTATCATAAAACACGTTGATAAACCCAAATTTCCGAAGTTTTACATTAAGCATCCAAATTTCGACCTTTTTCGGTCATTTGCATTTTTTCGACATTTTTTTTTTCGGTCAAAAATCTCTTCGGTATTTTAAAATTTTTTTAAATTCGGTCTTTGAAATTCGACATTTTTTTTTTCGACATATCGTACGGGACCCTTTTTCTTATTACGTGCATATTTTTGAACAAGGAAAAGATGTTGGTCCAATTTACTTTTGTTTTTGGACAAGTGAGAAACCAAAATAACGTTTAAACGGTCAAAACTTCACAATTTTTATAGAAACATCGATACATCAAATATTTACGTGACTATAAAAGTCGCAAAAAAACAAAATTTTTCTGACATCTTTAAACCGGAGATTCGTTTCTGAGAGGTTGTTGTTAATTATATTGAGAAGAGCTTAAGAGTTTGTGCTTGTAACTTTACCGTCAGGTTTTATATTTGCTTGCAAGAGCTATTGCAAAACACTAGAAAAAAAATACTCAACATTAATATATAAGATGTAGAAACAATGTAATGAATGATGTGTTAAATTCGCGCGAATTTTACACATCATTCATTACATTGTTTCTACATCTTATATATTTTTTTTCGACATTTTTTCATTCGACATTTTTTTTCGAGATATTTTTTTTCGACCTTTTGTGTTTTCGGCAAATTTTTTTTCGACATTTTTAGTTTCGACTTATTTTTTTCGACATATCGTACCAGACCCTATATAAGATGTAGAAACAATGTAATGAATGATGTGTAAAATTCGAGCGAATTTAACACATCATTCATACCTTGTTTCTACATCTTATATATTAATGTTGAGTATTATTTCTCTAGTGTTTTGCAATAGCTCTTGCAAGCAAATATAAAACCTGACGGTAAAGTTACAAGCACAAACTCTTAAGCTCTTCGCAATATAATTAACAACAACCTCTCAGAAACGAATCTCCGGTTTAAAGATGTCAGAAAAATTTTGATTTTTGGCGACTTTTATAGTCACGTAAATATTTCATGTATCGATACATCGATGTTTCTATAAAAATTGTGAAGTTTTGAACGTTTAAACGTTACTTCGGTTTCTCACTTGTTCAAAAACAAAAGTAAATTAGACCAACATCTTTTCCTTGTTCAAAAATATGCACGTAATCAGAAAAATATACACATCTTAGAAAACTTCTAACCAAGTCAATGTACATAGACTTCGCATCAAAGACACATCGATTTATTTTTGCCATTGGTGACTCGAGCATAGTTTAGCTCAATAAGATAACGGTAACTCTCTCGAAATGATCATTACCAAATATTAGTGTTATGCTTTTAATAAGTACAAATCTTAAGTCATTTTCAATCTTAATTTTTACATGGGCAGTTTGTAGCCCGAAAATGTCTGAGAATATTTCTGTTGTTACCTCTAACAAGAGGAAAAGTTGAATAGGCTTTGTATTGGAAAATGGTTGAAAAGTTCTTGGTAAGAGGTAAGGAAGTGATAAATAATTGTATACTGTCATAAAACACGTTGTTAAACTCAATTTTCCGAAGTTTTACCTTAAGATCCCATTTTGGCCAGGTTTGTTTCGATATCCGACACCCTGGAGATTGCAGCCATCTTTCGTTGGCTTGACGGAGTGTGTGCTCCTTCAGCATTAGTTTGCATGTGGCAAACGGCATACCTAAGAGCTCTTTATCCTGAAGAACCTGCTTGGTCGTGCCCTGCCTGGCAAGCTCGTCTGCCTTACAGTTTCCCTCAATGTCCCTATGTCCCGGGACCCATATGAGGTTTACGCGGTTCTGTTGGGCCATCTCCTGAAGAGATCGACGACAGTTCAGAGTTGAACGTGTATGAGCCAAGGGATTTGATGGCCGCTTGGCTATCGCTGAAAATAGCGATATCTTCTCCGATAACACGTTTGCTTAACCAGGCCGCGGCGTCTAGGATTGCCGAGACTTCCGCCTGGAAGACGCTACAATGATCAGGTAGTCTGAAGGAGAGCTCAAGGTCCAAATCCCTTGAATAAACCCCTCCTTCAACTCTGCCGTCCAACTTCGACCCGTCGGTGTATATGGAAGTGCCACTATTTGTTTCGGGACACCAATCCGTCCTCTCCCAGTCTTCTCTGCTGGGAATGTTTATTTTGAAACAGCTATCGCCGACTGTAGTGGTCGCACAACGATCTGTGCTTAGAGGGAGAAAGCTGTAAGATTCCAGAATACTGGAGTGTCCAATAGTACCCGCACCCCAACTGGAGGTTTCTCTTAGGCGCAGAGCTGATGCCGCTGCTGACCGAAACCCTTCAAGATCAAGTGGCAAAATGCCCAGAATGACCTGGAGGGCTTCCGTGGGCGTTGTCCTTAGCGCACCGCTTATACAGATAGCATGTTTGGACGAATGATGGCCGTGTAGATTAGGGTTGCCAGACGTCCTTCTTTCGGAAGGACATGTCCTTCATTTTATTGCAATGTCCTCCCCTGTCCTTCCAAAAGAAAAAGTGTAGAAATGTCTTCTTTTTAAGTTTTGTCCTTTTTTCCGTTTTTTTGCTAGGGACTTAAGATAAGTATCTAGTAATATAGCTTTGTAAATTTGGAATATCTCCGTTATTACAGCTAGTAACTTCTTAAAATTTGTAGTCAGGGTGTATTTCAATATATCACAGCTAAATATGTGAAAAATCCATTTTCGAAAAATGTGTCAATTAGGGCCTTTGTGAATTAAGGTAACGAAATGTATGTTCGCGTTTTGTTAATTCAAAACAATAAATTGTTCACAATAAAAAACCGTCCTTCTTTTTTACGTTTGTGCTTCTTTTTTTCCATCGAAATAGAAATGTCCTTCTTTTTCCACTTCAGAATCTGGCAACCCTAGTGTAGATCCAACTGCATACTCTAGGGCTGAGCCCCCATTTTTTGCCAACGGCTCTTTTGCATGTGTAAAGAGCGATGCAAGCTTTCTTCTGGCGCTGAAGAACATTCTCCTTCCAATTCAGTTTCCTGTCCAGAACTATGCCTAGAAACTTGACCTTATCCGACAAGCCCAGGCGCGTGCCATCTATTTCTGGTAGGCTTAGTGGCGGTATTTTGTACCGGTTGGTGAAGAGGACAAGTTCCACTTTCCCCGGGTTGATACTAAGTCCGCAGCGAGAGGACCACGTCGAAAGTTCTCGCAGTGCTACTTGCATCAGGTCACACAGAGTTTGTGGGAACTTGCCTCTGAATGCAATAGCTAAATCGTCTGCGTATGCCACTATCTTCCCGCCCCCCCAGCTTGTGTCACATAGCAACGAGTTGACTGTGAGGTTCCATAAAAGCGGGGAAAGAACACCGCCCTGGGGAGTTCCCCTTGTGACATAGCGTGATAACTCAACCGTACCAAGTGAAGAAGCTATTTTCCTTTCCCTTAAAAGTTGGTCAATTATACCAGTTAGAGGTCTATCTACGCCCAGATTAATTAGAGCGGAGTTGATAGCCTCCGGGCTTATATTGTTGAAAGCCCCCTCAATGTCTAGGAAGGCCACGAGACAGTAGTCATTTTCACACACCGATTTCTCAATGCCAGATACTAGGCTGTGCAGAGCAGTTTCTGTTGATTTACCCTTGGTGTATGCATGCTGATAGCTAGAGATAAGGTTGCTATCAATAGTCGTTGAGAGGTAGTCGCTTAGTATCCTCTCAAAGGTTTTGAGTACAAAGGACGAGAGACTGATCGGTCTGTAGTCTTTTGGCTCGTAGTGGGATGCCTTCCCAGCCTTAGGGATAAACACTACCGTGGCGCTTCTCCAGGAGCCCGGAATGTGGTTGAGAGCCAGGCAGGCTGTGAAGGGAAATACCAGCCATTTAGCTGATGTCTCCAACGTGTTTATAAGTTGCGCGGGGATAATCCCGTCCGGCCCGGCAGCCTTATACGGTTCAAATCTCTTAACTGCCCACCTTACCCTTTCCTCAGTGATGAGTATTTGTACTGCCAGGTTTGTTGCAGGTACTAGTGGTGCGTCATGCAGATTCCCCGGAAAATGTGTGTTGAAGAGGAGCTCAAGGGTTTCCTCTTCCGTGCTGGTCCAGGATTCGTCAGTTTTTCGCAAATAGCTGATGGCTGTTTGACTTTTCGAGAGGACTCGTCTAAGTCTCGCTGTGTCGTCGACCTTTTCGACGCCAGTGCAGAAATTTCTCCACGAAGTTCTCTTCGCCTGTCTCAGAGCTTTTTTGTAGGCCCTAAGTTTAGCTTTATATTCGTGCCAATGAGGCTCAGAGCCGAGGCTCTTGGCCTTGTTAAATTGTTTCCGGCATGATTTGCGGACCGAGTCCAAATCGTAGGACCACCAATGTGGCCTGTGTTTACCGCGTGGTTTTGGCACTGGACAAGCCTGTCCTAGAGCATTTGAGAGCGCCGATGTAAATGTAGTAACAAGATCCTCCAGCTCCTCTACTGATGAGGGGGCTTGTGAGGGCAGTACTGGGAGGTCTCTGTCTAATATTTCATTGTGTAACTGCCAATTAGTGTTACGTGGATTGCGCTTCATGATTGGTTGTTCTACAATAAAGTCTAAAACCATTTCTATGTAACGGTGGTCGGAGAATGAATGTTCTTCCAGAACCCGCCATTTTCTGACCCACCCATAAGCGCCTTCACTACAGATAGTGAGGTCTATGACCTCCCTACGGGTCTTAGTGATAAAAGTAGGCTCATAGGTAGGTAGGTTCAAGTGGCTGCCGCAGAGGCACACTTAGGCCAGTTTTGAAGGCCCGTTGTGATACCACCAACGCAAGGAAAGTCAGCCCCGGGACCCAGCCATATGGAAAATCCCTGAGTTGTTGGGATTTTCCACATAGCAGAATCCCGGGACTGACACTCCTAAACCGACACCGTTACTCCTCCTCGAACCACTTAGATGACTTAATGAAGCCTATCAAGTCCTTTATGTCCAGTTCCGCGATCTGGCTTAGACTATCTAGGAACGGAACTCCCAAAAAGCGCGTTCTCACGCCGCTTAAAGCCGGACAGTTGCAGATGAGGTGCTCCACCGTTTCCTCCTCCTCATCATCTTTGCAACTCCTGCAGCATCGTCGGTAGGGCACACTTAGCCTTTCTGCATGCCTACCAATGAGGCAGTGACCGGTTAATACCCCTATCAATATGCAGATTTCCCTCCTAGTTAGGGCATAAATGCGTCTAGACCTTTTAAGGTCCCATTTTGGCCAGGTTTGTTTCGATATCCGACACCCTGGGGATTGCAGCCATCTTTCGTTGGCTTGACGGAGTGTGTGCTCCTTCAGCATTAGTTTGCATGTGGCAAACGGCATACCTAAGCGCTCTTTATCCCGAAGAACCTGCTTGGTCGTGCCCTGCCTGGCAAGCTCGTCTGCCTTACAGTTTCCCTCAATGTCCCTATGTCCCGGGACCCATATGAGGTTTACGCGGTTCTGTTGGGCCATCTCCTGAAGAGATCGACGACAGCTGAGCGTCAGTTCAGAGTTGAACGTGTATGAGCCAAGGGATTTGATTGCCGCCTGGCTATCGCTGAAAATAGTGATATCTCCTCCGATAACACGTTTGCTTAACCAGGCCGCGGCGTCCCGGATTGCCGAGACTTCCGCCTGGAAGACGCTACAATGATCAGGTAGTCTGAAGGAGAGTTCAAGGTCCAAATCCCTTGAATAAACCCCTCCTCCAACTCTGCCGTCCAACTTCGAGCCGTCGGTGTATATGGAAGTGCCACCATTTGTTTCGGGACACCAATCCGTCCTCTCCCAGTCTTCTCTGCTGGGAATGTTTATTTTGAAGCAGCTATCCCCGACTGTAGTGGTCGCACAACGATCTGTGCTTAGAGGGAGAAAGCTGTAAGATTCCAGAATACTGGAGTGTCCAATAGTACCCGCACCCCAACTGGAGGTTTCTCTTAGGCGCAGAGCTGATGCCGCCGCTGACCGAAACCCTTCCAGATCAAGTGGCAAAATGCCCAGAATGGCCTGGAGGGCTTCGTTGGGCGTTGTCCTTAGCGCACCGCTTATACAGATCATATTGGATCTATGGACTTTCCGCAACAGATTCAGGTATGTTGTCTTGCTCAGTGCCGGCCACCATACGACGACTCCATACAGCATGATTGGGCGAATGATGGCCGTGTAGATCCAACTGCATACTCTAGGGCTGAGCCCCCATTTTTTGCCAATGGCTCTTTTGCATGTGTAAAGAGCGATGCAAGCTTTCTTCTGGCGCTGAAGAACATTCTCCTTCCAATTCAGTTTCCTGTCCAGAACTATGCCTAGAAACTTGGCCTTATCCGACAAGCCCAGGCGCGTGCCATCTAGTTCTGGTAGGCTTAGTGGCGGTATTTTGTACCGGTTGGTGAAGAGGACAAGTTCCACTTTCCCCGGGTTGATACTAAGTCCGCAGCGAGAGGACCACCTCGAAACCTCTCGCAGTGCTACTTGCATCAGGTCACACAGAGTTTGTGGGAACTTGCCTCTGAATGCAATAGCTAAATCGTCTGCGTATGCCACTATCTTCCCGCCCCCCCAGCTTGTGTCACGTAGCAACGAGTTGACTGTGAGGTTCCATAAAAGCGGGGAAAGAACACCACCCTGGGGCGTTCCCCTTGTGACATAGCGTGATAACTCGACCGTACCAAGTGAAGAAGCTATTTTCCTTCCTCTTAGAAGTTGGTCAATTAAACCAGTTAGAGGTCTATCTACGCCCAGATTAGTTAGAGCGGAGTTGATCGCCTCCGGGCTTATATTGTTGAAAGCCCCCTCAATGTCTAAGAAGGCCACGAGACAGTAGTCCTTTTCACACAGCGATTTCTCAATGACAGATACTAGGCTGTGCAGAGCAGTTTCTGTTGATTTACTCTTGGTGTATGCATGCTGATAGCTAGAGATAAGGTTGCTATCAATAGTCGTTGAAAGGTAGTCGCTTAGTATCCTCTCAAAGGTTTTGAGTACAAAGGACGAGAGACTGATCGGTCTGTAATCTTTTGGCTCGTAGTGGGATGCCTTCCCAGCCTTAGGGATAAACACTACCGTGGCGCTTCTCCAGGAGCCCGGAATGTGGTTGAGAGCCAGGCAGGCTGTGAAGAGAAATACCAGCCATTTAGCTGATGTCTCCAACGTGTTTATAAGTTGCGCGGGGATAATCCCGTCCGGCCCGGCAGCCTTATACGGTTCAAAGCTCTTAACTGCCCACCTTACTCTTTCCTCAGTGATGGGTATATTTACTGCCAGGTTTGTTGCAGGTGCTAGTGGTGCATCATGCAGATTCCCCGGAAAATGTGTATTCAAGAGCAGCTCAAGGGTTTCCTCTTCCGTGCTGGTCCAGGATCCGTCAGGCTTTCGCAAATAGCTGATGGTTGTTTGACTTTTCGAGAGGACTCGTCTAAGTCTCGCTGTGTCGTCGACCTTTTCGACGCCAGTGCAGAAATTTCTCCACGAGGTTCTCTTCGCCTGTCTCAGAGCTTTTTTGTAGGCCCTTAGTTTAGCTTTATATTCATGCCAATGAGGCTCAGAGCCGAAGCTCTTGGCCTTGTTAAATTGTTTCCGGCATGATATTCGGAGCGAGTCCAAATCGTAGGACCACCAATGTGGCCTGTGTTTACCGCGTGGTTTTGGCACTGGACAAGCCTGTCCTAGAGCATTTGAGAGCGCCGATGTAAATGTAGTAACAAGATCCTCCAGCTCCTCTACTGATGAGGGGGCTTGTGAGGGCAGTACTGGTAGGTCTCTGTCTAATATTTCATTGTGTAACTGCCAATCAGTGTTACGTGGATTGCGCTTCATGATTGGTTGTTCTACAATAAAGTCTAAAACCATTTCTATGTAACGGTGGTCGGAGAAAGAATGTTCTTCCAGAACCCGCCATTTTCTGACCCACTCATAAGCGCCTTCACTACAGATAGTGAGGTCTATGACCTCCCTGCGGGTCTTAGTGATAAAAGTAGGCTCATTACCCACGTTGCAAATCACCAGGTTGGTTGTTAAGAGGTAATCAAACAGAGACTCGCCCCTGGCATTGATGTCGGAGCTCCCCCATTGGACATGGTGAGCATTAGCGTCCGCTCCAATAATAAGATTACCCGTGCAGAAATTTGACACCAGGTCTTTCACCTCCATTTGTGGTGGGGGTTCTTCGGCGTCGTAGGGCATATAGACCGACGCCACCGTCAGGCGGGTGCTGTCGACCGTTAGACTGATAGCGGTAATATCACCATTGGTGTAGTTAGGTAGGAGAAAGGAGTTCAACTCAGACTTGACCAAAATACACGTTCTGACTTTGCTCTCCTCGCTGGCTCGAATGAGCTTGAAGCCCTTAGTCCCCAATCCGCAGATTCTCGAGCTATTGACCCAGGGTTCTTGGATGAGGACCACATCCACGTCGCCTTTAGAAAGACGACTACTTAAAGCAGCCGAAGCCACTTTAGATTTGTGCAAATTAATCTGAAGCACCACCAACATGAGAGCGCACAGACTTCCCTGCCGTCCCCATATCGTCGAGGTTTGCTCCATCCCGGAGGTTGCCTATCAACGACGAGTTGTTCCGATTAACTGCCCGATGTGGCGTTGCAGGAGTCCTGCTGCCTGTAGCGTTAGATGTTAGTCGCTCAGCGTTGGCTGCTACCACCGTGACGTCGAGGACTTCCTCGTCCTGTAGGCTGTCCTCCATCTCCGAGTTGTTCACAGCACTATCGCCAAGAGACGTGGCGGATAACATGCTTTCCGCATCGGAATCCTCCGCTTCCTCTTCTGGTAATAAGTTTTCCGGTTCCCCCGGAGTAGCCGAGAAGGCAGCGCGCTGAGCATCACCACGATATACGTGGATAACGATCTGGCCTACGCTGTAGTGTACTAGGCCATTGCACCTTTTGAGGGGCTCGATTGACTCTTTATTCATGGTGAACACCACCTGTCTGTCGGGCCCTACCGCATCCCCGACCAGATTGACACTCCAGTCATGCGTTGGGAGGGACGGATTCATTAGCCGTAGCATCCCGAGTATTCTCTCGGGTTCGTCAGGGATGGCCGGAATCCACGCCCTTGCCCTTGGACGAGCTGGAATGTCCTTCCAGTCGACGACCTCTATCTTTGCGCCCTGGTAGACTTCACCCAGTTTAGCAGCTGCTGCCTTGTACAGTGCTACGGTTTTTGCATCCTCGCATGCGAGTAATTTAATTTGACCCTGGTGCCAACCCGCATCCGTTACTCGTGCCGAACTACCCGGAAACTCCGGAGCAACGTTGAGAAGAATGTTGCCGAGTTCATTTCGCACGTAACGCCACCGGTCCTTGGGGATGGCCAGACGGTCATTGCCTCGGTCAAGGACGCCTATAAGGATCCTGTCCTTGGTTACCTCAGCAAAGCTTAGTTTGCCCGCTCCAGAGGTATTCTGATGCCGCTTGGGAGGGGGAATAAACTCCAGATCCGATCTCTGGCGCTTGAAAGGGTTAACTTTTAACCTCTTTGGCATGTACGAATTTTGGAAATCCGGTATCACAGCTTTCGCTAGCTCTACAGATTTACTGGAATTCGGCGACAGTGATTCCTGCGGTACCCCTTCATACCTCTTCAGGATCTTTGCAGCCAATCTTTTCTCGTGGTATGTGAAGCGGCGGGGAGATGTCTCCCTGGAGTGCGGACCCGTAGTTGCCATCGCGGTCGCTCTCCTTGCCGACATCTCAGTTGCAGCTTCCTTCTCCTTCGAAACTCCGAGGCCAGGTCGTGAGACCGCTGCCACAGACGTAAAGATACTGGTTTTCATATCAGCGGTTGATGGGAGTTTAGCATCCGCCGTTGCCCGCTTAGCTGCGTTGGCAACCGCACTGGTGCTAGCTCCCATCAAGTCAATCTTATTCGATAGAGGGTTGGTTGACCGACTCGTAGTTGCCATCGCTGTCGATCCCCCCCTTGATTGTGGAACGGAGGTTGTCCTCCGGCGTTGTTGTTGCTTCCTCGCCTGCTCCTCCATAGCTCTCCTTTGCTGAGGAGTGAAATTTGGCGTTGTTTGTTTTTTAGATTTTTCGTTTTTATTCAGGTTATTCGAGTTCATCTTGTTCGTACGACCCATCGCCGGACAAGGCCAGCTTAGGGTCAAGGGAAGAGTAGGGGAAAATGTGTCGTCCGCCGCGGCAGAGCCCCGTACCGCGGTAAGGCCATGCTTACTCTCTGAGGCGACCCGGTGTCAGAGAGGCTCCGTTCAAATACAGCCACGATTTGCCTCCCGGCTGCAAACGTCCAATGGGCACGGTTTCGCATAACACCCTGGATTGGGAGGGGGAAGATCTTTGTCGTCGCGCCAGAGAGGCTAGGCTGCTCTCGTGATGAAGTGCCGTACGGAGCTATGATCACAAGGGCAGCGTAGCCCTGTGGCTATCGACTTAAGCCCTCGTACCGCGGCAAGGTATCCACCCTTCACGAGGGAAGTAGGCTCATTACCCACGTTGCAAATTACCAGGTTGGTTGTTAAGAGGTAATAAAACAGAGACTCGCCCCTGGAATTGATATCGGAACTCCCCCATTGGACATGGTGACCATTAGCGTCCGCTCCAATAATAAGAATACCCGTGCAGAAATTTGACACCAGGTCTTTCACCTCCGTTAGTGGTGGGGGTTCTTCGGCGTTGTAGGGCATATAGACCGACGCCACCGTCAGGCGGGTGCTGTCGACCGTTAGACTGATAGCGGTAATATCACCATTGGTGTAGTTAGGTAGGAGAAAGGAGTTCAACTCAGACTTGACCAAAATACACGTTCGGACTTTGATCTCCTCGCTGGCTCGAATGAGCTTGAAACCCTTAGTCCCCAATCCGCAGATTCTCGAGCTATTGACCCAGGGTTCTTGGATGAGGACCACATCCACGTCGCCTTTAGAAAGACGACTACTTAAAGCAGCCGAGGCCACTTTAGATTTGTGCAGATTAATCTGAAGCACCACCAACATGAGAGCGCACAGACTTCCCTGCCGTCCCCATGTCGTCGAGGTTTGCCCCATCCCGGAGGTTGCCTATCAACGACGAGTTGTTCCGATTAACTGCCCGATATGGCGTTGCAGGAGTCCTGCTGCCTGTAGCGTTAGATGTTAATCGCTCAGCGTTGGCTGCTACCACCGTGACGTCGAGGACTTCCTCGTCCTGTAGGCTGTCCTCCATCTCCGAGTTGTTCACAGCAATATCGGCAAGGGACGTGGCGGATAACATGTTTCCGCATCGGAATCCTCCGCTTCCTCTTCTGGTAATTCGTTTTCCGGTTCCCCCGGAGCAGCCGAGAAGGCAGCGCGCTGAGCATCACCACGATATACGTGGATAACGATCTGGCCTACGCTGTAGTGTACTAGGCCATTGCACCTTTGAGGGGCTCGATTGACTCTTTATTCATGGTGAACACCACCAGTCTGTCGGGCCCCACCGCATCCCCGACCAGATTGACACTCCAATCATGCGTTGGGAGGGACGGATTCATTAGCCGTAGCATCCCGAGAATTCTGTCGGGTTCGTCAGGGATGGCCGGAATCCACGCCCTTGCCCTTGGACGAGCTGGAATGTCCTTCCAGTCGACGACCTCTATCTTTGCGCCCTTGTAGACTTCACCCAGTTTAGCAGCTGCTACCTTATACAGTGCTACGGTTTTTGCATCCTCGCATGCGAGTAATTTGATCTGGCCCTGGTGCCAGCCCGCATCCGTTACTCGCGCCGAACTACCCGGAAACTCCGGAGCAACGTTGAGAGGAATGTTGCCGAGTTCATTTCGCACGTAACGCCACCGGTCCTTGGGGATGGCCAGACGGTCATTGCCTCGGTCAAGGACGCCTATAAGGATCCTGTCCTTGGTTACCTCAGCAAAGCTTAGTTTGCCCGCTCCAGAGGTATTCTGATGCCGCTTGGGAGGGGGATTTAAATCCAGGTCCGATCTCTGGTGCTTGAAAGGGTTAACTTTTAACCTCTTTGGCATGTAAGATTTTTGGAAATCCGGTATCACAGCTTTCGCTAGCTCTACCGATTTACTGGAATTCAGCGACAGCGACTCCTGCGGTACCCCTTCATACCTCTTCAGGATCTTTGCAGCCAATCTTTTCTCGTGGTATGTGAAGCGGCGGGGAGATGTCTCCCGGGAGTGCGGACCCGTAGTTGCCATCGCGGTCGCTCCCCTTGCCGAAATCTCAGTTGCAGCTTCCTTCCCTTCGAAACTCCGAGGCCAGGTCGTGAGACCGCTGCCACAGACGTAAAGATACTGGTTTTCATATCAGAGGTTGATGGGAGTTTAGCATCCGCCGTTGTCCGCTTAGCTGCGTTGGCAACCGCACTGGTGCTAGCTCCCATCAAGTCAATCTTACTCGATAGAGGGTAGGTTGACCGACTCGTAGTTGCCATCGCTGTCGATCCCCCCCTTGATTGTGGAACGGAGGTTGTCCTCCGGCGTTGTTGTTGCTTTCTCGCCTGCTCCTCCATAGCTCTCCTTTGCTGAGGAGTGAAATTTGGCGTTGTTTGTTTTTTGGGTTTTTCGTTTTTATTTGTGTTATTTGAGTTCATTTTGTTCGTACGACCCATCGCCGGACAAGGCCAGCTTAGGGTCAAGGGAAGAGTAGGGGAAAATGTGTCGTCCGCCGCGGCAGAGCCCCGTACCGCGGTAAGGCCATGCTTACTCTCTGAGGCGACCCGGTATCAGAGAGGCTCCGTTCAAATACAGCCACGATTTGCCTCCCGGCTGCAAACGTCCAATGGGCACGTGGTCGCATAACACCCTGGATTGGGAGGGGGAAGATCTTTGTCGTCGCGCCAGAGAGGCTAGGCTGCTCTCGTGATGAAGTGCCGTACGGAGCTATGATCACAAGGGCAGCGTAGCCCTGTGGCTATCGACTTAAGCCCTCGTACCGCGGCAAGGTATCCACCCTTCACGAGGGAAAAAAAAATATTTTAAAGGAAAAAGATCAAGCCTTGCGGAAGGCTAGCGACCACTGGCCTAACTGCGACAACGCATTGCCAGATTTGACTTTTTGTGTCCTACCCATAAGATAACTTGCAATTAGCTTGACAGAGGTATCTCCAAAACCGAAGTAATATTTGAGTTTTAAACACAAGAGATCATGACTCACTGAGTCAAATGCTTTTTAAAAGACAAGTAGACATAGTACTGTTAAATCTCCAGTATCATACCTAACTCTAACATCATCCATTATTTTAATCATTGTTGTTGAGAAGATATGTTTCGGTCGAAAGCCAGATTGTAGGGGAGATAGTAAATTGTTTTACTGTATAAATGAAGAAATTTGTGCTGCCATCAAATTTTCAAAGACTTTAGAAAAAGTAGGCAATATACCATTGCCATTAAATATACTGATAGGCCTATAGGTGGCATTCGATTATTTGGCAACAGGTAGTATAATTGCTTTCTTCCACGCTGCTGGAACATGATGCAAAAATGTATTATATGTGTAAGTGGACCTATAACAAACTCTGATATAATCTTGATAAATTTAAGAGAAATTCCATCCTCGCCCATTGCGTGCGAATTAATACTAAGCAAAGACTTCAAGACATCAGCCTCAGCAAACAGTAGAAAATTGAAATGTTTTATTAAGACTGACATTGGAGTAATCGCGTAATATAGCAGAGCCACTAGCGTTATTGCTAGCATTCACAAAGAATTCGTTAAGCTCATCTACATTAATTTCACACTAAGAGCATTCCTTACCATGTATCTTGAACTTTTTAAGATTTCTCCACAACTCCTTGGATGGGAGTGACGGATCTTGCTTCGACTTGCAGTACCTTCGTTGTGCCTGTTTTATAATACGAATCGCTTCGTTTCGAAAGATCAGTCTTATTTCTACGTCACTTATCATCAGTGTTGCCAGAATTTGTTCAGTAATCCGGCTAGATCGAGAAAAAAACGGCTAAAAAATTATTTCGGAGAAAAAAATTATAATTTTGGCCGGAAAAGCGGCTAAAAATTTTTAATCAACTTTTCACTCGTTTTTTCGCTTTTTTTCATTAAAACGTATAGTATAAATATTTTATAATATAAAGGAGCGTTTTCCCATCTAGCCTTAAATATTAAAGTTAACGCTAAACAAATATTTTGTATGAAAAAATTAAGATAAATTTTAAAGTTTACTTCAGAAAACGGCTCCAATTTCATAACCATAAGAAAGTTTCGTATACAGAAGCTTTGCCCCCGCATATACAGAGCTATAATAAACATAAATAAAGCTTACATTTATATTTGTTATATCCAGGCGAAATACGCAAGTTTATGCAATTTTTTTGCATGTGATTGTAAAAAATAAAATTTAGAATATGAGTCCCAAACTAATGGGATATTATTTTTTGATTTCCGGTCAAATTTGAAACATTTGAAATAACAAAAATTGCAACAAAGCCATACTTAGGTAAAGAAAGAAAACTTCAAAAGTCCCTATTAATATCATGTGTGGTAAAAAAATTATTTGGGGGCAAAGGTGAACATTTAAGGTTTTACGAATTTTTCTCGTTAACGGTAATTTTTTCGAAAAATTACCTTCGACCAAGCTGTACACCTGAAAATTCACTATAAAAATTGTCCTAGCATTTTTTAAATTAAGCTGTCCCGGCAGACGTTGTATCTCCATCCCGATCCCTATCGCTGTCTACATGTGGGCTAAAATTCCTCAAGCGGACCACCTAAAAATTCAATTTGAATGAAATTTGGTGAATGTGATCTGCCATATAAGAAAAAAATATCACCAAAGTTCGCGTAAAAATATTGGATGGTTACCGAGATATACGGGTTTGAATTCGCAATTTTTTGTGTGTAAGCCTTTTTTCTTTAAATTAAAAGACATGTAATTTACATGCTAAGAAGGAACATGGAAACCGTATTTTTTCAGTTCTTTTCGAATATAACTTAAACAAAAAAAAAAAACAATTTTATTAAAAAAAAAAATTAGTAAAAATGTTATTAAAAAAGAATTTTATCAATTTTTCAATTTTGGACACTTTTAATTTTTGCGTAAAGCTTGATCTTTTTCCTTTAAAATAATTTTTTTTTTTTTACCCCTCGTGAAGGGTGGATACCTTGCCGCGGTACGAGGGCTTAAGTCGATAGCCACAGGGCTACGCTGAGCTCCATCACGTTGCAACCCGCTTTGAAAAAATTCAAAATTTTTTTTGTACTTTCGTCAACTACAAACGACGAGATTGATTGTAGTGAAACTCATTTTTTTGTAGTTCTTATAGTTACTCCGAAAATATAATACATTGTGCAGAAACCAAGAAAACTAAGTAAATTTGAGTTTTTTTTGTTGAAATATGTTTTAAATGTTTCTTATTGGAGCTTAGCTCGAAAATTGTTTATACCTGCTGTACTTTTTACTAGTACTAGGGTATTCTAATTTTTGATGTAACGAATTTTTATGAATTTTGATACTTAGAGAAAATTGACAATAGATAGTTGACTTAGAAATACTACAGGGCATCGTAGCTGATTTGTTATAAGCAATTGCTTTAACCGCTTCGGTGCAGACACAGTACTTCTGTGTCCGAAAAGCCATGTTTTAAATCGTTTGTAGTTTTTTATCCGAAAAAAAAATTTTTTTTTGCTCCAAAGGTTTTGGAGTAATCGATAACGCATGTCAAAAAAATGCAGAATTCAGCAATTTGAAAGCACTAAAAGTACTTTTCCTACAACTAGAACCGACAAAATTGATTGTAGTGAATTTTTTTTGTAGCTTTTATAGTTACTCCGAAAATACAATATATTGTGCAGCAACCAAGCAAATGAAGTAAATTATGGTTTTTTTTTTGTTGAAATATGTTTTAAATCGTTTGTAGTTTTTTATCCGAAAAAAATTTTTTTTTTGCTCCGAAGGTTTCGGAGTAATCGATATCAAAAAAAGGCAGAATTCAGCAATTTGAAAGCACTAAAAGACCTTTTCCTACAACTACAAACGACAAAATTGATTGTAGTGAATTTTTTTTTTTTGTAGCTTTTATAGTTACTCCGAAAATACAATATATTGTGCAGAAACCAAGCAAATGAAGTAAATTTGGGTTTTGTTTAGTGAATTATGTTTTAAATCGTTTGTAGATTTTTATCCGAAAAAAAATTTAAAAGTACTTTTCCTACAAGTACAAACGACAAAATTGATTGTAGTGAATTTTTTTTTTTGTAGCTTTTATAGTTACTCGGAAAATACAATATATTGTGTAGAAACCAAGCAAATGAAGTAAATTTGGGTTTTGTTTAGTGAATTATGTTTTAAATCGTTTGTAGATTTTTATCCGAAAAAAAATTTTTTTTTGCTCCAAAGGTTTCGGAGATATAGCCTAATGCATATCACTCTGGAACCCGCTTTGAAAAAACTCAAACCCTTTTTGCATTTTTGTGAACTACAAACGATGAGATTGATTGTAGTGAAATTCCTTTTTATTTTTTGCTCCAAAGTTTTCGGAGTAATCTGTAACGCATGTCAAAAAAAGGCGGAATTCAGCAATTTGAAAGAACTAAAAGTACTTTTCCTACAAGTACAAACGACAAAATTGATTGTAGTGAAATTTTTTTTTTGCAGCTTTTATAGTTACTCCGAAAATACAATATATTGTGTAGAAACCAAGCAAATGAAGTAAATTTGGGTTTTGTTTGGTGAATTATGTTTTAAATCGTTTGTAGTTTTTTATCCGAAAAAAAATTTTTTTTTGCTCCAAAGGTTTCGGAGATATAGCCTAATGCATATCACTCTGGAACCCGCTTTGAAAAAATTCAAACTTTTTTTGCATTTTTGTGAACTACAAACGATGAGATTGATTGTAGTGAAATTCCTTTTTATTTTTTGCTCCAAAGTTTTCGGAGTAATCTGTAACGCATGTCAAAAAAAGGCGGAATTCAGAAATTTGAAAGAACTACATAAAAGTACTTTTCCTAAAACTACAAACGACAAAATTGATTGTAGTGAAATTTTTTTTGTAGCTTTTATAGTTACTCCGAAAATACAATATATTGTGCAGAAACTAAGCACGGTTCCCTCGTGAAGGGTGGATACCTTGCCGCGGTACGAGGGCTTAAGTCGATAGCCACAGGGCTACGTTGTCCTTGTGATCGTAGCTCCGTACGGCACTTCATCACGAGAGCAGCCTAGCCTCTCTGGCGCGACGACAAAGATCTTCCCCCTCCCAATCCAGGGTGTTATGCGACCACGTGCCCATTGGACGTTTGCAGCCGGGAGGCAAATCGTGGCTGTATTTGAACGGAGCCTCTCTGATACCGGGTCGCCTCAGAGAGTAAGCATGGCCTTACCGCGGTACGGGGCTCTGCCGCGGCGGACGACACATTTTCCCCTACTCTTCCCTTGACCCTAAGCTGGCCTTGTCCGGCGATGGGTCGTACGAACAAAATGAACTCAAATAACACAAATAAAAACGAAAAACCCAAAAAACAAACAACGCCAAATTTCACTCCTCAGCAAAGGAGAGCTATGGAGGAGCAGGCGAGAAAGCAACAACAACGCCGGAGGACAACCTCCGTTCCACAATCAAGGGGGGGATCGACAGCGATGGCAACTACGAGTCGGTCAACCTACCCTCTATCGAGTAAGATTGACTTGATGGGAGCTAGCACCAGTGCGGTTGCCAACGCAGCTAAGCGGACAACGACGGATGCTAAACTCCCATCAACCGCTGATATGAAAACCAGTATCTTTACGTCTGTGGCAGCGGTCTCACGACCTGGCCTCGGAGCTTCGAAGGAGAAGGAAGCTGCAACTGAGATTTCGGCAAAGGGAGCGACCGCGATGGCAACTACGGGTCCGCACTCCCGGGAGACATCTCCGCGCCGCTTCACATACCACGAGAAAAGATTGGCTGGAAAGATCCGGTAGAGGTATGAAGGGGTACCGCAGGAATCGCTAACGCCGAATTCCAGTAAATCGGTAGAGCTGCGAAAGCTGTGATACCGGATTTCCAAAATACTTACATGCCAAAGAGGTTAAAAGTTAACCCTTTCAAGCGCCAGAGATCGGACCTGGAGTTAAATCCCACTCCCAAGCGGCATCAGAATACCCCTGGGCAAACTAAGCTTTGCTGAGGTAACCAAGGACAGGATCCTTATAGGCGTCCTTGACCGAGGCAATGACCGTCTGGCCATCCCCAAGGACCAGTGGCGTTACGTGCGAAATGAACTCGGCAACATTCTTCTCAACGTTGCTCCGGAGTTTCCGGGTAGTTCGGCGCGAGTAACGGATGCGGGTTGGCACCAGGGTCAGATTAAATTACTCGCATGCGAGAATGCAAAAACCGTAGCACTGTACAAGGCAGCAGCTGCTAAACTGGGTGAAGTCTACAAGGGCGCAAAGATCGAGGTCGTCGACTGGAAGGACATTCCAGCTCGTCCAAGGGCAAGGGCGTGGATTCCGGCCATCCCTGACGAGCCCGAGAGAATTCTCGGGATGCTACGGCTAATGAATCCGTCCCTCCCAACGCATGACTGGAGTGTCAATCTGGTCGGGTATGCGGTAGGGCCCGACAGACAGGTGGTGTTTACCATGAATAAAGAGTCAATCGAGCCCCTCAAAAGGTGCAATGGCCTAATACACTACAGCGTAGGCCAGATCGTTATCCACGTTATCGTCTCTTGGCGATAGTGCTGTGATCAACTCGGAGATGGAGGACAGCATACAGGACGAGGAAGTCCTTCACGTCACGGTGGTAGCAGCCAACGCTGAGCGATGAACATCTAACGCTACAGACAGCAGGACTCCCGCAAGGCCATATCGGGCAGTTAATCGGAACAACTCGTCGGTGATAGGCAACCTCCGGGATGGGGCAAACTTCGACGACATGGGGACGGCAGGGAAGTCTGTGCGCTCTCATGTTGGTGGTGCTTCAGATTAATCTGCACAAATCTAAAGTGGCCTCGGCTGCTTTAAGTAGTCGTCTTTCTAAAGGCGACGTGGATGTGGTCCTCATCCAAGAACCCTGGGTCAATAGCTCGAGAATCTGTGGATTGGGGACTAAGGGCTTCAAGCTCATTCGAGCCAGCGAGGAGAGCAATGTCAGAACGTGTATTTTGGTCAAGTCTGAGTTGAACTCCTTTCTCCTACCTAACTACACCAATGGTGATATTACCGCTATCAGTCTAACGGTCGACAGCACCCGCCTGATAGTGGCGTCGGTCTATATGCCCTACGACGCCGAAGAACCTCCACCACAAACGGAGGTGAAAGACCTGTTGTCAAATTTCTGCACGGGTTAACTTATTATAGGAGCGTACGCTAATGCTCACCATGTCCAATGGGAGAGCTCCGATATCAATGCCAGGGGCGAGTCTCTGTTTGATTACCTCTTAACAACCAACCTGGTAATTTGCAACGTGGGTAATGAGCCTACTTTTATCACTAAGACCGGCAGGTCAGAAAATGGCGGGTTCTGGAAGAACATTCATTCTCCGACCACCGTTACATAGAAATGGTTTTAGACTTTATTGTAGAACAACCAATCATGAAGCGCAATCCACGTAACACTAATTGGCAGTTACACAATGAAATATTAGAGAGAGACCTACCAGTACTGCCCTCACATGCCTCCTCATCAGTAGAGGAGCTGGAGGATCTTGTTACTACATTTACATCGGCGCTCTGAAATGCTCTAGGACAAGCTTGTCCAGTGGAAAAACTACGCGGTAAACACAGGTCACATTGGTGGTCCTACGATTTGGACTCGCTCCGCAAATCATGCCGGAAACAATTTAACAAGGCCAAGAGCCTCGGCTCTGAGCCTCATTGGCACGAATATAAAGCTAAACTAAGGGCCTACAAAAATGCTCTGAGACAGGCGAAGAGAACCTCGTGGAGAAATTTCTGCACTGGCGTCGAAAAGGTCGACGACACAGCGAGACTTAGACGAGTCCTCTCCAAAAGTCAAACAGCCATCAGCTATTGGCGAAAACCTGACGGATCCTGGACCAGCACGGAAGAGAAAACCCTTCAGCTGCTCTTGAATACACATTTTCCGGGGAATCTGCATGACGCACCACTAGCACCCGCAACAAACCTGGCAGTAAATAGTGGCATACGCAGACGATTTAGCTATTGCATTCAGAGGCAAATTCCCACAAACTCTATGTGACCTGATGCAAGTAGCACTGCGAGAAGTTTAGACGTGGTCATCTCGCTGCGGACTTAGTATCAATCCGGGGAAAGTGGAACTTGTCCTCTTCACCAACCCGTACAAAATACCGCCACTAAGCCTACCAGAACTAGAAGGCACGCGCCTGGGCTTGTCGGAGAATGCCAAGTTTCTAGGCATAGTTCTGGACAGGAAATTGAATTAGAAGGAGAATGCTCTTCAGCACAGAAGAAAGCTTGCATTGCTCTTTACACATGCAAAAGAGCCATTGGCAAAAATTGGGGGCTCAGCCCTAGAGTATGCAGTTCGATCTACACGGCTATCATTCGCCCAATCATGCTGTATGGAGTCGTTGTATGGTGGCCTGCGCTGAGCAAGGCAACATACCTGAATCTGTTGCGGAAAGTCCATAGATCCAATATGATCTGTATAAGTGGTGCGCTAAGGACAACGCCCAACGAAGCCCTCCAGGTCATTCAAGGCATTTTGCCACTTGATCTGGAAAGGTTTCGGTCAGCGGCGGCCCTGCGCCTAAGGGAAACCTCCAGTTGGGGTGCGGGTACTATTGGACATTCCAGTATTCTGGAATCTTACAGCTTTCTCCCTCTAAGAACGAATCGTTGTGCGACCACTACAGTCGGGGATGGCAGTTTCAAAATAAACATTCCTAGCAGAGAAGACTGGGAGAGGACGGATTGGTGTCCCGAAAAAAATGGTAGCACTTCCATATACACCGACGGCTCGAAGTTGGACGGCAAAGTTGGAGGAGGGGTTTATTCAAGGGATTTGGACATTGAGCTCTTCTTCAGGCTACCTGATCATTGTAGCGTCTTCGAGGCGGAAGTCTCGGCAATCCTGGACGCCGCGGCCTGGTTATGCAAACGTGTTATCGGAGAAGATATCGCTATTTTCAACGATAGCCAAGCGCCATAAAATCCCTTGGCTCATACACGTTCAACTCTGAACTGACGCTCAGCTGTCGTCGATCTCTTCAGGAGATGGCCCAACAGAACCGCGTAAACCTCGTATGGGTCACGGGACATAGGGACATTGAGGGAAACTGTAAGGCAGACCAGCTTCCCAGGCAGGGCACGACCAAGCAGGTTCTTCAGGATAAAGAGCGCTTAGGTATGCCGTTTGCCACATGCAAACTAATGCTGAAGGAGCACACAGGAGGGAAATCTCCATATTTATAGGGGTATTAACGGGTGACTGCCTCATTGGTGGGCATGAAGAAAGGCTAGGTGTGCCCTACCGACGATGCTGCAGAAGTTGCAAAGATGATGAGGAGGAGGAAACAGTGGAGCACCTCATCTGCAACTGTCCGGCTTTAAGCGGCGCGAGAACGCGCTTTTTGGGAGTTCCGTTCCTGGATAGCCTAAGCCAGATCGCGGAACTGGACATAAAGTACTTGATGGCCTTCATAAAGTCATCTAGGTGGTTCGAAGAGGAGTAACGGTGTCGGTTTAGGAGTGTCAGTCCCGGGATTCTGCTATGTGGAAAATCCCAACAACTCAGGGATTTTCCATATGGCTGGGTCCCGGGACTGACTTTCCTTGTGTTGGTGGTATCACAACGGGCCTTTCAAAACTGGCCTAATTGTGCCTCTGCGGCAGCCACTTGAACCTAACCTAACCAATTTTTTTTTTTTGTAATGGACCTCCAAAATTTTTTAATGTTCTTTCAAAAGACAATTTATTTATTTTTTGTTGTTTTTCTCTAGGCTTTGATAAATTTGGTTCGCGTCTGCACTAGTAACAAAATTAAACTTTAGCTAAGTCATTTCCACTTTCCAGTCAAAATAGTTATTATGAAAAAAAATTGGATCCACCCCGAAAATATTTTCTGGATACGCGCCCGGCTATATCTATTACATAGATGTGACTTTTATAAAAGGTACAATTAGCTAAATTTTAAGCAGAGCTCACTGCTTTAAAAATAATTGACTTAAAGAAAAGTCGCAATAAAATAAGGCATCAGGTAACGAATATACTTGAAATAACATATACTTTCATGACATAAAATGAAAAAAAAAAAAAATAATAATAATAATAATGTGAGAAAAATGTATATATATATATTTCTAGATTAAATTTTTTCCGGCTAAATGACAAAAAAAAAGGGCTAGATCTAGCCGGAAAACGGCAAAAATGGCAACACTGCTTACTATAGTACTTTTTACGTTTATTTATAAACCACTGGACTCTTTTACCAGGGACACGAACGATTGATGATAGTTGCAGAGCACATGAATACAATGAGTTAGCATTCAGGGATGTAAAATCACGATAAAGAAATGTGCTTGCTATATCAGAGCGGCTCATTACCTCATCCAGGGTACAAAATATCAAGTCGTGGTCGGAAACGAAGGATATTTGCTCAAACTTGAGAACGTGGGGATGATCACACGTAATAAAAAAATCAAGAAGACTGGGTTCAGAGTTATGCTCATGTCTCGTTGGGATATATCGATTGACAACGCAAAGTCCTGCTGTGGTCAGTTGGTCAAGTAAATTATGACTGTAGGATGCATTAATTAATAAATTTATATTGAAATCACCACAAATCAAAATCCGTTCTTAGTCAATCACAAACTCAGAAGGGTCAGCAAAAAATGGATCCATGGAGAAACGTTTGTTAGGATTGTATACACATTAGAGCGTATCACCAAAAAAAGTCGGCCGTACCTCCCCTCATATGAAGTGTTTTTGAAAATCATTTAAAAAAAATTATATTTTTTTCTGGCAACCCTAGATGTCGCCCAATTGCATTTTTCTTTATATCTTCGGCATTTATTGTCGGATTTTAAAGTGTGATACCACAACGTACCTGCCCTCATATGAAGTGTTCTTGAAAAACATTTAAAAAAAGTTGTATTTTTTTCTGGCAACCCTAGAAGCAATAGCATTTTTCTTCATATCTTCGCATTTTCTGCCGGATTTTAAAGTGTGGTACCACAACGAAACGCATGAGCTCAATGAACTTTCTTGAGAAAATACCTCCTCCTCAAACTTTAAAATCCGACAACAAATGCCAAAGATTTGAAGAAAAATGTAATTGAGCGACATCTGGGGTTGCCACAAAAAATTTTTTTTTTTTAATGTATGAGGGGAGGTACGGCCGACTTTTTTTTGCCTGTAAGCCCGAGGCTCTAATACACATGCTACTAAGATTTTGTTTGAACCATCAGATACTTCAGGCGGAAAAGACGAGAGATAATTCTTAGTTAAATAAATTGTCACAGAATGAAGAGAAATATGGAAATTATACAATATAAATATATGATAGAGCGAGAGTATTAGGGAGCAATATAGAAGTAGAAAAATAAAATAAGAGAGGGTTTATGTATCGGCTAAACTTAACGTTAAATATAAATATTCAGGTGCCTGCAGCAACAATGCGTTTAACATTATCGATGTCAATCACCTTCACAGCTTGGCAGTTTGAACTAACACGAACATGCACATACCCACGAATTGAAAAAGCAGAAACAAGCTTTTTCTCTTTTCGTAACTGCATAGCAAAACGGCGCACCTCACGGTTGTGTTTATTTGGGCACTCGTGTATGTGTATTTTGTCATCTGAATTCAGCATTGTATACCTTATATAGTAGCGCAACTCGCAAAAAACACACTAATACACACGCACAGCATATTCCACATAAGCACAGAAAAATATATTCTCAAAAGTTTGGTAAATAATGAGGTCAAATTTTAAAATAATGTACCACGATTTGGACAAAATTTATTTTAGGGATTGGTAGAGGGGGTCATATCTCTAAAAACTGTGAAGGTAGAAACTTTCGGGCATTTATATTATAATTTTTATATTTAATTATATCTCTAGTTAATACTCATTTAGTAAAAAAGTTGATATGCTACTGGTAGTTTATCATTAAATCGAAAAGTAATTGATTGATTAAAAACGGAGCACCTCACGGAGCACCTCACGGTTGTGTTTAGTTAGGCACTCGTGTATGTGTATTTCGTCATCTGAATTCAGCATTGTATACCATATATAGTAGCGCAACTCGCAAAAAACACACTAATACACACGCACAGCATATTCCCATAAGCACAGAAAAATATATTCTCAAACGTTTGGTAAATAATGAGGGTCAAATTTTAGAATAATGTACCACGATTTGGACAACATTTATTTTAGGAATTGGTAGAGGGGGTCATATCTCTAAAAACTGTGAAGGTAGAAACTTTCGAGCATTTATATTATAATTTTTATATTTAATTATATCTCTAGCTAATACTCATTTAGCGAAAAAGTTGATCTGCTACTGGTAGTTTATCATTAAATCGAAAAGTAATTGATTGATTAACTGATATTAAGTTTTCAAAAAGTGAGAATTGACGTTGAAGGTTTCATCTCAAATGCGTCTCAGGTTGATACCAAACAAAATGACTTATTGGGCTTCATACTATTCTTTCATTCCATTTCATTTGGAGTCACTCAGCCACTACCTTCCACTCAATTTCGTAAGAAGAAAATAAGTTGCCAAACTATAGTAGGGATAAACAATGGAATTCAGTCCAATATCACGATGCGTAGGAGACCGCTTGTTATCTTTATGAAGGAGAGCCACTGCTTTATAGAGCATAGATCGATCTTCAGATGATGACAAATTAACGATTACAGAAGCAGTGGATTTCTTTTTGTTTGGAACTCGAAAAGCAGAACGAGTATCAAGAGCGGGTAGCTTAAGTGATTGGCACACATTATTAAACATGTCTCTAAAATTCTCACTCTCACTAGAGGGAAGGCCATTTATTATTATGTCAGTGGAGACAGCTTGGTTTTGGCAGTCGCTGAGCTCAGTTTTGAGCATAATAATTTCACTTCTAAGGTGTTCATTAGTTAAAGCATTCTCTTGCGCTTTTTCCACTCTTTCCTCCATTGTCTTCATAGCCTTTTTAAGGTTTGTTATTTCAATTGATAGCTCACCGAATCGATTCATCAACCGCTCTTCAGACTCTTTCATACGATTAGCAATCTCTTCCAACCGTGCATCAATACGCTCAGCCCAAGATAAAGATACGTGCTCTCTTTAACATCAAATTTGCCGACGGCACTTGCATTGCGGGAGTAGATACCACTTGGCGGGAATGTCTGGTCTCTCTGGTTTGTGGTTTCATCTTCGCTTTGTTGTTGTTTTTTTGTGTTGTTTGAATTTTTGTGCTTTGGTTATATTGTTTAATTATTTGTGTTTAGTTTTGTAAACTTTTATACTAATGACTATTTCGATTTATTGATTTATTCACACGCTTAAACAACTTAACAAATGTTTAGCAAAGCCCGCAAGCACCAAAAAAGGCAAATATAGCGATGCAAAAAATATATAAATTAACTGTAGCCACAGCGCACAGAAATCACTTCTACTCACGTCGAGACATTTATCTTAATTTCCGGATAGGCATAGAAAAAAACTCAGAATCAAAACTTCACAAAGCTAAAATTCAGAAAGCCAAAATATATAAAGTTTTTTGTTTCCATCACATTTGTAATTCATTTCATTTTTAAATAAACATATAAAAAAACATTGAACGAATAAAAGCCCAACCTAATATAATCCGCACATCGTGCTATTACCGCACGGACATTAAAGACTTTTTTGCTTCTAACATTTTTTGACAAATAACTACCGGAGTGCGTTTATATTAGGTTAGGCTGTAACTACTTACTTTAATTAATTTTCAAACATATGAGGTCGATCGATTTACTGCCTTTTCAACGTTTCCATGGCAACGACGCACTTCTTCCAACATTTCCTCATTGAAAATGTTCAGCCTGCAGAACTTTTCACTGAACTCGTCCATCTTTTCCTCACACGTTTTATAAAATTCTGCTGCAGACTTATTCAAATCTTCTTGGAGTTTTACTTGCTTTTCTAGGAGAATTTTTGTGGTGTCTTGTTTTTGACCAGCACTCTGCCTACGAGAAGTGCTTGGGGCAACCTCAGGTGTAGATTGCATCGAGCAATCGAGGTTATCTGGTATTATATTGGGGGTTCAGAAGCAGTAACATTTGCACTTGAGTTTTGTCTTCTTCCCCAATGATTTGTATCTTCGATGCCATCAGTGGAAGTTTCCAATCCGCAAATTCTTATGACTGTTTCTTCCAAACTATTGAAAGTGTGCATGCGATTACTCCCACCGCCAGTCGCCCTGGACTCAATTTTGTTAGAAGTTAGCTTCTTCTTCGTAGCACTTTTGTAGTCCAACCAAACCTGTATACAAATAAAGCCGATGTTAGAATGACATAGACGAGTAAGTAGATCTGTTTAGTTATATGAAATCTTCTCACTGCCTCTTTCTGCCCCACTATCTTAACCCCTGCCAGCAAAAAGACGAAACCATCTAAGCTATTTGCCCCAACGGAAGAGCCAAGCTGGCGTTAAACATCTAGTTGGTGAGGGAGGAAGTTACTGAAACATTTCAGGGGGGGCATGTGTAGATACCTAGTGCTGTTCTCAAATTATCGCTTAACACCTTCGTTGTTCCCATTTAAAACCTGATATCTCTACAGTCGCTTCATATAACCCAAACCTACCCGAAGGTTCAAGGGGTCAAAGTTGAGCTGGACTTGTCGAAAGCGTTGACCCAGTCAATCATGCGCAGCTGGTTGCAGATCTGGAAGATTGGTACACTCAATGGTAGACAATCGTCTGTGGAATCCAGAAACTAAGGATCAAATCGCCTTAGGATTAAGCAAGTATACACTATAGTGTCACAGAGTAATGTCCTATCTGTTCATTACTGCAGGTGCCTCCTCCACCTGAATTGCACGATAATAGCGACTGATATTTTCATTGACGAGCTGTGTTCCAGATTAAACTTTTGACGGTTTTTTCCCCACACGGAACCATTATCATCAACTAAATTCTTGGCTACCCTTCTCACGACTTGGAAAATTGTGCCATAAAGCTCCCAACTCTCACCCACCCAAAATCTTAGGGCTACGGTTGACAAAATGCTAAAGTACAAATGCTAGCATACACCCACTGGTAGAAGTGACAGGACTTTGAAAAAACCGCATCCAGGACTGCCACCGCATGTCTTCTTAGGAACATCATTAACCCACAAAGCGAGGCAAAAATGCTAAATGTAAAAAAGCATAATGAGCTGAGCTCGTACCTAGTTCCTGTTAAATTGCTGCAAACAGCATTATCGCAACAGACAACTACATGTGGCAGCGCAGGACTCTCGTAATAAGGATATTTATATGCAAATTTTGGGTAAGGGGCATGAATGACTAGATACAAAAACAAACATACATTTGTCACAAAGCATAAACCTCAACAGAGTATATTGAAGGTAATTGTATAGATCTTACTTCAACTCGAATAACAATAAATTGGAGTATTCATATTCCTGGGACCGAAACGCCTAATTTTGTACTACTCCCGACATTTTCCGTCGTGTTTTTCCAGCTAACTTAGCATCTATACAATTACCAAATTAAAAACAAGAACAAACCTTTTTCCAGGTGGTGGTATCCTTAATTGAAGGACCAAGACTGTTAAGCTAGACACCAACCTCTTCCCAGAAGCTCTGGACATTTTCTTTGGATGATGTGGGGTGTCCCGCGGCAATGTCTGTCCTCTCCGTCATCATTTCAACCAGTATTTCGTATTGCAGTCGATTTGTGGCCGGACGCGACGTATTTAAATCAAATTTAGTTTATTTAAGTATTTTTTTTTATTTTTTTGCAGTTTTATCCTGCTCCCGACAGCTTTTTTCGTGAAAAATTATCATAAAAACTGTCAAATTCAGTTTACCGACGTAAACAATGCTGCCTATCTGACGAATTTCGAAATTTGCGAGAGAATTTCGGCGCAACGACGCAATCAATGATGCCAATTTACCGTATTTTTTCAATTCATTTTATTTCATTCTGTCCCATTTATTCCGTTTCTCCTTATTTCTTTTTAATTTGTTTAATACATTCTTTTCCGTTTTTTTTTAATTTAATTTAATTTATTTTGTTTTATTTCTATTTATTCGGCTTAATTTTTTTCATTTTGTTTCATTTATTTTTATTTCATTTCATGTAATTTCACTTCGTTTTGTTTCACTTCATCCTGTTTCATTTCATTTTATTCTGTTTCATTTCTTTTCATTTACTTTTTTTTTAATTTTTTATAGTTTATACCACTTAAGGCCTGTTTACATTGTTAAATTTTGGAATCAATTTTCGTCGCATGTGCCGTTGATTCCAAGTTGAGTTGACTACCCGTTTAGGTTAGGTTCAAGTGGCTGCCGCAGAGACACACTTAGGCCAAATTTGAAAGGCCCGTTGTGATACCACCAACACTAGGAAAGTCAGTCCCGGGACCCGGCCATATGGAAAATCACTGAGTTGTTGGGATTTTCCACATAGCAGAATCCCGGGACTGACACTCCTAAACCGACACCTTTACTCCACCTCGAACCACTTAGATGACTTTATGACGGCCATCAAGTCCTTTATGTCCAGTTCCGCGATCTGGCTTAGGCTATCCAGGAAGGGAACTCACAAAAAGCGCGTTCTCGCAGAATAGGTGCTTCACCATTTCCCCATCCTCATCATCTTTGCAGCTCCTACAGCATCGCCTTTCTGCGTGCCTACTAGGGATTCCATTTGCGGGATTTCTAGCCTCTCGGGATTTTCGGGATTTGAAAGTTCAATCCCGGAATCCCGGGATTGTCCCGAATTTTTTTTTTGCTAAAAATGGCTCCCCATATTTATTTAATAAAGTAGACTAAATTATAGTAATTCATTTAAGTATGTATGTTAGGGTGGTCCTTATTTGTATGGAGGCAAACGGAACATGAGATATCCTTAGTCTCACCCCCTAAATCAATAGTAATATAGCCAAGGATATCACATATAAATTTTTAGCACGATTGGAGACAGTTAAGGGGTGCCGCACGGCAGTTAAAGTTTAGATTACCCTATGGAGACTCCAAAAATAAAAAGGATAATTTTTTTAATATAACACCCAAAATCGATAGCACAATAGTCGAATATATTATATTTAAATTTTGGTCCCGATTGGACACCGTTAAGGCATGTCGCAGAAGGGCCAAAGTTCAGATTAGCCTATAAGGTATAAAAAAAATACAAATTATTTTTTCTTTCATTTCATACCGTAAATTGATAGAACTAAAGTCAAAGTAATCACATATAAAATTTGGGTTCGATTGGCCACCGCTTAGGCGTGTCGCACGGGGGTCAAAGCTCTGACAAGGTCTAAAAAAATTCAAATTTCTTTTATTTCATACTTTAAATTGATAGCAATAAAATAGAATTAACCACATATAAAATTTGGGTCCATTTGACTTAGAGAAATAATACTTTTTCTGAAGTTTGAAGTGTGACCTTAAAGAAATTATTGCATTAATACTATTTTCGGTGAACCCGGGATTTAGGTCTAATAATCCCGAGATTTTCGGGACTTAAAAAACAACGGGATCCCGGGATTGGAATCCCTAGTGCCTACCAATAAGACAGTGCCCAGTTAGAACACTTATTAATATGCAGATTTCTCTCCTTCTTAGGGCGTGAATGCCTCTAGATCTTTTATGATCCCATTTTGGCCAGGTTAGTTTGGATGTCCGGCACCCTGGGGATTGTTGCCACTTTCCGTTGGCTTGACGGAGTGTGTACTCCTTTAGAATTAGGTTGCATGTGGCAAACGGCATACCTGAGCGCTCTTTATCCCGAAGAACCTGCTTGGTCGTACCCTGCCTGGCAAGTTCGACTGCCTTACAGTTTACCCCAACGTCCCTGTGTCCCGGGACCCATGTGAGGTTCACGCGGTTCTGTGGGGCATCTCTTGAAGAGATCGACGATAGCTGGGCGTCAGTTCAGAGTTGAACGAATAAGAGCCAAGAGCTTTGATGGCCGCCTGGCTGTCGCCGAAAAAACGATGTCCTCGCCGATAGCGCGTTTACTTATCCAAATTGCGGCATCCAAGATTGCTGAGACTTCAGCCTGGAAGACGCTGCAGTGATCAGGTAGTCTGAAGGAGAGCTCAAGTTTCAGATCCATTGATCAAACCCCTCCTCCAACTCTGTCGTCTAGCTTCGAGCCGTCAGTGTAGGCAGAAATGCCGCCATTAGTAGCGGGGCAGCGATCCATCCTCTCCCATTCTTCCCTGCTGGGAATGCTCGTTTTGAAATAGCTGTATCCGACTGTTGTGGCCGACCATCGATCTGTGCTCAGAGGGAGAAAACTGTAAGATCCAAGAATACTGGAGTGTCCAGTTGTGCTTGCGCCCCAGCCAAACGTTTCCCTTAGGCGCAGAGCCGCTGCCGCTGCTGCCTGGTACGTTTCCAGATAGAGTGGCAGAATGCCTAGAATGGCCTGAAGAGCTTCGTTGGGCGTTGTTCTTAGCGCGCCGCTTATACACACCATGCCAGATCTATGGACTTTACCTAACAGATTCAGGTTTGTGGCCTTTTTCAGCGCAGGCCACCACACCACGACTCTATATAGCATGATAGGTCGGATAATTGCAGTGTAGTTCCATCTGCATATTTTAGGGCTGAGACCCCACTTTTTGCCAATGGCTCTTTTGCATGTGTAAAGTGCAAAACATAGTTTAACTTCTTGTCCAGAACTGTGTCCAAGAATTTGGCTTTATCAGCCAAGTTCAGGCTCACGCCATTAAGTTATGGTAAGTCCAGCGGTGGTATTTTGTACCGGTTGGTGTAGAGAACGAGTTCCACTTTTCTCGGGTTGATGCTAAGTCCGCGACGAGAGGACCATAAATATAAATCGTCTGCATATGCCACTATCTACCCGCGAGTCAATTTTCAACATGAAATTTAAAGAAAAATCGAGCAATGTAAACGGGACTTAAGGCCCGGTTTTTCAGTGCAAGTTTAAACCGCAGACAAAGTTGACTAGAGTTTATCTCATACAAATTGACCATTTAAACTAAGTTTAAACTTGTACTGAAGTTTAAACTTGCACTGAAAAACCGGTCCTAACCTATAATAATAAATGTCATAAATAAAAAAGTGAAAAGAATTTTTTTTGGAAATTTCTTGGAAATATTTTGAAAAGTTGTTGGCCCTAGCAGCGCCTGGTAGTGAGAGGCATCATATCCGTGGATGAACCATAGAGTTAAACGTAAATACCTATGTATGTGCATTAGAGTGATTCAAAAAAAATGTCGACTTGGTCTTACCCCCTAAAAAGTTAGGTATTGATGAGAAAATAAGCCTTGCAAAAAATTAGCGCACTAACTTAACCCTTAGGGGTGGCTATTTTTCCCCTTTCCAATGTGCGATTATCTTAGTTATTAAGATAATTACAGCCATTTGAAAATGACTGAGTTTTCTACTATTGCCCACACATACACAGTAACACGTATAAAATCTAGTATCTTTTAAATGGCTGTAATTATTTTAATAGTTAAGATAATTGCACAAGGCATACCATTTTGGAAGCTTCAAAGCTTCAGCTTTAAGAGTATGCAAAAATATTTTGAAAAAAGTTTCAAAAATTGAAAGAAAATTCACTTTGAAAAAAAAAAATCCCATTTTTTCCCATACAAAATGTATGGGAAAGGGCGAAAAAAATAGCCACCCCTAAGGGTTAAGTTAGAGTGCTAATTTTTTGCAAGGCTTATTTTCTCATCAATACCTATAGTTGCAGAGGGTAAGACCGAAAAAAGAAACAAATTTTTATTATTTGAATCACTAATGTGCATATTAATGGAGTCTTGCGTATTTCCACCACTAGCGTCACTACCACAACTACAGCTGTTTAGGTAAGTGACGCGAGAGCGAGAGTGGGAGAGGCAGCTCGCATATTTGCGAATGTTACACAAAGAGGAGATGACGATAGATAAACGTTTCGAGAACACTGTTGCACGAATAACCCAGAAATGTGTAGACATTTCTACTTTATGAAGCTGCAGTCTGCTAGGGTATATAAAGGCGCAAAGACAACGTACATCAATCAGTTTATTTTGAAATGTTGTACAGTGAAGTACTGAACATTGAATTAACCCGCGATATTGTACTACGGTTTTTAGTAGTGAATAAAGCGTACTATTGTGGCGAATGTTATCAAGAATCGCTCATCTTCCACCAATAGCGTCACTACCACAACTACAGCTGTTTACATACATGACGTGAGAGCGAGAGAGGGAGAGGCAGCTCGCGTGTTTACGAATGTGGCACAAAGAGGAGATGACGATAGATAAACGCTTCGAGAACACTGTTGCACGAATAAACCAGAAAGGTGTAGACATTTCTAGGTTGTGAAGCTGCTGTTTGCTAGGGTATATAATCCGCGCAAAGACAACGCAAGTCAATCAGTTTATTTTGAAGTGTTGTACAGTGAAGTACTGAACAGTAAATTAACCCGCGATATTGTACTACGATTGGCCACCGCTTAGGCGTGTCGCACGGGGGTCAAAGCTCTGACAAGGTCTAAAAAAATTCAAATTTCTTTTATTTCATACTTTAAATTGATAGCAATAAAATAGAATTAACCACATATAAAATTTGGGTCCATTTGACTTAGAGAAATAATACTTTTTCTGAAGTTTGAAGTGTGACCTTAAAGAAATTATTGCATTAATACTATTTTCGGTGAACCCGGGATTTAGGTCTAATAATCCCGAGATTTTCGGGACTTAAAAAACAACGGGATCCCGGGATTGGAATCCCTAGTGCCTACCAATAAGACAGTGCCCAGTTAGAACACTTATTAATATGCAGATTTCTCTCCTTCTTAGGGCGTGAATGCCTCTAGATCTTTTATGATCCCATTTTGGCCAGGTTAGTTTGGATGTCCGGCACCCTGGGGATTGTTGCCACTTTCCGTTGGCTTGACGGAGTGTGTACTCCTTTAGAATTAGGTTGCATGTGGCAAACGGCATACCTGAGCGCTCTTTATCCCGAAGAACCTGCTTGGTCGTACCCTGCCTGGCAAGTTCGTCTGCCTTACAGTTTACCCCAACGTCCCTGTGTCCCGGGACCCATGTGAGGTTCACGCGGTTCTGTGGGGCATCTCTTGAAGAGATCGACGATAGCTGGGCGTCAGTTCAGAGTTGAACGAATAAGAGCCAAGAGCTTTGATGGCCGCCTGGCTGTCGCCGAAAAAACGATGTCCTCGCCGATAGCGCGTTTACTTATCCAAATTGCGGCATCCAAGATTGCTGAGACTTCAGCCTGGAAGACGCTGCAGTGATCAGGTAGTCTGAAGGAGAGCTCAAGTTTCAGATCCATTGATCAAACCCCTCCTCCAACTCTGTCGTCTAGCTTCGAGCCGTCAGTGTAGGCAGAAATGCCGCCATTAGTAGCGGGGCAGCGATCCATCCTCTCCCATTCTTCCCTGCTGGGAATGCTCGTTTTGAAATAGCTGTATCCGACTGTTGTGGCCGACCATCGATCTGTGCTCAGAGGGAGAAAACTGTAAGATCCAAGAATACTGGAGTGTCCAGTTGTGCTTGCGCCCCAGCCAAACGTTTCCCTTAGGCGCAGAGCCGCTGCCGCTGCTGCCTGGTACGTTTCCAGATAGAGTGGCAGAATGCCTAGAATGGCCTGAAGAGCTTCGTTGGGCGTTGTTCTTAGCGCGCCGCTTATACACACCATGCCAGATCTATGGACTTTACCTAACAGATTCAGGTTTGTGGCCTTTTTCAGCGCAGGCCACCACACCACGACTCTATATAGCATGATAGGTCGGATAATTGCAGTGTAGTTCCATCTGCATATTTTAGGGCTGAGACCCCACTTTTTGCCAATGGCTCTTTTGCATGTGTAAAGTGCAAAACATAGTTTAACTTCTTGTCCAGAACTGTGTCCAAGAATTTGGCTTTATCAGCCAAGTTCAGGCTCACGCCATTAAGTTATGGTAAGTCCAGCGGTGGTATTTTGTACCGGTTGGTGTAGAGAACGAGTTCCACTTTTCTCGGGTTGATGCTAAGTCCGCGACGAGAGGACCATAAATATAAATCGTCTGCATATGCCACTATCTACCCGCGAGTCAATTTTCAACATGAAATTTAAAGAAAAATCGAGCAATGTAAACGGGACTTAAGGCCCGGTTTTTCAGTGCAAGTTTAAACCGCAGACAAAGTTGACTAGAGTTTATCTCATACAAATTGACCATTTAAACTAAGTTTAAACTTGTACTGAAGTTTAAACTTGCACTGAAAAACCGGTCCTAACCTATAATAATAAATGTCATAAATAAAAAAGTGAAAAGAATTTTTTTTGGAAATTTCTTGGAAATATTTTGAAAAGTTGTTGGCCCTAGCAGCGCCTGGTAGTGAGAGGCATCATATCCGTGGATGAACCATAGAGTTAAACGTAAATACCTATGTATGTGCATTAGAGTGATTCAAAAAAAATGTCGACTTGGTCTTACCCCCTAAAAAGTTAGGTATTGATGAGAAAATAAGCCTTGCAAAAAATTAGCGCACTAACTTAACCCTTAGGGGTGGCTATTTTTCCCCTTTCCAATGTGCGATTATCTTAGTTATTAAGATAATTACAGCCATTTGAAAATGACTGAGTTTTCTACTATTGCCCACACATACACAGTAACACGTATAAAATCTAGTATCTTTTAAATGGCTGTAATTATTTTAATAGTTAAGATAATTGCACAAGGCATACCATTTTGGAAGCTTCAAAGCTTCAGCTTTAAGAGTATGCAAAAATATTTTGAAAAAAGTTTCAAAAATTGAAAGAAAATTCACTTTGAAAATGTATGGGAAAGGGCGAAAAAAATAGCCACCCCTAAGGGTTAAGTTAGAGTGCTAATTTTTTGCAAGGCTTATTTTCTCATCAATACCTATAGTTGCAGAGGGTAAGACCGAAAAAAGAAACAAATTTTTATTATTTGAATCACTAATGTGCATATTAATGGAGTCTTGCGTATTTCCACCACTAGCGTCACTACCACAACTACAGCTGTTTAGGTAAGTGACGCGAGAGCGAGAGTGGGAGAGGCAGCTCGCATATTTGCGAATGTTACACAAAGAGGAGATGACGATAGATAAACGTTTCGAGAACACTGTTGCACGAATAACCCAGAAATGTGTAGACATTTCTACTTTATGAAGCTGCAGTCTGCTAGGGTATATAAAGGCGCAAAGACAACGTACATCAATCAGTTTATTTTGAAATGTTGTACAGTGAAGTACTGAACATTGAATTAACCCGCGATATTGTACTACGGTTTTTAGTAGTGAATAAAGCGTACTATTGTGGCGAATGTTATCAAGAATCGCTCATCTTCCACCACTAGCGTCACTACCACAACTACAGCTGTTTACATACATGACGTGAGAGCGAGAGAGGGAGAGGCAGCTCGCGTGTTTACGAATGTGGCACAAAGAGGAGATGACGATAGATAAACGCTTCGAGAACACTGTTGCACGAATAAACCAGAAAGGTGTAGACATTTCTAGGTTGTGAAGCTGCTGTTTGCTAGGGTATATAAACCGCGCAAAGACAACGCAAGTCAATCAGTTTATTTTGAAGTGTTGTACAGTGAAGTACTGAACAGTAAATTAACCCGCGATATTGTACTACGGTTTTTAGTACTGAATAAAGCGTACTACTTATTAAACAGAATCGGAGTGTTTTATTTAACGTACAGTGATCGAACTCAAGGAAAATAATCAAGGAATAATCGAATTCGTCACAATTGGTGTCAGAAGCGGTATTGTTAAATAAATACAAGGACATTGAAAAGGATAACAAGGACATTGAAAAGGATAACACGGACACTGAAAAGGATAACTAGGACATTGTAAAGGTAACAAGGACATTGCAAGGATATGGCAAAGTTTAATGACTTGAAGATCCAACAACTCAAAAACGAGTTGGAGAAACGTGGAATGGTAACAACAGGCAATAAGCCAGAGCTACAATCACGTCTACGCGAGGCTATGGAAGCGGAAGGAATCAACGTTGACGATTATGTTTTTCAGCTTTCGGAAGAGGGAGCGACGAAAATAGAAGAGCAAAAGGATACTCCGGATTCAGTGGCAAATGTGGACACAAACTCGCTATTGGCTGTATTGGCTCAGATGTCGACGAATATAACATCAAAGTTTGAAGAACAGAAAACTTGCATGGAGGAAACGAAGACGCACATGGCATCTCAAATATTGCAGTTGTCTACACAGCTGGAGGAACAGGAAGCACGTATGTCCTCAAAACTAGAGGCGCGCATGGACGAGAAACTAATGCAACTTGAGGAGAAAGTCGAAGCCGAGGTGGATGCGTTAAGAAGTCGTATCCAGGAGTTGCAGCTGAATCGTCCAAGTGTTTCCACAAGCGTACCCAAGGTAAAAACCCCATCATTTGACGGTTCTGTTCCTTTCCAGGTATTTAAGCTACAATTTGAGAAGACAGCAGCTGTGAACAACTGGGGCGCTGAGGACAAAGTCGCTGCTTTATTTGTGTCATTGAAAGGACCTGCAGCCGAAATCTTACAGACTATTCCGGACGCTGAAAGAAACAACTATGAAGCGTTGATGGGAGCCGTTGAAAGACGTTACGGCAGCGAGCATAGAAGGCAGATACATCAAATAGAGCTACAGAATCGCTTCCAGAAGGCTAACGAAACATTACAGGAGTTTGCATCGGACATCGAGAGGTTGGCTCATCTAGCAAACGCAGACGCACCAGTGGAATACATCGAGAGGGTGAAAATCCAAAGTTTCATAAATGGAATACGTGACGTGGAGACGAAGCGGACCACCTATGCAAATCCAAAGAGATCATTCGCAGAGACGGTATCACACGCTTTATTGCAAGAGACAGCCTCGTTTTTATGTAAACCAGATAACAAGGTTCACCATGTGGAAAAGGAGACACCAGACTTGGTCGAAAAAATCAACAAAGTTTTGGAAGCCTTGAATGGAGCACAAAAGAAAAGCGATGGTGCGATTAAATGTTTCAAGTGCGGAAAATCTGGCCATATGGTGCGTCATTGCAACATCGGCTCCAGAGACTTCGGCAATGCTTGTGGACGTAAGGGTAACGCTGGAGGAGATGACCAAGATGAATGCCCTATAGTTTCTGTGTCGCAGGTCGGAGGGAAAGCAAGTACTGTTACTGTTAGAGGTTTCTTGGACGGAAAAGAGCGGTTATTCACTGTGGATACTGGCGCATCTCATTCCATCATTAGAAGTGACTTGGTCCAAAAGAGAGTACGACCATTGCAGGCTGCCAAGTTGCGGACAGTAACTGGTGAAAGTAAGCTGGTTCATGGAGAAGTGCGGTGCAAAGTTGCGATTGGGAATGCGACTACATACCACAACTTCTTAGTGGCAGATATTGTGGACGAAGTCATCATTGGCGTCGACTTCTTGGCTGTGAGAGACATTCACATGAACCTGAGAAATAGAGTTATGAGATACAATGGCCAAGAAGTACCTCTGATCTTTGGACACAACATTGGGTATTACACCAAAGGAGTTTCATTAGAGATGAGGCACAGGGACACTCGAAAGGCAAAGGTACCTCCTCAACCAATGGCTTTGATAGACAAATGCCTGCTTGAGAATATTTGGAGAAGTCAACAGGAAGATTCAGATCTGGCATGTGTGATCCGAGGGCTTGAGCGAGACAAACGACCAGCAAGAAAAGAAATGTCAGCGGCGAGTCCAGTTGCCAAGTCATATTGGGCACAATGGAACAGTTTACGAATGGTATCCGGTTGCTTGCATCGAATATGGGAGAGTGAGGATGGTCAATGCGCTCGGAAGCTTATAGTTGTTCCAAGGAAGCGGGTGTCTGATGTTCTCAGGGAACTGCATAACGATCCAAGTGGAGGTCATCTAGGAGTCAAGAAGACCTTGGAGAGGATTAAGCAGACATTTTATTGGGTTGGTTACGGTCAGTCGGTAAAGGAGTGGATTGCCAAATGCGATGAGTGCATCAGAGCAAAGGTGCTGAGGTCCACGAGTCATGGTCGAAGGAGGCAGTGCAACTCAGATGCACCGGTTGAGAGGATTGCCTTGGATCAAGCTGGTCCATTCCCCAGAACTATAAGCAAAAAACATGAAAACCAGGTACGACAAAGCAATGGAAACAGAAGGGTTTCTGGAAGGAGATTTAGTATTCCTTAACAGGCCACAACGGAGGAAAAGTGTGTCTCCCAAAGTTCAGTGCAACTGGGAAGGACCATACAGAGTTGTGAAACGGATCAACGACGTTGTTTACCGCATACAGGCTGTTGGAATGCTACGGAACAAAATGAAAGTGGTTCCCCTGGAGAGACTAGCAACGTTCGGATCGGGAAATGTGTCTGATCGGGACGATCAGACTTAGGTGGAGGGCAGTGTGGCGAATGTTATCAAGAATCGCTCATCTTCCACCACTAGCGTCACTACCACAACTACAGCTGTTTACATACATGACGTGAGAGCGAGAGAGGGAGAGGCAGCTCGCGTGTTTACGAATGTGGCACAAAGAGGAGATGACGATAGATAAACGCTTCGAGAACACTGTTGCACGAATAAACCAGAAAGGTGTAGACATTTCTAGGTTGTGAAGCTGCTGTTTGCTAGGGTATATAAACCGCGCAAAGACAACGCAAGTCAATCAGTTTATTTTGAAGTGTTGTACAGTGAAGTACTGAACAGTAAATTAACCCGCGATATTGTACTACGGTTTTTAGTACTGAATAAAGCGTACTACTTATTAAACAGAATCGGAGTGTTTTATTTAACGTACAGTGATCGAACTCAAGGAAAATAATCAAGGAATAATCGAATTCGTCACACTATTTATGAAGCAGAATCTGAGTGTTTTATTTAACGTACAGTGATCGAACTCAAGGGAAATAATCGAGGAATCATATAATTCGTCAGAATATTTTAAGACTTGGTTGCTTGTTTTCAAAGTAAGACGATATTCGGCATTCCAGACTTTGTATTCTGTTAATTTCCAACAAAATAGCGAAGCTTGTAGTGAGGCTATTGCTGCAAGCAACAATGTATGCCCAGCAACCGAGTAAGCAAAATGGCTTATGTACGGTAAAGATGTCATGTACTTTAGGAAGTAAATATGTATTTACGGTTAGCAAAGACAGCTTGGAAGTTAGGTAGTTTAGTTTCCGCAAGTCCAGCCGCCGAATCGGTCCAACAACGGGTTCTCGTTAGAATACACTATGTATTTTTTTGTAAACTCTTTTTAATACCTTACAAATAAAACGTTAAACGATAGATTGTGAGAATAAATATAACTTGCGTTGTTTTTTTTTTCGATTTCTGTAACGAACCCTTAAGTAAGTAAGAAAGCCCAAGTGACCGACTTGGAAACTCAAACGAATCCACCTGCCCCCAGTTTACCGCAACCGGTAAACATAGCTCGAGCGTGCGTTCAAATAAAATTAAAAAAAGTGAAACTGCAATTAAAGTGATGCTTGTGGAACAATATAAATAGACCAAATGTATAAAAAAAGTTCGACTTTTTGTAAATATGCTCATAACCTATGCTAATTGCAACCGTGAGCTAATGCATTTAGTAAATCAGACAGCATGAACGCATCTTCGAAATGTATGTCCGAAAATAATAAACGCAGCATTTAAAACTCAGCACGAACACTACGTTGTTAACATACAAGTAGAAAAGTTAAAAAAGGTACTTTTCCAACAAAAATGGTACTTTTTTGTAGAAATTGTGGTACCGAAAAAAAATTTTGGAGTGGCAACCGTGCTCAAGAGTACTCTAATTTAAGACTCTTAAAAATTTTTAATTCCAAATAGTTTTAAAATAATACTAAAGCGCTCTCTCTATAGCGCTCTCTCTCATTATAATGTTTTAGGTACTATTTGTTTAAAAACAAAGCCAGAAAAGTATTAAACTAATAACTTTTTAGCATTAAATTAAGTCCGGTGGTTTGTTCTTCAGAGCACGCGGTTCGTCGCTATCATTTAGAACAAAGATGTAATTTGACGCTGGCAAGCATAAGTACTCGATGGCCTGAGAGAATCTTCCACTGAATTCCTCTCTCTCTTAATTAGAACAAATATGGTATTAATTTAATACTTTTCGGCGTTGTTATATATAAACACCAAAATGGTATTAAAGTTAGATTTTTCTTTATACTGTGTAAGTGATTCTTAAAATCGAACACTTCACCTCGTTTTTTACGTAGTACTAATGGAGAGGTTATAGTTTCTCCTTCTTATTGTTTCCGTTTTGCTGCTTGGATACAGTTTTTGCTAATGTAAATACTTCGGCACTTTAACAGAAGTTACTGAATTTATACTTCACTAATCGATTCACCTCCCGAAACGGACTTATTACATATAAAACACAAATGAGTCATAGTTCTTGAAATTTTACGTCCGTGGTTACCAATATAAGGTTCAAACTGAAATACGGTCGGGGGTCGTAACTCTGACATACAATTAATCATCTGTCCCTACTATAATTTGGCGTAGTGGAATGATTTTAGGTTAGGTTAGGTTCAAGTGGCTGCCGCAGAGGCACACTTAGGCCAGTTGTGAAAGGCCCGTTGTCATACCACCAACACAAGGAAAGACAGTTCCGGGACCTGGCCATATGGAAAATCCCTGAGTTGTTGGGATTTTCCACATAGCAGAATCCCGCGACTGACACTCCTAAACCTACACCGTTACTCCTACTCGAACCACTTAGATGACTTTATGAAGGTCATCAAGTCCTTTATGTCCAGTTCCGCGATCTGGCTTAGGCTATCCAGGAAGGGAACTCCCAAAAAGCGCGTTCTTGCGCCGCTTAAAGCCGGGCAGTTGCAGGTGAGGTGCTTCACCATTTCCACTTCCTCCTCATCTTCGCAGCTCCTTTTCACCCAACGATTTTTCAATGATAGAGACTAGGCTGTGAATCGCAGTTTCTGTTGATTTACCCTTGGTGTAAGCATGCTGATAGCTGGAGATAAGGTTGCTATCAATAATAGTGGAGATTATCCTCTCAAAAGTTTTGAGTGCAAAGGACGAGAGGCTGATGGGTCTGTAGAACTTTGCTGATGTCTCCAGCGTGTTAATGAGTTGCGCGGGAATAATCCCGTCCGGTCTGGCAGCCTTAAACGGTTCAAACCTCGTAACTGCCTGCCTTACCCCTTCCTCCGTGATGGGTGTATTTAGTGTCAGCCTTGTTGTAGGTGCTGACGGTGCAATATGCAAGTTACGCGGAAAATGTGTGTTCAAGAGCAGCTCAAGTGTTTCCCCTTCCGTGCTGGTCCAGGATCCGTAAGGCTTCTTCAAATATCTAATGGCTGTTTGAGTTTTCGAGAGAACTCGTCTAAGTCTCGCTGTGTTGTCAACCTTTTCGACCCCAGTGCAGAAATTCCTCCACGAAGTTCTCTTTGCCTGTCTCAGGGCTTTTTTGTAGGCCCTTAGTTTAACTTTGTATTCGACCCATTGAGGCTCCGTGTCGCCTTATTAAATTTCTTCCTGCAGGTTTTACGGAGCGAGTGCAGGTGGACAAGCTTGTTCTAGGGCATTTGAGAGCGCCGTGGTGTATGTCGGTACCAGGTCCTCCAGCTCCTCAACCGATGACGGGGCTTGTGGGGGTAGTACTGGTAGGTCTCTGGCTAAAATTTCATTGTGTAGCTGCCAGTTGGTATTGCGTGGATTGCGTTTCATAATAGGTTGCTCTACACGAAGTCCAACACTATTTCTATATATCGGTGGTCGGAGAATGAGTGTTCTTCAAGAACACGCCATTTTCTGACCCACTCATAAGCGCCTTCACCACAAATAGCGAGATCTGTGACCTCCCTACGGGTTTTAGTGATTAAAGTAGGCTCCCTACCCACGTTGCAAACTACCAGGTTGGTTGTTAATAGGTAGTCAAACAGAGACTCGACCCTGCCATTGATATCGGAGCTTCCTGTTGTTGTTGTTGTTGTAACAAAGTGTAGCCCTGCCCAGCGTGTACTTTTCCTTAACCTAAATTGTCATCAATTTCTTCTAACGGGAGTCCTAGGAAACTTGCAGTTTCGACAGGGTTGGACCAGAGGGAGATGGGTGTTAGAAGAGTGGGCTCCGAAGAGCAGGTAAATAAATGGTTTGTATTATGGGGTGACGAGCCGCATGCCGGACACTCATTCGGCACGTCAGGGTCTAGTCTGGATAAGTAGGAGTTTAACCTGCTACAGTATCCAGAGCGTAATTGAGCCAGAGTGACCCTTCGAAATGTATGTCCGAAAATAATAAACGCAGCATTTAAAACTCAGCACGAACACTACGTTGTTAACATACAAGTAGAAAAGTTAAAAAAGGTACTTTTCCAACAAAAATGGTACTTTTTTGTAGAAATTGTGGTACCGAAAAAAAATTTTGGAGTGGCAACCGTGCTCAAGAGTACTCTAATTTAAGACTCTTAAAAATTTTTAATTCCAAATAGTTTTAAAATAATACTAAAGCGCTCTCTCTATAGCGCTCTCTCTCATTATAATGTTTTAGGTACTATTTGTTTAAAAACAAAGCCAGAAAAGTATTAAACTAATAACTTTTTAGCATTAAATTAAGTCCGGTGGTTTGTTCTTCAGAGCACGCGGTTCGTCGCTATCATTTAGAACAAAGATGTAATTTGACGCTGGCAAGCATAAGTACTCGATGGCCTGAGAGAATCTTCCACTGAATTCCTCTCTCTCTTAATTAGAACAAATATGGTATTAATTTAATACTTTTCGGCGTTGTTATATATAAACACCAAAATGGTATTAAAGTTAGATTTTTCTTTATACTGTGTAAGTGATTCTTAAAATCGAACACTTCACCTCGTTTTTTACGTAGTACTAATGGAGAGGTTATAGTTTCTCCTTCTTATTGTTTCCGTTTTGCTGCTTGGATACAGTTTTTGCTAATGTAAATACTTCGGCACTTTAACAGAAGTTACTGAATTTATACTTCACTAATCGATTCACCTCCCGAAACGGACTTATTACATATAAAACACAAATGAGTCATAGTTCTTGAAATTTTACGTCCGTGGTTACCAATATAAGGTTCAAACTGAAATACGGTCGGGGGTCGTAACTCTGACATACAATTAATCATCTGTCCCTACTATAATTTGGCGTAGTGGAATGATTTTAGGTTAGGTTAGGTTCAAGTGGCTGCCGCAGAGGCACACTTAGGCCAGTTGTGAAAGGCCCGTTGTCATACCACCAACACAAGGAAAGACAGTTCCGGGACCTGGCCATATGGAAAATCCCTGAGTTGTTGGGATTTTCCACATAGCAGAATCCCGCGACTGACACTCCTAAACCTACACCGTTACTCCTACTCGAACCACTTAGATGACTTTATGAAGGTCATCAAGTCCTTTATGTCCAGTTCCGCGATCTGGCTTAGGCTATCCAGGAAGGGAACTCCCAAAAAGCGCGTTCTTGCGCCGCTTAAAGCCGGGCAGTTGCAGGTGAGGTGCTTCACCATTTCCACTTCCTCCTCATCTTCGCAGCTCCTTTTCACCCAACGATTTTTCAATGATAGAGACTAGGCTGTGAATCGCAGTTTCTGTTGATTTACCCTTGGTGTAAGCATGCTGATAGCTGGAGATAAGGTTGCTATCAATAATAGTGGAGATTATCCTCTCGAAAGTTTTGAGTGCAAAGGACGAGAGGCTGATGGGTCTGTAGAACTTTGCTGATGTCTCCAGCGTGTTAATGAGTTGCGCGGGAATAATCCCGTCCGGTCTGGCAGCCTTAAACGGTTCAAACTTCGTAACTGCCTGCCTTACCCCTTCCTCCGTGATGGGTGTATTTAGTGTCAGCCTTGTTGTAGGTGCTGACGGTGCAATATGCAAGTTACGCGGAAAATGTGTGTTCAAGAGCAGCTCAAGTGTTTCCCCTTCCGTGCTGGTCCAGGATCCGTAAGGCTTCTTCAAATATCTAATGGCTGTTTGAGTTTTCGAGAGAACTCGTCTAAGTCTCGCTGTGTTGTCAACCTTTTCGACCCCAGTGCAGAAATTCCTCCACGAAGTTCTCTTTGCCTGTCTCAGGGCTTTTTTGTAGGCCCTTAGTTTAACTTTGTATTCGACCCATTGAGGCTCCGTGTCGCCTTATTAAATTTCTTCCTGCAGGTTTTACGGAGCGAGTGCAGGTGGACAAGCTTGTTCTAGGGCATTTGAGAGCGCCGTGGTGTATGTCGGTACCAGGTCCTCCAGCTCCTCAACCGATGACGGGGCTTGTGGGGGTAGTACTGGTAGGTCTCTGGCTAAAATTTCATTGTGTAGCTGCCAGTTGGTATTGCGTGGATTGCGTTTCATAATAGGTTCCTCTACACGAAGTCCAACACTATTTCTATATATCGGTGGTCGGAGAATGAGTGTTCTTCAAGAACACGCCATTTTCTGACCCACTCATAAGCGCCTTCACCACAAATAGCGAGATCTATGACCTCCCTACGGGTTTTAGTGATTAAAGTAGGCTCCCTACCCACGTTGCAAACTACCAGGTTGGTTGTTAATAGGTAGTCAAACAGAGACTCGCCCCTGCCATTGATATCGGAGCTTCCTGTTGTTGTTGTTGTTGTAACAAAGTGTAGCCCTGCCCAGCGTGTACTTTTCCTTAACCTAAATTGTCATCAATTTCTTCTAACGGGAGTCCTAGGAAACTTGCAGTTTCGACAGGGTTGGACCAGAGGGAGATGGGTGTTAGAAGAGTGGGCTCCGAAGAGCAGGTAAATAAATGGTTTGTATTATGGGGTGACGAGCCGCATGCCGGACACTCATTCGGCACGTCAGGGTCTAGTCTGGATAAGTAGGAGTTTAACCTGCTACAGTATCCAGAGCGTAATTGAGCCAGAGTGACCCTTGCCTCTCGAGGAAGATCACGTTCCTCAGACGCAACGCGAGGTGGTTTGGCGTGCAAAACGGCGTTCAGTGGACAGAGCGAGACATAGGACGCAACGGACGTGTCATGGATGTGCTTCAGGGCCTGCGTATGTACCTTTGGATCAAACGGTGAAAGTGTGAGGTGCCGGATCTCATCAAAATGCTCACGTAGATGCGCCCTTACGGTCCTAGGAGGTGGCTCATACTCAAGCAGTAGTCTGTTGGGATGTTGTGGTTTGCAACAGTTCAACAGGTACTGCCTGTTTTGCATTTCATTGTGCTCCAAAACTGGGAGCATTTCCACCTCATGATGTAAATGATGTTCTGGAGACATAAGGACGCATCCCGTGGCGGTTCTGAGTGCGGTGTTTTGGCAGGCCTGAAGTCTTTTCCAATGAACCTCACCAAGCCCAGGCGACCATATCGGCGACGCGTAATTCAGGATCGGCCGACCAATTGCTTTATAGGTTGCCAGCAACGTTTCTTTGTCTTTACCCCAAGTGCTGCCGGCTAGCGACTTGAGAATTTTGTTGCGGCTTTGTAGCTTAGAGACAATTGCGGTTGAATGAGCAGCGAATTTGTGCATGGGGTCGAAAGTTACCCCTAAGATTTTGGGGTGGGAGACAGTAGGTAATTTTTGGTCGCCTACGTAGATTTCTAACTCCATGCCAACTTGCGCCGTCCAAGTCGTGAATAGTGTCGCCGAGGACTTCGTTGGCGACAATGTCAGGTTCCGAGCAGTGAAAAACTCAAGAGAGGGGAGATAACCATTGATCCTGGAGCACAGCTCATCATTGGGCCTGCTGAGAATTAGCGTCCGCTCCTATAATAAGATGACCCGTACAAAAATTTGACACCAGATCTCTCACCTCCCTTTGTGGTGGAGGTTCTTTGACGTCGTAGGGCATATAGACCGGCAGTGGTAATGCCACCATTGGTATAGTTAGGTAGAAGAAAGGTGTTGAGGTCAGTCTTAACCAAAATACAGGAGCTGACTTTGCCCTCCTCGCTGGCTTGGATGAGCTTGAAACCCTTAGTTCCCAATCCGCAGATCCTCGAGCTGTTGACCCAGGGTTCTTGGATGAGGACCACATCCACGTCGCCTTTAGAAAGACGACTACTTAAAGCAGCCAAGGCTACTTCAGATTTGTGCAGGTTTATTTGAAGCACCATCAATATAAGAGCGATCAGACTTCCCTGCCGTCCCCATATCGTCGAGGTCTGCCCTGTCCCGAAGGCTGTCTCTCAACGACGAGTTCAGAGCAACTGCGCGATTTGGCGTAGCGGGAGCCCTGCTGCCTGAGGCTTCCGAGATATTTTGCTCAGGATGGCCAGCCTAGAATCAAGGAGAGAGTGGGGGGAAAGTGTGTCGTCCGCCGCGGCAGAGCCCCATACCGCGGTAAGGCCATAGTTACTCTCCGAGGCGGTCTGGTATCAGAGAGGCTCCGTTCGATTACAGCCACGATTTGCCTCCCGGCTGCAAACGTCCAATGGACACGTGGTCGCATAACACCCTGGATTGGGAGGGGAAAGATCTTTGTCGTCGCGCCATAGAGGCTAGGCTTCTCTCGTGATGTAGTACCGGGCGGCGCTATGATCATAAGGGCAGCATAGCCCTGTGGCTATCGACCTCGTACCACGGCAAGGTGTCCACCCTTCACGAGGGAAATGGAATGATTTTAAAATTAACGGGTTTCAAAGAAGATGGACTGCTATTAGTATTTTTGAATAGATATACATTTAATGCATGAGGAAGATGATAAAATATAATATTGTAGTTGATAAGAACTGAAAAATATTTATAATCATTGATTTATCGATAGTTCATCAACTATATAGTATATATAGCAGCGGTTGAACTGAAGTGATGCTGGGACCGCGCACTCTCCGCCCTCTATCTCGAAAACGGTTTACCCTTTGAAAAATTGTTTAGAGAGTTTTATGATCCACATTATTGATAATAAGTACAAATAGCAAAAAACCCGTAGGAAATGAGATATTTGCAAAAAAAAAAAGCGCAAAATCCCGATTTTTGTGACCTTTGACCTTGAAATTCACTAGTTGCTCACACCCTACCATATGTAGGTTTTGAGACAACTTTTAGGGTGTCAATATAAAAGTATTTGCAGACTTACAGCTGGGTATATCGAATTCCGAGATTTTGGCCAATTGTATGCTAATTTGACTGGACACAGGACGCGAGAGCGAGAGTGGAAGAGGCGACACGCATGTTTGCAAATGTGACCCAAAGAGGAGATGACAATAGATAAACGCTTCGAGAACAGGGTTGCACAAATAACCCCGAAATGTGTAGACATTTCTTGGTGATGAAGCTGACGCTCTGCTAGGGTATACAAAGCGGCATATCTACCGCACAATCAATCAGTTTATTTTCAAGTGTTGTACAGTGAAGTACTGAACAGTCAATTGACTTGCGATATTTTACTACGGTTTTAGTAGTGAAAAAAGCATACTATTAATTAGCAGCCCAATCCTTAATATTCCCATATGAGTTCATTTCCCAAAAATTTGTTTCTCCCAAAAACGAATTTTCCCAATTCCGAACTCCTTAGGTGAAGATTTTTCCAAAAAATTTTGGGAACACTAATTCGAACTTCGAATCAGCAGTTTCGAACAAATTCGAAATTTCTCGTTAATGTAGAAATTTAATCAAATGTAGGAAAACAATTAGTTTATCATATTAAAAATTAACTAATTTAAGTCCCGTTTACATTGCTCGATTTTTCGTTCAATTTCATGTTGATTCTGAAAATTGACTCATGTCAACGAGTCTTGCAAAATTGCATGCAACAAAGTTGGTAGCCAGACGACTTTTGTTCAACTCATCATTCAACTTGTGTACAACCTTGCATTTGTTTACGAATATAAAATTGTAATATATTTTTCACAAAATTTTTCATCAATGAAATTGTAGCAATTTTAATTGGCATGAATTCGCCTAGACCTTTTTTTCTTGATCAGTACCAACACCCAGAGTAAAACCTGTGCGTTCCATCCCATTCAACTCGAAAAGTCCACAAGACGCTCCGTTCGTACTCGCTGCGAGGTGCGCTTATAAGGTATACCTACGTATTTAGGACTCTTTAAAGGTGCGTTTATCAGATAATGAAAAAAGTGTTCCTTCATGAAACACTCCTGGGAAGGACTCCTCTATTCAAATCCGTAGACGCTTCAATTAGGATTCCTTCAAGATAGTTTTGACGGAGTCCCTTTTCGCTCCTTTTGAGCGCTCCATACTTTGTTGGATTTGTTTCGTAAAGCATTTCCTAGCTAGGATGTCCGATAATTTTATACCCGCTTGCCTAGATCTCAATTCCGTTGTTGTTGTAAGGAAATTTTGCCCTACCTAGAAGTAATGCTTATTGCCCCTAAATTGCCACCTTTTAATAGAATTCCAAGGAAACAAACAGTTTCAATATCGTTAGGGCAGAGTGTCTACCTGTCTATAAACCCATGAATCAAAAGGGGTGGTTTTATAATGCCGTTGTTGTGAAAAAAAATCAATAAATAAAAATATAATTTTTTCTATTTTCATTTAATTTTTTTTTTTTTTTAAACAACCGTCAAATAGTTTTCAAAAAATTTTATTCATGTTGTTAACGGGTGGTCAACTTAATTTGGAATCAACGGCACATGCGACGAAAATTGATTCCAAAATTGAACAATGTTTAAATAAAATAAAGTAACTGCTAGTGTTTTATCAAAACATTTGCGCCGATTGCCATGCAAATTTCTTGGCCAGAGCAGATTCTCCTGAAACGGTGGTGGATGTCCACAGGACACTTGGAATTCTTCTCGCTACCTGATACCAACTGCTGGCAGATTCAAAATCACCAACCCAACAATAGTTTCCTTCAAACTTGTGTGGCTCTTTGCAGTAGACGCCCTAGATAGTCTTATGGTTTGCGACGGTTCAGCATTGCAGCTTTCTCCCAATCTGTTTCGACGACCTGCATATTGGCCAACACGATGAGTGTGCTCCCGGCTGTAGCTCGCGCCTCGATGTGCAATACCTCACACATGCTCAGAGTTCGCAAATAGTAATGTATAGACTAATACGTTTGTTGCGTCATGTTTTTAAGCTGTGCAGCCCACAACGTCGGCGGGTTCTAGATCGTCTTCCTCTGGAGAGCGGCGATGAAGGCCGTTACTGTAACCTAGGAAAGCGCATTTGTCTCTTAAACCCAGAGTGACCATTGCCTACTCTTCTCACCTAAGGATCATGTAATTTAATTGTGACGATTACAAGTACATGCAAGCAATTTTATCTTCTTGAAACGGCTCGTTTCCTCGGGCTTCTGTTAGATGATATTGATGACATTTTGGGCTAAGAAGAGTTCAAGATTGGACAGACTACGCATTGTTTATTCAAAAACAATAGGTGTCGTGGCGTCTTTGGCCGGTTGTCGCCGCCAGACGGTCAGCGGAATGGCTAGGCTTCTCCAAGACAAATCTCTTCATGATGATTGTGGGGAGCCTTTTTTATATAATTTTTTTTTTTTTTTTTTTTTGCTTTTGCTAACTTCAGATTTTTAGTTTTTTGAAATTTTGAGTAAACATTTTTTTTTGTATACTTTTTGGTAAATTATTTATTTTTTTTTTGTTTTTTGCTAACATGAGATTTTTAATTTTTTGGTTTTAATTTTTTTAAATTTTGAGTTAACAAATTTTTTCGTTTGTAACTTTTTTTATTAAATTTTTTTTGTTTTTTTTTTGCTTTTGCTAACTTTAGATTTTTATTTTTTTAAAATTTTGATAAAAAAAATTTTGTTTTGTATATTTTTTGGTACACGTTACATTCATATTGACCTGATCCATGGCTATTACATCCATACGGAACGTGTAGTATGCCATCCAACCTAATCTAATTTACCCACGTTACAAATGGATCGCGATCCGTAGATGGTCACTATAAAAGTCGATAACAAAAAATAACACGGCTTCTTATTGACATTATGCAGCTTCAAAGGCGAATAATTCTAAGCAAATCGAGTCGTAATTTTTTTTTTTTTCAAAAAATTATATTGGTCTTCTTTTTAAGAAAGGTGAAAAAAAATGACTGTAATTTTTTCAGATTTTTATATTAAAGTCTAGAGGTCTATCATCGCTAGTTTAGATTTTACAGACTTAACCTCCAATTTGGTATAAAAACGACAAATCATTGTTGAAAAACGCCATTTAGCTGAACATATTTTTGTAGGAAATTGAATTCCCTACAAAAGCTGCCTAGACTGAAATTTGGTTTGAAAATTTGCGAAACATGAAAAAATCAACATCGAATGAAGCTAAATACATATTCTTAAGATAACTCGGATGCTGAATCCGAATTCGATATCAGAATTAACCAACGGGCCCGAAAAAAGTCCAATATTATTTTGTGATGGTTTTGTTAGGTAAGAGAAGAACTGCCACCTGTTAGGCTAATTCGGATCACGGATTTGGATTTAGCTCTCAAAAATTGAGTTCACAGATCCGTCAATTTTTTTTTTTTTTGTGGCTGCGCCATTTGAAGACTGTAGAACTGCACGCACGCAGAGAAAGCCTATATTAAGCAAACATATGTTTCAACGTATATGAGAAATGTATATTTTTTTTATATAATATCAATACACAGAGCCAAAAAGTTCACCTATAATCAAAGAGATCGACGTCTAAAAAAGCTTTTTGGCCGGGGAGACCGAGTGGGGACAAATTTGAAGAAATTTGTGCTAGAAAATCTTTTTGATTTTAGCTTGAATTTCTTCTCAAATTTATTGAAAAGGAAATCGGCCAAAAAGAAGGAGTTAGCTTCTTATTTATGAATTTTTTATGTACTTTTGTCAAAAACGTTCAATTGTTAGAAGAAATCTGCTTGTTTTTATGATATATGAGAACATCCTCTTAATTTAACTATATTGAATTTATTGAAAAGGAAAACTATTTATTTTTAAAAGATCCCTTATTAATTCAAATTTTGCTATTAACGTCTCAACATATGTACATACATCATATGTACATAAAAGTATACCTTCTTCAAATGTGTAATTCGACGCTACCAAGCACAAGTACCCGATATCATCATGGTAGAGATCTCCGTTCAGCAGGTAATAATTCTTAGTTCGATTCGCGGTGAAGGCAATAAGTCAAGTGGACATGTGGTGAGGCAAAAAGAACAAAGGTGTAATTAGACGTTGGCAAGTTAAGTATACGATGGCATGGTAGTGTAGATTAGACTAGACAGACATCTGGGTTGAGCGTTTTTTTTTTTTTTTAATTTGAAATATTAAAAAGAAAATCCTTTTAACATTATGTGATTATCTACTCAGTTTATTAAAAGGAAACACCCAGTCATAATAAGACGGGCAGCTTATTGGAAAAATATCATAGAGAAATCCTTCTGATTTAGAGGGCATTTTATGTGACTTTTTGCTCTGTGTAAGCCAAATTTAGTAAAAAAAATTGGATCAAAAACACCAAAAAAATACGGAAATGTGAAAAAGTAACTTTACTAAAAAACGTTGTTTAACCTTTTTTGTAGCCCACTCAATTTCCTTTAAGAATCTGTATCTATTTTGTTGTACATGGATATTTGCATTTTTGACAATTTTTGAATGAAAAAATGGGAAATCGAAAAAAAACATGCTAATTTTTGTAGCTAGAATACTAGAAAACAGCTAATCTGAGAAAATTTTGGTCAGTACAAATTTTGTAGGGAATTCGATTTCCTTCAAAAATATGTTCAGGTAAATTGTGTTTAACAACAATGGTTTGTCGTTTTTATACCAAATATGAGGTAAAGTCTGTAAAACCTAAACTAGCGATGATAGACCTCTAGACTTTAATTTAAAAATCTGAAAAAATTACAGTAATTTTTTTTTCATCTTTCTTAAAATGAAAATCAATATAATTTTTGAAAAAAAAACGAAATTTTGAATTTTTGGCCCTGTCTAATGTATATGTGTATAATTATCTCTTTTAAATGTTTTCCTTGCGCTACTCCTGACTGGCGCTATAAAATAATTTTGTAAATAGTTGTGCTAGGAAAATACTAAAAGGAAAAAAATAAAAACCACCCCAAACATTTTCTTCTGGCTGCGCCCCTGATCAGATGTGTCCATTGCTCTGTTAAAAACATCCTCAATATTAGCATCTCTGTTGTGCTTCCTGCTATGAGCCCGCCTGCAATTCTTGTAGTCCTTATTTCGGGCTTCAGAAGCTTCTTCCCCTAAAACACCACCAGGTAGTATACTTGTACTAATAATATCAGCACCATGCAGAAGAAGTTTATGCAATGTTGATGGCAGTGGGTACCAAGGATAGTCATTTACATATTTCTGAGCAGCAGAGTCACAGGCGCTTTGAAATTTCATAGGATCTACTGGAAGATGAATTGAAATTGCCATCAAAATTGTCTTTATTCTTTCAATAATTCAAAGTATAAATGAAAATAATGAATGTGAATTTGAATCGACTCGACTAAAATTGCTCAAACGGGAGTAGCTCCAGTAAAAAAAAAAAATTAACAAATATGAGCAAAATTGAGCAAGATCATCGTAAAGTATATTAAATGTTGAATATATTTTATGTTAAGCGTTTGTGATAGGAGGTGGTACGTAGGAGTACAGGCAAACGACATGGAGCACACCTCATACAAAATAAACATTTTGATCAATAAAATACGCTAAAATTTATTAATAGGGACTTCTTTAAATCGCTTTTTACTATTTTTATCGTAATGAACAGTGTTAATAAGAAAAAGAAGAGAAACGTTAAATATTTACTATTTTAGGCAATGAAAAATACAGTTGCAATATACCTCCCATCTGTAAATTTTAAATGCAACGCTCTTAATCAGATTGAAATTGTGACCTTAATAACTAAGCAATTGCTATAATATTTTACGAACAGTTGCCTTAGTTATTATATATTTTGGCTAATAACACGAACAATTAAAATTCCAACATGGACTTTTGGCCGTTTTTGACCCCTTCCTGGGCCACTGTGGATTGGTAGGTAGTAGGGATTCCCTTGATTTCACAAGTTAGTTCTGCTAGTTTTTCGGTTTCTATGGGAGCTAGGAGTTACCCCGTTAGCGTGCTATATAGAAAACATTTTCCTCACATACATTCATGCCTAAGGCTGTGTGCCAAACGGTTTAAAAAAAGCAAATTTTGACAGAAAGATGTTAAATTCTGACAGTTATCGTGGTGAATATGAACGTTAGAATTTGCCCTAGCCCTGGGGGCTAGGTCAAATTTTGACAATCAATAATGTGAGCACAGGGATGCATGTGCTGTTGACATTCATATTATTTCACATAAATTTATGTTCACATGCGTTATTTAACACTAAAATATAATATAATGCGAATAATACGCAATATAAATGCATGAAAAACACGTAAAATGAGAATTGATTCACAAAGCATCTGCTTTTGCACGTGCTTTTTCCATACGTCAAAATTTACTACTGTCATAATTTAACGTTTCGTTTGGCACAGCAAAATGGCAAATATTCGTTCACCATAGGAAATTTGTTCACCTTATTTTACTCTGACGAAAAATGTTTTCAATTAGCACACAGCCTAACTAAAAAAAAACGAAAACTGGACTTATACCACTTTTGCTTTAAACAGCTCATATGTAAGTCGTAATTAATCAAATACGTACGTATATTTGGCTAGTACAAACAACTTAGATATGTTTAAAGTTCCTGAATAGTAACTTTGAGTACAAATTTAATGTTAATTTTCGTTCGTTATAAAAATTACTGCCTTAATAAATACATACATACATACTTAAATGAATTACTATAATTTAATTTACTTTATTACATAGATATGGGGTGCCATTTTTAGCAAAAAATAATTCGGGACAATACCGGGATCTCGGGATTGAACTTTCAAATCCCGAGAGGCTATAAATCCCGGAAATTGGAATACGTAGGTAGGTAGGTATACACGTCGTAAGACTCCATTAATAGCATTGTGTATCAGTACAAGTGTGGAATCTTCTGCATAGACGTCAAATTTTCAAAGTGAGTTTAACACCTGATGATCAGAGTTGCTTTTTTGGAAAATAGTATCATTTAGCGCCGAGTTGCATTCGATTGCGTAAAAAAATTAGTAGTAAATAAAGGGGTAATAGTTCTCTAAATTTATAAAATAAGGTGAAAAATAATAGTTGAAAACTTCTTAAGTCTGGTTTTCAGTAGGTCAAATTTTGAAAATTTCTATCGACTTTATCGAAATAAGGCTGTGTGCTAATTGAAAACATTTTTCGTCAGAGTAAAATGAGGTGGACAAATTTCCTATGGTGAACGAATATTTGCCATTTTGCTGTGCCAAACGAAACGTTAAATTATGACAGTAGTAAATTTTGACGTATGGAAAAAGCACGTGCAAAAGCAGATGCTTTGTGAATCAATTCTCATTTTACGTGTTTTTCATGCATTTATATTGCGTATTATTCGCATTATATTATATTTTAGTGTTAAATAACGCATCTGAACATAAATTTATGTGAAATAATATGAATGTTAACAGCACATGCATCCCTGTGCTCACATTATTGATTGTCAAAATTTGACCTAGCCCCCAGGGCTAGGGCAAATTCTGACGTTCATATTGACCACGATAACTGTCAGAATTTAACATCTTTCTGTCAAAATTTGCTTTTTTAAACCGTTTGGCACACAGCCTAAGCGGTAATTGTCCACTTTAGCTGTCAACTGCCAATAAATTAGCTAAAATTATGGAAGGTGACACGAAATACGGGGTTTGGCCTCAGGATCACGAATCCGGTAGTGAGCAGTGAAAAGTTATGGTCGAAAAACCGAAAATTGACCCGGGTTCGATACCAAAATTGGGGCGGAATCCATGGTATTTATGTGCAGAACATAATGAGCTGGCAGCCTTCGGCCGCGCTTATAAAAAAATAACCTGGGCTACGCCATCCCAAGTCCGGGGTGTTGCCTGAACCGTGCCACGGTACGCACTTTTTTGGACGTTTTAGTCGCAGTCTAATGTAAATACAACAACCAAATGAAATCTTGAAACTTGGATTGCAAATATCTCCTCAGAGAAGCAAAATATTAAAAAAGCGCTTCCGGATTCGTGATCCTGAGTCCAAACTCCGCCTTTCGAGCCCTCCTTCCCATAATTTTAGCTAATTTATTAGCAGTTGACAGCTAAAGTAGACAATTACCAAATAAGCAACCGAATCTCGCCCTCGTGAAGGGTGGATACCTTGCCGCGGTACGAGGGCTTAAGTCGATAGCCACAGGGCTACGCTGCCCTTGTGATCATAGCTCCGTACGGCACTTCATCACGAGAGCAGCCTAGCCTCTCTGGCGCGACGACAAAGATCTTCCCCCTCCCAATCCAGGGTGTTATGCGAAACCGTGCCCATTGGACGTTTGCAGCCGGGAGGCAAACCGTGGCTGTATTTGAACGGAGCCTCTCTGATACCGGGTCGCCTCAGAGAGTAAGCATGGCCTTACCGCGGTACGGGGCTCTGCCGCGGCGGACGACACATTTTCCCCTACTCTTCCCTTGACCCTAAGCTGGCCTTGTCCGGCGACGGGTCGTACGAACAAGATGAACTCAAATAACCCAAATAAAAACGATAAAACTAAAAAACAAACAACGCCAAATTTCACTCCTCAGCAAAGGAGAGCTATGGAGGAACAGGCGAGAAAGCAACAACAACGCCGGAGGACAACCTCCGTTCCACAATCAAGGGGGGGATCGATAGCGATGGCAACTACGAGTCGGTCAACCAACCCTCTATCGACTAAGATTGACTTGATGGGAGCTAGCACCAGTGCGGTTGCCAACGCAACTAAGCGGACAACGGCGGATGCTAAACTCCCATCAACCGCTGATATGAAAACCAGTATCTTTACGTCTGTGGCAGCGGTCTCACGACCTGGCCTCGGAGTTTCGAAGGAGAAGGAAGCTGCAACTGAGATTTCGGCAAGGAGAGCGACCGCGATGGCAACTACGGGTCCGCACTCCCAGGAGACATCTCCCCGCCGCTTCACATACCACGAGAAAAGATTGGCTGCAAAGATCCTGAAGAGGTATGAAGGGGTACCGCAGGAATCGCTGTCGCCGAATTCCAGTAAATCGGTAGAGCTAGCGAAAGCTGTAATACCGGATTTCCAAAATTCGTACATGCCAAAGAGGTTAAAAGTTAACCCTTTCAAGCGCCAGAGATCGGACCTGGAGTTAAATCCCCCTCCCAAGCGGCATCAGAAGACCCCTGGAGCGGGCAAACTAAGCTTTGCTGAGGTAACCAAGGACAGGATCCTTATAGGCGTCCTTGACCGAGGCAATGACCGTCTGGCCATCCCTAAGGACCGGTGGCGTTACGTGCGAAATGAACTCGGCAATATTCTTCTCAATGTTGCTCCAGAGTTTCCGGGTAGTTCGGCGCGAGCAACGGATGCGGGTTGGCACCAGGGTCAGATTAAATTACTCGCATGCGAGGATGCAAAAACCGTAGCACTGTACAAGGCAGCAGCTGCTAAGCTGGGTGAAGTCTACAAGGGCGCAAAGATAGAGGTCGTCGACTGGAAGGACATTCCAGCTCGTCCAAGGGCAAGGGCGTGGATTCCGGCCATCCCTGACGAACCCGAGAGAATTCTCGGGATGCTACGGCTAATGAATCCGTCCCTGCCAACGCATGACTGGAGTGTCAATCTGGTCGGGGATGCGGTAGGGCCCGACAGACAGGTGGTGTTCACCATGAATAAAGAGTCAATCGAGCCCCTCAAAAGGTGCAATGGCCTAGTACATTACAGCGTAGGCCAGATCGTTATCCACGTATATCGTGGTGATGCTCAGCGCGCTTCCTTCTCGGCTGCTCCGGGGGAACCGGAAAACGAATTACCAGAAGAGGAAGCGGAGGATTCCGATGCGGAAAGCATGTTATCCGCCACGTCCCTTGGCGATAGTGCTGTGAAGAACTCGGAGATGGAGGACAGCCTACAGGACGAGGAAGCCCTCGACGTCACGGTGGTAGTAGCCAACGCTGAGCGATTAACATCTAACGCTACAGACAGCAAGACACCTGCAACGCCATATCGGGCAGTTAATCGGAACAACTCGTCGTTGATAGGCAACCTCCGGGATGGGGCAAACCTCGACGATATGGGGACGGCAGGGAAGTCTGTGCGCTCTCATGTTGGTGGTGCTTCAGATTAATCTGCACAAATGTAAAGTAGCTTCGGCTGCTTTAAGTAGTCGTCTTTCTAAAGGCGACGTGGATGTGGTCCTCATCCAAGAACCCTGGGTCAATAGCTCGAGAATCTGCGGATTGGGGACTAAGGGCTTCAAGCTCATTCGAGCCAGCGAGGAGAGCAAAGTCAGAACGTGTATTCTGGTCAAGTCTGAGTTGAACTCCTTTCTCCTACCTAATTACACCAATGGGGATATTAGCGCTATCAGTCTAACGGTCGACAGCACCCGCCTGACGGTGGCTTCGGTCTATATGCCCTACGACGTCGAAGAACCCCCACCACAAACGGAGGTGAAAGACCTGGTGTCAAATTTCTGCACGGGTAATCTTATTATTGGAGCGGACGCTAATGCTCACCATGTCCAATGGGGGAGCTCCGACATCAATGCCAGGGGCGAGTCTCTGTTAGATGACCTCTTAACAACCAACCTGGTGATTTGCAACGTGGGTAATGAGCCTACTTTTATCACTAAGACCCGCAGGGAGGTCATAGACCTCACTATCTGTAGTGAAGGCGCTTATGAGTGGGTCAGAAAATGGCGGGTTCTGGAAGAACATTCTTTCTCCGACCACCGTTACATAGAAATGGTTTTAGACTTTATGGTAGAACAACCAATCATGAAGCGCAATCCACGTAACACTGATTGGCAGTTACACAATGAAATATTAGACAGAGACCTACCAGTACTGCCCTCACAAGCCCCCTCATCAGTAGAGGAGCTGGAGGATCTTGTTACTACATTTACATCGGCGCTCTCAAATGCTCTAGGACAGGCTTGTCCAGTGCCAAAACCACGCGGTAAACACAGGCCACATTGGTGGTCCTACGATTTGGACTCGCTCCGAATACCATGCCGGAAACAATTTAACAAGGCCAAGAGCTTCGGCTCTGAGCCTCATTGGCACGAATATAAAGCTAAACTAAGGGCCTACAAAAAAGCTCTGAGACAGGCGAAGAGAACCTCGTGGAGAAATTTCTGCACTGGCGTCGAAAAGGTCGACGACACAGCGAGACTTAGAAGAGTCCTCTCGAAAAGTCAAACAACCATCAGCTATCTGCGAAAACCTGACGGATCCTGGACCAACACGGAAGAGGAAACCCTTGAGCTGCTCTTGAATACACATTTTCCAGGGAATCTGCATGATGCACCACTAGCACCTGCAACAAACCTGGCAGTAAATATACCCATCACTGAGGAAAGAGTAAGGTGGGCAGTTAAGAGCTTTGAACCGTATAAGGCTGCCGGGCCGGACGGGATTATCCCCGCGCAACTTATAAACACGTTGGAGACATCAGCTAAATGGCTGGTATTTCTCTTCACAGCCTGCCTGGCTCTCAACCACATTCCGGGCTCCTGGAGAAACGCCACGGTAGTGTTTATCCCTAAGGCTGGGAAGGCATCCCACTACGAGCCAAAAGACTACAGACCGATCAGTCTCTCGTCCTTTGTACTAAAAACCTTTGAGAGGATACTAAGCGACTACCTCTTAACAACTATTGATAGCAACCTTATCTCTAGCTATCAGCATGCATACACCAAGGGTAAATCAACAGAAACCGCTCTGCACAGCCTAGTGTCTGTCATTGAGAAATCGCTGTGTGAAAAGGACTACTGCCTCGTGGCCCTCCTAGACATTGAGGGGGCTTTCAACAATATAAGCCCGGAGGCTATCAACTCCGCTCTAACTAATCTGGGCGTAGATAGACCTCTAACTGATTTAATTGACCAACTTTTAAGGGGAAGGAAAATAGCTTCTTCACTTGGTACGGTTGAGTTATCACGTTATGTCACAAGGGGAACACCCCAGGGTGGTGTTCTTTCCCCGCTTTTATGGAACCTCACAGTCAACTCGTTGCTACGTGACACAAGCTGGGGGGGCGGGAAGATAGTGGCATACGCAGACGATTTAGCTATTGCATTCAGAGGCAAGTTCCCACAAACTCTGTGTGACCTGATGCAAGTAGCACTGCGAGAAGTTTCGACGTGGTCCTCTCCCTGCGGACTTAGTATCAACCCAGGGAAGGTGGAACTTGTCCTCTTCACCAACCGGTACAAAATACCGCCACTAAGCCTACCAGAACTAGATGGCACGCGCCTGGACTTGTCGGATAAGGCCAAGTTTCTAGGCATAGTTCTGGACAGGAAATTGAATTGGAAGGAGAATGTTCTTCAGCGCCAGAAGAAAGCTTGCATCGCTCTTTACACATGCAAAAGAGCCATTGGCAAAAAATGGGGGCTCAGCCCTACAGTATGCAGTTGGATCTACACGGCCATCATTCGCCCAATCATGCTTTATGGAGTCGTCGTATGGTGGCCTGCGTTGAGCAAGGCAACATACCTGAATCTGTTGCGGAAAGTCCATAGATCCAATATGATCTGTATAAGCGGTGCGCTAAGGACAACGCCCAACGAAGCCCTCCAGGTCATTCTGGGCATTTTGCCACTTGATCTGGAAGGGTTTCGGTCAGCGGCGGCATCAACTCTGCGCCTAAGAGAAACCTCCAGTTGGGCTGCGGGTACTATTGGACACTCCAGTATTCTGGAATCTTACAGCTTTCTCCCTCTAAGCACAGATCGTTGTGCGATTACTACAGTCGGGGATAGCTGTTTCAAAATAAACATTCCCAGCAGAGAAGACTGGGAGAGGACGGATTGGTGTCCCGAAACAAATGGTGGCACTTCCATATACACCGACGGCTCGGAGTTGGACGGCAGAGTTGGAGGAGGAGTTTATTCAAGGGATTTGGACCTTGAGCTCTCCTTCAGACTACCTGATCATTGTAGGGTCTTCCAGGTGGAAGTCTCGGCAATCCTGGACGCCGCGGCTGGTTAAGCAAACGTGTTATCGGAGAAGATATCGCTATTTTCAGCGATAGCCAAGCGGCCATCAAATCCCTTGGCTCATACACGTTCAACTCTGAACTGACGCTCAGCTGTCGTCGATCTCTTCAGGAGATGGCCCAACAGAACCGCGTAAACCTCATATGGGTCCCGGGACATAGGGACATTGAGGGAAACTGTAAGGCAGACGAGCTTGCCAGGCAGGGCACGACCAAGCAGGTTCTTCAGGATAAAGCTGAAGGAGCACACACTCCGTCAAGCCAACGAAAGATGGCTGCTATCCCCAGGGTGTCGCATATCGAAACAAACCTGGCCAAAATGGGATCTTAAAAGGTCTAGACGCATTTATGCCCTAACTAGGAGGGAAATCTGCATATTGATAGGGGTATTAACCGGTCACTGCCTCATTGGTAGGCATGCAGAAAGGCTAGGTGTGCCCTACCGACGATGCTGCAGGAGTTGCAAAGATGATGAGGAGGAGGAAACAGTGGAGCACCTCATCTGCAACTGTCCGGCTTTAAGCGGCGCGAGAACGCGCTTATTGGGAGTTCCGTTCCTGGATAGCCTAAGCCAGATCGCGGAAATGGACATAAAGGACTTGATGGGCTTCATAAAGTCATCTAAGTGGTTCGAGGAGGAGTAACGGTGTCGGTTTAGGAGTGTCAGTCCCGGGATTCTGCTATGTGGAAAATCCCAACAACTCAGGGATTTTCCATATGGCTGGGTCCCGGGACTGACTTTCCTTGTGTTGGTGGTATCACAGCGGGCCTTTCAAAACTGGCCTAAGTGTGCCTCTGCGGCAGCCACTTGAACCTAACCTAACCTAACCGAATCTCGATAAAGTCGATGAAATTTGACACCTTTTGACCTAATGAAAGCCAGCCTTTAGAGTTGAAATTTATAAAGTTCAGAATTTGTTTGCTACTTCTTAGAATTTGTAAAGATTTAAAAACGTACTGAAAAAGGCAAGAAAAAAAATGAAAACTGCTAACAACATTTCACGACAGGCCAATTGCATTATGCTGGCGAAATTTGATGTTGGGACCTGGCTTAATAAATTAAACACAATCTATCTTAAAAAAATTGTGTTCTGATTTTCGAAGTTCGAACATTAAAATTTTTCCTGCAAATAAATAAAATTTAATCGTTTTAAGTTTTGTATTTTTTTTTTTGCAAAATATAATAAAAGATTCGCTTAAAAATGTTCTTACAAATTGGAATGAAAAAGTTGTGCAACACAGCAACACTTTTTTGCAAACAAGACCCCTGTCTCATTGTTTTACGGTCCTGCACAAAACCCTGGTTTGCAGAAACCACAACAGCAACCCAGATTTTTGACATGGATGTGTGTTTTGATTGACGTTGAAGTGTGTTTTGACATTTCTGTCAAAGCTACATTTCACACTTTATGTTATACACAATGATTAATATGCGCATTTTGTATGGGAAAAAATGTATGGGAAAGGGCGAAAAAAATAGCCACCCCTAAGGGTTAAGTTAGAGTGCTAATTTTTTGCAAGGCTTATTTTCTCCAATACCTATAGTTTCAGGGGGTAAGACCGAAAAAAGAAACAAATTTTTATTATTTGAATCACTAATGTGCATATTAATGTAGTCTTACGACCTGTATACCTACCTACCTAGGTATTACAATTTCCGGGATTTGAAAGTTCAATCCCGAGATCCCGGGATTGTCCCGAATTATTTTTTGCCCCATATCTATGTATCGGAAAAAATGTATGGGAAAGGGCGAAAAAAATATTATAATAATATTATAATAAAATTGTGTATTAAGGAATTTAGTACAATTTTTTTGTACCACAGCTACAAATAGCATATTTGATACATTAATAACGACTTATGTATATACATACGGTGACCATAAATTTTTTTTCAAAAAACAGAACTCTTTTTACTTAAGGCTTGGTCTTGCCTTCACGTGAAAATTTCGGTACCCGGCTATAAACTATTTGGGGTTACAATATTTGGAATAAAATAGTGTTTTTCATGGCGTAATCATCTCTTTGCAGTAAAAAATGTTGCCAACGTCTTCGAAACATTAAAATTGCAATCTTAAATAATTTCAACCAAAGTACATCAATTGAAAGTAATTTTTTTAAGTATACTTTTCATTTTTGTGAATAGTATTTCTTGATGCTGAGAGACATTTTCTCGTTAATTTAAAACTTACCATAACCACGGTTGCCGTTTTGGCCGAAATGTACCATTTTTGGTACGAATTTTTTCCGGTACGTTTTTGCATTTTTGATTTCGATGAAGCACTTGACTGCGTTAAACATGAACTAAATTATTTTAAAAATATTTTGAAAGATTTTAAATTTTCCATAAAGTTTTGAAATTATTGAGCAAACTAACTAAGGGCCACTCATTACATTTGTTAAAAGAGGTTGCCGGCACAAAAAAGCAGAACAAAAACAGAACATTTGCTTAAAAACAGAACATTTCTGTTATTTTCCTTAGAAAACAAAATACGCAGAAAAAGCTCCTTAAAAACAGAACTGTTCTGCCAAAAACAGAACGGATGGTCACCGTATATATACATAAATGACTAAACATTCTTAAGCGATAGTGGCGAAAACTACGTACATGTAGTTATGTTTTTTTTAGTTTTTTATTTAATTAAATTTTTTTCATTTGGTCTACGACAATTGAGGTATGCATAGTAATAATAAAAATTTCACTGTAGATAAAAATAATAAATATAGTTTAAAAAAACTAAAACTCACGCTTTTAGAGTGTAATGAACTAAAAAGTTGAAAATAATTTTAAAACCTCTACACAGTAGTCTTGTGGAAAAAGCGTGGTCCGCTTTGTTCCATAATCTTTGTTTTTTATTTAATTTATTTTTACCTTTTTAGTGCTATATTCTTTAAAAGCGTGTGTCTTCGCTTTTTAACCTATATTTATTTTTTACTTTTTAGTTAAATGTGTTATGAAGTAATCGATAAATATATCAAAGTATACCGCAGTGCAAACGAAACCTCTGGGCCTCCACTTTCGTTTGATACCCACATTGTAGGAAATTTTCAATATTATTGTACAATCTTATTTTGACCGATAACTCAGTTATCGATAAATATGAATGTACATATTGTCAAGACAATCCGAGTTAAAATAGAAAGGCCACTTATTTAAAGGTTCACTGCGTTTTTATTTATATTAATTATATGGAAAAATAGTTATTACAAACACGACTGTCCTCTAGCGCGGTACGATGCAACTCACAAACTACTCTGTCTTCTCTCTTCTTGTCTGTTTCTATTGTCAGTGTTTCTGTTGTCCGTCAGGGTCGCATTTTAAGGTATTCAAATGAAATAAATTTATTACAGAGGTTATTCAAAAATATAACTTGACAGCTCGGCCTATCCTACTTTGACTTCGCCTCGATGTCATCAGAATCATTGTCGCTTTCTAGGATGTCATTTGTGGTGTTGTCATCAATATTAATTGGTGGTACACACCACGGTTTCATTCGATCAGATGAATATATTGAACTGAATCTTCTCTGTTTAATCTGCATACCGTCGATATCTTCAATTAAGTATCTGTCTTTACCAATCACCTTGCTCACAACATATGGACCGCGATAACGTGCGTCCAACTTACGCGATTCACCAGTAGATTGTAGGTCGTTTGCAATTACTACCAGATCATCCACCTTGTACTCAGTGGGAGATTTGTGCTTGTTGTCGAACCGTTTCTTCCACTGTTCTCGTTGTTGTTGTAGTTTAGTATGCGCTTCTTCTCTTCTCTCTGACATAGGGATCTCAACACGATCCTCAATGACCGCTGCTAACAGCTTGTTTCGTATTACGTCTCGAATCTTGAAATCAAATACTAAGTCATTTGGACAGAACCCAGTACTTGAATTTACTTGAGAATTTACGCTGCATTGTAACTTGAGCAGATAGTCGTCCCACTCTTTAGCATGAGCACCGGAAGTTCGCAGAAAATTTAAAATCGTTTGATTGGCCCTCTCCACTTGCCCATTGGAACGAGGAGTTCTAACAGCAGTTTTTATGTGTTGGATATCATGGTCATCACAAAATTTCTCGAACTGTTTGGATGTGTAAGCTGTACCACGATCGCTTACAACTCTCGTTGGCAACCCAAAATATGAGCTAAGCTCAGTCAAAACCTGCAGTACTGGTTGCGTTTTCGTATTTCTTACTGGCTTCACTATTAAATACTTAGTGAATGCGTCGCTTATAGCAATGACATAAGTGTATCCCTTCTTGCTTTTTACAAAGGGACCCAGATGATCGATATGTATCGTACGAAAAGGAATAGGCGTAACGGGTTCGATGTATAACGTACCTTCAGGCTTGCCACCAACTGTTTTATTATAGCAGCACTCTACACACGCTGATATATACTCCTTCACATACTTTCTAATACGCGGAAACCAAAAATGTTGTTTTACCCGCTGGATTGTTTTCTCGAGCCCGAAATGACCCATGTCGTCGTGGCAGGACATGACAATACGCCAACGCACAGCTTTTGGTATAACGAAGAGCAATTTACCACCTTCACGTCGATAAAGTCGATTATTTTCTACCTGATATTCAGTTTTAATTTGCTTTAGTTGGTCCGATTTACGATTACCACGTAACACGTCGATAATTTCTTTGATTTTCGCATCTTGGAGCTGCATGGATAACAGCCAGTCATCCGTCTCCAACGATACCTGCATGATGTTTGCGTTTTCATATATCATTTCGCCCTCTACCGGAGCACGGCTTAATGCATCCACATGACCCATACGAACACCAGGTCTGTGAACACACTCAAAATCGAATTCGGATAAGCGCATCCACCAACGGGCAATGCGCGGAATGAGTTCATTTTTTGTCTTTACGCTACTTATAGCTGCGCAGTCAGTTACAACTCTAAAAGGTTTCCCTAACAGGTATACCCTAAATCGCTGTAAGGCTTCAACTACCGCCATCACCTCTAGCTCGTAACTGTGATAACGAGATTCTGCTGCAGTACACCTTCTACTGAAATACATGACCGCATTCCAGGTTTTACCATCATCATTAGATTGCAAAAACACAGCAGCTACCCCAATTGAGCTGGCGTCAGTATGAACTTCATGTTTTGCGTTGAAGTTGTACAATACTAATACAGGCTCACTCGTCAGAGCTTGTATTAAGGATTTAAATGCATTGGTTTCTATATCACCCCAAATAAAATTACTTACGGCATCCTTTGTGGTCAGTTTGTTCAACGGTCTGGCAATGAGTGCGTAATTCTTCACAAATTTTCTGAAGAATCCTGTGAGACCCAGGAATCTACGTACCTCAGTTGCGTTAGTAGGTATCGGAAAATCACGAATTGCTTTTACCTTATCCTCGCCAGGCGTAATACCACTCGCGTTTACTTTATGACCGAGAAAGTTTATTTCCGTGGCCAAAAATTTACATTTTTCCCGCCGTAAAGTCAAATCTGTTTTTTCGAGCAACGCTAAAAATTCGTAAAGTGTTTCTAGGCCGTCACGCACTGTTACACTCGGTATAATCACATCATCAAGATATGCGATTACTTTCCGCGGTTTCATTTTCTCACACAATCTGTTCATCATGGTCTGGAACACTGCCGGCGCATTCACCAGACCAAACGGCACACGATTATATTCGTAATGTCCATCATTAGTTACAAACGCGGTTAATTTCTTACTGTCTTCATCAACTTCGATTTGATGGTATCCCATATTAAAGTCTAACACCGTGAAATAACGATTACCCGCGAGTATAGCAAAAACTTCCATAAACCATAATTGGCATAGGGAATGGCTGTTTCACTGTAACACGATTCAACTGTCGGTAGTCAACACACATCCTATATTCATTATTTTTCTTTGCAACTACCACTATCGGCGAAGCATATGCCGAATTAGACACTCGAATAATATCTTTTTCTAACAGATCACGGATCATTTCGTTCACTATGGGGCGTTTTGCAAATGGCAACCTATACGGTTTCATATTTATCGGCTGATCCGTCGAAAGTTTAATACACATCTTGCCCATATTAGCTTTTCCCAACGTCGAAAAGCGTTTTTCATATCTACACAAGATCTTATCCAGATCACCATATTTGCCCATATTAGATTTATCTTCAATCACATTTACAGATTTTGTTTTAATTTCATGAACATACAAATTGTCACCATCAATTATGAATTTATTTTCACCTGAACATAGTACATCACGTCCAAGCAAAATATCGTTCTCAATCAAATTGTCATCAACCACTAATAAATGTACACAAACACGCACATTATCAATTTCCATTATGACTTTTATTTTGTCATAGCACTCAAACACTCCGCCTCCAAAACCTTTGAGACGTACATAGCATTTCTCTTGTCCACATTGATTTATTTTCTTCGCCACAGTATTTCGAACAAGCGATCGAGAGCTACCTGTATCAACAAAAGCTTCGATTTCGCTATCATTTATCAAAACTCTTTTCACGGTAAATTTTATTGGCTCATCTTCGATTGCATTGCATTTTTCTGGCTTCAGATTTTTCAGTGTGCAATCTTTTTGCTGGTGGCCTAATTCACCACACTTTCCACATTTTTGTTTTGGTTTCTTTTCTCCACATTCGCGTGATATGTGTCCTGGTTTACGACAATTGTAACAAATAATGTCACCCTGTGTTTTCTTTGCACTTGTCTCACGTTTAATTTTGTTGTTTGTTATTGTTTCTTTAACCGGCGCGGATGTCTTTGTTACATTATACGAGCAATAGTTTATTATCGCATGCAATAAATCATTACACGTCACATACTTTGCTACCGATAGACACTTCTTCATATCTGCATCATTTAACCCGTTTATCACATATTTTATTACAGCTTGGTCATCCACTTTACCTTGGTGACCTTTCGCCAATACCCGATAGTAAAACATTTCCGGAGTTTCGCTTATTTCTCTACGCATGCTCATTAATTCGATATGTACGTCTGCCGAATTAATTATTGCTGGAAACTGATTTATAAAATCATTCACAAAATGCGACCAATTAACATAAACAATTGGTGCAGAATCAATCCAGATTTTTGCAGCACCCTTTAATTTTGCTTGCACTGCAAAGAGGAGTATTTTCTCGTTCCACCCATACACATGTAACAGTTGTTCCACTCTACCAACCAATTGCATTGATGACAACGACTTGTCACTTGGATCGAACGTCGGCAGAACTTTAATAATATCATTTACGTTTCCGAAATTATTCATATATACCCGACTGTCCCAATTTCCACTTTGTGGTACATTACACGACGGCGCGAATATATCATTTGCATATACGTATGTTGGCATCGTATTGCACGGTACACTATTAAACTGCATTGGAGTATACTGAGTATTTTGGTTTTCGTTTTGTTCTCTCTGTCGCTGTGTTCGCTCATACGGGAACGAATATGTATTTGTGTTTGCTCTAAGAGCTGCTGACGCTGAATAATTCTGATTTTCGTTTCGTTGTGTGTATCCCATCTGAGCAAAAGAATAATTTGTTGAATTTGCTCTCTCAGCTGCTGACGTCGAGGTTGCCCACATGTAGTTGTTGCCATGATTTAATGACGTTGCTACAGATGGTTCGGCGAATTGGACATGACGCGGAATTGGCGTCGCTGCTTGCCCCAAATTTAAATCAAACGGTGCTCTGCTTACGCCCAACGGCACGGATTGCTGTGCAACTTGTACAGACATGCTTACAGGTTCACGATTTGCCCTGCTAGACATGGTCTTCTGTCCAATGCAACTAACTGGCGTTGGTGAGGATGTACTTAATGGCGTAACAACCCCACTTGTCTCAACACGCACTGAATGAATAGCGCTTTCCAATTCGTGCAAACGCCGTTCTATACTTTGATTTAGCGCACTTGAAAATATTTCACTCTGCTGGTGCTCATACCACCGCTCGATTAATTTTGCCTTGTTACCTGACGTCGGTAAACCTGCATCCCTCAACTTTTCTCGAAGTTGTACAACACTAAACTTAGCGATTTTCTCCATCTTTTTAATTTTAAATCACGCACACGAATTTGCAGATTTTCTTGAACAATTTTTGCACGCGTACATATGTCTACATATATATGTATGGCTACGCGTTTTCGACCGTCGACTTCTGCGCGCGTGTTACTTTTTCGCTTATTGCTTTTCTATTTTATTTTCACACACTTGGGCTTTTTACATTCGCTTTTTGGACTCTTTGTCCCACTCTGAACTTGTCAAGACAATCCGAGTTAAAATAGAAAGGCCACTATTTAAAGGTTCACTGCGTTTTTATTTATATTAATTATATGGAAAAATAGTTATTACAAACACGACTGTCCTCTAGCGCGGTACGATGCAACTCACAAACTACTCTGTCTTCTCTCTTCTTGTCTGTTTCTATTGTCAGTGTTTCTGTTGTCCGTCAGGGTCGCATTTTAAGGTATTCAAATGAAATAAATTTATTACAGTGGTTATTCAAAAATATAACTTGACAATATGTACAAGTAAAGCTAATGAAAGCGTAGTAAAAAAAATAGCATTATGTGGGAAAAGCATCTTGCGCTCGATATACCAAAATTATGGCACAAAGCGGGCCACGCTTTTTCCACAAGACTACTGTGTAGGGGTTTTAAAATTATTTTCAACTTTTTAGTTCATTACACTCTCAAAAACGGCCAAAAGTCCATGTTGGAATTTTAATTTTTCGTGTTATTAGCCAAAATATATAATAACTAAGGCAACTGTTCGTAAAATATTATAGCAATTGCTTAGTTATTAAGGTCACAATTTCAATCTGATTAAGAGCGTTGCATTTAAAATTTACAGATGGGAGGTATATTGCAACTGTATTTTTAATTGCCTAAAATAGTAAATATTTAACGTTTCTCTTCTTTTTCTTATTAACACTGTTCATTACGATAAAAAATAGTAAAAAGCGATTTAAAGAAGTCCCTATTTATAAATTTTAGCGTATTTTATTGATCAAAATGTTTATTTTTTATGAGGCGTGCTCCATGTCGTTTGCCTGTACTCCTACGTACCACCTCCTATCACAAACGCTTAACATAAAATATATTCAACATTTAATATACTTTACGATGATCTTGCTCAATTTTGCTCATATTTGTTAATTTTTTTTTTTTTACTGGAACTACTCCCGTTTGAACAATTTTAGTCGAGTCGATTCAAATTCACATTCATTATTTTCATTTATACTTTGAATTATTGAAAGAATAAAGACAATTTTGATCGCAATTTCAATTCATCTTCCAGTAGATCCTATGGAATTTCAAAGCGCCTGTGACTCTGCTGCTCAGAAATATGTAAATCACTATCCTTGGTACCCAATGCCATCAACATTGCATAAACTTCTTCTGCATGGTGCTGATATTATTAGTACAAGTATACTACCTGGTGGTGTTTTAGGGGAAGAAGCTTCTGAAGCCCGAAATAAGGACTACAAGAATTTCAAAAAAATTTTCAAAAAAAAAATAAATAATTTACCAAAAAGTATACAAAAAAAAAATGTTTACTCAAAATTTCAAAAAACTAAAAATCTGAAGTTAGCAAAAGCAAAAAAAAAAAAAAAAATTTTATATAAAAAAGGCTCCCCACAATCATCATGAAGAGATTTGTCTTGGAGAAGCCTAGCCATTCCCCTGACCGTCTGGCGGCGACAACCGGCCAAAGACGCCACGACACCTATTGTTTTTGAATAAACAATGCGTAGTCTGTCCAATCGTGAACTCTTCTTAGCCCAAAATGTCATCAATATCATCTAACAGAAGCCCGAGGAAACGAGCCGTTTCAAGAAGATAAAATTGCTTGCATGTACTTGTAATCGTCACAATTAAATTACATGATCCTTAGGTGAGAAGAGTAGGCAATGGTCACTCTGGGGGTAAGAGACAAATGCGCTTTCCTAGGTTATAGTAACGGCCTTCATCGCCGCTCTCCAGAGGAAGACGATCTAGAACCCGCCGACGTTGTGGGCTGCACAGCTTAAAAACATAACGCAACAAACGTATTAGTCTATACATTACTATTTGCAAACTCTGAGCATGTGTGAGGTGTTGGCACATCGAGGCGCGAGCTACAGCCGGGAGCACACTCATCGTGTTGGCCAATATGCAGGTCGTCGAATCAGATTGGGAGAAAGCTGCAATGCTAAACCGTCGCAAACCATAAGACTATCTAGGGCGTCTACTGCAAAGAGCCACACAAGTTTGAAGGAAACTATTGTTGGGTTGGTGATTTTGAATCTGCCAGCAGTTGGTATCAGGTAGCGAAAAGAATTCCAAGTGTCCTGTGGACATTCACCACCGTTTCAGGAGAATCTGCTCTGGCCAAGAAATTTGCATGGCAATCGGCGCAAATGTTTTGATAAAACACTAGCAGTTACTTTATTTTATTTAAATTATTAACAAAATGTGATTAAACATCACTATTTCAGCTAAAGGCCTGTTCACATTGTTCAATTTTGGAATAAATTTTCGTCGCAATAAAATTTTTTGAAAACTATTTGACGGTTGTTTATGTCATTAAAAAAATTAAATGAAAATAGAAAAAATTATATTTTTATTTATTGATTTTTTTTCACAACAACGGCATTATAAAACCACCCCTTTTGATTCATGGGTTTATAGACAGGTAGACACTCTGCCCTAACGATATTGAAACTGTTTGTTTCCTTGGAATTCTATTAAAAGGTGCCAATTTAGGGGCAATAAGCATTACTTCTAGGTAGGGCAAAATTTCCTTACAACAACCACGGAATTGAGATCTAGGCAAGCGGGTATAAAATTATCGGACATCCTAGCTAGGAAATGCTTTACGAAACAAATCCATCAAAGTACGGAGCGCTCAAAAGGAGCGAAAAGGGACTCCGTCAAAACTATCTTGAAGGAATCCTAATTGAAGCGTCTACGGATTTGAATAGAGGAGTCCTTCCCAGGAGTGTTTCATGAAGGAACACTTTTTTCATTATCTGATAAACGCACCTTTAAAGAGTCCTAAATACGTAGGTATACCTTATAAGCGCACCACGCAGCGAGTTCGGACGGAGCGCCTTGTGGACTTTTCGAGTTGAATGGGATGGAACGCACAGGTTTTGCTCTGGGTGTTGGTACTGATCAAGAAAAAAAGGTCTAGGCGAATTCATGCCAATTAAAATTGCTACAATTTCATTGATGAAAAATTTTGTGAAAAATATATTACAATTTTATTTCCAAAATTTTACCTCAAAATCTGACATTCGTAAACAAATGCAAGGTTGTACACAAGTTGAATGATGAGTTGAACAAAAGTCGGCTGGCTACCAACTTTGTTGCATGCAATTTTGCAAGACTCGTTGACATGAGTCAATTTTCAGAATCAACATGAAATTGAACGAAAAATCGAGCAATGTAAACGGGACTTAAATTAGTTAATTTTTAATATGTTAAACTAATTGTTTTCCTAAATTTGATTAGATTTCTACATTAACGAGAAATTTCAAATTTGTTCGAAACTGCTGATTCGAAGTTCGAATTAGTGTTCCCAAAATTTTTTGGAAAAATCTTCACCTAAGGAGTTCGGAATTGGGAAAATTCGTTTTTGGGAGAAACAAATTTTTGGGAGATGAACTCATATGGGAATATTAAGGATTGGGCTGCTAATTAATAGTACGCTTTTTTCACTACTAAAACCGTAGTAAAATATCGCAAGTCAATTCACTGTTCAGTACTTCACTGTACAACACTTGAAAATAAACTGATTGATTGTGCGGTAGATATGCCGCTTTGTATACCCTAGCAGAGCGTCAGCTTCATCACCAAGAAATGTCTACACATTTCGGGGTTATTTGTGCAACCCTGTTCTCGAAGCGTTTATCTATTGTCATCTCCTCTTTGGGTGACATTTGCAAACATGCGTGTCGCCTCTTCCACTCTCGCTCTCGCGTCCTATGTCCAGTCAAATTAGCATACAATTGGCCAAGATCTCGGAATTCGATATACCCAGCTGTAAGTCTGCAAATACTTTTATATTGACACCCTAAAAGTTGTCTCAAAACCTACATATGGTAGGGTGTGAGCAACTAGTGAATTTCAAGGTCAAAGGCCACAAAAATCGGGATTTTGCGCCTTTTTTTGCAAATATCTCATTTCCTATGGGTTTTTTGCTATTTGTACTTATTGTCAATAATGTAGATCATAAAACTCTCTAAACAATTTTTCATAGGGTAAACTGTTTTCGAGATAGAGGGCGGAGAGCGCGCGGTCCCAGCATCACTTCAGGTCAACCGCTGCTATATATACTATATAGTTGATGAACTATCGATAAATCAATGATTATAAATATTTTTCAGTTCTTATCAACTACAATATTATATTTTATCATCATCCTCATGCATTAAATGTATATCTATTCAATAATACTAATAGCAGTCCATCTTCTTTGAAACCCGTAAATTTTAAAATCATTCCATTTCCCTCGTGAAGGGTGGACACCTTGCCGCGGTACGAGGTCGATAGCCACAGGGCTACGCTGCCCTTGTGATCATAGCGCCGCCCGGTACTACATCACGAGAGAAGCCTAGCCTCTATGGCGCGACGACAAAGATCTTCCCCCTCCCAATCCACGGTGTTATGCGACCACGTGCCCATTGGACGTTTGCAGCCGGGAGGCAAATCGTGGCTGTAATCTAACGGGCCTCTCTGATACCGGACCGCCTCGGAGAGTAACTATGGCCTTACCGCGGTATGGGGCTCTGCCGCGGCGGACGACACACTTTCCCCCACTCTCTCCTTGATCCTAAGCTGGCCTTGTCCGGCGAAGGGTCGTACGAACAAGATGAAAACACGAAACAAAATTTTAAACAACTACGTTCACTCCTCTGCAGAGGAGAGCTACGCTAGATCAAACGAAAGCACAGCGTCGGAGGACAATCTTCACTTCAAAATCAACCGGGGGACTGACTGCGATGGCAACTACGGGTCGGTCAACCTATAAATCTTCAAGTAAGATTGACTTGATGGCAGCCAGCACCAGTGCGGCTGCCTACGCAGCTAAGCGGACAACGGCGCATGCTGAACTTCCATCAACCGCTGGTACGAAAGCCAGTCTCTCAACGCCTGTGGCAATGGTATCAAGACCTGGCCACAGATATCCAAGGAAAGGAAAAGCAGTGAATATGCTGTCAGCAAATGGAGCGACCGCGATGGAAACTACGGGTCCGGACTCCCAAGCGACATCTCCCTGCCGCTCTGCGTACCTGCAAAATCGATTGGCTGATAGGATGCTGAAGAAATATGAGGGAGTTCCGCAGGAAACGCTGTCACCGAGCTGCAGAAAGTGTGTGGAGTTAGCACAATCCCTGATACCGGTTTTTCAAAGCAGTTATGTGCCGAAGAGGGTAAACGTTAACCCTTTCAAACGCCAGAGATCGGACGTGGAGTTAAAACCCCATCCCAAGGCGCACGAAAACACCCCCGGAGTGGGCAAACCGAGCTTTGCTGATGTAACCAAGGACAGGATCCTTATAGGCATTCTTGACCGAGGCAACGACCGTTTGGCCACCTCAGAAACGCTGTCATCGACGTTTATTTGGCGTCTTCAAGTGGTTGGGCGGCGGTCACGGATGCGGGCTGGCACCAGGGACAGATGAAACTTGTCGCAAGAACTGTTGCACTGTACAAGACAGCAGCTGCAAGAGTGGATAAAGTCTAGGTAGGTGCAAAAATCGAGGTCGTCGACTGGAAGGACATTCCGCCTCGGCCAAGGGCAAGGGCATGGATTCCTGCCATCCCTGCAGAGCCTGAGAGTATTCTCACCATAGCCCTGATAGACAAGTGGTCTTCACCATGAATAAGGAGACAATCGAGCCCCTTAAAAGGTGTATTGTGCACTACAGTGTAGCCAGATAGTCATCCATGTAAACCATGGCGATGCACAGCGCGCTGCCATCGCGGCTGCTCCGGGAGACTCGGAAATCCAAGTACAGCAAGAGGAAATCGAGGAGTCCGACGCGGAAAGCATGTTATCCGCCAACTCGGAGATGGAAGACAGCCTGCTGGACGGGGAAGGCCCCGACGTCACGGTGGTAGCAGCCCGTCCTGAGCGAAATATCTCTGAAGCCTCAGGCAGCAGGGCTCCCGCTACGCCAAATCGCGCAGTTGCTCAAAAACTCGTCGTTGAGAGACAGCCTTCGGGACAAGGCAGACCTCGACGATAAGGGGACGGCAGGGAAGTCTGATCGCTCTTATGTTGATGGTGCTTCAGATAAACCTGCACAAATCTGAAGTAGCCTCGGCTGCTTTAAGTAGTCGTCTTTCTAAAGGCGACGTGGATGTGGTCCTCATCCAAGAACCCTGGGTCAACAGCTCGAGGATCTGCGGATTGGGGACTAAGGGTTTCAAGCTCATCCGAGCCAGCGAGGAGGGCAAAGTCAGAACCTGTATTTTGGTTAAGACTGACCTCAACACCTTTCTTCTACCTAACTATACCAATGGTGGCATTACCACTGCTGGTCTATATGCCCTACGAGGTCAAAGAATCTCCACCACAAAGGGATGTGAGAGATCTGGTGTCAAATTTTTGTACGGGTCATCTTATTATAGGAGCAGACGATAATTCTCAGCACGCCCAATGAGGAAGCTCCGATATCTATGGCAGGGGGAGTCCCTGTTTGACTACCTATTAACAACCAACCTGGTAGTTTGCAACGTGGGTAGGGAGCCTACTTTAATCACTAAAACCCGTAGGGAGGTCATAGATCTCGCTATTTGTGGTGAAGGCGCTTATGAGTGGGTCAGAAAATGGCGTGTTCTTGAAGAACACTCATTCTCCGACCACCGATATATAGAAATAGTGTTGGACTTCGTGTAGAGCAACCTTTTATGAAACGCAATCCACGCAATACCAACTGGCAGCTACACAATGAAATTTTAGCCAGAGACCTACCAGTACTACCCCCACAAGCCCCGTCATCGGTTGAGGAGCTGGAGGACCTGGTACCGACATACACCACTGCGCTCTCAAATTCCCTAGAACAAGCTTGCAGGAAGCAATTTAATAAGGCTAAACACCTCGACACGGAGCCTCAATGGGTCGAATACAACGTTAAACTAAGCGCCTACAAAAAAGCCCTGAGACAGGCAAAGAGAACTTCGTGGAGGAATTTCTGCACTGGGGTCGAAAAGGTTGACAACACAGCGAGACTTAGACGAGTTCTCTCGAAAACTCAAACAGCCATTAGATATTTGCAGAAGCCTTACGGATCCTGAACCAGCACGGAAGGGGAAACACTTGAGCTGCTCTTGAACACACATTTTCCGCGTAACTTGCATAATGCACCGTCAGCACCTACAACAAGCGGAGGAAAGGGTAAGACAGGCAGTTACGAGCTTTGAACGGTTTAAGGCTGCCAGACCGGACGGGATTATTCCCGCGCAACTCATTAACACGCTGGAGACATCAGCAAAGTTCTACAGACCCATCAGCCTCTCGTCCTTTGCACTCAAAACATTCGAGAGGATAATCAGCGACTACCTCTCCATTATTATTGATAGCAACCTTATCTCCAGCTATCAGCATGCTTACACCAAGGGTAAATCAACAGAAACTGCGATTCACAGCCTAGTCTCTATCATTGAAAAATCGTTGGGTGAAAAGGAGCTGCGAAGATGAGGAGGAAGTGGAAATGGTGAAGCACCTCATCTGCAACTGCCCGGCTTTAAGCGGCGCAAGAACGCGCTTTTTGGGAGTTCCCTTCCTGGATAGCCTAAGCCAGATCGCGGAACTGGACATAAAGGACTTGATGACCTTCATAAAGTCATCTAAGTGGTTCGAGGAGGAGTAACGGTGTAGGTTTAGGAGTGTCAGTCGCGGGATTCTGCTATGTGGAAAATCCCAACAACTCAGGGATTTTCCATATGGCCGGGTCCCGGGACTGTCTTTCCTTGTGTTGGTGGTATCACAACGGGCCTTTCACAACTGGCCTAAGTGTGCCTCTGCGGCAGCCACTTGAACCTAACCTAACCTAAAATCATTCCACTACGCCAAATTATAGTAGGGACAGATGATTAATTGTATTGCAGAGTTACGACCCCCGACCGTATTTCAGTTTGAACCTTATATTGGTAACCACGGACGTAAAATTTCAAGAAGTATGACTCATTTGTGTTTTATATATAATAAGTCCGTTTCGGGAGGTGAATCGCTTAGTGAAGTATAAATTCAGTAACTTCTGTTAAAGTGCCGAAGTATTTACATTAGCAAAAACTGTATCCAAGCAGCAAAACGGAAACAATAAGAAGGAGAAACTATAACCTCTCCATTAGTACTACGTAAAAAACGAGGTGAAGTGTTCGATTTTAAGAATCACTTACACAGTAAAAAGAAAAGTCTAGCTTTAATACCATTTTGGTGTTTATATATAACAACGCCGAAAAGTATTAAATTAATACCATATTTGTTCTAATTAAGAGAGAGAGGAATTCAGTGGAAGATTCTCTCAGGCCATCGAGTACTTATGCTTGCCAGCGTCAAATTGCATCTTTGTTCTAAATGATAGCGACGAACCGCGTGCTCTGAAGAACAAACCACCGGACTTAATTTAATGCTAAAAAGTTATTAATTTAATACTTTTCTGGCTTTGTTTTTAAACAAATAGTACATAAAACATTATAATGAGAGAGAGCGCTATAGAGAGAGCGCTTTAGTATTATTTTGGTATTATTTTAAAACTATTTGGAATTAAAAATTTTTAAGATCTTAAATTAGAGTACTCTTGAGCACGGTTGCCACTCCAAAATTTTTTTCGGTACCACAATTTCTACAAAAAAGTACCATTTTTGTTGGAAAAGTACCTTTTTTAACTTTTCTACTTGTATGTTAACAACGTAGTGTTCGTGCTGAGTTTTAAATGCTGCGTTTATTATTTTCGGACATACATTTCGAAGATGCATTCATGCTGTCTGATTTACTAAATGCATTAGCTCACGGTTGCAATTAGTATAGGTTATGAGCATATTTACAAAAAGTCGAACTTTTTTTTATACATTTGGTCTATTTAGATTGTTCCACAAGCATCACTTTAATTGCAGTTTCACTTTTTTTAATTTTATTTGAACGCACGCTCGAGCTATGTTTACCGGTTGCGGTAAACTGGGGGCAGGTGGATTCGTTTGAGTTTCCAAGTCGGTCACTTGGGCTTTCTTACTTACTTGTGAGGAATCGAAAAAAAAACAACGCAAGTTATATTTATTCTCACAATCTATCGTTTAACGTTTTATTTGTAAGGTATTAAAAAGAGTTTACAAAAAAATACATAGTGTATTCTAACGAGAACCCGTTGTTGGACCGATTCGGCGGCCGGACTTGCGGAAACTAAACTACCTAACTTCCAAGCTGTCTTTGCTAACCCTAAATACATGTTTACTTCCTAAAGTACATAACATCTTTACCGTACATAAGCCATTTTGCTTACTCGGCACTCCCATAGCACTGTATTCGAGTATGCTGGGAATACATTGTTGCTTGCAGCAATAGCCTCACTACAAGCTTAGCTATTTTGTTTGGAAATTAACAGAATACAAAGTCTGGAATGCCGAATATCGTCTTACTTTGAAAACAAGCAATCAAGTCTTAAAATATTCTGACTGTACGTTAAATAAAACACTCAGATTCTGCTTCATAAATAGTACGCTTTATTCACTACTAAAAACCGTAGTACAATCACCCCTATTACGGTCGTCAATGCTAACTTCGACGTCAATTCTTTGTCGACATCACTTTGTATCGACATCGACATCAACACACGGCAAAATGGGTATTTACTAAAGCAATGTATTGATGTTGACGTGTTATCGATAATTTTACAAAAAAAACTGCGATCTTTACAGTTTGTCGTGAATTTTATTGTCACGAAAAATTAAAAATTTACCGATTGCGAGCGTTTAACTAATTTTCTTTACAAAAATTCATAGTATTTTCATCTTAACTGCAGATTTTCCTGAAAAAGGACAGCAACGGAGTGATTTTGACTTTGGATGGTTATTGCCTAGTTTAGCTGTCAACTGCTAAAAAATTCGCTAAAATTATGGAAGGGGGCTCAACAGACGGGGTTTGGCCTCAGAATCACGAATCCGGAAGCGATTTTTTAATTTTTTGTTTCAGTGAAAAGTTATGGTCAAAAAACCGAAAATTGACTCGGGTCGATACCAAAATTGGGGCGGAATCCATGGTATTTATGTGCAGAACACCTTTCTGAGCTGGCGACCTTATAATAAATAACCCTGGGCTACGCCATATCAAGTCCGGGTGGTTGCCTGAACCGCGGCAACATGCCACCTTACTCATTTTTTTTGGCGCAGTGTAATGTAATTACAACAACCACATGAAAGCTTGCAACTTTGATTGCAAATACCTCTTCAGAGAAGCAAATTATTAAAAAAGCGCTTCCGGATTCGGGATCCTGAGGCCAAACCGCGTCTTTTGAGCCCCCTCCTATAATTTTAGCTAATTTATTAGCAGTTGACAGCTAAACTAGACAATTACCAGTTTTCTAATACACATTTTGTATTCATGCACAAAAATGTTTTTTATCGTACTCGAGTGATAGTTCCAGCGATGAAAAAAGGAGATTTTACCCTTTAAAATCAACAGGAACTGTCCCCCTTTTAAACCCTTTGGCAAGCGTGGGATTATTTTCCAGATCTGAAACTAGTTGCTTTAAAAGGAAACTTTAACGATGAGCTGTACGAGCTTTACGCAGACCTGCCATAGTTCAGCGGATTAAAGCCCAAAGGCTAAAATTGTTTTGTGTTGGTCATTTTAACCATTTTCTTTATTTAAACACAATTGGATATTAAAAAAACACAAAACAAAACTATTTTACCAATTTGCAGCACGTCGACACGCTTGTCGTCGCACAAAAGTTTGTCGACAAAATGGTTGTCAATACATGTCAACACAGTGTCACAATTGCCTTAGCCGATACCAAAAAAGCATCGACCATAGTCAAATGTTATCGATTTTGACAACGCCGATACCAATTTAAGAACGTCACCTCAATTCATTTAAGTATTGACAACCGTAATAGGGGTGAATATCGCGAGTTAATTCACTGTTCAGTACTTCACTGTACAACACTTCAAAATAAACTGATTGATGTACGTTGTCTTTGCGCCTTTATATACCCTAGCAGACTGCATCTTCATAACGTAGAAATGTCTACACGTTTCAGGGTTATTCGTGCAACAGTGTTCTCGAAACGTTTATCTATCGTCATCTCCTCTTTGTGTCACATTCGCAAATATGCGAGCTGCCTCTCCCACTCTCGCTCTCGCGTTACGTAACTAAACAGCTGTAGTTGTGGTAGTGACGCTAGTGCTGGAAATACGCTAGTGTTGGGAGATGAGCGATTCTTGAGAACATTCGCCGCAATATTGTGACGAATTCGATGATTCCTCGATTATTTTCCCTGAGTTCGATCACTGTACGTTAAATAAAACACTCAGATTCTGCTTAATAAATAGTACGCTTTATTCACTACTAAAAACCGTAGTACAATATCGCGGGTTAATTCACTGTTCAGTACTTCACTGTACAAAACTTGAAAATAAACTGATTGATTATGCGGCAGTGAAGCCGCTTTATATACCCTAGCAGTCCGTCAGCTTCATCACCTAGAAATGACTACGCATTTCTGGGTTATTCGTGCAACAGTGTTTGTTTAGGCCCGATGCCTAAAGCACCAAGCACCAAGCACCCACACACCCACCTGTACGTATGCATGATTATTCATGTTTTGTCAGCACAAATATACATGCAGGTGGGTGTGTATGTGTTGGTTCACCTCCCCTTAAAACCGGAGGATGATTTTGGGTTCAACGGTTGTCAACGACTTGACAACCGTCTATTCTTTCAGCAACCGAGTACGGATTCAGAGAGCAGCGCAGCCCCAGGATTTTCCCCACGCCATAATTAAGGTAACCTAAATAACTTTGTTGACACAATTTTTCTATATAATAAACGGCCAGTGTATTAATCGAGGAATTCTGGTTTCATGTTTTATTTCTGGCACCATATATCATAACTTTGACCGCGGTGTCTGAACCACCACTACTTGCCAAGAACCGGAGTCGAAATTATTCATGGTCCATCTCGCCGTTCAATTTTAGAACCAGCACGAAAAAGAATCTACAGTCCATTACTCGACCACTACAGCGAAGAAAAAACTATCCACTATATTCAACAGTACACTATTTGCAAAAGCTACAGCTACAAACATAAGCAGCCTTTTGACCACACCACTCTGCCATTTTTTGCACAAGTTACAGCCACAACATATTCTGATTTTGTCCACACTTGAACTTCATCAGAGCAACGTAAGTTGGTCATATTTCTTGCCAATTATTTTGTTAGTGTGAAACATATTTAATTTTAAAAGTGCCGCGATTCGCCCAAACGTAAGTGCGAAGAAAGTGATTCCGGTTTAAGTGAAAGTGAATTTAATAACTGATTTGCCACATAATTTGTTAAAGTTCGGCTTTGCGACTATCTAGTTTATCCCCCCACCAGCGGTAAGGTTTTCCAGACACAGCGCAAAGTAAGGGGTAACATAACCTCACATTTCACAGAGCTTTTCGATTGTTGGTGTTTTTGTTTTAACGCGCACAAAATAGTGTAATCGAAGGCTAGTAGTTCACTTCACGATTTAAATCTCTTGAATTTCACTAAAAATTCACTTTCTCGCTCGTTTTAGGTGTACAGCGCACTTTTAATTTAAATTTTTTGCGAAAGTCACATTTCCACATAACCCATATATACATGTGGGAGTGGCGAGTAAGCCAGTGTTGTTGTGGCTACATATTTTTTTTTAATAAAGGGTCAGACAATACGGCCAAGTCTGCAATAATAAAGAGTCTTGAATATTAAAATAAATAAACAAATAATTATTCAAACGACGGTGGTTATTGAAATTGTGTTGGAGAAGTTATTTTTGGCGTTTCAGTTCCCTTTAGAAATCTCTGCAATCTGACCCATTCAACCTTCATTATCTCCCTCTTTTCTCTGTCTATCTAAAACCCACACTCAGTTGAGATAAAAATGGATACTTCATCAGATTAGCTGATAACATCACTGAGTTCGAGTCTGACTACAGTGGAGCAGATGTGGCCACTCACTCCAAACACAAGATGACTTAAAAGCTATGCGGAAGAAGGCCAAAGCGGCGTATGATGAACTAATGGGCTCAAATAAGTTAGACTCCGACGATATAGCTTCTGTAAAAAAGAAGTACAAAAACACATACCCAACTTACTTACGCTGCATGTCAAACATGGCTACACGCCAAGAGACATTTACCAAACCCGAAAAATCCCCCGTAGAACCATCCGAACGTGAACATAGTATCTGTCTGCCTCCATGCGATACTGAGGTGTTCAAGGGCGATTATCTGTCATGGCCAACATTTAGGGATATGTTCACGGCCATATATCGTCCCCTTTTTGCGTTTTTATCGTAACCACCATTTTTTCGAAATTTACTTTTTGATGCAAATTTGTTCATCATCCCATAGCGCATCATCTGGTAAAATTTTATAGCTGAAATCCTCACAGTTATGTCAAAAAATGGCTATCTTTTTTATCGTATCCACCAATTCATAAATGAAAAAAATAAAAAAAAAATTTAAAAAATGCTCTCCTGTAAAATTTCCTTTTTGGCGTTTACGATAAAAACGCAAAAAGGGGACGATATATTCTCAACAAACGCCTAACACCAGTTGAGAAATTATTTCATCTCGTCAATAAGACAAAAGGGGAAGCGAAAGATATAGTAGAAAAAAGTCCACTCACGAATGAGGGATTCGATACAGCCTGGAAAAATTTATGCGAGAGATACGAAAATAAACGTATCCTAGTGAACTCGCAGTTACAAATATTGTTCAATTTAGAGAAGGTAGAGAGTGAGTGTGGTAGCGCGATTACAACCCTGCAACGGCAGATAAATAATTGCCTTGCGTCTTTAAGAAGTCATAAAATTGACACGTCGAATTGGGACGCAATCATTACTTATCTGTGCTCGACAAAGTTCCCAGAAAGTACGCTGTCTATGGGAACAAAGCATAGACCATAAAGTAGAAATATCCAAATGGGAGGATATGGACAAATTCTTGTCAAATCGGTTCCAGACACTCGATCAGTGCTACAAGCAGATCTCCCAGTCCTTATATTGTGTTGGAGATTATATCAGTATGTCTTTAATAGTGACATAGAGAAAATGTAAAGACAAATTTGGATAAACGAAGATCATTCCAAATTTCAAAGAATTGTCTACCGCACATCTCCACAAGAACCCATACGTCTTTATGAGTTAAAGACCGTCACGTTTGGGGTGAATTGCGCGCCTTATCTTGCAATACGAACCCTTATGCAACTAGCAGACGACGTCGAGACATTATTCCCAATAGAATCGAATATACTAAGGGAAAACATGTACACTCGCATCGGCCATTCATGCGAGAGACGAAATTCGGCAGGTCTTGCACTCCGCTGGATTCCCACTTCGGAAATGGACATCGAATTCCGAGGAGGTTCTCAACGACATCCCAAAATCGGATCGGCTGACCGAGGACTTCTTGGCGTTCGAAGACACCAGCACCGTTAAGGCTTTGGGCATCAGATGGAATGCCCACTCCGACCTATTCTACTTTAAAGCAGGGTCACTGGAAGAAGGAGAAAAGCTCACGAAACGAGCAATATTATCCGCCATCGCCAAGCTCTTCGATCCTTTAGGATGGCTTGCACCAATGGTTATTGTAGCCAAAATTCTGATGCAGAATATCTGGTTAGAAGGAACCGATTGGGATGAGCCAGTCTCGTCCAGCACATTGGAAGGATGTCAGACTTTTAAAATGGACTACCACGAAATCGACCAAATAAGGATACCCCGATGGTAAAGTTTTCACCAGAAGATGAGGTCGAAATCCATGGATTTTGTGACGTGTCGGAAAAAGCATATGCTGCAGCCGTCTACCTGCGCGTAAAAAAGGATGACCAGATCTTCGTCAATCTTCTTCTAGCCAAAACTAGAATAGCGCCGGTAAAAACAATTTCACTGCCGCGCTTGGAACTCTGCGGAGCTGTACTTTTGGCGGAGATAATGGAATCGATTTTCCGAAACGTAAAATTAGGGCAGGTAAAACAACATTTGTGGACGGATTCCACGATCGTTTTAGTATGGATACGGAAACCACCATGTTCCTGGTCAACATTCGTCGCACACAGGATAACCAAGATCATCGACTTGGTCGGAAGTAAGGACTGGCATCATGTCAATTCGGAATCGAATCCCGCAGATCTAGGAAGCAGAGGAATACCGGCAACGGATTTGGTCAACAATTCTTTGTGGTGGCAGGCACCTTCTTGGTTACAAGAAGACAATTCAGGGTGGCCTGCACAAGAAACCGAGTTTCTAACATCCGTGGAGGAAAAGAGAGCGCAAAACTACGCAATATCGACGCGAAAAGAAATCGAGACTCTAGATCGGTTTTCAGATTTACCTAAGGCTTTGAGGGTATTGTGACGGACTTTTCCTTTAAAGCTGAGGTAGACCCAGTCCGTCCAGGGTTCTGAAAATAAAATTCCCTAACAAGGTTCCTCTCAAGTGATAAGACCCTGATTAAAGTTTAGAATTCAAATTTAGTTTATTGTTGGGATCCTTGTCCTCTTTTCTCAAAAGGTTTCTACAATCTTAGATTTAGTTCACTAACTACAATACAGGCGGCAGAGGTGAAAACCCCTACTCGACCCGACGTTCGACGGAGGTGAAAACCACCGCCTACTATAACGATAAAGACGGCTGAGGTGAAAACCCCTGCTTGGCCTTCGGTCAGCGGAGGTGAAAACCACCACTGAATATATCTTAAAACTCCTGATCTAGAATAAAGGCGGCTGAGGTGAAAACCCCTGCTTGGCCCAACAGTCAGCGGAGGTGAAAACCACCACTGAATATAAATCTCAGTAATCGTGAGGTGAGAACCCCAGGTTTACATTCGCCGAGGTGAGAACACCGACTACTATGCCTAGTTTGTCGCAAACGACTCTCCTTTTCTATTGAAATCATTGCCCTTTTATACTATTTTTGCGCGCAGGCAGACTTCCAAATTCCAATAAAATGCTTAAAACTAATTCCCTTAACTTAACGGCGCATCTTCCAACTTAATTCCTACGTCCTTAAGTATATATGCGACATTTACATATTTGCAATTGGTATCATACGTTTTAACAGTTTTTTCACTGCTACTACTTGCTCTTGGAATGCCCCCATTGCCTTCCATCAGCTGTTCGCTCGCACTGCCTTGATCAGCTGGGCCTGCTGTCCACATAAATATTGGTGACGTCACTATGTATAAGATATTCGTTCATTTTGCTGCATTCCCAACACCTATTGTTTTTGCCGTGCTAACAATGCATTTTCCTTCTCTTCTTTATGCTATGTCCGGTGCATCGGATGATCCAATATGTAGGCATGCGGGTGTATGTAGCCAAGCAAAGCTGTTTGGGTTGGTGACCGACCCTTTTGCTAGTTGGAATGCTGGTAATTTGTTTGTGTAAACTTTCGGTTGTTGTCAACAAGAATATTTTCTGATGTTAGGCCGCTGATAAATTCCGGTAAATATCTTCGATTTTTACAAACATACATCAGGGTGTGCCTAATATTTTCCAAATTAGATTTCATTAGCAAATTATGAAATTATGTAGATTGTATGTTTGTATGTACATATAAGAGTGAGTATATGGTTTTGTGCAAAAGCGTGTATGTGCTTGATGTGTAAAATGGCGTATGTGCAGAAATATAAAAATTCATTATTCTTCATATAAATGGCTATATGAAAGTATAAGCATATGGCGTTTGTGCATAACCGCGTATGTACTTCATTTAAGAAATGGCTTATGTGCGAAAGCATCAGATCTCAATGTTTTGCATAAAAATGAATAAGTATAATATCTAAGTGTTTTTCCATGTGTAAAACCACGTAACTCGGTGGGGTTTGCAAAACGGCTTATGTGTAAAGGTATAAAATTTCAAACAGCTCGTACTTCATTTGAGCTTATGTGTAAATGTTGTGAGGGCTCTGAGCCTTCGGATTGGGGTCCTCACACTCCCCCCTCACCTACCGCAATAAGACTTATTATTAGTAGCAATAAGGCTTATTGTAACCGTATTCTTCAATGTCGGCGCAGGGCCCTTCGTATTTAAGGCTGAAATTTCCAGTATTGTTAAACAAATTGGTTATGTGCACAGTATTCTGCGTGCCAAAATATAAAAAGTAGTTGAATTTCATTATTTACTTTAAAATTCGAGAAAAATGTTATTTTGTTGGGCTATGTGCATAAGTTACCGTTTGTGATCGCTATTGTATGGATCACATTATACTTGGTACATTGATGAAAACTCTAATGCCCTGTGTCTGAGGGGCTGCTTTGTTGTGTTTATCATTGGCGTGTTACGTGTTTTTGGGTTTTTCGTGCGCGTCCTAAATTGGAAGGACACGAAATAATCGGTTATTTCGCGGTTTTGTTGGTTGGCCATGTTATTGGCGTACTCCGCCGCCATTTGCATCCCGATTTCTATTGTCGATGCTTCACCCTGTATCTCTTCGACGATCAATTGTTCGTTTTCCGGTGGGAATTCTACTTGTGGACTACTTGTTGGTAACTCCCTTATCGATGATGAGCCACATCTCACTACTTTATTACAGTCTCTTTGCTGTCGCGCTCTTAGCATTTGCAATGCTACTTGTCATGGTTGCTCTGACTCGTGTGGCGCCTCTGGTTTCTCAGGATCTTTGGTATTCGTGGTTTCTTTAAACCTTACTCTTCGCTGAGTTATGTTTTGCCTGTTTTTGCTACTCGATTGCTGCTTGCGTGTTTCCCTCTGGTCTGGACTCTGCTCCTGCGCGTCCTCTCGTGGTACTTCAACCTGGTGGTAGGCCTTCAGTTCGCTTACGTGTACTGTCCTCCTTCTGCCTTTGTGCAATTTGTCTAACACTACGATCACCGGTGACATGAAATTCACTACTCTATGTGGGCCACTGTATTTGTGTGCTAGCTCTTTCACCAATACTAGGTCGCCTAAAGCCGGTTACCATTGCCTTCTGCGTACGTCGCAATGCCTTTCCTTCTGCTTACGCCGCACCATGTTGTACATTTCCTTCTTTGGCTTGTAAGTCTGGCATGCGTGACACTGCTGGACATACTTTCTCACATCTCTAAACATACCTGGCCAATAATATCGTGTGATTGCCCGAGCAATCGTCTTGCGGATTCCTATATGTCCGGTACTTGGTGCGTCGTGAATTTTACTTAGCACTCTTCGCCTTTCTGGTGTTGGTACGCACAACTTCCATGGGACTGAATCCTCACCCTCCATTCGGCCAACTATTCGTCTATATAATTTTCCCTCGTGGATGACATAGTCGTTGAGTTGTTCGGGCATCTTCGTTAGCGCTGCTACCTTTGCGGAATACCAATTACAATAAGTGTCATCTGGTTTCGCGGTCATGCTTCCACACTGCTCCGGTTGGGTAATAGCTTCTTTTATCTTCGGGTTCTTGGGGAAATATTGCGGTTTAATGGGGCGGTCATCTCTCGTGACTGTCTGGTGCCCGGCAACATTTAACACTCGCGACCTCTCTGTAATTATCTTAAATTCTGTTTTAGCAAGATCACTCACCACGATATCCTTGGTACTCAGTGCTCCTCTGCTGTGTTCGGGCCTTGCGCTCGGATTGGTGTCGTTAGTCACTTCCACCACCGCTGTGCACCTTGCTATACTCTGCTTGCGATCCTCTGTTCGTAATACTATCGTTTGTTCACCGCACCTTAACTCCATGTTTGCCTTTTCCATATAGTCTGTTCCAATCACCACCTCATCAGCTAGCCCTGGTAATACTAGTAGCTCAGTTGGGTGCACCTGGTCGCCCAGCTTTACCTCCGCTTCTATTGCTTTCATCACGCTCTTCGCTCTGCCATCGCCCATCACCACTCTCGTATCTACTTCTCTAGACTGACGTACATCCAGTTTCGTCGCCATCGACTCGCTTACAAAACTCCGTGTTGCTCCTGTGTCTATCGCTGCCATTACGTTTATTCCATCTAATTTCACTGCGGCCAATATCCGCCCTTGTGTCTGTTTGAATGTGTTTTCGGGGTACGAGGTTGAGTTCCTTGGTACCCCACCCCGCGGTGCTAATGGGGCTCTACGACAACAATCACGCGTTAGCACACCTTTCTTACCACACGCCCAGCAAAATTCGCGTCGAGAGTTACGGCACCCATAGGCGAAGTGTCCGTACTCCCCGCAACGCCTACATGCTGTTCGTGGGTCTATGTGTCCTTGTTGCGCACTACTTGTTGTATTTGCCACTGTTTGTGTATTTGCGCTCACCTGTGGTACGTTGTCGTTTTCCTGCATATAGTGGAAACGCTCCTCCTGCCGCCTGGGTACAAACGGTCTCGCTACTGGCCTAAGTGGTTCCCTCTCTGGTGTAATATTCTCATAATCTTCCACTAGGCTCACCAGGTCTTCCAGAGTGTTGAATTCGCTCCTCTTCACATACAGTTGGTACTCTCTCCTTGAGTTACGGTATATCCGGTTTAGTTTTTGCTCGCTCGTGTAATCGGAGTGCCTCATGAGCCCTTGAAGCGTCAACACGTAATCTTTGAATTTTTCACCTGGCTTTTGCACCCTTTGCCGGATTTCATCGTCTAGACGCTCAAAATACCTTGAACTCAGAAAAAATTTCAAGAAGTCCTTCTTAAATGCGTCCCATTGCTGCCAGTGACGGTTGTTATTTCGGAACCATACCAGTGCTTTATCTTTCAGCAATTCTGGTAGCGCACGTGGTATGGCGTTACGGCTAATTTCATAGCTGTCTGCCAGCTCTTCGACCCGCTCAATGAAGCCAAGTGGGTCCTTCTCACCATCGTATCTTAAACCCCACTTGCGTACTCGATCCATCACATTTCCACAAGTTTCCGTCTGGGGATATACGTGTGGTGCAGCTTGTATGCCCGTGTCGTGTCGTACAATATGCGCATTATTGTTTACTCCTGCTAATGCATTACTCGTGCTCGCTCCGTCGGGATACGTAAATCCTTGCTCCTCGCCACTCTTGGCTGTCGGGGGGCTGATTCTGATGGTTGGCCCGCCATCTTTGGGTGTAGTTGGCCGGGCATGACGTTGCTCTAGCGTAGCAAAGCGTTTCTCCAAATCCTCATCATCACTATGCTTTTGGATATACGCTGATAAAAGCCTGCGCATTTCTTCCACCGTACCAGAATATTCCACTCCGAATTCCGCGCAGTATGCCACCAGATCCTCGCGCTGGAGGTAGTATACCCAGGATACCTTAACCATCTTGATGCTGATCTTGTTGATTCGTAGTTGTATTTCCTCTATGTTAATTCTCTCGTCGATCCTCGTGATCCTCTATATTACCCAGCAGAATTTTTAAATCCTATGTGTCGTTTCGTTGGCTTTATGTTACCCAGCAGAATTTTTAAATCCTCGTGTGTCCCACCTTAGTATGCCTTTGGCTTCAAATTTAACCCAGCAGATTTTAATCCACGTATGTTCCTGTTGTACCTTCCTTAGTATGCCTCCGATGACCCTGTGTGTGTATGTCTCTGTGCTTTTAGCTATTTACAATGACCATGTTTGCCTCTGTGTATTTTGACTCAAAATCCATTAACTTTGCTTTCTATGCGTTGTTTTATTGTCCCTGCTCGGGCGCCATTTGTGACGGACTTTTCCTTTAAAGCTGAGGTAGACCCAGTCCGTCCAGGGTTCTGAAAATAAAATTCCCTAACAAGGTTCCTCTCAAATGATAAGACCCTGATTAAAGTTTAGAATTCAAATTTAGTTTATTGTTGGGATCCTTGTCCTCTTTTCTCAAAAGGTTTCTACAATCTTAGATTTAGTTCACTAACTACAATACAGGCGGCAGAGGTGAAAACCCCTACTCGACCCGACGTTCGACGGAGGTGAAAACCACCGCCTACTATAACGATAAAGACGGCTGAGGTGAAAACCCCTGCTTGGCCTTCGGTCAGCGGAGGTGAAAACCACCACTGAATATATCTTAAAACTCCTGATCTAGAATAAAGGCGGCTGAGGTGAAAACCCCTGCTTGGCCCAACAGTCAGCGGAGGTGAAAACCACCACTGAATATAAATCTCAGTAATCGTGAGGTGAGAACCCCAGGTTTACATTCGCCGAGGTGAGAACCCCGACTACTATGCCTAGTTTGTCGCAAACGACTCTCCTTTTCTATTGAAATCATTGCCCTTTTATACTATTTTTGCGCGCAGGCAGACTTCCAAATTCCAATAAAATGCTTAAAACTAATTCCCTTAACTTAACGGCGCATCTTCCAACTTAATTCCTACGTCCTTAAGTATATATGCGACATTTACATATTTGCAATTGGTATCATACGTTTTAACAGTTTTTTCACTGCTACTACTTGCTCTTGGAATGCCCCCATTGCCTTCCATCAGCTGTTCGCTCGCACTGCCTTGATCAGCTGGGCCTGCTGTCCACATAAATATTGGTGACGTCACTATGTATAAGATATTTGTTCATTTTGCTGCATTCCCAACACCTATTGTTTTTGCCGTGCTAACAATGCATTTTCCTTCTCTTCTTTATGCTATGTCCGGTGCATCGGATGATCCAATATGTAGGCATGCGGGTGTATGTAGCCAAGCAAAGCTGTTTGGGTTGGTGACCGACCCTTTTGCTAGTTGGAATGCTGGTAATTTGTTTGTGTAAACTTTCGGTTGTTGTCAACAAGAATATTTTCTGATGTTAGGCCGCTGATAAATTCCGGTAAATATCTTCGATTTTTACAAACATACATCAGGGTGTGCCTAATATTTTCCAAATTAGATTTCATTAGCAAATTATGAAATTATGTAGATTGTATGTTTGTATGTACATATAAGAGTGAGTATATGGTTTTGTGCAAAAGCGTGTATGTGCTTGATGTGTAAAATGGCGTATGTGCAGAAATATAAAAATTCATTATTCTTCATATAAATGGCTATATGAAAGTATAAGCATATGGCGTTTGTGCATAACCGCGTATGTACTTCATTTAAGAAATGGCTTATGTGCGAAAGCATCAGATCTCAATGTTTTGCATAAAAATGAATAAGTATAATATCTAAGTGTTTTTCCATGTGTAAAACCACGTAACTCGGTGGGGTTTGCAAAACGGCTTATGTGTAAAGGTATAAAATTTCAAACAGCTCGTACTTCATTTGAGCTTATGTGTAAATGTTGTGAGGGCTCTGAGCCTTCGGATTGGGGTCCTCACAGTATTATCATACATTATGAGATTCTTTCGAAGAACACACCCCATAACAAAAGCTTCCTTTCAGGAAAAGTCGTGCTTAATCTCATCCGATGAAATAAAGACAACGACTCAACTCCTGATCAAACAATATCAGAAGCACCATTATTTTGAGGAGTACGTGAATTTGAAGAACGGAACAGTTATCGACAGGAAAAGCGAAATATTGCCACGTAACCCGTTCCTTGATTGGTAGGTAGGTAGGTAGAAGTGGCTGCCGCAAAGGCACACCTAGGCCAGTAATAAAAGGCCCGTTGTGATACCACCAAACACTAGGAAAGTCAGTCCCGGGGCCCGGCCATATGGAAAATCCCAGTGCTGTCGGGACTCTCCATATAGCCGAAACCCGGGACTGACACTCCTAACCGACACCGCTACCCCTCCTCGAACCATTTTGATAACTTGATGAAGGCCATCAAGTCCTTTATGTCTAGCTCCGCGACCTGGCTTAAGCTAACCAGGAAGGGAACTCCCAGAGAGCGCCTTCTCGCTCCGCTTAAGGCCGGGCAGTTGCAGATGAGGTACTCCACCATTTCCTCTTCCTCATCATCTTTGCAACTCCTGCAGCATCGTCGGTAGGGAACGCCTAGCCTTGCTGCGTGCCTACCAATAAGGCAGTGCCCGGTTAAAACACCTATTAATATGGAGATTTCCTTCCTTTTTAGGGCGTATATGTGTCTAGATCTTTTAAGAACGCATTTTGGCCAGGTTTGCTTGGATATCCGGCACCCTGGGGCTTGTAGCCATCTTTCGTTGGCTTCGCGGAGTGTATGCTCCTTCAGCATTAGCTTGCACGAGGCAAACGGCATACCTATGCGCTCTTTATCTTGAAGAATCTGCTTGGTCGTGCCCTGCCTGGCAAGTTCGTCTGCCATACAGTTTCCCTCAATGTCCCTGTGTACCGGGACCCATGTGAGGTTCACGCGGTTCTGTTGGGCCATCTCTTGAAGGGATCGACGACAGCTGAGCGTCAGTTCAGAGTTGAACGAGTAAGAGCCAAGGGATTTGATGGCCGCTTGGCTGTCGCTGAAAATACAGATATCCTGTCCGAAGGTGCGTTCACCTATCCAAGTCACGGCGTCCATGATTGCTGAAACTTCAGCCTGGAAGACGCTGCAGTGATCAGGTAGTTTGAAGGAGAGTTCTAGGTCCAAATCCCTTGAGTAAACCCCTCCTCCGACTCTGCCGTCTAACTTCGAGCCGTCGGGGTATATAAAAGTGCCGCCATTAGTAGCGGGACACCGATCTATGTTCTCCCAGTCTTCCCTGCTGGGAATGTTTATTCTAAAACAACAATCTCCGACTGTTGTGGTCGCACACCGATCTGTGCTCAGAGGGAGAAAGCTGTAAGATCTTAGAATGCAGGAGTGTCCAATAGTGCTTGCGCCCCAGACGGACGTTTCCCTTAGACGCACAGCCGATGCTGCTGCTGCCCGGTACCCTTCCAGATCGAGTGGCAAAAAGCCAAGAATGGACTGGAGAGCTTCATTGGGCGTTGTTCTTAACGCCCCGCTTATACAGATCATGCTCGATCTGTGGACTTTCCCTAACAGATTTAGGTTTGTTGCCTTTCTTAGCGCAGGCCACTATACCACGACTCTATACAGCATAATTGGCTGGATTATCGCAGTGTAGATCCATCTGCAAATTTTGGGGCTGAGCCCCCATTTTTTGCCAATGGCTCTTTTACACGTGTAAAGTGCAATGCACGCTTTCCTCTGGCGCTGTATGACATTCTCCTTCCAGTTAAGCTTTCTATCTAGAACTGTGCCTAGGAATTTGGCTTTGTCAGCTTAGTTCAGGCGCACGCCATCTAGTTCTGGTAGGTTCAACGGTGGTATCTTGTACCGCCTGGTATAAAGGACAAGCTCCACCTTTCCCGGGTTGATGCTAAGTCCGCAGCGAGAGGACCATGAAGAAACTTCTCGCAGTGCTACTTGCATCAAGTCACACAGGGTTTGTGGGAATTTGCCCCTATATGCAATAGCTAAATCGTCTGCATATGCCACTATCTTCCCGCCCCCCACCTTGTGTCTCGTAGCAGCGAGTTTACGGTGAGGTTCCATAGGAGCGGGGAGAGAACACCACCCTGAGGCGTTCCTCTTGTGACATAGCGTGAAAGATCAACTGTTCCCAGTGAAGAAACTATTTTCCTTCCCTTTAGTAGTTGATCAATTAGTCCAATAAGAGACCTATTTATGCCCAGGTTTGTTAAAGCAGTCTTAATAGCCTCCGGCCTTATATTGTTGAAAGCCCCTTCGATGTCCAGAAAGGCCACGAGACAGTACTCCTTTTCATGCAATGATTTTTCAACAATAGAGACTAGGCTGTGGAGCGCAGTTTCCGTTGATTTGTATGTTGATAGCTAGAAATAAGGTTGCTATCAATAGTAGAGGAGAGATAATCGCTAATTATCCTCTCGAAGGTTTTAAGTGCAAAAGACGAGAGACTGATCGGTCTGTAGTCTTTAGGCTCATAGTGTGAGGCCTTCCCAGCCTTTGGAATAAAGACTACCGTGGCGCTTCTCCAGGAGCACGGAATGTAATTAAGAGCCAGAATAGAGAACTACCAGCCATTTAGCTGATATTTCCAGCGTGTTTATGAGTTGTGCGGGGAAAATCCCGTCTGACCCAGCTGCCTTGAACGGCTCAAAGCTTTTGATTGCCCACCTTACCCTTTCCTCCGTAATGGGTATGTTTACCGCCAGGTTTGTTGCAGATGCTACAGGTGCATCATACAAGTTCCCCGGAAAGTGTGTGTTCAGGAGCAGCTCCAGGGTTTCCCCTTCCGTGCTGGTCCAAGATCCGTCAGGCTTCTGTAAATAGCTAATGGCTATTTGAGTTTTTGATAGCACTCGTCTAAGTCTCGTTGTATCATCGACTTTTTCGACCCCGGTGCAGAAATTTCTCCACGAAGTTCTCTTCGCTTGCCTTAGAGCCTTTTTATAGGCTCTCAGTTTAGCTTTATATTCGAGCCATCCAGGCTCCGTACCGATGCTCTTGGCCTTGTTAAATTGCTTCCTGCATGATATACGGAACGAATCCAGGTCGTAAGACCACCAGTGGGGTCTATGTTTGCCGCGTGGTTTTGGTACTGGACAAGCCTGCTCTAGGGCATTTGAGAGCGCCGTTGTAAAGGTCGTTACCAGATCATCCAGTTCTCCCACTGATAAGGGGGCTTGTGGAGGTAATACTGGTAGGTCCCTAGCTAATATTTGGTTATGTAGCTGCCAGTTAGTGTTGCGTGGATTTCGTTTCATAACTGGCTGCTCAACAATAAAGTCTAACACAATTTCTATGTACCGATGGTCAGAAAATGAATGCTCATCAAGAACACGCCATTTTCTGACCCACTCATAAGCGCCTTCGCTACAAACAGTGAGGTCGATAACCTCCCTACGAGCTTTAGTTATAAAAGTAGGCTCGTTACCCACGTTACAAACCACCAGGTTAGTTGTTAGTAGGTAGTCAAACAGAGACTCGCCCCTAGCGTTAATATCGGAGCTTCCCCACTGGACGTGATGAGCATTAGCGTCAGCTCCAATAATAAGATGGCCCGTACAGAAATTATCCACCAGATCTTTCACCTCCTTTTGTGGAGGAGGTTCTTCGGCGCCATAGGGCATATAGCCCGACGCCATCGTTAGGCTGGTGCTGCCGACTGTTAAGCTGGCAGCTGTAACGTCACCATTTGAGGAGTTGGGTAATAGAAAGGTGTTTAGCTCAGACTTTACCAAAATACAGGTTCTGACCTTGCCCTCACCATTGGCTTGGATGAGCTTGTACCCCTTAGTCCCCAATCCACAGATCCTAGAGCTATTGACCCAGGGCTCTTGGATAAGGACCACGTCTACGTCGCCTTTAGAAAGACGACTGCTTAAAACAGCCGAGGCTGCTTTAGATTTGTGCAGATTTATCTGAAGCACCACCAACATGAGAGAGCTCCGACTTCCCTGCCGCCAGCGTGTCGTCGAGGTCTGGCCTGTTCCGGGGGCTGTCTCTCAACGAGGAGTTGTTCAGAGCACCTGCACGATTGGCGTGGCGGGAACCCTGCTGTCTGAAGCAGCATCAACGTTAGTGTGCTCAGGTTTAGCCACGATCGTGACGTCGAGGCCTTCTTCGTCAAGCAGGCTTTCTTCTATCGCCGAGTTGTTCGCAGCACCATCGCAATTTGACGTGGCGGAGAACATACTTTCCGCGTCGGACTCCTCTGATTCCCCTACCGATGCCTCGATCTCCGAGTCCTCCGGAGCGTCCGGAATAGCAGCGCGCTGTGCATCGCCACGGTATACGTGGATCACGATCTGACCCAAGCCGTAATGCACTCGTCCTTTGCACCGTTTAAGGGGCTCGAGCGCCTCCTTATTCAGAGTGATAACCACCTGTCTATTGGGCCCAACCACATCATCGACCAGATTGACGCCCCAATCCTGCGTCGGGAGAGACGGATTCCAGACCTGCAGCATCTCAAGAATATTCTCGGGTTCTGCAGGGACGGCAGGAATCCATGCCCTTGCCCTTGGCCGAGCAGGAATGTCCTTCCAGTCGACGACATCTAGTCTTGCCCCTGGGTAGACTTCACCCAGTCTTGCAACTGCTGCCTTATACAGTGCGACAGTTCTTGCATCCTCGCACGCGAATATTTTGATCTGACCTTGGTGCCAGCCCGCGTCAGTACCTCGCGGCGGACTACCCGGAGACTCACGCATTAAGTCGAGGAGGGCCCTGCCCATTTCATTCCGGACATACAGCCACCGGTCTTTTGGGATGGACCAACGGTCGTTACCTCGGTCAATGAAACCTATAAGGATTCTGTCCTTGGTTACTTCAGCAAAGCTGAGTTTTCCCACTACGGGGTTGAACTGATGCCGCTTCGGATGGGGGTTTACCTCTCCGTCCGATCTCTGGCGTTTGAAGGGATTACCGTTCACCCTCTTAGGCACATAGGGCCTCTGGAAATTTGGTATCAGAGCTTTCGCTTCCTCCACCATCTTCCTTTCTTCCGGCGACAGCTTCTCCTGCGATGCTCCCTCATTTTTTTAAGGATCCTTGCGGCCTTTCTTTTATCCCAGAACGCAAAGCGTCGGGGAGATGCCTCTTGGGGGGGATTCAGACTCGTAGTTTCCATCGCGGTCTCTCCCTTTGCGGCGTCGTCCTTCTCTCGTCGTTAATTGCTTTGTATTTTGTGTGTTCTTCATCTTGTTCGTACGACCCCTCGCCGGACAAGGCCAGCTAAGGGTCAAGGGTAGTGTAAGGGGAAGTGTGTCGTCCGCCGCGGCAGAGCCCCATACCGCGGTAAGACCATAGTTACTCCCTGAGGCGGCCCGGTATCAGTGAGGCTCCGTTCGACTACAGCCACGATTTGCCTCCCGGCTGCAAACGTCCAATGGGCACGGTATCGCATAACACCCTGGATTGGGAGGGAAAAGTTTTGCACATTTATATAGCGAGCCGCTTGCTTCAAGACAGACGGTCGCTTACAGGCGCACCTCATGGTGTACAGACGCTGCGAAAAAGACCCCGGTGAGCCCTTAAACCAAGTATGTCAGAGTGGCCCCACCGGGGCTCCCTCTCTTTCTGCCGCGAGCCTAGGTAGCTCAACGTTGCCCAGAGTGCACGAACGAGGACGCAAGAGTCGGCATTGAGCGCGGTCACTCAGCAACCACACCCCATTACACTCCCGTTCCTTGATAAGGACGATATTATCAGGGCCGGGGTCGTCTCGGGGCGTCGGAAGACCTCGCTTACAACGAGCGTCATCCAATCATACTCCCATATAATTGTAGGTTAACGAGACTAGTTGTGCAATGATACACAAAATCTCGCTCCATGGGGAAAACCAATTAATGCTCCGCCTCATCCGCAGCCAATACCTGATTCCGAATGTCAAAAACATGATTAGGGCCACCATCCACAATTGTAAGATTTGCACCATCTACAAGAAACGGGCGCAAACTCAACTTATGGGTACCCTACCCCGCGAGCGGACCACTTTTTCGCGCGCTTTTACCAATACTGGAGTAGATTTTGCAGGCCTATTTGACATAAAAAGCTTCCGAGGGAGGGGGTGTCGACTGTCAAAAGGTTATGTTTGCCTCTTCGTCTGTTTTACCACCAAAGCGATCCACCTGGAAGCGACCAGTGATCTTAGTACCCCATCCTTTCTAGCAGCTCTTTCGCGTTTCATTGCTAGAAGAGGATGCCCGAAAAACATTTACTCCGACAATGGTACTAACTTTGTCGGAGCGTCACGATCTTTACGATCCGAATTTAAGGCCTTTATAGCTGACGCAAGAGATCAAACGATCTCGAAGTACAGCCATCAATTGATGACATGGCATTTCATTCCAGCAGGGGCTCCACACATGGGAGGGCTCTGGGAAGCAGGAGTTAAAAGCTTCAAAAGCCACTCTAAAAAGATAGCCTCGCCCCACAAATTCACGCATGAAGAGTTCCATACGCTACTACGTAGGATTGAAGCCTGCCTCAACTCGCGACCATTAAGTCCCGCGTCTAATTACCCGTCAAAACAGAACATTAAGGTAGGGGATCTCGTTGTCATCAAAGAAGACAACTTATCTCCAAACGAATGGAGGCTCGGTCGAGTCACCAACGTACACCCCGGCGAAGATAACCGAGTACGTGTCGTCGACCTCATGACCGAGAAGGGTCAGGTCAGAAGACCGTTCAATCGATCAATGTAAACGGGACTATAGAGCAAGGCTGCACAACAAAATAGACAAAATTTTTTGAAAATAACGGTATCAAAAAAAATATTTATAAAAAAAAAAAAATTTGGCGGTCACGTTACAACTTTAGAAATTGGGCTTAAGTTTTAAATCTACATTTCAACCTCTTTTATTAAGCATTTGCCACTTAGGTTGTTTTTACACCTTCCTATCTACATTTTTAATAAATCAGATAAATCAATTTGGGTACTAAAGAAGAGGTAGTTAACTTCGTATTCCCTAATCTATCTCTAATCGAATTCTAATATAGTTCTCTACTGTCGCCCTCGAATAAACAGTAGTTAAAGAATTACCTTAGTTTTCAAACAATAGGACGAACATTTCCCCAAAGTTGGAGACTGAGTTTGTTGGAACAAAATTTTGTAAAAAAAATAAAACTTGCCAGTAACTATCTATTTTATCCTATACTAGTTTCTCTATTGTTACATTAAAAGCAAACCTTGAGTATCAAAACTTGAGTGTTCTCGTATCGGTTTCATATCATTTAAAGATCTGTCACTACCTCAACATTTACCAGTCCTTAGTTGGTATTTTTACTTGCAGCTTGCTACTCCACTCAAATATTGATTTAGTTCTCTGTATTTTATTTACCTTTATTTTGGGTTATTGTGCTCTTGACTCCAGATTTCATGCGCATATGTTTACCTGCTTTTCTTTTCTATACTTTTTGTTTTACTCTTCTTGGAAGGGGTGTCCGTGATCGTGATTACTATCTGCGCTCTCTGGTTGAATTTTAATAAACTTATCCAGCATTTTAACGCCCGCCGCTGTCACCAAATCACCTTCAATCTAGGGAAATACATTTTGTAGATTAAAATCTTCCATATTGATTTGTGCTTTGTTTAATTTACCACCAAAGCGTATGCTCACATTGAATACCCTATAGATGATCACACCGATATGATGATTGCCCACATGCTTCACCACGCCACTCAATATCGCACCAGCAACTGGACGGAAGACATAGCAATCGGCATTCACACCCACATGCAAACGCGCATCGTCCCACCTTTCTGCGCAATATATGAGCATGGAGCGCATGTTTAAAATCGGCCATGCAATATGGCCCCAAAGAAAAATGTAGTTTGGTATTTACTTTGCGCACACATGAGCCCTCCTGCTTGGTGTATGATTCCAGCTCTTTTAGTGTGTATTTTACATAATCTTGTGGATGTTTTGCCATTTTTTAGTTCATTAAATCGCGAATTAACACAAAAAATTATATTTTCAAAGGCACATTGCAGAATTTATGACAGCTGATTCGTAGGGTTGCTGTTTCAAAATGCAAATACTCAGCTTGGTATTTCTCTGCACGCACCATATTTTCACGTTTACGCAGCACCACCTGAAAAGGTTGAGATAGGTTGGGGATATATTTGTACAATTAAAACATAATTTTACTTACCTTCTCGGAATTGAGTGCTGCTAATCCACGCGTGCCAACCGGAAATAAATGAATGAAAAAACAAACAATGGATTTGTGGTTCGGTCCCACATTCCCGTTTGCATTCATTCACTTGCAAAATGTACAATATGTACATATATAAATTTGTACAAACCCAACCAACATTAGTGATGCGCACTAAGTCAGTGGTGGCAGTTTGCGTTAGAAACGGGTACCGAAAACCCGTTGTACCAAAAGTCGGTACCGCATACCGAATCATTAGACACAAGGTAGAAAATCACTTTTCTCACTCGGTCGGCCAAAATCACCGAGGAATAAACAATATGGAGTAAAAAATAAAGTTGTTTGAAATCGCTTTCGAAAAAAAAATAAATAATATTTTAGAAAAAAAACCAATTTTGCGTTTTCTTTATTTAAATTATTTTATATTCGTTTTTTTTCGGGAGGGCAGGACTGTTTTGCCCACAAAACAACAAAAAGAAAACCGCCACTCAACCACTCTCTACCAGCATCGGTAACACAATCGAGTACCGAAAACACGTTCGGATAACGTTTGATGTAGGACCAAATATAAGGAAATATCGCGTTCCGGTGAAAAATAATTTATAAAATAATTAATCTCAAGTTGATCCTTAGGTCGTCACTTCGGCTATTCGCCACCTTCCTCCCACGTATGTATATGGGCAACCGTATGCATAATTCAAATCTCTTTCCTTTCTTTCTTTTTTTCGGTTATCTGCAGCATGACTCGCCATGCTTCCTTACGCCAACGTGCCGCACGTATGGCCGCCCGGTATGCGAAACCATGTCCTTTGTGTGGTGAAAGCCACCCCCTTCGGGCGTGAGATGTTTATCACGGAATAGCACCCTTGCAACGACTGAAGGAGGTTATCCGGGCGGGATACTGCGACAACCGCCTTTCAATGGTGCATCGGGCTAGGGAATGCACCAGCGACGCCAGGTGCCGACGATGAGAAGCAGCACACCACCCTCCACCTCCAAACAGACGACCAGCCGGTGGCCTACAAGAGTTGGGCCCAACAAGTTGAAGAGGCGGAGATGGAAGAAGCGTGGCAAGCCGAGCAAGCAACGGAGAGGAGAGCCGAGAAGAGGTGCTGTCCATCCAGGCCTCGGAGACGGGGCTGACACAGGAAGATGGCGAAGTCATCGAGCCGGTAGCGGAACCACGGCCGTTCCCACCGGTCCAAGGGGTGTCGGAAATACGGCGGTTCCGACCCCTTCTAGCCCACGAGCGGCGACACCAAATACAACGCGACAACAGCCCTCCATCTCGCCGCGCGCATCGTAACAGCCGCAAGCGAAGACTGGCCCCCCAGCCGTGCCAGCTTCGCATTCGCCCCATAAGCACTGACGCTGAACCTCGTAGACTGGCCACTCAGCCGCGCCAGCTACGACACAACCATGAAAGTCGCCGAGACGAGCGAAGACTGGCCACCCAGCCGCGCCAGCTACGCACCATTAGCTCTATGAGCCGCCCAGAGGGTAGACTGGCCATTCAGCCGCGCCAGCTGCCATCCCGAGGGTTCCGCGAGGGAGTTCGATGGAGCTCTCGCCAGGATGGGACCATCGTTGCGCCCCATGGCCGCCCTTGGGCCAACTGCGGTGGTCAAACTGGAAGCGGGGGGCGGATTTTTCTACGTCCGCGCATTAATTGATGCGTGCTCACCCCGAACAGCTATCGACCGCAGCTTGGTGGAAGGGTTAGGGCTGCATCTCACCCACTCTGGCGGCGAGCAAGGTTGCTTCCTCCGAATCCGAGGGAAGCACGGTAACAACACGACCATCACAGCACACGCGGTGTGCATCAGTCATTTTCAGCGGCTGAGTCCGGCAAACCATGTCGACGCCAAAATCGCGGCTCCGTATGAGCACATTGTCACCAACTTAATTAATTGATTAGGGATCTCTGCTCCCGAGACCCTAACCCCGCAGCTAAAACACAGTGACAACACTAACGGGATCAGACTAATACACCAAAGGAACCGGCTAACCCAGTGAAGACGGGGGGGGGGGGGGGGGGTTACAAACTGTTCACAACACAATTCCGCAAACCTACAACAACAACAAACATTCGTTTTGTGGTGCACCCGAGGTGAGGTCCAACCAAAAGGTTACGAACCCGCTCGCACAGTCCCCGAGATGCCAGGGACAACTTTAACCCGCCAAGTGACTGGGCTCTGGGTGCGGGACGCTAAAAGGATGGGATAACACGGGGAAGAAACAAAAGGGCAGCTACACGAGGTACAGTCACCACTAATACACTTAACTAGCCGGAGTGTGTTCCGGCTCGGAGCTTCTGCGGTGTCCACCACGACACCACCACCAACAACAAAACCTATTTTCCCGCTGGAAAATTCCACTAATTAAATCTTGGCACTCCCGCACTACAAAAAAACGACACGACGCAAATTTTCTATTTCTATAAATCTCACTACCGGACTCGCTTCGAAATCTTTATTTATTTTTTCAAACCGCACGATATCACCGAGAACGACGTTATCGCTTTCACAGATAGAATAATTCTGACGCGCACCTGTAAGCCAGGCTGCAGGCTACGCGCCAACACATATTCCTGCCAACATAATCATAGGCGTGTGTGTGGGTGACCACCCGGTCGCGCCGAACCGCCATCCGCGGTGCTCTCGGTCGCCCCGTCCAATGATACACAACCACACACACATATTGCCATCACTTAGCGGCCACTTCGATGCGCCACCACAAGCAGAAGGCGATGACATCGCTATCGGTGTATTTTCGCGATCAACTTCTCTTTGCTTTCTCTTTTACGGGTGGTGGGGTGGGTAACAGCGTTAGTGCAGTACAGCACACAAACACACTCACTCATATGTTGCCCAATTACCGGCACAATAGAAAATGGGTAGCTGCCTTTAAGGTTCACTCTCCGCGGGGAGCATAGGAAAATAGGTAAAGGAGGGTGAAACAATACAAAGAAAATTTGCTCTGCCAGTGCGCGAAGCGCATAGAAAAATGTAATGCCAGATTAGTAAACTTTTGTCGCGATCAGACCGCGACAACTCCACCCTTTCCTCGTAAAAAGAAGGAAACTCCTTCTTTGACTCTAACGTTACCTGTCCCGATACGGCCTCAAATCTCGAACATTCCAGACCCCTTTGTCCCGACCTGTTTCATCAACTAAACTATAAGTCCAGGGGGATACTCTTTTCTTTACCACGAACGGACCTACATACTTCGGTGCTAACTTTGCCGCAAAATAGTTCGCCGCATCCGACAGCGCGAAGTTCTTTCTCCAGACGAGCTCTCCTGGCATGTACTGGACATCTCTTCTCCTGAGATTATATTGCTGCGCTAACTTCGCCCCTGCCTGCTCTAACTTCGACCGTATGTCCGCCCTCATTTCCGACAATCGCTTTGCCCTCTCCTCGCAGTTTAGTTGATCTTGCTCTCCTAGGGACTCAATATAACTATGACTACCCTCAAGTACCATGTCCCGACCGAAATTCGCGAAATAAGGCGTAACTCCCAACACCTCGTGCTGTGACGACCTAATACAGCACGCAACTTTTGCCAATTGTTGATCCCACGATCTTTGATTCTCCGAGACATAAGCCCTAAGTGTAGTCTTAATAATCTGGTTTATCCGCTCCGCCGGATTTGCTTGTGGGTGATAATTCGCGGTATACCGTATTTGGACGCCGTAGACACCGCAGATACCCTGAAGCTCACGACTCCTGAACTGGGGTCCATTATCGCAAACAACAGACCGGGGTACACCGAATAAAAGAAACACATTATCCTCAAGGGTTTTGCAAACATTCTTTGCCGTCGCTGTACGCAAGGAACACAACAAAGGAAATTTCGAAAAATAATCAACGACTGTGAGAATATATTGATAACCCTGGGACGACTTAACCAAGGGACCAACCAAATCAACGCAAATCATTTCCCACGGCTCGACTTCTTTAGACCTCTCTATCATTCCCCCAGCTGGCTGTTTATTTTCGGGTTTTACCTGCTGACAAACCTTACATGTGCGCACGTATTTCGCAATATCCGATTTCATACGAGGCCAATAGAATTTTTTGAGCAACCCTAGCAAAAGTCTTTCTTACTCCCATATGCCCCGCCAATGGGCTATCGTGACACTGTTCCAACACAACCGTTCTTTCAGAGCTACTAACTACTTTTTTCCACTCGGGCCCCTCCCCGTAGATGGATGGGTACGCCGACTTGACAAACTTGAAAAGTACTCCATCTTCTACCCTCCAGTTAGGATACGATAGGGGTTTCTTCGCGACCGAATCAATCATCTTCTGCAACCAAGGGTCAGACGTAGATATTTCAAAAACAGCGGGCACGCTACGAGACAACAAATCGGGGACAACGTGCTCCTTCCCTTTGCGATGAATAATATCAAAATCATATTGTTGAAGCTTCAATGCCCAACGAGCCAATCTACCACAAGCATCTTTCAGATTATTTAACCAAACTAGGGAGTGGTGATCGGTAATCACCTTAAATTTCGCGCCCTCGACGTATGGTCGTAATTTCTCGACCGCCCACAGGACCGCCAAGCACTCCTTCTCCGTGGTTGAATAATTCCTTTCGCCCTTATTGAGAGACCTACTAAGGTAAGCAATGACCTTCTCACCATCTTCAAACTCTTGGGTAAGTACTGCCCCTATGCCAAAGTCCGACGCATCTGTTTGGATAATAAAGGGCCTATTGAAATCGGGACAGCTTAAGACAGGTGCCGTAACTAGTCGCTTCTTAGCCTCTTCGAAACTCCTATCGCAATCATCGCTCCAGACAAATTTCTTGTTCTTTCTCGTCAATTCGGTGAGAGGGCTTATTAACTCTGAAAAATCTTTGATAAATCTACGGTACCAGGACACTGTGCCTATAAACGATCGCACTTGCTTCACATTTCTCGGTTTCTCAATCCTAACCATTGCCTCAACCTTCTCCGGATCCACATGTAGGCCATTTCGATCTACAATATAGCCTAAATACCTTAACTCTGGCCTACAGAAATTGCATTTATCTCTATTAAGCCTAAGGCCTGCTCTAGCTAACCTATCCAAAACCTCTTCCAGAATTTCTAAATGCTTTTCGAAATTGTTTGTGACGATGAGTATGTCATCTAAGTACACGAAGACATGGGGCTCTAACTCCGGACCTATAACCGAATCTATAAACCTTTGCCAAGTGGCCGGCGCATTATGCAACCCAAAAGGCATCCTCTTAAATTGGAACAGACCCCTGCCTGGCACCGTGAACGCTGTAAAGGGCCTAGACTTTTCCTCAACTGGTATTTGCAACTTTGCATCTCTCAACTTGTCCAAGGTCGCCGAAACAAAAGGTAGGGGGTAACTATCCTTTTCAGTACACTTGTTTAACACCCGGTAGTCTACACAAAACCTATAACTACCATCTTTTTTCCTTATCATGACCACAGGGGAGGCCCACGGACTATGCGACTTCTCAATGACATCCTTGTTGAGCATGTCCTTTAACTCTTCGTCCATACGCGACTGTATGTTAGGCGATACCGGATAGTACCGCTGTTTTACAGGTTCAACTCCTGCCTTTACTCTTATTTTATGCTCAACAAGGTGGGTTCGACCTACCCCTCGGGCATAGCCTCGAAGGTGCTCCTAACTAATCTTCCTAAAGCTTCAGACTGCCTAGCATCTAACTCACTGTGGTCCATGAGTGCTACCGACGGCTCCTGGTCCAGCCGAGAAAACGACCATTCCCTTCTCCTCAGATCCGGGATTATACCCGCCTTGGTCCAGAAATCTACACCAAGAATAAGAGCATGGGGAACACCAGGAACAACAAGACAATCAATAAGGACCGACTTGCCCTCCACCACAATTGATAGCAACACAGAACCTACCGTAGATACTTGGCCACCATCCGCCAAAGTGATCTGTAACGAACTATCAGCGAGGGAAACTTTGATACCATAAGCCTGTAGCATACTCCAACCGAGCCGACCAACCACAGTACGAGAAGCCCCAGAATCCAACAGTGCCTTAAAAGAAAATCCAAATACCGAAACATTTAAATGGGGTCGCTGATCGTGGCCGCTTGCCACTAGCGAATAACCCATATAATTGACAATTCGACGATCCCCGATTATAGCCAGCTGGGAGCTAGCAGGATTACTAACTCGCCCTGTTAGACTGCCTGACCTGCCGTCCCAGGAGTCTAGTTCCCGTTTCCCGACCTATTAGAAGCATCGTTCGACCTCGATTGTGTCTCAGGACTCGACCTGAAAGGGTTTTGAGACCTCCTTCCCTCTGGAACCGCTGTTCGATTATTTTCCAGACCACCACTAGGCTTGGCTGCACACACCGGGCAGTCCCGCTTCATGACTCCAGACCTACCACAGCCAAAACACTTCAATGCCTTGTGACAATCTTTAGACACATGGCCAAAACGCTTACAATTGAAACAGCGAGTGTAGGGACTCACCTTACTTCCCTGAATGGTCCTCGACTGGCCCACCGAAGCAGCTACCTCGCCACCTACTGAAACATAGGCCAAGTCCGGCTCCAGCAGACCCTTGGACCTAGGATTTGGAGGTGGAACAAAAGCATCTACCGAGGACCTAACTGCCTCCAATTTTCTACCTAAAGCGACTAACTCCGAAATCGACCCTGGAGTAACTAGTCCCAACTGGGTCTGGTAGAAGGGTAAAAGATTCGCCCTTATAATCCCTAGCATCCTATTCTCCGAGATGGGCTCCTGTAACCTACTAAACATTATTCTTAACGCCGCCACGTATACCCCTATGGACTCGTTAGCCCCTTGCGTCCTTCTTCGAATTTCTGTCATCAACAAATCATCATAGCTCGGGGGTAGGACCTCCAACTTTAGCTCACGGACCAATTCTTCCCAACTAGTTATCGACCGCCTAACCGAACGGAACCATAGAAGCGCCTTTCCTGAAAATAAATCCACCGAGCCCCGCAACAGCTGAGCCTTGGCAACACCACGTGCTTCGCTCAACTCATCAACCCTTTCAAAAAATGCATACAGGGACAAGCCAGACTTTTCCCCATCGAACTTCAGTTCCCATTTAGCCAAATTCGGAGGCTTCTGTGCCACTCCCGGTACTACTCCGCCTATCACCTCCGTTTGGGCCCCAAGTGGGACTGCTCCCACATCTACTCTCTTTTGGACCAGTTCTGGTCCCACTTGTCCCACAGTTCCACTGCTGGGTTGCACCTGTTTTTCACCCTCATTTTCGCCGGTTATCTCCTGCAAATCTCCCAGTAGTAAAACTAACTTGCTCCGAATTTCCGTTTGCTTAGCCATGTCCTCATCATTTTCCGGTGTCGCACGCCCTATTCTATTTAAACACCACTCCAGTTTCGTGGTCGCCTTGGCCCCCTCCGGCGATTTTCCCTTTCCAACGTTGGGCAACAGTTTGGCAATTTCGTCCATTTTTGCCTCTACTGCAGCCTTATCCGCATCGAAAGTAAACGGGTAATCCTTGAATAAATCGACTGATCCTCGCCTTTCTACTCCTCGCGATGCCCGCAACGATTTTCTCATGGCTTCTGCCGATGTTACAGGCAACCCTCTTGCCTCCATCTCATACGCCAACTCCTCTTGAGACAACCTATTGATTTCCATTGTTTTACGATAGATTCAAGAATTTTCCCAGAAATAAATAAAACCAAGATTACACCTCAAAAATTTCCAACAAAGGGGGACTCAAAAATTTGGACCAATCAGCACCACTCAAACCGGCAAACCGAAACTGAACAAAAAATTTCCAACCCCAAAGTAAAAGTCTAGTAACCCGAATATAAAAGGTTTTTGCTCCACCCTAGCACTGGCGCAGCAAATTTGGTTGCTAAACAAAAAACAATAGAGCCTAGCACAGTAATTGCAAAACTAAGAATTACAACAACACTTACTGGGACAACACAATAGGTACCTACCTTTTGCAACAATATGTAAATATGTATGTATTTATGTATGTTACCTTTCACGCCCGCTCTTCGCTTTGAGCAAAATCGAAGTTATTGAAATTTGTTGACGACCGGTGTAACGGTTCCCCAATAGGAATATATGTATTTATGTGTATAAAAATAAGTATGTACCCAAAATTGTAAATTGATAAAAAAATATAGGGTGGCCGTAAACGAAAGTTTTAGTAGAATAATACAACAAAAAAAAAAAAATCTAGGTTCCTCTTGACTACTTCTAAAAATTTACTTTCAACTTTTTATTTATGTTTTAATTTGAAAATTTTTGATTATTTTTTTTTTTTTTTCTCTCAAAACTCGAAAGAAAATAATTTATTTATTTGTATTTTGGATTAAAATCGAAACAAAATTATTTAATAATTCTCACTAGAAAGTTTGTAGAAAATGCAACCAAAAAAAATTCAGGGAGATATTTTTCAAATTATGGCACACCCCAATATGAATTTACTTTGAAACGATAATGAATGTATGTGTATGTATGTAAACAGATTACCGCGGCCTAATATTCAATAATTTGTTTGTATACTTGCGGTTTTACTTATTTGCCAAACCTTCCTTTCTTCTCTACCAAACCTTAGTGATGTGGAAAAATAACGAAATCCCGAATTTGACCAAGAAAATCCCGAAATGCCAATTTGACTTGATAACTCCCGAAATACCACTGGACTCTGGATAAAATAAAAGAAAATAATCGGCAGGTTTATTCTTATGAAATATCAGCCCACAAACACAAAAGGACGCTCGAGACACACTACTTTACCGAACACTATACGGCACAACCAAAGTCACAAATCAATAAGAATTTTAGTTTTTAAACAAGAACCACGTTGGGCGCCAAATTGTCACCAACTTAATTAATTGATTAGGGATCTCTGCTCCCGAGACCCTAACCCCGCAGCTAAAACACAGTGACAACACTAACGGGATCAGACTAATACACCAAAGGAACCGGCTAACCCAGTGAAGACGGGGGGGTTACAAACTGTTCACAACACAATTCCGCAAACCTACAACAACAACAAACATTCGTTTTGTGGTGCACCCGAGGTGAGGTCCAACCAAAAGGTTACGAACCCGCTCGCACAGTCCCCGAGATGCCAGGGACAACTTTAACCCGCCAAGTGACTGGGCTCTGGGTGCGGGACGCTAAAAGGATGGGATAACACGGGGAAGAAACAAAAGGGCAGCTACACGAGGTACAGTCACCACTAATACACTTAACTAGCCGGAGTGTGTTCCGGCTCGGAGCTTCTGCGGTGTCCACCACGACACCACCACCAACAACAAAACCTATTTTCCCGCTGGAAAATCCACTAATTAAATCTTGGCACTCCCGCACTACAAAAAAACGACACGACGCAATTTTTCTATTTCTATAAATCTCACTACCGGACTCGCTTCGAAATCTTTATTTATTTTTTCTAACACGCACGATATCACCGAGAACGACGTTATCGCTTTCACAGATAGAATAATTCTGACGCGCACCTGTAATCCAGGCTGCAGGCTACGCGCCAACACATATTCCTGCCAACATAATCATAGGCGTGTGTGTGGGTGACCACCCGGTCGCGCCGAACCGCCATCCGCGGTGCTCTCGGTCGCCCCGTCCAATGATACACAACCACACACACATATTGCCATCACTTAGCGGCCACTTCGATGCGCCACCACAAGCAGAAGGCGATGACATCGCTATCGGTGTATTTTCGCGATCAACTTCTCTTTGCTTTCTCTTTTACGGGTGGTGGGGTGGGGAACAGCGTTAGTGCAGTACAGCACACAAACACACTCACACATATGTTGCCCAATTACCGGCACAATAGAAAATGGGTAGCTGCCTTTAAGATTCACTCTCCGCGGGGAGCATAGGAAAATAGGTAAAGGAGGGTGAAACAATACAAAGAAAATTTGCTCTGCCAGTGCGCGAAGCGCATAGAAAAATGTAATGCCAGATTAGTAAACTTTTGTCGCGATCAGACCGCGACAACATTCGTTTGGCCGACCCTTAATTCTATAGGTCAGCGCCGGTTAAACTGACCCTCGGCGGAGACGTCTACGCCGACGTCGTTACCCCGATCGCGTGGCCATCGTCGTTCGGGTCACTCTTTGCCCAGAGCACCATCTTTGGGTGGGTGCTTTCGGGTTCTACTAGCATGTAATTTAGGTGTAAATTTAGTTGTAAGTCTTCTTTTTCTAATAAAAAACAAAAAAAAAATTTGTTGACTCTGTTTCTCATTTATGGCACTAGGGATTCCTGGCAAGAAATATACCACTTCTATTTTTCAAGTTTCTTCTATCTATTTAACAGCTAGGTACGACACGGCCAAACTACCGGTGGTGACAGACCTCAACCTCAGGAGGTAGCTCGAAAAAGGAAAGCGGGCACAGTGCTACCCAGCACCCCACGATAGGTTTAAGAGCCTAGAATAAGAGAGGGCGTGATGGAAATCCCGGGGCTGGTCAGAATGTTGCGTATCGCAAGGAGGCCGGCATGTTTAGGCCCGATGCCTAAAATCTTAAAAATAGTGACACCCTAATGTCACTTTCCAAGCATCCACACACCCACCTGTACGTATGCATGATTATTCATGTTTTGTCAGCACACATATACATGTAGGTGGGTGTGCATGTGTTGGTTCACCATTTTTCTATATAATAAACGGCCAGTGTATTAATCGAGGAATTCTCGTTTCTCGTCGGTGTCTGAACCACCGCTACTTGCCCAGAACCGAAGTCGAAATTATTCAGTGTTCTCGAAACGTTTATCTATCGTCATCTCCTCTTTGTGCCACATTCGCAAACATGGGAGCTGCCTCACCCTCTCCCGCTCTCACGTCATGTATCTAAACAGCTGTAGTTGTGGTAGTGATGCTAGTGGTGGAAATACGCTAGTGTTTCAAGATGAGCGATTCTTGAGAACATTCGCAACACTGCCCTCCACCAAAGTCTGATCGTCCCGATCAGATACATTTCCCGATCCAAACGTTGCTAGCCTCTCCAGGGGAACCACCTTCATTTTGTTCCGTGGCATTCCAACAGCCTGTATGCGGTAAACAACGTCGTTGATCCGTTTCACAACTCTGTATGGTCCTTCCCAGTTGCACTGAACTTTCCGTTTCCATTGCTTTGTGGTACCTGGTTTTCATGTTTTTGCTTATATTCTGGGGAATGGACCAGCTTCATCCAAGGTAATCCTCTCAACCGGTGCATCTGAGTTGCACTGCCTCCTTCGACCATGACTCGTGGACCTCAGCACCTTTGCACCCATCGCATTTGGCAATCCACTCCTTTACCGACTGACTGTAACCAACCCAATAAAATGTCTGCTTAATCCTCTCCAAGGTCTTCTTTATGCATTTCCCTGAAAACATCAGACACCCGCTTCCTTGGAACAACTATAAGCTTCCTAGCGCATTGACCATCCTCACTCTCGCATATACGATGCAAACAACCGGATACCAATCATAAACTTTTCCATTGTGCCCAGTATGACTTGGCAACTGGACTCTCCGCTGACATTTATTTTCTTGCTGGTCGTTCGTTCCGCTCAAGCCCTCGGATCACACATGCCAGATCTGAATCTTCCTGTTGACTTCTCCGAATATTCTCAAGCAGGCATTTGTCTTTCGAGTGTCCCTGTGCTTCACCTCTAATGAAACTCCTTTGGTGCAATACCCAATATTGTGTCCAAAGATCAGAGGGACTTCTTGGCGGTTGTATGTCATAACTCTATTTCTCACGTTTATGTGAATGTCTCTCTCAGCCAAGAAGTCGATGCCAATGATGACTTCGTCCACAATATCCGCTACTAAGGAGTTGTGGTATGTAGTCACATTCCCAATCACAACTTTGCACCGCACCTCTCGCTGGACTAGTTTACTTTCACCAGTCACTGTCCGCAACTTTGCATCCTGCAATGATCTTACTCTCTGGTGGACCAAGTCACTTCTAATGATGGAATGAGATGCGCCAGTATCCACAGTGAGTAACCGCTCTTTTCCGTCCAAGAAACCTCTAACAGGAACATTACTTGCTTTCCCTCCGACCTGCGAGACAGAAACTATGAGGATTCATCTTGCTCATCTCCTCCAGCGTTACCCTTACGTCCACCTGCATTGCCGAAGTCTCTGGAGCCGATGCTGCAATAATGCGCAATATGGACAGACTTTCCGCACTTGCAACATTTAATCACACCATCGCTTTTCTTTTCTGCTCCATTCAAGGCTTGTGAAGTTACAAGAGTCTAGAAAGTACATAAAATACAATTGCAATAAAAAATCACTCAGAAATTGATGTTACACTATTATCACAACCCTAAAACATTTGCAGATGATTGTAGAAATCAAGTGGTGTAAGTGTGAGATCAGTGTAAGCTTTTGACATTGAATTTGAGGTTATGTTTCTCAAATTGATAGATTTTTTGTTTATACATATGGCAACGTTTCCCATTTGTTTTCATTTATTCGTGCGCAAATACTGAAATTGCAATGGAGGTTCCAGCAAAAAAAAAAGAAAAAGGAATAATTCCATTAGAAAGTGGAATAGCTCAGAAGTAGAAATGCTTCTAGATTATTTGGAAGAATCCAACGGGTTTGAGGTAAGTAAATTTGGTTTATAAAAAGTATTTTACTATAAATGCTTTTGTTGTGCAGGTACCCACTGCGCAAATTTTCTATAGAAATTTTTTAGATTGCAGTGGAATAAACTGCACATGGGGGCAAGGTAAATAGAGGAGGAGGTAACGCCAAAGAATTTGTTGACATCGTAATACGTCATACGAATGGGAGAAACATAAGGAAAAAAAGATGCTGTACTAAATGTTCAAAGTTAAAAATGGGGGATATTTAGGTCCAAAGAATACCCAAAATCAAGGAAGCTCGTATACTATATTGAAATTACATTAAGAATCATATTATATGACTGGATTTTGTTATTTTATTTTTTGCATGGGAGTGTGTCCAGCGTTTCATCAATAGATTCGTTATCATCACCAAAATCTATGAGAGTACGGTTTTATCCGTAGAGGTTTATGTTATATTAAAGGAAAAATGACTTACCTTGAATATAATTAATCTCATCTAAAGTATTTTCGCAAATAATTCGCACAATTTTACTCTTTTCTGTGCTTAAAGGAAAAATTACTTACCTTGAATATAATTAATCTCATCTAAAGTATTTTCGCAAATAATTCGCACAATTTTACTCTTTTCTGTGCTTCTTGGCATTTTGCGTGCGCAGTTTTTTTTTATCAAAATAAAAATCAGCTGATTGTTGTAATCCCATGATAACAAGGTGCGCTCACGCTCATCTAAGTTACACTTACAATTGTACATTGCATACACTAAAGAGCGAATACCACTATTTTTACTGCCAAAATTAACAAAACTATTACAATATTTACTCCATATGAGACATTTTTATGGTACACAAGTTCTTCAATTTTTTCTAGTATTTTCTACTTCATTTATATTAATTTCCTTGAATTTCAGCTCATTATAGCTCGGATTTAATATTTTAGCTGGATAGTAAAATTTTTCTGTAAATTCAACTTTTCTATTTTCAAAAATTTGATTATTTATGTTTATTTTACAATTTGCATAATGCACCAAGTAATTTCTGTTTATTTTTAAATCTCTATTATAACAATTTTTATCTATTTGTTCTTGGTGTGTATTTATTATCAATAATGTATCATCTTCCAAAGCATTTAGTTTAGTTTTGTTGGTAAATTTAAATATACAACTATCTCTGAATTATCAATAATGTATCATCTTCCAAAGCATTTATTTTAGTTTTGTTGTTAAATTTAAATATACAACTATCTCTGAATATGTGACCCTGCGGCTTGGGGTTCTAGAATATGCCCGCGGTAGGTATGCCTGTCGTAAAAGGCGACTAAAATCCAAAGAGAGGACCACTCAATAAAACCCGTAATCCCGAGTGTGATCCGTACCGTGCTCATGGGATGAATGGCACTACGTTAGTGTGTCTTATAACGGTGGCCTCCAGATACCTGGCGTCCTCTGGTTGTAATCAGTCTCACTGGGATATGGGAGGCTATGTCGCAGCTGACCTTCTTTCCCCTACACTCATGGGAATTATATTAGATATTAGATATTTATTGATTCAGTCTATAGGATAACCCTACAGACTATTACTTATACATAATTACTAGTTTAATACAGTGAAAATATTTAATTTAAATTTTGATATAGTGGCATTGAAATCCATCACATGCGCATAAACATTGCATAAGCGTATGCTTCGTGCAATTGGTTCATTATAGCCATAATTAGTTCTATGGGACGTTTCGACAAGCAGTTTAATTTGAAAAAAGCGAATCGAGTAAAGGTTCTTTGAACTCTTTCAATTTTACTACGGTGGGACAAATATTTAGTATGGATTCCCCACAAGACAACAATAGTCTAGGTGGCTCCTTACTAAAGAAATATGAAGCGACTTCAAAGTGTAAGGGTCTTTAAAATGTATCGAATTTCTTCTTCAGGACATTTACATGTGTTAAGGAACAAATTATTAGCGATACACCACTGCTAGAATACCATAAAATCGGATTGCAAATTACTGCAGTCACTTATATTACATATTGACATAAAAACTTTGACATCATCGGCAAACATGAGACATTTCGCAAACTTGAAATGCAGGGGTAAGTCGTATAAACAAAAGCGGTCCGAAAGAGTGCCCTGCGGTATCCCAGACCAGGCATTCATCACGCAGTCCGATTTCGTCGGCCCAATCTTCACTAAAAGCTTGCGGCCTACCAAGTAACTCTCAAGAAACATTAAAAGTATAAAGAATAGGCCCCCTCCCCCCCATGATACTGAAAATGCTGGAAAACGTAAGCACTTGAATGGTGCCGCTCGTAAGCGTCTTAAGAAACTCCTGGCTAACGGTGTCAGAGATACGAAACCGCCTTAGCAATTGCCAAACAGCCTCAAGGGCCGGCACAAAGGGAGACCCCACCAAATTTTCAAAAGAGGACAAGGCAGATGCCTCCTCTTGATGGACAGGCAGCCAGTGCCTTAGTAACCGCGGCTCATCCGGACGGTGTGCCATCGGGATCTTTTAGAAATGCCCTGACCACTATTAATCAGGGCATAATCCCACAGGATTATCCTAGTACCATCTGGTCTTCTGAACAACTGAAGATCATAAGGAGGGCCATTGTGAATGAAGTGTTTAAACTTCAAGTTGGCACTATCAGCCCCCGCTTCACGGGCTCGATTCGCCAAGGATGGCTTTCAATTGTCTGCGACGGTTATAATACTGCAGAGTGGTTAAAAGTCATCGTTCCAAAACTAACTCCTTGGGAGGGGGCGAAACTGAAGGTAGTCTCGGATGCGGAAGTACCCGTCGCATTATCTTTGTCGGGTATTTTAAAGAGGACGATTGCCCCTCAAACGAGCATATCCTCAGAGTTATTTCTGTTCAACACCCGGCCCTAGACACCAGATACTGGAGAATCCTCAATCGGACAAGTAGGGCCACAGTGGCGGAAATCGCAATAGCTGTAGATCCGGTGTCAGCTGAAACAATCCGTCACCATAATAATACAATCAGTTTGGCGTATGCCAAAGTGAAACTGCGGCTTAAAACCAAACCGTATCTGCCCCGGGTAGCTGATGAAGCCAGCGGCAGTGATGGAAATGTTGCGGTAGAAAAAAAGGCTGTTGAACAAACAGCCTGCAGATCAAAATCGGCAGAGGTGACGCAAGGCTTGGAGGATGTACAAACTAAGCTTCAGCTGGAGTCCACAGCAGAAGCTACGATTATCGAGACTCCACCGCCCTCTCAAAGCGGGCAAACAAATCAATTACATAGTGTGAACTCTAGACCCGGAGTCGAAAAAGAATGGGCCAAAGTCAGGCATCTAATGGGAATGCTTTGCTCAGCGGCAACCTTAAGTCATCGGTGGCGCATAGGGGCCGCTAAAAATCGTTATAATGTCAGCCCTCCCAGCAAATTCTCGCATTTCGAGGCGTCTAAAATGCCTCCAGGTGAATCTTCACCATGCCTGGCAGCTTCGGATGTTCTTAGCAGAAGATTCAGCAGAGAAGGTCTGGGAGTGGCCTTCATTCAAGAGCCATGGATTTTACATGGCTCTGTAAAAGGTTTTAGCAGTACTGACGGTAAATTAATCTATGCCACCGGCTCCCGTCCCAGGGCGGCGATGCTTCTAAGCAAGAAACTGGATATTGTTCCGCTCCTACAGTTCATGACGGCTGATTTGGTTGAAGTTTGGGCAAAAATTCCAACCCCAAGAGGTGAAAAGAGGCCATTTTGGCATCAGCTTACTTTTCGGGTGAGGAGGAAACAGCCCCACCTGTTGAATCCAAGACTCTCATTGAGTATTGCCAACAGAAGAGTATCCCAAGGGTCCTCTGCTGTGACGCAAACTCAAACCATACAGCTTGGGGTAGTTCAAACATAAATAAGAGGGGAGAGCATCTCCTGGAGTTTATTAGTAGTCACAATATCAGTGTAAAGAACCGTGGTAATGAACCCACTTTTGTTAACGTTATTAGAGGTGAAGTTCTTGACCTTACTCCATGCAACCAAAACATGGCCTTCGCTGTCACAAATAGGCACGTCTCGGGGGAGGAATCAATGGCGGACCACAAACATATTGTATTCGACATGGGTCACTTCTTTGCCCATGAGTCCGTTTTCAGAAATCCGAGGAAAACGAAGTGGGAACTATTTCGCTTTACCATGGAAGAACGCGGATTGTTGCTTGCACCAACCAATAACTACGGGGCGTGAGCTCGAGAGAGAGGCTGAACAGCTTCACTCAGATATCACAACAGCTTTCTGCGAGAGTTGTCCCCGAGCCAAACAACGTATACAACGTGATGTTCCTTGGTGGAACAAAAGCTTGCACAATTAAGATGTCAGGCCAGAAGGCTGTTTAATGCAACTAAAGACACTGGAGACTCAGTCTCCTATAGAAATGCTCTAACTTCTTATAATAGAGAACTTAGAAAATCTAAGAGGGCAACGTGAAGAGAACACTGCGAAAATATTAAAGATCTCCCTGCGGCAGTGCGGCTGCAAAAAGCCCTTGCGAGAGGCCCTAGCAACGTCATTGGTACTCTGAAGAACTCAGATGGGAGCTACACGAAGCAGTCGGAGACACATGCAAACTTTTGCTTGCTACTCACTTTCCGGACTGTATACCAGATGTAGTAGATGATTCTCTAACCAATGCTAACAAGGTACAATGGGCTTTATCGACTTTCAGTCCTTTCAAATCTCCAGGACCGGATGAGGTCTATCCTTGTCTGTTGCAGCAAGGAATCAACTATACCGCTCCAGTCCTATCAAATTTATATAGAGCATCCCTGCTGTTAGGATATATTCCCAACATATAATATGATAATACGACGTACCAGGCCATTGAGTAAGCCATGATTAGCAAGGACGTAAGCCCAATGATAACTCGCTGGGTCCTGGCCATGCTAAAGCAAAGAAAAATCAGCTTTGAGCTAGGAGGGAGTGCTGGCTCAATCGTGGCCACAAGAGGATGCCCTCAGGGAGGGGTGCTTTCTCCTCTACTATGGACCCTAGTCATAGACGAACTTCTTCATCTTTTGAAGGTTTTGACGTGCAGGGATATGCGGATGACTTAGTAGTCTGCGTAACGGGAATGCATGAAGAAACAATATCCGATCGCATGCAACAAGCCCTGCGAATCATTGAAAGATGGTCCGCTAACAAAGGTTTATCTATCAACCCAAATAAAAGTCTTGGTGCCTTTGACGAGGCGACGAAAGCTTTCTATGTTAGAGCCGTCCCTAGGAGGCAGCCGCATAGGTTTTTCGACGGAAGCGAAATACCTAGGGGTACCATTGGACAAAACCCTCACATGGAATGATCATTTGGAGGCCACCATAAATAAAGCAACGAGGGCCTTTTTCGCCTGCACTAGACTTTAAGAAAAAACATGGGGGCTGTCTCCCAAAATGACGTACTGGTCATTTAATACAATTGTGAAGCCAATAGTCACATACGCTTCTCTAGTCTGGTGGCGTAAAACTGCTCAAAGAACAGCGGCAACTAAGTTAAGTAAGCTGCATCGGCTAGTCTGTGTCGGTATAACAGGTGCAATGAGAACATGCCCTGCTGATGCTTTAAGTGCCCTTGTGGGAATTCCTCCTTTCCCTATTCTGATAGAGAAGGAGGCCACACTTGCTGCATTAAGACTTCAAAACATTTCCGATCTAAAAATCGGAAATATGACACGACATATGAAGATAGTCAAAAACTTCGTAAATAGTCCTATATTGCAAGTAAGTGATGCAATAACTCCTACGCTCAGGATCATGCGAAACTTTAAAGTTTCGAACGTAGATCGAGCGCTCTGGGACACAGGGAATCCTTACGCTGAATCCGATTTGGAGATTTGGAATACGGATGGATCGAAGCTGGAAGATGGTAAAACGGGAGCTGGTATCTATGGACTAAATTACAAACAATCGGTACAGATGGGTAACTATCCCCCTATCTTTCAAGCGGAAATCCACGCAATAGAATTATGTGGTAGAGAATGCCTCCGAAGAAGACTATCCTCTAGGCGAATCTACATTATGTCGGACAGTCAGGCCGCCCTACGTCCTTGCAGTCTTACACTATAACCTCGAAGCTTGTCGATGAGTGCGTCGCAGTCTTTAATGATCTGGGAGCCAAAAAAAAGTTTTGTTAGGTTGTGTCCCAGGGCGGAAGGGCATGACGGCAACGAAAAAGCAGATCACCTGGCAAAACATGGTGCTCTAACAGCATTCTATGGTCCGGAACCCTTTTGTGGACTCACGAACGCCCACCTAAAGGAGACCATAAGCAACTGGGAAAATAAACAGTTTAGGCAGCATTGGCTTAGCAGCCTAGGGCAGAGGCAGGCCAAACTCTTTGTAGAACCCTCAGGCTCATTAATCTAAGGAGGGTGGATCTAAGAACCCTCACTGGTTCTTTTACGGGACATTGCGGTCTGCGTTATCACCTGAGTAAGCTGAATCTGTCAGATACAACAATTTGTCGGTTTTGCGAACTGGACGATGAAACGCCGTTTCGTACATTCTGCGAATACATTGCGTTAGCAAGAAAGAGAGTCTGCTACCTAGGTGGGGTCACTCTCAATCCGTTCGTAATATGGAATAAAAAACCTGAGGAGGTGCACAAATTTATAAAGAGCCTCCACATACAGCAATAAGCTGATATGTCACACAATAGATCGTACTAATGGTCGCGGTGTAATAAGGCCTTATAATAATAATAATAATCTCTGAATATGGCGGCCGCCGTGGTGTAGCGGTTAAGTGTTCGACCTACTACACCAAGTCGTGGCGGTTCCATGCCCGCAAAAGTAACATCAAAAATTATTTAGAAAAAGAATTTTTCTAAAAACGGGGTCGCCCCTCGACAGTAGTTTGGCAAACTCTCCGGGTGTATTTCTGCCATGAGAAGCTTCTCAGCAAAAAGTTCATTTGCTTTGCAAGTGCCTTTCGGAGCCGGCAAAAAACTGTAGGTCCCGCCAAACTGGAAGGAAAAACTCAAAAGCAACATACCACAAGTTGGAAAGAGAAGCTCGGCTGAAAATCTCGTTAGAGGTTATGATAACGTGTTGGTATATCGCCGCCATTAGTTTTTTTTTTCTCTGAATATGCAGTGTTGGCTTCCTTTTAAAACTTTAAATGCTGTATCCTATTTATATTAAAAAATTTCATTATTTATTGTTACAATTAGTTCTTTTTCTGTTTCAACTTCTAAGTGATTTATATTTCAGTTTTAAATCTGTTTGGATGTAACTATTTGGAATTTTTATTGCAATTACAATAAATTGGTATTTATATGCCAACGTTCCTATTTTGGACAGTTTCAATTTATAAAAATCTATTTTAAAATAATTTATTTCTTCTTTTGTTAAAATTTCAGGGGGAAATAAATTATATTTGGCTGCTGCTATATTATTTTGTATATCGTCTATTTTATCCTTTACACATGTTATTTTATTCATTTTGTCGTTGAATAGCAGTTGATTAAAAATTTCCGCATTTTGTTGGCTAATACTTTCGAAAAGTTTACTAATCTTTTTTCTATCTTCTACTTGGTATCCCTGTTGATTTAAATTCTTTATAATATTGTGCTAATTTTTCTGTTGGACCTCCAGATAACCCAATATCTCCTGCCTGTCATCGTCATCCATTAATCCGAATAGCCAATGATAAGTTGTTCCAACAAAATTAATTATCTTATTTCTACTAACCTTTTCTGGTTGTATTGTTTTAACCCTTGACTCTAATATTTGTAATTCATTGGAGCCCTCTCCTTTTAAAGGCACTCCCCTCAATGTCCTGTTTAATTTGATGCAATACATCCAGAATTTCTTGTGGTTGTATTACATGCAATACAGTGATCGTCTTATTAAATATTTCCACCTGTCCCATGTGGAGCATTGTATATCCCGCTTCATCCATTATTGGTGTCACTTGAAGGTATCCCTTTACTAGCCCTGCAGCCTACCTCATTTGGGCTACCAACATTAAAACCATTACTGAAAACATAACCTGAAATGGCAACAATAATAAACTATATGTAACCATACCATCAATTATACGAATTAAAATCGTATAATGTACCCTTACGACTATACCTATTCAGCTAGTTGTCTTATCAGTAATTTTCCCACTTTTTGTTTTCCCTTTTTATGTATCTCAATTATGAGCGGTGATGCTAAGCCTATCTTCTTCTTCATTCCCATTAATTAAATTTGGTATTCCCGCAAATCTCTTCGGTCTTTTGATATTTGCGGGATGCACATTCTGCAAAGGATTCATTCTGTAGTAAGTTTCATCTTTGTGCCTTACTCGTTTATAGTTTTTTATTGGGCCTGTTGCTCTGAGTTCTTTATATTGATGCCTGGTTTTTTTTTTTGCTTTTTCAATGGTATTTTTCTTTACTTGGTCTATTGCGTTTTTTAAAATTGTTGGATCTGCACTGTCTTTTGCATATCTCGGTGAACATTTTATGGTAGTTGCCCATAACGATCTCTATCCTCATTTCTGTTGAAAGACTCGGGTCATCAATTAATGTTAGTTTTTACAACAGGGTTGGTAGATGCCTTCCGAACTCAAAAACTGCACTAATTGCTCTGCCCCAAACTCATTATCCATGATTACCTTTTTGGGTTTACCGAATTTTGCAAAATGCTCAAGTATAATTGCCTTTTTCGATCTCCAATTTCAATCTGTAATATTATAGGTTGCCGCAAATTTTGTTAATCTATCAATAACAGTTACAAACGCCATTTTTTTTAATGAAAAATATATACATGTATCACTTCGTTCTTCTCCTTTGGCGTTTCACTTAATTGGAATTTTGGTTTAATGGGATCTCTATCGTATTTAATTTGTTGGCACTTCTCACAATTATTTATTATCAATTGAATATGTTCCCTAAATTTGGGATAGAAAATTTTATCCTTTAATGTGTTGTACCTCTCACCGATGCCACTGTGTATAGACTCAACACTATGATACAAAGAAATTTGCAATTCTTCCTCCTGCAAAATATCTGTGGCTCTTTTTGTACATTTTATAAATTCCAGCTTACAGCCTAACCTAATATAAACGCACGTACATGCATGACTTTTTTCCTTGTAACCAAAATAAATGTGCGTGCGTTTGTATCTTTGCCTGTGTACAAACGTCAAATCGAAAAATTGGGAATCAAGTTAGGTTTTTAGGCCGTGCGATCAAATTCGGTTGCTCCCATACAAGTTGTATGTGCATTAGACATTTTTGACAGAAAAGGCAGTTCGTGCGTTTATATTAGGTTAGGTTGTTACTGTTACAGGAAAACATTGACATCAACAGCAATTGCATCCTGTCATAATCGTGTTCCTCTACTTCAGAAAAAATTCCCACTTTACCATTTTTAATATTTCTTTCTAATACATTTCTTAATGTATTCTCGTTATCCCTAGGGTTTATCTCGATAACTTTCCTTCAATGTATTATTTTAACTTCAGCTTGTGGGCTGTGTGTTATTATAATCTTTGTCTTATATTTATTGACAATTTCCTCTTTAATCACAAAGTGATCCAATAATTCCACTTCAGCCGAATGTATCGTGTCGGACATCTCCAAATTCGATTCTTGATCATTGTTTTCATCGATTTTCGGAGAATCCTCTATTCAGCTTGAAAAGTTCGCTACCACGTTATTTTTGCCCTTCACATATTCAATTTCATAATTGTATTCCTGCAGCTTTAAAAGCAAGCTTTGGTGGCGCTACGAAAATTCTTTCCCCTTGTATTTATTATTCAAATACATAATTGGGTAATGGTCAGTAACTATTTTGAACTTACTACCGTATATGTAGGGTCTAAAGTAAGTGACCGCATACATTATTGCCAGAAATTCTTTGTCAGTAGTAGCATAGTTCTGCTCATGGTTGTTAAGAGTTCGAGAGATGTAGCATACCGGCTGTCCCTGCTGAGACAGTACTGCAACAATAGCATAATCACTTGCATCTGTTGTGATCGAAAATTCCTTGTCATACTCTGGGTACTTAAGGATCGGGTGAGAGAAAATTTGAGATTTTCAAAACTCGAAATATATTTTGGGTCATTAGGATTTATTTTTCATCCTTTCTTTAAATATTTAATCTTTGGGTAGGCAATCCTAGAATAATCCTTTGCAAATTTCCTATAGTAACCGGTAGCTCCCAAAAAACTTCTTAGCTGTCTTTCGGTTTTTGGGAATCTTTAAATTTAGGATAACCCCGATTTTCTCTTTGTTCGGCTTTATTCCTTCTTTCGTTAATGTGTGTTGTTTCCCTCCTTAGGAAACTGCATTTGTCAGCCTGGACGACTAAACGAAACCGTTTATTTCCCGCACTATCCTCCTTTTTGGGTACTATAATGATAGGAGAACTATACTTACTCCTACTTTTTTGAATTATTCCCTGTTTTTCCAGGTCTTTAATTTGTTTGATAGCCTCCTCCTCATGTTTTGGAGGTAGTCTATATATTCTTGAATTTATTTGTTGATTTGTGGTAGTCCTTATTTCGTGGACTACGGTATCTGTATTTGTTAGTGTATCCCCTCCTTATATATTAACTCCCAATATTTCTTTAATAGCTTTTCAACACCTTTACGTTCATTTGATTTTAGATGATCAAGTTGAACACTTTGCATTTCCCCAGAATCCAGAGCATGGTGAACCCCGGATCAACTAACGTCAACCAGTTTTTTTTTAAAACATTGTTAACGTTACTAAGATTTTAGTTTAGTGTTCCGAGGCTAATTTATAAAAAAAAATCCTCGGTCGTATTTGTTTCTTCCGCTGTGCTAGCAGCGTCTACGTTCATGGGTTGAGGCCCATTTGAACGCCTTGTTTGTTGAGAAAATGTTTGCCTATTTGTGCCATTATTATTATTATTATTATTGTTGTTATAAATATTATTATAACGACTCGTTTCGTTGCGCGGTCGAGCATTTATTTGAGCATTATTTTGCCTATTCGAGGCATTGTACCGGCCCGACTCGTACCGATAGGCACCATTCACCTGTTGTGAATTGTTCTGCCTATTTGGGTTATTATAATTTCGTGACGAATTTGTCATTTGCTAGTTATTTCGGCCCGTATTGGCTTGCGAACTATTGCTTAATTTCCCGGAACCGCGATCTACCCTGTTACTATTTTGGTATCCCGAATTGACCTGGCCTCTGCTTTGTTGATGAAAGCTATTATTGGCCATCTGTCTACCTGGATAGCTATTTCCAGTCGTAAACATTGGATTCAGATTACCTGCATCCAATCCCACAAAATTATAAATGCTATTTGCCATTTGTGGCCAATCAACAATATTCCTAATTGCACAGGCAAAGGTGCCTACCGACAATTGTTTTATTCTTTGAACTAACATTCCTGTTAAAATTTCCTTCATCGCATCCCCATTTTCATTAAGGGCGGTCAGCTCGGTAATGCTATCTGTTATTTCCCTGGTCCTTCTACCAAGTTCCAAAATATTGGCTACCCTTAAGTTTGAGATGTCATTTGTTATTGACATCTGTTCTTGTGTTGACCGAAAGTGTTGCTTGAGCCTAGTCTTGCAACCTGCCCAATTTTCCGGTGGAGTCAAGGAAAGGAAATTATTTGCTGAGCCAGATATTTTTAAATCAAATACATTTTGGTATACTAGATTCTCTTGGCCCACATATTCTCCCAAAATCCTATCCACCGTATTTATGAATGATGGCAACTTTCTCGTCTTGCCCTCGAAAGGCTGCAAATATTTTAAAACCTTTTCGACCATTTGTCTAAGGGTGGTTCTCTGGTGAGCAGCATTTTGCTGCAACAACTGCGTTATGACTACTAGATAATTATCTATATTTGGCATCTTGTGATTTGGGTGAAAAGGAGGTCATAAAAAAAAAGTCAAGAACACACCCCAAAAAACAAAAACGGTAATAAAAAAAAAACTCGGTGCAACAACGGACAGCTTATCCACCCCTCCGGTTTGTAAGTGCGAAATGTTCAAACTACTTCCTTTCTTTTTCTTTCGACCAACAGTTCCTGTAGTAATTTGCTTACCATTATTATGCTTCCCTCCTACGGATATATTCCACTTCCTTTCGCCCCTTTTGCACTCTTTAGTTTATATTCTTACAAAAAAAAATCTTTTTTTCTTCTACTCTCGATTTAATGATTCACTCTCCTTTTTTTTTCTTTTTTCCTTTCACGAAGTTATGTTTACCGGTTACGGTAAACTGGGGGCAGATGGATTCGTTTGAGTTTCCAAGTCGGTCGCTTGGGCTTTCTTACTTACTTGTGAGGGTTCGTTACAGAAATCGAAAAAAACAACGCAAGTTATATCTATTCTCACAATCTATCTTGTAACGTTTTATTTGTAAGGTATTAAAAAGAGTTTACAAAAAATTACACAGTGTATTCTAACTAGAACCCGTTGTTGGGCCGATTTCACGGCTGGGCTTGCGGAAACTAAACACCTAACTTCCAAGCCGTCTTCGCTTACCCTTAATACATATTTACTTCCTAAAGTACATAACATCTTACTTTACCGTACATAAGCTATTTTGCTAACTCGGCGTTCCCACAACTATTGTATGGCTACTGTATTCGAGTATGTTGGGCATACTTGAATGTTTGTGTGAGTGTGTATATTTGTACACAAAGTGAATTTGACTTTTTTAGTTGTTTACAGTTATGAATGAGAACAGCTCAAAATACACTGTTGCTTGCAGCAATAGCCTCACTGCAAGCTTAGCTATTTTGTTTGGAAATTAACTGAATACAAAGTCTGGAATGCCGAATATCGTCTTACTTTCAAAACAAGCAACCAAGTCTTAAAATATACTTGGCTTCCTGTTTGGTTTCGTGGGTTGTGGGCCATTCCACATAACTCGCGCGCATTTGCTAGTTTTTCAACAAAATAAATTTTTCAATTGTTTACGAATGACAGAGAATGGAAGAATGTCAAGAACAAACCACTAGTGATGGAACTTTTTCAGAATACAGGAGGTGCATGTGAATAATTATGCTAATGCAAAAATATTGTAGCATTTTGTTGCTTTTGGTGTCAGAATTTGTATGGTAAATGACAAAGTAAATCCTGCGTTTTGGACTTAATGCTAAAATGCAAAATGCTGGCTCAGCATGAACAGGCTATAACATAAATTAATTTCGAAAGAACTTAAAAATTAAAAAAAGGAAAACTCATCTCAATCAAATGTGAGTACAGCAATATTTTGACAATTAATTTTAAAATTTTTTGTTTTTGTTTTGCCTGCAAATCGAAGATACCCCATTGAGGCAATATTCCCGGGCTTATTCCTATGTTTAAATTTGTGGCAAAATTGAAAATTGTCATTTTGCTTTCTTTTCAAATACAAATTCAGAAAAACAGAAAAAAGTAAGTTTTGTTTACATTTTCTAATTTATTTAAATAATTGAAATGTTATTATAATTTCAGCTGAAAAGTGCCCGTATTTGCAATGGCCAATGTAAGAAGTGGAGCAAGGGTGCTCACAATTCCAAAGTGGTAATGTGGCAATTTTAAAACCTTCTAAATTTACAAGGGAACTGTGAGTACCCTAAATATAATTATATGTGTCTATTTGACGACTCTACTTATCTTAAGCAGATCGAAACATTTTTTGATGACTCATTATTATTTTTTGGAGTTAAAACTATTTACTCCTGACATCGATAGCATCGGGAGTCATGCTTTTAAAAAATTCTTAAGAATTTTCCCGAGAACATTGTATGTTAAAAAAAAAATTTCCCAAGAAAATTGATTTACAAGGGTCGATTTGCTGGCCCATTATGGTCTTTTAACCGGAAAAATGGAAATTCTGTCCTTGATAACCTGTATTTGTGCGACCATGTATTTTATCCGCTGCTGGTTAGCAGGGCAGGCTGTCGATCGATCGAATTGCCAAATATTTAGACGTTGAAACGACAAAAATCTAACCGTGTAAACTATGCTTAACTATGTAGTTTCATAAAATTTCAATCGATTACCATAAAAAAAAATTATAAACAGTCATAAAATGTTTGTAATTGATTGGCTTTTCCTATGAAACTCGTCATTCATAAATGAGGTCTCAGTTTTATGCATAAATAATTTTTTTTCGAATATATTTTGAGCCCTTGAAAGTGTGCATAAAAGAGTATATTTGAAAGATTTTTTGTACGAATAACTATCTTCCCTCTCTCTTTCATTTTGATTAGTTTCCTTTCATTTTTATTTTTCTCTTATTTTCCCATGTTTTCCTTTTAAATATGTAGAAACAAAGAGATAAACATGCATTTTCATGCATATCTAACATTCAAACATTATTTAATTTTTCTTTCCTAAAAAAACTTATTTTCAAAAGAAAAATCATAACTAACATAGGTACTTGAGTCATATTCGAGCCCCTTAGAATGCAAGTGGCATAATTCCACCTTTTCTCGAACTGAGATATTCAAGGTTTTGTGTTGTTGATTTCACAAGTTAGTTTTGCCATTTATTCGGTTGCTAGGACTTACCTCGTTAGCGTGTTATATAGAACACATTTTCCCCTACATAGCATCAGGCCTAGCTAAAAAAAAAACGAGAACTGAACTTATGCCACTTGTGCTGTTCAGAAAAAACTCATATAAAATATCAGATCTAAGAGCGCTCCGAACCTGGTTTGCTGGGTTGCAATTGTTTCTTGCGCATAAAAGAAATCGGTCCGCACACGGTGCTACTATGTTGCAGGTCTACAAGTAAGTTATGTGCATTCCTCTCTCTTTCTAATAGGCTTGCTTTTGACACTGTAGTCAGTGTGAAACCAGCGATTGATACTGGCAACACAGCAACCCGAATCGGGCCAGGGTTGAAATTTCCAAGCAAAATTGGAGTGAAATCTCTATACAGGGTTGCTTTGTAGGTAAATTTTTAAACCAATTTAGTATGAAAATGCAGAACAAAATGTACTGCTAAGCAAAATTTATGAACTAAACTAATGCACACTAAACTACAAAGCGACATCAAAAACGAATTAAACACAGCGTGAACCAGACTTCTATCAGAATTTATCTGGCTTTCGTCGTTGTTGTTGCATTTACATGTACAATTTTTTATCTATCTCCGGTTCACTACCAGAAGAATGCGGCTAACAACAATATTTTGAAATACATTGCAGACGTGACCTGTAATCCTGTTAGTTAGTTCAAACGAAACAGTTGCTGAAGTGAGTGGTTGCAGAAAAAGTTTATTTTAATATTTATTTGGTAATTGTCTACTTTAGCTGTCAATTGCTAATAAATTAGGTAAAATTATGGGAGGGGCCTCAAAAGACGGGGTTTGGCCTCAGGATCACAAATCCGGTTTTTTAATTTTTTGTTTCAGTGAAAAGTTATGGTCAAAAAAACGAAAAATGACCCGGATCTGACCTCAATTTGGGGGCGGGATCCATGGTATTTGTGTGCAGAACACCTTTTTGAGTTGGCGCTTTACGCACTTCAGCTTCTCCTTCATTTCTCAATATAGCAGAGTTTTTGCTTTTTTTTTGACAAACTCTTTAACATTTTTAATAGTTTTGTTTTTGGAGCAACGGGAAACTTCAAGCAACCTTTCACAGGGTCTGCGGAACAACTAGAATTCCTTTAGGAAGCTGAACGCTTTCTTAATTCTTTGAAAGCACGTGAAAGGTCGCGATATCATGAAAAAAATTTTGGGAATCATTGTCGACTAGCACTCTTCAGGAAGCATGTAGTGATCATTTGGCGACGGACACCTCCTGGCAAACATTCCAAGGCTTACCTCGTCCTTCCTCAAGATATTTTCAGAATATTGAAATTGATGTATCTGTTGATATAGATGAAAGCACTTTTCTTCATCGTAGTGCCTTTGTATATTTTTGCGGTTATTTATATTTCAAATATTTTAAAATGCATAACTGTTTAATGCCTTAACCCAGAAGTGATGGTGATATAAGTGAAAAAGATTTCTTATTTACAATGTAGAAGCAGTTCACTAACTGTGAACTTGTAAAACCGTCTTCCGAGTTTATTAATTTTATTATTAGTATTATTAGTATTGAAAAAATTTATTCGGATAATTTCGATTCCACCTGTCATAAAGTTGGATTTCCCAAATACTGTGTGATAAAATGGTAGACGTGGTGCCCCCCTACTTTTGTTGCGAGAACTACAAACCAGACGTTATTAAAGCTGTTTTTATAAGAATTAAAACATACTTTTTGGTAAATCATTTTAATAAGAAAGCGAACCAGCCTAACCTCAAAAATGTTAATTTTTTGTGCATAACAGTTTCCGGATTCCAAATTACTCTAATAAAAGTCACACAAATTATTACGCTATTTGCTTGCTTGGTTTGTGTGAGCGCTATGATCGCATTGATGTGTGAAGTGCTGTTGTTAGTTTTTGTTCAGTAGCTTACTATCAAGCAACAGAGTAGCACCGTATGCGGACCGATTTCTTGAACCAGATGTTCATAATGATTATTCACCACACAAGATTCAGAATATATTCCGAGATGCTATCCCTCTAGATATGGTCACGCTAGAAAGACGTAAAGGAAATAGTTTATTTACCGGTGTCGTATTTAATCCTTCATCGACAGACTTGTTCTCTCTTGACTTAAAATTTATTAACGAAAGTGATGGAGTAGGCTTGTCTACGGTAGAAAAGGCACAACCTGATAAGGTACTTGAAGCGAATTCATGTGTATTCGGCCCATCTCTTGAGCCAACGCAATACGCTCAGCATTATATTGATACTGGAGATATGGAACCCATTTCATCTCCTCCATATCGGTTATCCTTTCCAAAAATGCAGGAGCTTAAATGCGAGATTGCCAAGATGCTAGAGAACGATATCATTGAAGAATCCGATTCGCCATGGTCCTCACCAGTAGTGATGCTGCCGAAGAAAGATGGCAGTACCCGTGTCTGTGTAGATTATCGAAAGATAAACCTGTTGCACTCAGCTAAAAGTACAAGGTTTATGACTACGCTAGATTTGCAGTGTGGTTATTTTCAGATAGCGGTTGCGGAAAAGGACAGGGATAAAACATGCCTGACAACACCATTTGGTACATACCGATTCAAAAGAATGCCATTTGGGTTGCGCAATGCCCCTGCAACATTTCAACGTTTAATTGACCGTTTCAAAACCACCGTAGCTAACGTCAAAATACTTGCGTACTTAGACGATATAATTATATGCTCATCCACGTTTAAAGATCACTTGAAAGATTTAGATACAGTTTTTGAAAGGTTAGAGAAGTTTAAACTACGCAGAAACACTAAGATGTGCCGATTTTGCTGCTCGCAAGTAAAATATCTTGGCCATGTTCTAACCACAGATGTTATTAAAGTTGACCCAGATAAAACAAATGCCATAAGCCAACGAGCTGCACCTCGAAATGTCAAGGAATTAATATCTTTTATTCAAACGTGGTATCGTCGTTTTATAGATAATTATGCTGGAATCGTGAAGCCTTTAACTGGCCTAACTAAAAAGAGTGTTGAGTGGCGGTGGAATGCCCCGCAAGTAGAAGCTTTTAATAAACTGAAGCAAATCTTGATTAATCCTCCAGTATTTCATCTAGCAGAAGACAACGTCCCCTTCGTTATTAAAACTGACACCAGTGCTTACGCATTGGGAGCCGTCTTGCTCCAGGGGGAGAAGGAGAATGCACATCCTATAGAATATGCCAGTCGTTTACTGACGTCAGCTGAAAGGAATTATTCGACTACGGAGCGCGTAGCCCTTGCAATAGTGTGGGCATGCGCTAAGTTCAGAGGTTATATCGATGGAGCAGCGATACGGCTGAAAACGGACCATCAACCGTTGAAATGGTTGTTGACAATAAAGTCACCGTCGGCTTGCAAGATGGTCGGTACAGCTGCAGAAATATAATTTCCAAATAGATTACACTCCTGGGAAAACTAATTCGGTGGCTGATATGTTATCCCGCCCTCCGTGCGCTACAGGTGATCATGTGTCTGTTAATTTTATATGCGCTTTTCAGGTCGAATTGCCACGTAAACATGCGAATGAATTGCGTTTAGAACAGCTAAAAGATGAGTATTAAGCGAAAATCATAGCTTCTCTAGAACAAAAAGATAAAAATTTGTATATGTGGTGCAATCGGGGCTACGGCGCAACTGGTGATACCCACTCATGAACGCGCGAATATATTAAAGCTATACCATGATGAAAGTACCGCAGGGCATTATGGTGCAGAGAAAACTATTGACCGTATCGCTAGTCGCTATTTTTGGCCAGGAATGCGGGCCGAAATAACAAAATATGTACGGACATGCGTTCAGTGTCAGCGTTTTAAAGCAACAAATATGAAACCTATGGGATTACTCCAAACAACGTCTAGTCGGCAGAGGTTTGAAGTGGTAGCCATTGACCTTTTTGGCCCGTTGCCGAAGACAGAAGATGAATTTCAATGAATTTTTATAGTCGAAGATGTGGCTAGTCGTTGGATAGAGTTGTTTGCGTTGAAAGAAGCAACGGCGGAAGCATGTGCAAAAACTGTAATCGATGAAGTGTTTCTGCGATACGGGGTACCAAGACGTCTTAAATCCGACAATGGTGTCCAATTTGTGTCATCAATAATGCAGAAAGTAGCGTTACTATACGCAATTTATACAACAGCAATTCACACCCGCTTACAACCCAGAAGCAAATCCTGTGGAAAGACGAAATAGAGATATCAAAGCCCAGTTGGCCATCCTGGTTCAAGGTCAACATAACACTTGGAACAGTAATTAAGCCAGGCTGGCAAAGGTATTACTTCAAAATTTGTGCCAAAACGAGACGGGCCATACGTAGTTGTCCGAAAGATTGGGTCATCAACGTATGAGGTAGCATCAAAATCCGATCCTGACGTACCATTAGGTGCTTATCACGCGTCAGCCCTAATTAATAATGATAATTAATGCTTGTGATGTTGTAGATGCCATTAAAGAGGCGGACAGCGAAGGCCGGCTACTCACATGGTACCTGCATTTAAATAAACATATGTATATGGGTGTATGTTACGATTATAGAATTCTCTCGTAGTATGTATATATATTAATGTATGTACATATGTAATCAATCATTTTATGCGTACCGGTATGTGAAAGTTATGATGTCACAGACGCAGAGCGAAGACCGTTCTCTTGAGATTATATATGTATATATATATATATATGTATATACATAAAAGTGAATTGCGTAATATGATATTGTCTCGTTATCCCATGTAACATACCCAGTAGCGTTATACCAAGTATGTAATGTTAATAATCATGTTCTATTTTGTGCTATCGTTTAAGGTTTCTACTTACCTACTACAATTTTCATATCTACCCATAACTTCATCAATTTGTAATAAAATCGATTGTTATTATCAACCCTGACCCCCCTTACATATTAAGTTAATTTTTTTAATCTCATTTGAATTTTGAATTTAGATTAATTTTCTAGCTATTGGTCACAATCTTCTTTCCAACGCTCTTATTCGTCAGGCGAAATGAAAATAAAAAAGTACATATTCAGTTCAAAACAAGTAAGGAAGTCTAAGTTCGGGTGAAACCGAACATTACATACCCAGCTGTGCACATAAAGTGGGCGTGATCGTTCACCGATTTTTCTTATTTTCTGTGGTAGTACTCTACATAAATATAACATGCCTGGTACCTAGTTTCGTAAATCTATCTCACACCGTTCTGAAGTTGTTAGCAGTCGAATTTAAAAATTGCTTGACTCATAAGTGGGCGGTGCCACGCCCACTTTCCAAAATTTTGAAAAAATTATGTAAAGAATATGAAAGTTGATTTATGTACCAAATTATATTATTATAGCGAAATCAGTTAATTAAATATGGACTTTTCAATATTTCCACCTCCTTTCAATATAACTTTTATGAAAAAGTAGGCGTGGTCGCGAAGCGATTTCGTTTATTTTCTATAGCTGAATTTACCACAACAATAGTATGTCCTCTACGAAATTTCGTTATACTAGCATAAACTGTTCTGAAGTTATTAAGAGTCAAAATTTTAAAATTTCTTCAAATATACGTGGGCGGTACCACGCCCCCTTTTCAAAAATTTTTATAAAATCGGCCTTAGAACATCTAAATCAATACATATTGCAAATTTTATCATTGTAGCTGCTTCTAATATTGAATTAACCCATTTTATACGTTTTTCGAAATTTTCGATATCGAAAAAGGGGCGTGGTTATGGTCCGATTTTACCCATTTTCAATAGCAATCTATTCTGAACCCAAATAAGTACGCATGCCAAATTTGGTGAAGATATCTCATTATTTGCTCAAGTTATCGTGTTAACGGACAGACGGACGGACGGACAGACGGACGGACATGGCTCAATCAAATTTTTTTTCGATCCTGATCATATTGATATATGGAAGTCTATATCTATCTCGATTCCTTTATACCTGTACAACCAACCGTTATCCTAACAAAGTTATAATACCCTGTGTACAAGTACAGCTGGGTATAAAAAAAATTATAATAAGGTTTCACTGTGGATGTTTTTGAAAATATTGTAAATAATTTTTTTTTGAACTGAATATGTACTTTTTTATTTTTCTTAAGTAGTTTTGTTTAGATTTTATATATTTATTTTTAGTTATTGTACCTGAATTTTGAAATGCAATTATTTTATTTTTTATGAAGAAGTTTGATTTTTGTTTTTTTTTTTTTACGTTATAGTTAATGTTAGATGTTACGTTTTTATGTAATTACTGCTCATAGGTGAAAATAGGCCTATAGGGGAACCGAACACCAAAAAAATCGGTAACGCGCCTACATTGCTGCCTCCTGGGTGGTGTGGAAAAGCAATGACAACTTTCATAAATGGATACAGCTCACTATCTTAAATTTTTAAATTATTTCTTTTCAAAGCTTAGTGCACTGCGCCCAATTACGGTACTTCTTTTATGTTTCAGTTATGGGCTCACTAATTTTCTTTATATATTTATTCAAATAAACAATGGCCGTGTTTTTATTTACGCGCCATATGCGTTTGCGCCTAAATTTTTTATGGAGAATAAGGGTTGAGAGCTTATATTTCCATATAAAATCTAAGCGCAAACGCACATGCGTGTAAATAAAAGCACGGCCAATGATTTTAGCACAAATGTATGTCTGTTTTTGCTATTTAATGGTAAATATAATTAAAGGTAACACGCATCGGACACAATTGATAATTATTCCAAATACAAAGCATGTTGTGTATGTTTGGTGAAAACGCCATATAAGCAACTATGAAGCAGTATGTGAACACTCCCTTATACAGACGCTATGCACACACAAAGTTCAAAATGGAAATGAGCATAGGCATCAATGGAAAAACACATTTAAATGATGGGGAACTTTATTAAGATATGCTGTAAGTAAGAAAAGTGGTTATTTAGTCAAAATATTCACAGAAATTATAATTAGCACGTTGCATTTTATGTAAACAAAGAAGAACAAGATTATTGTCATGGAAATATCAACCACATGGCTGCTTTTATGCATAGTGCTAAAAGTTTTAGAAACTTTTGAAAAATATCAAAAAATGTTTAGCGACCATGTGAAAGTGAAACTTTTGTACAAATAGTTCTAGATCAAATTAGTTGCTATAATTAATAATTTGCGGCAACTAATTTCTCTTATTTATGAAGTTGTTATTCATTCGCCACAACCTACTACAACTTATTTTTCGATCCTAACCAATGAGACTCTGGGATGAGTAGCTTCTAATTAGGGGAACCCGATCAGGTGATCGGAGCTATTTTTGAAACAGCTGATTGATATCTTACTTGTACAGCTGTACAATGGTTGCTTGATAGTAAGCTACTGAACAAAAACTAACGACAGCAGTTCATACATCAATGCGATCATAGCGCTTACACAAGCGGAGCAAGCAAATAGCGTAATAATCTGTGCGAATTTGGTTCTAAATTTCACGGACAATTGTCCCACTAGATGTCTACGGTTTTTCTAAAGGCTAACACGTATATACATTTTCATTGACAGTTTAAAAAGGCTTAGCAGTTACCCTCCACCTAAATCAATCATTAGCGATACTTAGGGCGGATTTCTCGACTGCCTAAAAGTTCACTGTCAGTTTAACAGCCAGTTCATTTGCCCTTTATTTAACAGGAGAATGAACTGCCCGATAAAATTTAAAGTGAGCGTTAAGTTGACGGCTAGTTGAGAAATCCGCCCTTAGCATAGACTTGACTTGACTTGGGAACTGCCAATTAGCGTTCTGTTATATGAAGTTTGCCAATGTACCAATTTTGGTACTAAAGTACCAATTTCGGCAACCGTGGGCGAACTGGCTCATTTGAATTCGCCAAATTTGGTGCAGTATAAATGTACTATTCCGATGGCTGGGTAATAAGTAATAGTACATTTATACCGCCCCATTTTGGCGAAAAATTGCAAATTTGGCGCTTTTTCAATACAAATCTCATTTTCCAAATTTGGAATTCCATCACATTTGACCTCATTTGCCGAACAATACAATCCACAGTTCCTCAAAATAGGAACCCTGCCTGTGTTCCACATCTAGAATTGCCCAACAAGAACCTTAATGGGTAATTGACGTGTGATAACTTTTGCACTATGCACAACTGTAAATAACAATTTCTACTATTTTTTTTTTAAGAAAACGGGCCAATTCTGCCAGGAAAAGACAGAAGCCTTCTTGACTCTTCTTTTGATTACCCTACAGGTGTTTAAAAATTCCGATAGTGCATTTTCTTTCGGTTGCTTTTTGACCTGGTGGAGAATTCCTGCAGGGAAGGTGTAGCCAATTGCAAATTTGCCAGTGTAAACTGTGTCGAACGGGCTCATTTGCAAATTTGCCAATGTAAACGGTGTCAAACTGGCTCATTTAAATTCGCCAAAATTGGCGTTTTTCCATACAAATCTAATTTTCCAAATTTGGAATTCCATCACATTTGACCTCATTTGCCGAACAATATAGTCAACAGTTCCTCAAAATAGCAACCCTGCCTGTGTTCCACATTTAGAATTACCCAGCAAGAACCTTAATGGGTAATTGACGTGTGGTAACTTTTGCACTATGCACAGCTGTAAATAACATTTTGAACTAGTTTTTTTTTTTTAAGAAAATGGGCCAATTCTACAGGAAAAGACAGAAGCATTTTTGCCTCTTTTTTTTATCATTACTCTACAGGTGTTTAAATCATCACGGTAATGCATTTTCCTTCGATGGCTTTTTGTCCTGGTAGCAGAATCTTGCAGGGGAGGTGAAGCCAAATGCAAATTTGCCAGTGTAAACAGTGTCGAACTTGCTCATTTGAAATAACTATTATTAACTATAATATACGAGCAGATGGGAAATGCAACCCTACTGTGTATTTTGTTGGTAGATTTCGGCTCCAAAATGTCAGTTATTGTTTACAATTTCTTCCGTCAAAGGGAATGAAAAAATAAAAAATTAATTCTTTATTTGACAACTGTATGTACACAAACTGTATGTACACAAAAACTTATTTTTGGAGAATTTTGAGCCAATTTTTGCTTAAACTTTGCAAAATGCGTACATAAACGCACTACTCCGCTCAAGCAAAGTTTATAGCGGACACGGAATACAATTTTTGCGAAATGATTGCAAGTTTTCACTTTTTTGCGGTACGAGGGCTTAGTCGGCAGCCACAGGGCTACGCTACCCTTGTGATCATAGTTTCGTAATCTAATATGTTATCCGGCACCGTGCCGGGAGGAAAATCGTTGCTTCAATCACACTCACCGCAGTGGCACTGCGAGTGAGAAATTAGCTGATTTTTGCTTGGGAAAAATATTTCAAAAATATGCGATGGTGTTGGTGAGCCGTCAAAATAGGGATGGTGGTGGAGTTCGAAAAACAAAAAATATCGATTGCTGGGTAAACATGTTTGGCAGGGCACGTAGGGTCTGTTTCATTTCATTTCATTTTACTTTTTTTCCTAAAGTAGCCTCGGATGCTTTAAGCAGTCGTCTTTCTAAAGGCGACGTGAATGTGGTCCCCCTGGGTCAACAGCTCGAGGATTTGCGGATTGGGGACTAAGGGCTTTAAGCTCATACGAGCCAGCGAGGAGAGCAAAGTCAGAACGTGCATCTTGGTCAAGTCTGAGCTGAACTCCTTTCTCCTACCTAACTACACCAACGGCGACATTACCGCTATCAGTCTAACGGTCGGCAGCACCTGCCCGAAGGTGACGTCGGTCTATATGCCCTACGACGCCGAAGAACCACCACGACAAAGGGAGGTGAAAGATCTGGTGTCAAATTTCTGCACGGGTAATCTTATCATTGGAGCGGACGCTAATGCTCACCATGTCCAATGGGGAAGCTCCGATATAAATGCCAGGGGCGAGTCTCTGTTTGATTACCTATTAACAACCAATCTGGTAATTTGCAACGTCGCTAATGATCCTACTTTTATCACTAAGACTCGTAGGGAGGTCATAGATCTCACTATTTGTAGCGATGATATTAATATCATTGGCGTTAACTACCGCGCCGTAAGCGCTGCCTTCTCTGGACTGGATAAGGAAGCAAAACAAGTGGGTCTTGCGGTCAACGAGGACAAGACGAAGTATCTGCTGTCATCAAGGAAAGAATCGGCGCACCAGCGCCTTGGCAGCCAAAGCCCCGTTGATAGCTACAAATTTGAAACGGTGAGGGACTTTGTCTATTTGGGAACCAGCATTAACACCGCAAAAAGTATCAGTCTAGAAATCCAACAAGTGTTACTTTGGAATAAGTAGGCAATTGAGAAGTAAAGTCTTCTCTCGACAAGACAAACAAAGGTCGAGCTCTATAAGTCTCTCGTTATACCAGTCCTGGTGTACCGCTCGGAACCATGGACAGTGTCAAAAGAAGATGCGATTGCCCTTGGAGTATTTGAGAAAAAAGTTCTGCGGAAGATTTATGGTCCTTCCCGGGATGCCAACGGCGAGTATCGAACTAAATTTAACGATAAGCTGTACGAGCTTCACGCAGATCTGACCATAGTTCAGCGAATTAAAGCCTAAAGGCTCCGCTGGCTGGGTCATGTTATGCGAATGGACAAAGAAGCTCCGGCACAGAAGGTTTTTCTATCGACACCCGAATCGGCAGCAGAGGAAGGAGCCTTCCCCTCGACTGAGATGGAAACAAAAAGTGGAAGATGATTTGAGCTCCCTTGGGGTTTCCAATTGGCGTCAGTTATCACTAAACAGGAATGACTGGCGTGTCTTGATCACGGTTGCCGTTTTGGCCGAATTGTACCATTTTTGGTACGAATTTTTTCTCCGGGTACGTTGGTACGAAACTTCCAAATTTGGTACATTCTTGCCGTTTTAACTTCAACGGAACTCCACTACAAATATCAAAACTACATTTGGCTGGCTACAAAAAAATTATTTAGTCATGATGTTGTGTATTTTTCACTCCCCTTCTTCACTGTACCACTGTGTGGTACCACTTGGGAAAGAGCGAAAAAAATAGCGACCCCTAAGGGTTGGCAAATTTTCTTATATTTGAATCACCATATGTACATATATTAAAACCCGTTTCTGTGTTAAATTATGGCAGCAGATGAACTGCTTAAAATCGTTTTAATAAATGTTAAGGAGATTCATCAACCTTTATAAACACCTTACAAAGCGTGTAAACGTATAAATTTATCAAGTGTGTAAATAATCTGTCAAAATTTGTATGGGACGAAGTTTACACAAATTTGATAAACTTCCGCGTCGATTTTGGTATGTAAAACAGAGCATTCAATGCACACTGGACAAAAATAGAAGAATATGCTGAAAACGGGTCGAAAGTTACTTTTTTAATGAGAATTTCGAAGTAAAATGTTTTTGCTTGACATCAAGTACGCATACATTTATCTAGGGCGATCATCTAACTCAGCTGATAAATGTATAAATTAACACATTTCGTAAACTTGTAAGGTTCGTAACAGAAAAAAAACGTAACAAAAAATTTGGTAGCCAAACAATATGGAGATTCATATTGTTTGGCTTCCAAATTTTTTGTTACGTTTTTTTCTGTTAGGTACGAATTTTGGTACGCAAAATTTTAGGCAAACGGCAACCGTGGTCTTGATACGAAACGGTCAAAATCGCCTAGGCGGTTAAGCGTCAATAAATGACGCAAGCCAAGATTAGATTAGAAATCCCACACACTACATTCAACAAGAAAAAATTTGTGGTCAAGAAAAATTTTGAAATTGAGGTCACCTTTAAACCAATTCAAGGTCAAAGTGTGCAATCAAATAAATAAGTAAGCTCAACAACAACAGTTCAGTTTCCAAAAGTAAAACCAGTAGTACTGAGATCATGAAAGAATTTAGAACTTAATTCACCTTCAAATCAATTCAAGTTCACTTGCAAAAAAACCTTTGAAATCAAAGAAAACGTAAGAGAAAAAATGTGCAAGCAGAAGCAATAAGTAATCACAACTTTTGATTACAACAACAGTTTCCGGTTCCATAAGCAAATTCATTAGAACTGAGAGCGGCAACACCATCTTCCGTTCAAACACAATTAACAGCAACATCAGCTACTTCGAATCAACGCAAACAAATTAATTAAATGTAAAGTGTGTAGTATAGAGAGCAGCATCACCTACATCCGTTCCAACACAAGTAAGAGCAACATCAGCTACTCCGATCAAATGCAAACAAATTAATAAAATGTAAAGTGAGTAGTATAGAGCGCAGCATCACCAAAAATAGAAAAAAGGTAAACTAGATTCTGTACTCGGTCCTATTTTATTTTTGGTTTATGTTAACTCAATTTTCTATATGCCATTCTTGGGTAAGGTTACTGCATTTGCAGATGATCTAGCGATTGCCTATGGCTCTTCAAATACGGTTGACTTGATAAGTAGCATAAATCATGATGTACATATTTTAAGAAGATGGTTCGCTAAACACAAGCTCATTGTTAGCAATAAAACCAAACTCATGTTTTTAGCTTCAATGCAAGAACAAGACCAACTGTTGACATTGTTTTCCACTCATCGAGTTGCGAGCGTCTTGCTCTGCACGATAATTCATGCCACATGGCTCAGTATGGCATTTTTAATCAGTTTGCCACTTGTAATAACGACTGCTTTATAATTGATGTTGCTGAAGACTTTCGTTAGTACGGCGGCCGCCGTGGTGTAGCCGTTAAGTGTTCGGCCTTCTACATCAAGTCGTGGCGGTTCGATGCCCGGCAAAAGTAACATCAAAAATTATTTAGAAAAACAATTTTTCTAAACGGGGTCGCCCCTCGGCAGTAGTTTGGCAAACTCTCCGGGTGTATTTCTGCCATGAGAAGCTTCTCAGCAAAAAATTCATTTGCTTTGCAAGTGCCGTTCGGAGTCGGCAAAAAACTGTAGGTCCCGCCAACTTGTAGGAAAACCTCAAAAGCAACACACCACAAGTTGGAATGAGAAGCTCGGCTAAAAATCTCGTTAGAGGTTATGATAACCAGTTGGTATATCGCCGCCATTAGTTTTTTTTTTTTTTAACTGTAGATCAGAATATGAACTGGGGCATCCACATATCCCGCCTAAGGCATTATTTCTAGTACTCTTTGAGCTATTTCTATCATCTTAGAGTTTGCTGTTCTAACTATACCCTTAAAACCGTTTATTATGCGATTTTTCATTCTAATTGTTATACGGTATCAGCTGTTTGGGTGGGGCATCCCTTAACAAAATTCAGTCCATCCTAGTTTTACAAAAATGCGTTATTCGTAAAGTATGTAAGGTCAACCGGCTGCATCCCTCTAGAGAGTTTTTTAGAAGTCTAGAGATTTTTACAGTAAGGGACCTTTATTATTTTAAAGTTTTACAAATCTTTTTCATCAGGTGTGGATATCTGCATAGTATGAGGTCGGACACTTATAACCTTAGGATAAACTTTCATCCTACAGTTATCGTAACTTCTTCCAGAACCACGCATTCAACAAAATTTTAAACTAGTAAATTTATTAAGTTTTTCAAGTTTCATTTAGTGCAAATTAAACATGTTTATTTCACTTTCCATCCCAACGTTTCGCTAATGGTTATTAGCATCTTCAGGGGAGCATTTATTTTATCCTACGACAACAACAAAATATAAAATTAAAATCAATAAATATCAATAAATATCACAATTGTTACACTCAAAATTTTTAACTTTTAAATTTTACATAAATTTTATACAATAATTATTCACTGTGTACGAACCTTATTTCAGTTACAAACAATTATACATTAAACTAACATATGATTGCACACAAAATTAACAAATATTGCGCGCGAAATGTTGAGTACCATCTTCTGTGGTAGCATTGTCAATACTAAGTAATTAATACATATAGTTATACAAACAAACTTAGGTATATATGTCACGCTATAATATTGTTTTTCTGTTTCTATAGGCGTGTTGCTTTTACTGTTGCGTGTAGGGGGGTGGATTTGCATACGTTTTTGTTGTACTAAATCGCGTATTATGTGTTCGGGATAGTTATTGCTTTTAAGTATCTCTTTGATTTTTTCTATATTCGTATCGTGAAATTTCTTGTGGCTTAACGTTAGAATTTTGTGTATTAGGTTCTTTGCCGTGTTGATTTTGTATTTGGTAGGCTGTGATGATGATAGTTTATTAGGCGCCCAGAAGATGTTGGTTTTGCATACCAGTCAAGTACAATGTTCTTGTTTTCTCTGTGTATGCGGACGTCCAAGAAGGGAATATTTGCGTTATTTTCCATTTCTACTGTAAACTGGATCTTTCTGTGGTATGCGTTGAGGGTTTCTAGAATCCTACTTACGTCATTTCGTTTGACTATCGCAAAAAGGTCATCTACATATTCGGCTAAAAATTTTACTTCGATATTTAGTTTGTTTTTGAGATCCGACAGTGCATTGTCCAATAGATCATCCATCACGCAGTCAGCTATTGTCGGGGAGAGAGGATTACCCATAGGCATTCCGAATATCTGTGCTTAAAGTTTTTTATCATATATAAAATAATTATTTTCCTTCAGACAAAAATCAAGGATATTCTGAAATTTATTTTTCGGGATGCTCGTCACCATTTTCAGTTTATCCCATTTGTTCATAATAATCTTTGTTGCTAAATTTGTGGGTATATTTGTAAACAGCGATACAACGTCAAACGAGACTAGCACATCATCATCACATAAACATATGTCGTTAAGCTTTTCTTTAAGCATATACGAATTCTTCACATTGTATTCTGTTGAAATGATTGTTTTAAGAATTTCACCAATATATTTTGAGAGATTGTAACACGGTACTTGGACAAAGAAAGAAGAACAAGAACTCGGTATAATTTGGAAAGTTTCCGAATACTGCAGAAAAGGGACAAAACAATGAATAAGAAAGAAGACGTTGACGCCAGCGCTGCAGCTTATGTTTTGTGTTTGTAATATTTTAACAAATTTTGTTTGTATATATGTATTAATTACTTAGTATTGACAATGCTACCACAGAAGATGGTACTCAACATTTCGCGCGCAATATTTGTTAATTTTGTATGCAATCATATGTTAGTTTAATGTATAATTGTTTGTAACTGAAATAAGGTTCGTACACAGTGAATAATTATTGTATAAAATGTATGTAAAATTTAAAAGTTAAAAATTTTGAGTGTAACAATTGTGATATTTATTGATTTTAATTTTATATTTTGTTGTTGTCGTAGGATAAAATAAATGCTCTCCTGAAGATGCTAATAACCATTAGCGAAACTCTCTAGAGGGATGCAGCCGGTTGACATTACATACTTTACGAATAACGCATTTTTGTAAAACTAGGATGGACTGAATTTTGTTAAGGAATGCCCCACCCAAACAGCTGATACCGTATAACAATTTAGAATGAAAAATCGCATAATAAACGGTTTTAAGGGTATAGTTAGAACAGCAAACTCTAAGATGATAGAAATAGCTCAAAGAGTACTGGAAATAATGCCTTAGGCGGGATATGTGGATGCCCCAGTTCATATTCTGATCTACAGTTAAAAAAAAAAAAACTAATGGCGACGATATACCAACTGGTTATCATAACCTCTAACGAGATTTTTAGCCGAGCTTCTCATTCCAACTTGTGGTGTGTTGCTTTTGAGTTTTTCCTACAAGTTGGCGGGACCTACAGTTTTTTGCCGACTCCGAACGGCACTTGCAAAGCAAATGAATTTTTTGCTGAGAAGCTTCTCATGGCAGAAATACACCCGGAGAGTTTGCCAAACTACTGCCGAGGGGCGACCCCGTTTAGAAAAATTGTTTTTCTAAATAATTTTTGATGTTACTACTAACGAAAGTCTTCAGCAACATCAATTATAAAGCAGTCGTTATTACAAGTGGCAAACTGATTAAAAATGCCATACTGAGCCATGTGGCATGAATTATCGTGCAGAGCAAGACGCTCGCAACTCGATGAGTGGAAAACAATGTCAACAGTTGGTCTTGTTCTTGCATTGAAGCTAAAAACATGAGTTTGGTTTTATTGCTAACAATGAGCTTGTGTCAAAGAGAATATATCAACAAGAGCCGTCACTCGTTATAAATGCAAAGAAAAAGATGGATGCCGTTTTCTTTCAGGGTTTCGGTAATTTTGTTATCCTCAGTTTTGTAAATTCGACAGCTGGTAAATTTTTGTTTCGACTCTTGTGTTATTTCAGTGCTCGTCTATTTTCTTTTACACATTTTGTTTTGATTAGACAATAACATATTTATATCGAAATTACCGAAACCCTGAAAGAAAACGGCATCCATCTTGTTCGTTGCTTTCATAACGAGTGGTGGCTCTTGTTGATATATTCTCTTTGCTTGTGTTTAGCGAACCATCTTCTTAAAATATGTACATCATGATTTAAGCGTTCAGCAGAATCAATCCGTGACGTACGTCACGTACGTCGAAATAACTGACAGCAAAGTAGACTTCGGATGTTTGTATGCGTAACGCCAGATAAGACGGATACGTCAAAGTAGAAATTGCTCTAAAATTGACGTACGTGACGCAGTTGACGTATTGGCGGACTGATTCTGCCGAAAGCTTTATGCTACTTATCAAGTCAACCGTATTTGAAGAGCCATAGGCAATCGCTAGATCATCTGCAAATGCAGTAACCTTACCCAAGAATGGCATATAGAAAATTGAGTTAACATAAACCAAAAATAAAATAGGACCGAGTACAGAATCTAGTTTACCTTTTTTCTATTTGCTTGTGTTGATTCAAAATAGCTTATATTACTCTTACTTGTGTTTTTTGTGTTTGTAATATTTTAACAAATTTTGTTTGTATATATGTATTAATTACTTAGTATTGACAATGCTACCACAGAAGATGGTACTCAACATTTCGCGCGCAATATTTGTTAATTTTGTATGCAATCATATGTTAGTTTAATGTATAATTGTTTGTAACTGAAATAAGGTTCGTACACAGTGAATAATTATTGTATAAAATGTATGTAAAATTTAAAAGTTAAAAATTTTGAGTGTAACAATTGTGATATTTATGGATTTTAATTTTATATTTTGTTGTTGTCGTAGGATAAAATAAATGCTCCCCTGAAGATGCTAATAACCATTAGCGAAACGTTGGGATGGAAAGTGAAATAAACATGTTTTATTTGCACTAAATGAAGAATAGATCGGATAAGCCTAAAAAACTTAATAAATTTACTAGTAATTTTGAACCGATCGGGTATAAAATAAAAAAAAAATTTTAAACAATTATATCGAGAAAACTTTTCAACATACAACCCCCCCCGAAATTAGTGCCATGAGGATTTTCGACAATTTACGAAATGTGTGAAAACCTTTCTTCTGGGTTTCTCACATAATAAGTCGAAGTTTTGCTACGGCTCATTCAATAAGAAGCCTAATAACAGAGAGTAAAAAAAGAGGAAAACACATTTTATTTGCTTTATATATGGGCAAATCCTCAAAACTTTTGATAATGCAAAAAAAAAAAAGAAATAGGAGCACACCCTTGAGCTTTTGCTGACACTTTTACTTAGTTTATAAGATTATATTTTGACTCTTATTAATATGCTAAAGGTGCGGGCGTGGAAATTATGACGTCATCATTATGAAATTTTTTTTTTTTTTTTTACTTTTATTTGCAATCTATTGCCTAGTTTATACGAACGTAAAATCGTTATTTCAAAACGAATTTCTTGCGACACATTTCAAAATCCCTTTGAATTAATAAGTACCTACTTATTTGTACGCAAATTGAACCTTAATTACCAGCGCCACAAATAAAAAAAATGTCGGGGTTGAGGGATCAGACCACCCTTTCCCTATGCATTTTGACGCGCTGAACACGAATCCGGTGTGCGTTTTGATCCAGCACGTCTGAATTTTTTCCTAACCTCAAAAAACCAAAAACCACTAAACATTTGAAAAATTGAAGGTACAAGTAAGCTTTTCACTTTTGATATATGCATGGATCTTCAACGCGCTTTTTTACGTTAATTAAATATATTGAATACTCAAGTTCACAATTAACATGGCATGAAAATATCTGTCAGTTTTTGTGTGCTAACAAAAAAATTGAATTATTTAAACTATTCACAAACCAAACAGTTGATTTATAGTGGCTGCTGTAAGCATAATATGAACAGCACAGTAATCGGATCACGTGTGCAGGGTTTCTTTTTGACTTAGCATCAAGTATATTTGTTCATTTTTTTGATAATTAAAGGGGGCGCGCAAGTAAATGGCTTAACTATACCGAAAAATGAAAAGTACAAAAATTTGTTCTCGCATTTTCTTAGCCTTTTAATTTTTAAATGGAACGAAGCACGCACGCGACCTTGTAGGTTATGTTTCAGTATGTAGAAAAATACTTGAAAAAACAAAGAGTGGGTGGCAATATTGAGAGGCGCCCTTAAGAAAAGATTAACAGTTCATAAATTTTTGAAAACTCGCACACGTTTTCATAATTTTTTGATTTTGCGAAATTTTTCCTGGATTTATCAAGTATTATTTCATGCTTCTGAGACATTTGAAATGTTGATTTGTATCCATAAATTTAAAAAAAAAAGACTGAGCCTGTGTAACGATATCGTGTTCCTTGCTATTGGATGATATTATCCGCCTCGCTCGATGTTAAAAGTTTTGAGGATTTGCCCATATATGCATACACGGTTCTCTCTATCTTAATTAACATATCGATTAAAAATTTAATATTTTTTATAGATATAGCATTTGTCACTATTTAACATAAAAAATGTCTTATCTAATCGATCTCACACATATATTATGCATTCGTTAGCTTGCACTTGATATTGTTTAAGTTTAACTTTTTATTTATGCCATTTGTAAATTTGCTTATTTATGTAAATAGAGAGATGTAAGAAAAATGCTCAATAAATGAAATAAAATGAGTATTGAGAGCGGTATCAGTGGCTTCCGCTTCAACAAAAGTGAACCTGAAAGTAACCAACAAGCACAGTGAATAGTAAGAGCGACAACATTTATGAGTACTTCAGCAGAAGCTAATTAGTATTGTAAAATCTCATATAGTGACAAAAAACTTAGTGGTGTTAGTTTTGAAAGTAATAAGCGGATCGGTTTGATCGTTTTCATAATTTTTTGATTTTGCGAAATTTTTCCTGGATTTATCAAGTATTATTTCATGCTTCTGAGACATTTGAAATGTTGATTTGTATCCTTGCTTTTTGGATGATATTATCCGCCTCGCTCGATGTTAAAAGTTTTGAGGATTTGCCCATATATGCATACACGGTTCTCTCTATCTTAATTAACATATCGATTAAAAATTTAATATTTTTTATAGATATGGCAATTGTCACTAATTTAACATAAAAAATGTCTTATCTAATCGATCTCACACATATATTATGCATTCGTTAGCTTGCACTTGATATTGTTTAAGTTTAACTTTTTATTTATGCCATTTGTAAATTTGCTTATTTAAGTAAATAGAGAGATGTAAGAAAAATGCTCAATAAATGAAATAAAATGAGTATTGAGAGCGGTATCAGTGGCTTCCGCTTCAACAAAAGTGAACCTGAAAGTAACCAACAAGCACAGTGAATAGTAAGAGCGACAACATTTATGAGTACTTCAGCAGAAGCTAATTAGTATTGTAAAATCTCATATAGTGACAAAAAACTTAGTGGTGTTAGTTTTGAAAGTAATAAGCGGATCGGTTTGAACTCTTTCAAACACGGCTTATAAAATCTAATGGGTATTTAAAGTATAACGATCGTCAAAACTTTTTTAGTAAATATAATAGCAATAATACACGTCAAAATGGAACAAATAGATTTTCAAACATGCACCAGTTTTCCGACTATGCAAAATAAAGTGAGTAGTAACAATGACCTACAGTTCAACAACAATGCTAGCAGAGGTATGTATTTCAGTAATAACAATAATTTTCGACTTCAACAACTAAGTCAACATGGTAGTAATAGTTTATATCCAAAGTTTTCAGTACAGTCAAGGCTAAATTCTAATACCAGTGGTCAAACAAACAGATCACAAAATCAATATCGCGGTAGTGGTTTTATTCCGAATAATATTAATAACCGATTTAATGTTAATCCTGGTCAGTCCACAATTGAACCAGGGGAATTTTGATATATGATATGAAAATAACCCAAATTTTCAATTAGCCCAACAAAAAAATTACCCTATATAGTTGTACAAACCCCTATAAGAAAGCTTATATTAGTAATAGATACCGGAGCAGAATGTAGTGTAATTAATCCCAACATATGCAACCCAAAATATGCAGTAAAGCCGACAGTATTTTTATTGCGAGTGTTAAGAAGAAAAATATTAACAAAAAATCAATTTGATGTACCACTTTTCAAAGAATTTAATAAAAACAACCACTTCGTACATTTCGTAGGGTCCCCTTTTCACTTTTATTTCGATGGAATTATAGGGAAAAACATTTTATTAGATCTTAAAGCAATAATCGATTATAAAAACAGAAAAATAATTACAGAACACTCAACAATTCCTATATATTTTAACGAAAGTGAAGAAATTTCAAATAAAATCAAATCAAATCAAATTTATTCATTCATTTTTCTTTCTAACAACTTATATATACATATATGTATAGTAAAAGTAACACAAGTTAATAACTTAACATTAAAGAAAGAAAGAAAAAGTAAGGCATTCTGTAAAATAGAATATTTAGTAGCGAATGCCATTAAAAATTAAAATTAATTAAAATTAAAATTAATGTAAAATTAAAATTAATATAAATTTACAAAGATGAGTGGATTTACAAAAATGTGTGTGTGGGGTGAAAGCAGCTCACAAGTTGTATATTTTGTTTTGAACATGGTATGTACAAATACATCAAGAGCTAGGATTCAGCAAACTTTTGATGTCGGTATGTGACTTTTCTAACAAAAAGGATTTGACATTAAATAAAAATTCGCGCAAATTTCGAATGACACGTATATCCGCCGGTAACGTATTGTATAATTTACAAGAAACAATGGTGGAAAAGTTCCTAAAGTGGGTAGTACGAAAAGTGGGAACAATTACAAGCCATTGTGAGTTTTGCCTCAAATTATAGTTATCTGAGACCAGGGTATGTAAGTACCCACATCGAATGAAAAATATCTTCAACGTTTTGTAGAAATACATATGCCTTACTGGAAGAATCTTCAGACCCCTAAATAACTCCATGCTGTGATGAAAACGGTTAACATTGCATATTTTTCGTACGATACATTTCTGAATAATTAAAAGCTGCTGCATTTTATTAATAGATGTACCACCCCAACAGCTAATGCCGTATTGGAGCTTAGAATGAACCAAAGCGTAATAAAGAGTCTTAAGCGTTGAATTAGAACAAATCTTTCTAAGACTAAGACAAATAACGAACGGAAGATCTCATGTAGGATTTCAAACGAGAAATATGAGTAGTCCAACTAAGGTTTTGGTCAACAGACACACCAAGATATTGAAAATCGCTAACCTCTTCAATTGGAAAACACCCATCGCAACAACTTGTTCCAGAATTAAAAGATTTGTCTTTCACTAGAGGACTATGGAAAAAATCTTCACAAGCGGGGGTAAGTGGCCTACACAGGCCACCACTACAATTTTTGTACTGTTATGTACCGTACTCGGTTTTCTGACTAATGAAGGTACCCTCTCACTGTGAGAGTTTTGAGTTTTTGTACGAAATTTTACCTATTTTCTTTCCCTGAGCGTTCTTCCCTGAGCAAGTGCGAAGAAAACGCTAAATCGAATAAAAATGCACTTGCGTGTATGTCTGAAGCATTGTATGTGTAGAAGCATTTCAGCTGGCAAAATCATCATTGACTGTAATAATTTTTCTTTTAAAATATGTTTATTATATATTTCAAGAGCTAACTCACAAAAGAGCAGCATGTTTACCGTTCAACCCTACTTTTCAAGTCGCGTTTTTACTAGCCGAATTCCCGTATTCAGTAGCCGAACACATAGAGATGAATAAAACAACCGAGCTTGTGTTGTCGTTTTGAAGGGTAATAGGTGACGAATCGGGTATAACTTACACACTAGCTTAGACTAAAATACCCCTAGTAATGATTATAGAGATTAATTTTACACCACCCGATACCCAAAGCACGTTTCCACATAGTTGGCCTGGCCAGGCCACTTCACACAACGAAAGGGTGAAAACACTCACACAACGGACGGTTAAAGCCTAAAATAAAGAAATTTTGATGACCGTTTTGAATATAAACCAAGATATTTTTTATAAGGAAGGAGAAAACCTACCTTTTACCCCAATATATAGCCGGCTTTATAGATACCCGGTAGTACATCGCACTGAGGTAGATCGCCAGATGAAGGACATGTTAGCGCAAAAGGTTATCGTTCCTAGTAATAGTCCATATAATTCGCCTTTATGGGTCGTACCTAAAAAGGCAGATGCAAGTGGAAAGCCACAATGGTGTGTAGTTATTGATTACCGGAAATTGAATGATCAAACGATCGATGATAAATTCCCAGTTCCAAATATACAGGACTTATTTGATAATTTGATAATATTTCTATTTTAGCACTATCGATCAGGCGAAGGGCTTCCACCAGATTGAGGTGCAACCTAGTGATAGAGCCAAAACTGCGTTCTCGACAGCAGATGGCCACTATGAGTTCACAAGAATGCCTTTTGGCCTAAAAACGGCTCCTGCAACATTCCAGAGATTAATCAATTATGTTTTGAGAGATCATATAAACAAAACTTGTATGGTCTACTTAGATGACATATTAATCTTTTCTACAAGCTTTGATGAGCATATCCTTTCTATTCAAAAAATGTTCGATACTTTACACTCATCCAATCTCAAAATTCAATTCAATAAATGCCAATTCGCTGATTTAGCCAAAAAATTTTTAGGGCATGTTGTTTCGAAAGAAGGTATAAAGCCAGACCCCTCAAAGGTGAAATGCATAGGACCGGTTTCACCAAACTAAGCTTTGACTTAAGTTAGCCCAGATTTGGGGCTAACTTACTTTTGGGTTTCACCAAATGAGTGACTTGAATAATTTTGCACACAACAACCCACTCAGTTGTTTGGTACATGGTCGCACTTTTTCTTACGTTTTCACGCATCGCACGCATTCCAAAATGGTGTCTTTTGAAAGGTAGTCCTATCTTTACGAATGTTAGAAAGAGACACATGAACAACAGCTGACCGATTGTAATCCTTTTGTTTTTGACGTCTATGCTTTGCTACCACACTTGACATATTATACGATATTTTGACTTAGATGAGAATTAGTCAGCTGCGAGTTTGGTTAATTTGCGACTTGGCTAAATTGCATGGTGAAGCTGAAAAAGTGAAAAAATCGGCCTAACCTAGTTTAGACCGGTTGGTGAAACCGGTCCATAGAAAATATGAAACCACCTCAGTCTATTGAAGGAATAAAATAATTTCTTGGAATGACGGGATATTACCGCAAATTCATACGGGACTACGCAAAAGTAGCTTACCCTATGGTGCGGCTTTTAAAGACAAATGCTATTTTAGACTTTCAAAATATTGATTTTTTGAATTATTTAAAAAATTTGAAAAAACTTATAACCAGCGAACCCGTTTTACAGCCTCCAGATTTCAATAAAAAATTTGTACGCACGCCAGATATGTACATTGTATATCACAATTTGCCATCGGTTGTGTTTTAAGTCAAAATAGTCATCCTATATGCTACGATTCTCACACTATGTCAGAACACGAAATACGCTACTCTACTATAGAGAAAGAAGCTTTAGCCATGGTTTGGTCTGTGAAGCATTTTAGTACTTATTTATATGGTCGAAGGTTTGTTATACAAACGGATCACAAACCTTTGACGTGGATGCATAACATCAAGGAACCCAGCATGAAGCTTCAAAAGTGGAAAATTCTTCTAAATGAATGCTATTTTGAAATCACATATATTAAAGCAGCGATGGGCAAAACGGCTCGTATGAGTATTTTGCACATACGGGCGAGCTTTACACATTTAGGTGCATACGATTGATAAAGAGGGTGTTTGGCCATATACGGCTGTGACTGCACAGACTGCCAACCACGGTTGCCGTTTTGGGCGAAATGTACCATTTTTGGTACGAAATTTTTCTCCGGGTACGTTGGCACGCAACTTCCAAATTTGGTACGTTTTGCCATTTTAACTTCAACGCAACTCCAATGACACTGCTACAAATATAAAAATCCACATTTGAATGACTACAAAAAATTGATTTAGTCATGATGTTGTGTATTTTTCAGTCCCCTTCTTCACTGCAGTAGAAGTGAAGTGGTACCACTTGGGAAAACGCGAAAAAAATAGCGACCCCTAAGGGTTGGCAAATTTTCTTATATTTGAATCGCCATATTTACATATATTAAACCCGGTTTCTGTGTCAAATTATGGCAGCAGATGAACTACTTAAAACTGTTTTAACCTTAGAACCGCCCTTGGGGTGCTGGGCTTCCCAAGCTAATTTTAGCGAGTGATAAATATTATATACTGTTCCGTACACCTGACAGAAACACTTTTGTAGAGCCTATTGCACTTTTAAGTTTATGAATTCAACTAATTTATGATATTCGATTTAAAGGTTTTAGTGATAAAAGGTCAAACGGGAAATTTCCCGTATACGCCTTTGGGGTGTAGTACATCCCATCTATTGTATTTTCGAGCATTTTTATTTTTTTATGATTTTTTTTACGAATTTTTTAGTTTGTTTTGTTCTTAAATTAAAATTTTTCAGAATAAAACTTAAAGTAAAAGCAAATTACAGCATAGCAATCCTAGCTCAGATTTTGTTACATTATCCGAACGCTGGATGGCGTTGGTGCCTCTGTAAAAGTTGTCAAAATTAGGTTTGTTTGTTGGTTGTTTGAAATATCGCAATTTTTCAGTCTGCGCAGACTATGTTCCTTTACTATTTTAGCAAACACGAGTTGCATTGTACTAACTAAAAAAAATGTAAAACTAAATGGTAAGGAAAACAAGCTTATTTAAGATGATTAATACCTAATTATATTGCTATTGAATGTAACTTCAAGCAGGTTGAATTGAGTTGAATAATACAAAAAGTATTTGAAATCAAATTAATATAAATGTTTTTCAAATTCCTTTTCTTGAGATAACTTATTTGTTGATCTTTCTTTAATTTATTTATTATAAAATTGAGTTTTTAATTTTAGTAAAAAGATCATCGGCTACCGTTTATATTTATTTATTTTTTATTCAAATAACAAATAAAATAATTTATTTGTCACTATCAAATTACGAATTTGTATGCACTCGGTCTCCTAGCTCGTATGAAATTGGCAAATGATAATATTTATAAATCGCGGCCGAAGGTTACCATCCCAGAAAGAGGTTTTGATAACAAACCACTGCCGAAAGACGACCACGTTAGAAAAATTATTTTCCACAGAATTTCGATATTGCTTTTGTCGGAATTTGAAAAGTGCGAAATTAGTCAATAAACCACCTAGAAGAAGTAAATGTTATCATTAAAACTTAGTTTGGTGATTTATTTACAATATTTTGGTGCTATTGATGATATCCGACCGAAAACAAATCAAGTCTTACCAATTTTTCTCGAATTATCTTTTTTGGCAACAAATTTTAATTACCTGCTAATTTTCGAGTCGTTTTAGCGAAAATAAGCTATTTTTGGCAGTAGCAAGTATACAAGAATCGCAATTTTAGCTAAATTAGCTGCCAAAAACAGCTGATTGTTTTATCCGGTTCATTTGTGTTCATCGCTAAAATACGCTAAAAAAATTAACCAAAATTGGAGATTTTTCCGTCTGGAATCGCAAATGTCTCTAAAAATCGTTAAAACGTATTAAGCGATTTTAGGCGATAGAAAATTAGCTTTGGCGATTTCTGGAATCTCGCTGCAGGCTTTACCGTAAATTTTGTCAAATCTATTATTTATAAATTTTTTATTTTTTCATGATTTTATTTTATTTAGAGTGTTTTTATGTCAATTCTCCAATTTTTTGTTCATAAATTGTAATTTTCTTAAAAAAAACACTAATAAATCAATTTAAAAATATACAACATCGCCTCAGGCATACATAATAATGATTTTTTTATGATTTTTCATTTTTTTTATGATTTTATTATATTAAAAGGGTTTTTATGTTAATTCAAGAATTTTTTGTTAATAAATTGTTGTTTTCTTAAATAAAACCACTAGGGCATGTTGTTTCGAAAGAAGGTATAAAGCCAAACCCCTCAAAGGTGAAATGCATAGGGCCGGTTTCACCAACGCGACTAAGCTAAAACTAAGCTTTGACTTAAGTTAGCCCAGATTTGGGGCTAACTTACTTTTGGGTTTCACCAAATGAGTGACTTGAATAATTTTGCACACAACAACCCACTCAGTTGTTTGGTACATGGTCGCACTTTTTCTTACGTTTTCACGCATCGCACGCATTCCAAAATGGTGTCTTTTGAAAGGTAGTCCTATCTTTACGAATGTTAGAAAGAGACACATGAACAACAGCTGACCGATTGTAATCCTTTTGTTTTTGACGTCTATGCTTTGCTACCACACTTGACATATTATACGATATTTTGACTTAGATGAGAATTAGTCAGCTGCGAGTTTGGTTAATTTGCGACTTGGCTAAATTGCATGGTGAAGCTGAAAAAGTGAAAAAATCGGCCTAACCTAGTTTAGACCGGTTGGTGAAACCGGTCCATAGAAAATATGAAACCACCTCAGTCTATTGAAGGAATAAAATAATTTCTTGGAATGACGGGATATTACCGCAAATTCATACGGGACTACGCAAAAGTAGCTTACCCTATGGTGCGGCTTTTAAAGACAAATGCTATTTTAGACTTTCAAAATATTGATTTTTTGAATTATTTAAAAAATTTGAAAAAACTTATAACCAGCGAACCCGTTTTACAGCCTCCAGATTTCAATAAAAAATTTGTACGCACGCCAGATATGTACATTGTATATCACAATTTGCCATCGGTTGTGTTTTAAGTCAAAATAGTCATCCTATATGCTACGATTCTCACACTATGTCAGAACACGAAATACGCTACTCTACTATAGAGAAAGAAGCTTTAGCCATGGTTTGGTCTGTGAAGCATTTTAGTACTTATTTATATGGTCGAAGGTTTGTTATACAAACGGATCACAAACCTTTGACGTGGATGCATAACATCAAGGAACCCAGCATGAAGCTTCAAAAGTGGAAAATTCTTCTAAATGAATGCTATTTTGAAATCACATATATTAAAGCAGCGATGGGCAAAACGGCTCGTATGAGTATTTTGCACATACGGGCGAGCTTTACACATTTAGGTGCATACGATTGATAAAGAGGGTGTTTGGCCATATACGGCTGTGACTGCACAGACTGCCAACCACGGTTGCCGTTTTGGGCGAAATGTACCATTTTTGGTACGAAATTTTTCTCCGGGTACGTTGGCACGCAACTTCCAAATTTGGTACGTTTTGCCATTTTAACTTCAACGCAACTCCAATGACACTGCTACAAATATAAAAATCCACATTTGAATGACTACAAAAAATTGATTTAGTCATGATGTTGTGTATTTTTCAGTCCCCTTCTTCACTGCAGTAGAAGTGAAGTGGTACCACTTGGGAAAACGCGAAAAAAATAGCGACCCCTAAGGGTTGGCAAATTTTCTTATATTTGAATCGCCATATTTACATATATTAAACCCGGTTTCTGTGTCAAATTATGGCAGCAGATGAACTACTTAAAACTGTTTTAACCTTAGAACCGCCCTTGGGGTGCTGGGCTTCCCAAGCTAATTTTAGCGAGTGATAAATATTATATACTGTTCCGTACACCTGACAGAAACACTTTTGTAGAGCCTATTGCACTTTTAAGTTTATGAATTCAACTAATTTATGATATTCGATTTAAAGGTTTTAGTGATAAAAGGTCAAACGGGAAATTTCCCGTATACGCCTTTGGGGTGTAGTACATCCCATCTATTGTATTTTCGAGCATTTTTATTTTTTTATGATTTTTTTTACGAATTTTTTAGTTTGTTTTGTTCTTAAATTAAAATTTTTCAGAATAAAACTTAAAGTAAAAGCAAATTACAGCATAGCAATCCTAGCTCAGATTTTGTTACATTATCCGAACGCTGGATGGCGTTGGTGCCTCTGTAAAAGTTGTCAAAATTAGGTTTGTTTGTTGGTTGTTTGAAATATCGCAATTTTTCAGTCTGCGCAGACTATGTTCCTTTACTATTTTAGCAAACACGAGTTGCATTGTACTAACTAAAAAAAATGTAAAACTAAATGGTAAGGAAAACAAGCTTATTTAAGATGATTAATACCTAATTATATTGCTATTGAATGTAACTTCAAGCAGGTTGAATTGAGTTGAATAATACAAAAAGTATTTGAAATCAAATTAATATAAATGTTTTTCAAATTCCTTTTCTTGAGATAACTTATTTGTTGATCTTTCTTTAATTTATTTATTATAAAATTGAGTTTTTAATTTTAGTAAAAAGATCATCGGCTACCGTTTATATTTATTTATTTTTTATTCAAATAACAAATAAAATAATTTATTTGTCACTATCAAATTACGAATTTGTATGCACTCGGTCTCCTAGCTCGTATGAAATTGGCAAATGATAATATTTATAAATCGCGGCCGAAGGTTACCATCCCAGAAAGAGGTTTTGATAACAAACCACTGCCGAAAGACGACCACGTTAGAAAAATTATTTTCCACAGAATTTCGATATTGCTTTTGTCGGAATTTGAAAAGTGCGAAATTAGTCAATAAACCACCTAGAAGAAGTAAATGTTATCATTAAAACTTAGTTTGGTGATTTATTTACAATATTTTGGTGCTATTGATGATATCCGACCGAAAACAAATCAAGTCTTACCAATTTTTCTCGAATTATCTTTTTTGGCAACAAATTTTAATTACCTGCTAATTTTCGAGTCGTTTTAGCGAAAATAAGCTATTTTTGGCAGTAGCAAGTATACAAGAATCGCAATTTTAGCTAAATTAGCTGCCAAAAACAGCTGATTGTTTTATCCGGTTCATTTGTGTTCATCGCTAAAATACGCTAAAAAAATTAACCAAAATTGGAGATTTTTCCGTCTGGAATCGCAAATGTCTCTAAAAATCGTTAAAACGTATTAAGCGATTTTAGGCGATAGAAAATTAGCTTTGGCGATTTCTGGAATCTCGCTGCAGGCTTTACCGTAAATTTTGTCAAATCTATTATTTATAAATTTTTTATTTTTTCATGATTTTATTTTATTTAGAGTGTTTTTATGTCAATTCTCCAATTTTTTGTTCATAAATTGTAATTTTCTTAAAAAAAACACTAATAAATCAATTTAAAAATATACAACATCGCCTCAGGCATACATAATAATGATTTTTTTATGATTTTTCATTTTTTTTATGATTTTATTATATTAAAAGGGTTTTTATGTTAATTCAAGAATTTTTTGTTAATAAATTGTTGTTTTCTTAAATAAAACCACTAGGGCATGTTGTTTCGAAAGAAGGTATAAAGCCAAACCCCTCAAAGGTGAAATGCATAGGGCCGGTTTCACCAACGCGACTAAGCTAAAACTAAGCTTTGACTTAAGTTAGCCCAGATTTGGGGCTAACTTACTTGTGGGTTTCACCAAATGAGTGACTTGAAAAATTTTGCACACAAGAACCCACTCAGTTGTTTGGTACATGGTCGCATTTTTTCTTACGTTTTCACGCATCGCATGCAATCCAAAATGGTGTCTTTTGAAAGGTAGTCCTATCTTTACGAATGTTAGAAAGAGACACATGAGCAACAGCTGACCGATTGTAATGCTTTTGTTTTTGACGTCTATGCTTTGCTACCACACTTGACATATTACACGATATTTTGACTTAGTTGAGAATTAGTCAGCTGCGAGTTTGGTTAATTTGCGACTTGGCTAAATTGCATGGTGAAGCTGAAAAAGTGAAAAAATCGGCTTAACCTAGTTTAGACCGGTTGGTGAAACCGGTCCATAGAAAATATGAAACCACCTAAGTCTATTAAAGAAATAAAACAATTTCTTGGAATGACGGGGTATTACCGCAAATTCATACGGGACTACGCTAAAGTAGCTTACCCTATGGTGCGGCTTTTAAAGATAAGTGCTATTTTAGACTTTCAAAATATTGATTTATTTAAAAAATTTGAAAAAAAACTTATAACCAACGAACCCGTCTTACAGCCTCCAGATTTCAATAAAAAATTTGTACGCACGACAGATATGTACATTGTATATCCCAATTTGCCATCGGTTGAGTTTTAAGTCAAAATAGTCATCCTATATGCTACGATTCTCGCACTATGTGAGAACACGAAATACGCTACTCTATTATAGAGAAAGAAGCTTTAGCCATGGTTTGGTCTGTGAAGCATTTTAGTACTTATTTATATGGTCGAAGGTTTGTTATACAAAGGGATCACAAACCTTTGACGTGGTTGCCAACATGAAGCTTCAAAAGTGGAAAATTCTCCTAAATGAATGCGATTTTGAAATCACATATATTGAAGCAGCGATGGGCAAAACGGCTCGTATGAGTATTTTGCACATGCGGGCGAGCTTTGCACATTTAGGTGCATACGATTGATAAAGAGAGTATTTGGCCTTATACGGCTGTGACTGCACAGACTGCCAACCACGGTTGCCGTTTTGGGCGAAGTGTACCATTTTTGGTTCGTTGGTACGCAACTTCCAAATTTGGTACGTTTTTGCCATTTTAACTTCAACGCAACTCCAATAACACTGCTACAAATATAAAAAAAAACACATTTGAATGACTACAAAAAATTTATTTAGTCATGATGTTGTGTATTGTTCACTCCTCTTCTTCACTGCAGTAGAAGTGAAGTGGTACCACTTGGGAAAGCGCGAAAAAAATAGCGACCCCTAAGGGTTGGCAAATTTTCTTATATTTGAATCGACATATGTACATAAATTAAAACCCGTTTCTGGGTCAAATTATGGCAGCAGATGAACTGCTCAAAACTGTTTTAACCTTAGAACCGTCCTTGGGGTGCTGGGCTCCCCAAGCTAATTTTAGCGACTGATAAATATTATATACTGTTTCGTACAACTGACAGAAACACTTTTGTAGAGCCTATTGCACTTTTAAGTTTATGTATTCAACTAATTTATGATATTCGATTTAAAGGTTGTAGTGATAAAAGGTCAAACGCGAAATTTCCCGTATACGTCTTTGGGGTGTAGTACATCCCATCTATTGTATTTTCGAGCATTTTTATTTTTTTAATGATTTTTTTTACGAATTTTTAAGTTTATTTTGTTCTTAAATTAAAATTTTTGAGAATAAAACTTAAACTAAAAGCAAATTACAGCATAGCAATCCTAGCTCAAATTTTGTTACATTATCGGAACGCTGGATGGCGTTGGTACCTCTGCAAAAGTTGTCAAAATTAGGTTTGCTATTGCTATTGAATGTAACTACATGCAGGTTGAATTGAGTATTGAAAAGTATTTGAAATCAAATTAATATACATGTATTTCAAATTCCTTTTCTTGAGATAACTTATTTGTTGATCTTTCTTTAATTTATTTATTATAAAATTGAGTTTTTAATTTTAGTAAAAAGATCATCGGCTACCGTTTATATTTATTTATTTTTTATTCAAATAACAAATAAAATAATTTATTTGTCACTATCAAATTACGAATTTGTATGCATTCGGTCTCCTAGCTCGTATGAAATTGGCAAATGATAATATTTATAAATCGCGGCCGAAGGTTACCATCCCAGAAAGAGTTTTTGATCCTAAACCACTGCCGAAAGACCCCGTTAGAAAAATTATTTTCCACACAATTTCGATGTTGCTTTTGTCGGAATTTGAAAAGTGCGAAATTAGTTAATAAACCACCTAGAAGAAGTCAATTTTACCATTAAAACATAGTTTGGTGATTTATTTACAATATTTTGGTGCTATTGATCATATCCGACCGAAAACAAATCAAGTCTTACCAATTTGTCTCGATTTACCTTTTTTGGCAACAACTTTAATTACCTGCTAATTTTCGAGTCGTTTTAGCGAAAATAAGCTATTTTTGGCAGTAGCAAGTATACTAGAATCGCAATTTTAGATAAATTAGCTGCCAAAAACAGCTTATTGTTTTATCCGTTTCATTTGTGTTCATCGCCAAAATACGCTAAAAAACTAACCAAAATTGGAGATTTTTCCGTCTGGAATCGCAAATGTCTCTAAAAATCGCTAAAACGTATTAAGCGAACTTAGACGATAGAAAATTAGCTTTGACGATTTCTGGAATCTCGCTGCAGGTTTTACCGTAAATTTTGTCAAATCTAGTATTTATAAATTTTTTTATTTTTTCATGATTCTATTTTATTTAAAGTGTTTTTATGTCAATTCACAAATTTTTGTTCATAAATTGTAATTTTCTTTAAAAAAACACTAATAAATCAATTTAAAAATATACAACACGCCTCATGTATACATAATTATGATTTTTTTATGACTTTTCATTTTTTTTATGATTTTATTTTATACAAAGTGCTTTTATGTCAATTCAAGAATTTTTTGTTAATAAATTGTAGTTTTCTTAAATAAAACCACTAATAAACATAAAAATATAGTACATCGCCTCATTCATATAAAATACACTGGGATGTACAGCACTCCAAAGGACGGAAATTCGTTGAAAATGGAAGGACGGTTCTAATGTTAGGTTAGGTTAGGTTCAAGTCGCTGCCGCAGAGGCACACTTAGGCCAGTTTTGAAAGGCCCGTTGTGATACCACCAAGGAAAGTCAGTCCCGGGACCCAGCCATATGGAAAATCCCTGAGTTGTTGGGATTTTCCACATAGCAGAATCCCGGGACTGACACTCCTAAACCGACACCGTTACTCTTCCTCGAACCACTTAGATGACTTTATGAAGGCCATCAAGTCCTTTATGTCCAGTTCCGCGATCTGGCTTAGGCTATCCAGGAACGGAAGTCCCAAAAAGCGCGTTCTCGCACCGCTTAAAGCCGGACAGTTGCAGATGAGGTGATCCACTGTTTCCTCCTCCTCATCATCTTTGCAACTCCTGCAGCATCGTCGGTAGGGCACACCTAGCCTTTCTGCATGCCTACCAATGAGGCAGTGACCGGTTAATACCCCTATCAATATGCAGATTTCCTCCCTAGTTAGGGCATAAATGCGTCTAGACCTTTTAAGATCCCATTTTGGCTAGGTTTGTTTCGATATCCGACACCCTGGGGATTGCAGCCATCTTCCGTTGGCTTGACGGAGTGTGTGCTCCTTCAGCATTAGTTTGCATGTGGAAAACGGCATACCTAAGTGCTCTTTATCCTGAAGAACCTGCTTGGTCGTGCCCTGCCTGGCAAGCTCGTCTGCCTTACAGTTTCCCTCAATGTCCCTATGTCCCGGGACCCATATGAGGTTTACGCGGTTCTGATGGGCCATCTCCTGCTGAGATCGACGACAGCTGAACCTCAGTTTAGAGTTGAACGTGTATTAGCCAAGGGATTTGATGGCCGCTTGGCTATCGCTGAAAATAGCGATATCTTCTCCGATAACACGTTTGCTTAACCAGGCCGCGGCGTCCAGGATTGCCGAGACTTCCGCCTGGAAGACGCTACAATGATCAGGTAGCCTGAAGGAGAGCTCAAGGTCCAAATCCCTTGAATAAACCCCTCCTCCAACTCTGCCGTCCAACTTCGAGCCGTCGGTGTATATGGAAGTGCCACCATTTGTTTCGGGACACCAATCCGTCCTCTCCCGGTCTTCTCTGCTGGGAATGTTTATTTTGAAACAGCTATCCCCGACTGTAGTGGTCGCACAACGATCTGTGCTTAGAGGGAGAAAGCTGCAAGATTCCAGAATACTGGAGTGTCCAATAGTACCCGCACCCCAACTGGAGGTTTCTCTTAGGCGCAGAGCCGATGCCGCCGCTGACCGAAACCCTTCCAGATCAAGTGGCAAAATGCCCAGAATGACCTGGAGGGCTTCGTTGGGCGTTGTCCTTAGCGCACCGCTTATACAGATCATATTGGATCTATGGACTTTCCGCAACAGATTCAGGTATGTTGCCTTGCTCAGCAGAGGCCACCATACGACGACTCCATACAGCATGATTGGGCGAATGATGGCCGTGTAGATCCAACTGCATACTCTAGGGCTGAGCCCCTATTTATTGGCAATGGCTCTTTTGCATGTGTAAAGAGCGATGCAAGCTTTCTTCTGGCGCTGACGAACATTCTCCTTCCAATTCAGTTTCCTGTCCAGAACTATGCCTAGAAACTTGACCTTATCCGACAAGCCCAGGCGCGTGCCATCTAGTTCTGGTAGGCTTAGTGGCGGTATTTTGTACCGGTTGGTGAAGAGGACAAGTTCCACTTGTTCCCTTGCGACATAGCGTGATAACTCAACCGTACCAAGTGAAGAAGCTATTTTCCTGCCACTTAAAAGTTGGTCAATTAAACCAGTTAGGGGTCGATCTACGCCCAGATTAGTTAGAGCGGAGTTGATAGCCTCCGGGCTTATATTGTTCAAAGCCCCTCAATGTCTAGGAAGGCCACGAGACAGTAGTCCTTTTCACACAGCGATTTCTCAATAACAGATACTAGGCTGTGTAGAGCGGTTTCTGTTGATTTACCCTTGGTGTATGCATGCTGATAGCTAGAGATAAGGTTGCTATCAATAGTCGTTGAGAGGTAGTCGCTTAGTATCCTCTCAAAGGATTTGAGTACAAAGGACGAGAGACTGATCGGTCTGTAGTCTTTTGGCTCGTAGTGGGATGCCTTCCCAGCCTTAGGGATAAAAACTACCGTGGCGCTTCTCCAGGAGCCCGGAATGTGGTTGAGAGCCAGGCAGGCTGTAAAGATAAATACCAGCCATTTAGCTGATATCTCCAACGTGTTTATAAGTTGCGCGAGGATAATCCCGTCCGGCCCGGCAGCCTTATACGGTTCAAAGCTCTTAACTGCCCATCTTACCCTTTCCTCAGTGATGGGTATATTTACTGCCAAGTTTGTTGCAGGTGCTAGTGGTGCGTCATGCAGATTCCCCGGAAAATGTGTATTCAAGAGCAGTTCAAGGGTTTCCTCTTCCGTGCTGGTCCAGGATCCGTCAGGTTTTCGCAAATACCTGATGGCTGTTTGACTTTTCGAGAGGATTCGTCTAAGTCTCGCTGTGTCGTCGACCTTTTCGACGCGAGTGCAGAAATTTCTCCACGAGGTTCTTTTCGCCTGTCTCAGAGCTTTTTTTGTAGGCCCTTAGTTTAGCTTTATATTCGTGCCAATGAGGCTCAGAGCCGAGGCTCTTGGCCTTGTTAAATTGTTTCCGGCATGATTTACGGAGCGAGTCCAAATCGTTAGACCACCAATGTGGCCTGTGTTTACCGCGTGGTTTTGGCACTGGACAAGCCTGTCCTAGAGCATTTGAGAGCGCCGATGTAAATGTAGTAACACGATCCTCCAGCTCCTCTACTGATGAGGGGGCTTGTGAGGGCAGTACTGGTAGGTCTCTGTCTAATATTTCATTGTGTAACTGCCAATTAGTGTTTCGTGGATTGCGCTTCATGATTGGTTGTTCTGCAATAAAGTCTAAAACCATTTCTATGTAACGGTGGTCGGAGAATGAATGTTCTTCCAGAACCCGCCATTTTCTGACCCACTCATAAGCGCCTTCACTACAGATAGTGAGGTCTATGACCTCCCTGCGGGTCTTAGTGATAAAAGTAGCCTCATTACCCACGTTGCAAATTACCAGGTTGGTTGTTAAGAGGTAATCAAACAGAGACTCGCCCCTGGCATTGACATCGGAGCTCCCCCATTGGACATGGTGAGCATTAGCGTCCGCTCCAATAATAAGATTGCCCGTGCAGAAATTTGACACCAGGTCTTTCACCTCCGTTTGTGGTGGGGGTTCTTCGGCGTCGTAGGGCATATAGACCGCGGGTGCCGTCGACCGCTAGACTGATAGCGGTAATATCACCATTGGTGTAGTTAGGTAGGAGAAAGGAGTTCAACTCATACTTGACCAAAATACACGTTCTGACTTTGCTCTCCTCGCTGGCTCGAATGAGCTTGAAGCGCTTAGTCCCCAATCCGCAGATTCTCGAGCTATTGACCCAGGGTTCTTGGATGAGGACCACATCCACGTCGCCTTTAGAAAGACGACTACTTAAAGCAGCCGAGGCCACTTTAGATTTGTGCAGATTAATCTGAAGCACCACCAACATGAGAGCGCACAGACTTCCCTGCCGCCCCATATCGTCGAGGTTTGCCCCATCCCGGAGGTTGCCTATCAACGACGAGGTGTTCCGATTAACTGCCCGATATGGCGTTGCAGGAGTCCTGCTGTCTGTAGCGTTAGATGTTAATCGCTCAGCGTTGGCTGCTACCACCGTGACGTCGAGGACTTCCTCGTCCTGTAGGCTGTCCTCCATCTCCGAGTTGTTCACAGCACTATCGCCAAGGGACGTGGCGGTTAACATGCTTTCCGCATCGGAATCCTCCGCTTCCTCTTCTGGTAATTCGTTTTTCGGTTCACCCGGAGCAGCCGAGAAGGCAGCGCGCTGAGCATCACCACGATATACGTGGATAATGATCTGGCCTACGCTGTAGTGTACTAGGCCATTGCACCTTTTGAGCGGCTCGATTGACTCTTTATTCATGGTGAACACCACCTGTCTGTCGGGCCCTACCGCATCCCCGACCAGATTGACACTCCAGTCATGCGTTGGGAGGGACGGATTCATTAGCCGTAGCATCCCGAGAATTCTCTCGGGTTCGTCAGGGATGACCGGAATCCACGCCCTTGCCCTTGGAGGTGCTGCAATGTCCTTCCAGTCGACGACCTCTATCTTTGCGCCCTTGTAGACTTCACCCAGTTTAGCCTTGTACAGTGCTACGGTTTTTGGATCCTCGCATGCGAGTAATTTAATCTGACCCTGGTGCCAGCCCGCATCCGTTACTCGCGCCGAACTACCCGGAAACTCCGGAGCAACGTTGAGAAGAATGTTGCCGAGTTCATTTCGCACGTAACGCCACCGGTCTGTGGGGATGGCCAGACGGTCATTGCCTCGGTCAAGGACGCCTATAAGGATCCTGTCCTTGGTTACCTCAGCAAAGTTTACTTTGCCCGCTCCAGGGGTATTCTGATGCCGATCCGATCTCTGGCGCTTGAAAGGGTTAACTTTTAACCTCTTTGGCATGTAAGAATTTTGGAAATCCGGTATCACAGCTTTCGCTAGCTCTACCGATTTACTGGAATTCGGCGACAGCGATTCCTGCGGTACCCCTTCATACCTCTTCATGATCTTTGCAGCCAATCTTTTCTCGGGGTATGTGAAGCGGCGGGGGATGTCTCCCAGGAGTGCGGACCCGTAGTTGCCATCGCGGTCGCTCTCCTTGCCGAAATCTCAGTTGCAGCTTCCTTCTCCTTCGAAACTCCGACGCCAGGTCGTGAGACCGCTGCCACAGACGTAAAGATACTGGTTTTCATATCAGCGGTTGATGGGAGTTTAGCATCCGCCGTTGTCCGCTTAGCTGCGTTGGCAACCGCACTGGTGCTAGCTCCCATCAAGTTAATCTTACTCGATAGAGGGTATCAGAGAGGCTCGTTCAAATACAGCTACGATTTGCCTCTCGGCTGCAAACGTCCAATGGGCGCGGTTTCGCATAACACCCTGGATTGGGATGGGGAAGATCTTTGTCGTTGCGCCAGAGAGGCTAGGCTGCTCTCGCGATGAAGTGCCGTACGGAGCTATGATCACAAGGGCAGCGTAGCCCTTTGGCTATCGACTTAAGCCCTCGTACCGCGGCAAGGTATCCACCCTTCACGAGGGGTTCTAAGGTTAATAAATGTTGTATTGTTTGGCTATATAATTATTATGGAAAATTATTTTGGTACGTTTTTTTCGGTTTGGTACGAATTTCAGTACGCAAAATTTTGAATAAACGGCAACCGTGCTGCCAACAAGTTTGAGAAATGTATGAGAATTGTGCATTAGTATGTTTTTCTACTACTACTTCCTCTAATGCTACTACTTTAAAAATACTTTTTTTTAAATATTTGTGTGTATATATTGCAAAATGAATCGACTTGTAAATAATTAAATATATATGAAGGCCAAATGAATAATGCGCTGCTTAACATCGTCATTAAGTCGACTTCAGTCTATGGTTATTCCGCTTTTCGTACCCTGCAGTCAAATTCCGAACTACTCAGCAAACATACTAGTTCATTGACTAACCATTTTGTGGCATATGCCTACCAGTTCGTTGTTGATTAGTTTTAAAAGCAGTCAATGCCAAACTACTCAGCGAAAATTCTAGTTCATTGACTATACATTTTTTGGTGTATTTATACTAGTTCATTGCTGATTAGCTTCAAACCAGTCAAGGCCAAACTACTCAGCAAACAATATAGTTCAATGACTATACATTTTGTGGTGTATTCAAACTAGTTCACTTCTGATCACCTTTAAACCAGTCAATGTCGAACTACTCAGCAAACAATATAGTTCAATGACGATACATTTTGTGGTGTATTCATACTAGTTCATTTCTTATCACCTTTAAACCAGTCAATGTCCAACTACTCAGCATAGAATATAGTTCATTGACTATACATTTTGTGGTGTATTTATACTAGTTCATTGCTGATTAGCTTCAAACCAGTCAAGGCCAAACTACTCAGCAAGCAATATAGTTCATTGACTATACATTTTGTGGTGTATTCATACTAGTTCATTTCTGATCACCTTTAAACCAGTCAATGTCGAACTGCTCAGCAAACAATATAGTTCATTGACTATACATTTTGTGGTGTATTCATACTAGTTCATTTCTGATCACCTTTAAACCAGTCAATGTCGAACTACTCAGCAAACAATATAATTCATTGTCTATACATTTTGTAGTGTATTCATACTAGTTCATTGCTGATCACCTTTAAACCAGTCAATGTCCAACTACTCAGCTAACAATATAGTTCATTGACTATACATTTTGTGGTGTATTTATACTAGTTCATTGCTGATTAGCTTCAAACCAGTCAAGGCCAAACTACTTAGCAAACAATATAGTTCGTTGACTATACATTTTGTGGTGTATTCATACTAGTTAATTTCTGATCACCTTTAAACCAGTCAATGTCGAACTACTCAGCAAACAATATAGTTCATTGACTATGCATTTTGTGGCATATGGATACCAGTTCATTGTTGATTAGCTTTAAACCATTCAATGCCAAACTACTTAGCGAAAATTCTAGTTCATTGACTATGCATTTTGTGGTGTATTCATACTAGTTCATTTCTGATTTCCTTTAAGCCAGACATTGCCAAACTACTCGGCAAAAAATGTAGTTCATTGACTGTACATTTTGTGGTGTATTCATACTAGTTCATTTCTGATTAGCTTTAAACCAGTCAATGCCAAACTACTTAGCAAACAATATAGTTCGTTGACTATACATTTTGTGGTGTATTCATACTAGTTCATTTCTGATCACCTTTAAACCAGTCAATGTCGAACTACTCAGCAAACAATATAGTTCATTGACTATACATTTTGTGGTGTATTCATACTAGTTCATTTCTGATCACCTTTAAACCAGTCAATGTCGAACTACTCAGCAAACAACATAATTCATTGTCTATACATTTTGTAGTGTATTCATACTAATTCATTGCTGATCATCTTTAAACCAGTCAATGTCCAACTACTCAGCTAACAATATAGTTCATTGACTATACATTTTGTGGTGTTTTTATACTAGTTCATTGCTGATTAGCTTCAAACCAGTCAAGGCCAAACTACTAAGCAAACAATATAGTTCAATGACTATACATTTTGTGGTGTATTCATACTAGTTCACTTCTGATCACCTTTAAACCAGACAATGTCGAACTACTCAGCAAACAATATAGTTCAATGACGATACATTTTGTGGTGTATTCATACTAGTTCATTTCTGATCACCTTTAAACCAGTCAATGTCCAACTACTCAGCAAATAATATAGTTCATTGACTGTACATTTTGTGGTGTATTTATACTAGTTCATTGCTGATTAGCTTCAAACCAGTCAAGGCCAAACTACTCAGCAAACAATATAGTTCAATGACTATACATTTTGTGGTGTATTCATACTAGTTCATTTCTGATCACCTTTAAACCAGTCAATGTCAAACTACTCAGCAAACAACATAATTCATTGTCTATACATTTTGTAGTGTATTCATACTAGTTCATTTCTGATCACCTTTAAACCAGTCAATGTCGAACTACTCAGCAAACAATATAATTCTTTGTCTACATATTTTGTAGTGTATTCATACTAGTTCATTGCTGATCACCTTTAAACCAGTCAATGTCCAACTACTCAGCTAACAATATAATTCATTGTCTATACATTTTGTAGTGTATTCATACTAGTTCATTGCTGATCACCTTTAAACCAGTCAATGTCCAACTACTCAGCTAACAATATAGTTCATTGACTATACATTTTGTGGTGTATTTATACTAGTTCATTGCTGATTAGCTTCAAACCAGTCAAGGCCAAACTACTCAGCAAACAATATAGTTCATTGACTATGCATTTTGTGGCATATGGATACCAGTTCATTGTTGATTAGCTTTAAACCATTCAATGCCAAACTACTTAGCGAAAATTCTAGTTCATTGACTATGCATTTTGTGGTGTATTCATACTAGTTCATTTCTGATTTCCTTTAAGCCAGACATTGCCAAACTACTCGGCAAACAATGTAGTTCATTGACTGTACATTAAGTTTTGTATTCATACTAGTTCATTTCTGATTAGCTTTAAACCAGTCAATGCCAAACTACTCAGCAACATTATAGTTCTACGCCTAAAAATTTTGTGGTGTATTCATACTAGTTAATTTATGACTTCCTTCAAACTAATCAATTCCAAACTACTCAGCAGACACCTAGCTCGTTTACTATACATTTATGGATGTTTTTATACTAGTTCTTTGCTGATTACCCTTAAACCAATCAATGCCAATCTAATCAGAAAACATACTAGTATACAACTATAATTTGCTGGGCGAAATAATACTAGTCAGAAAAATCCTGGTTCGTACTAGTATGCAAGTATGTATGAAACTCGGGTTGAAATCATACTACACCTTTTTCAGTTTATATTCAGAAAGTTTTCTGAATATCAATTGTAATTTTCTGAAAATCAAATGGAAATTCTGTAACTGCATTCAGATCTTTTATGATCCCTCTAGATCTTTTATGATCCCATTTTGGCCAGGTTTGTTTGGATGTCCGGCACCCTGGGGATTGTTGCTACTTTTCGTTGGCTTGACGGAGTGTGTACTCCAAGCCAACGAAAGGTGGCAACAATCCCCAAATTGCCGGACATCCAAACAAACCTGGCCGAAATGGGATCATAAAAGATCTAGAGGCATTCACGCCCTAAGAAGGAGAGAAATCTTAATATTAATAGGTGTTCTAACTGGGCACTGCCTTATTGGTAGGCACGCAGAAGGGGTGCCCTATCGACGATGCTGTAGGAGCTGCAAAGATGATGAGGAAGAGGAAACGGTGAAGCACCTCATCTGCAACTGCCCGGCCTTAAGCGGCGCGGGAACGCGCTTTTTGGGAGTTCCCTTCCTGGATAGTCTAAACCAGACCGCTGGGATTTTCCAAATGGCCGGGTCCCGGGACTGACTTTCCTAGTGCTGGTGGTATCACAACGGGCTTTTCAAAACTGGCCTAAGTGTGCCTCAGCGGCAGCCACTAACCTAACCTAACCTAACTGCATTCAACTTTTTGAACAGTCACAGATTTTTAAATTTAAAAAAAAAAAACTAGGTCCCGCCAACTCATAGGGAAAAAATCAAAGCAGCACACTATAAGTTGGAAGAGAAGTTCGGCAAAAGTCTCCTCAGAGGTTATGACAACCTGTTGGTATATAACCGCCAATTTTTTTACGTTGCTGCATAAACTTGAGTATATTTACAACAACAATATAAATTAACTCTACCAATGCTCCTTTAACTCGAGTGTATGGCCCAGCATGAAAGCAGTCTTACTTTGACTCTTTTTGATGTAAAAATAAGACTTAATTTTATCTATATATCATATGTGGGTCCGGAACTCCGCAGTGGACGACTAACTTAACCTTAATTTACCTTACCTAAAAATACAACCCCAAAGCCCCAATTACATAAAACTTTGACAAATGCGCGCCTCGTTTTTGAGCATTTGCAAAAATTTCGCTTCGCTTTACGTTTAAAAAACTTTGTATGAAAGTGGATCCTACAAAGTTGAATGCAATTGGGCCTTCACCTATATAATCAAACGAACGCGGAATTTGAAAGGAGCCATTGCAAGTAGAATTCAATAATTAAATTAAAAATACAATAAACAACATAATTTAAAAAATATAGAAAAAAAAACTTGTGTTAACTTTACCGGGAATCGAACTCAGAGCCTTTAGCTCATTTTTGGCTGTGTATGAACTAGTATATCAACTGGTATAATGCTGATGCAGAGGCTGACTAGTATACCAATTGGTATGGTGCTGATGCAGAAGAGGACAATTGCTTTTCTTTTTCTCTTGTAACTGCTTCTTTTTTACCTTGTAATTCACAGATGCTTTTTCGTGTTTGGGTAAATACAAATAGTCGCTGCTTTCTAAAGAATAAACTGGTATATTGCTGATGTAGAGGCTGACTATGATACTGGTGCATAGACCGACTAGTATACCAACTGGAATGAATCCAAATTCGTGGACTAGTATGACAAGTGGTACGGTCTGAATGGGCATAATGATTAGTATGTCCTGCCGCATAGACTGAGCAGTATGTCAACCGGTATGATTCTGATGTATATATGAACTAGTATGTCAACTGGTAAGATTCTGATGCATATATGAACTAGTATGTCAAATGGTATATTTCTGATGCAAATTTGAACTAGTATGTCAACTGATATGATTATGATGCATAAACGAACTGATATGTCAACTGGTATGATTCTGATGCATAAATGAACTACTATATCAACTGGTATGATTCTGACGCATATATGAACTAGTATGACAACTGGTATGATTCCGATGATTTTTTTAACTAGTCTGTTAATTGGTATGATTCTGATGCATTAATGAACTAGTCTGTCAACTGGTATGATTCTGATGCATATAAGAAGTAGTCTGTCAACAGGTATGATTCTGATGCATATATGAACTAGTCTGCCAACTGGTATGATTCTGATGCATATATGATCTAGTCTGTCAACTGGTATGATTCTGATGCATATATGAACTAGTCTTTCAACTGGTATGATTCTGATGTATATATAAACTAGTCTGCCAACTGGTATGATTCTGATGTATATATGAACTATTCTTTCAACTGGTACGATCCTGACGTATATACGAACTAGTATCTTAAATGGTATGATACTGATGTGTATAATAACAAGTATATCAACTGGTATATTCCTGATGCAGAGGCTGACTAGTCAGCCAATTGGTATGGTGCTGATGCAGAGAAGGACAATTGCCATCTCGTAGGACATCGCCGTGTTAAAAATACCAGTTGCTAATATGGAAAAATTACAGAACTCGAACTAGTTGAAGCCGCCTAGCTGACTGGTATTTGATTAGTATAAAACTAGTTAAGTTGACTGCAGGGTAGTTATTGCCAAAAAATGTATGTTTTAGTGTTCGTACTAATGCAACACCGTTTGAGAATTGGTTGTTGAGGTTGAGAGAGAATGTTTTTTTTTTCAGTTGTTTAGTGTTTGTGTTTAGTGCATTTTTTTTACTCCCCTAACACCGCAAAAATACAAACGTCTCACCCAACACTCGCTGCGCTTAAACTGATTTAGGAGCCGAAAATATGCTATCCCTGTATTAAAGGAAAAGATAATGCAGTTTCGGATACCTTAAGTAGATATTTTGACCAACTTGAAGATAATTTACAAAGTAGGGATGTATTCAATAATATACGAGATTTAACTAAAATAAAAAATCAACAAGTAGACGAAGAAGTTATGTCTGTTGATGCAACTGCGCAGAGCGCATTAGAGGACAACCTAAAAAGAACAACATAAAGCAACCAAATTTATTTAAGCTATGGCCCAGAGGAAAAATTGTATATAAAAATAGTTAACAAAAAGTGTCAAACTCATATAACAGTTACTAAAAATTCCGATCTAAAAAGCATTATGCAGAGGTGTCTGATAAATATGGGTGTTATGTGTATTTAATAAAATAATAAAAAATAAATGAATAAATACTATTTATTGCGACAATACTGAGCTTTTCGTAAAATTTCAGTATTTGAGCCGTTCAGTGCTGTTCTCTTATTGTTTTTGTGCTGCATTATGGAATAGTTTAATACAAATAAAAAACCACAACAACAATAAGTTAATCGCATAGCAATAGAGCGTAGCGTTAATCAGAATGGCTTCTGAAAGAAAATGGAGTTAGTCACTGTGTGCACTGAACGGCTCACTTGTAAATAAATTTCTTTGAAAATAGCAACCTTAAGCTTTACAAATCAGTTATAAGTTAGGTTAGGTTCAAGTGGCTTCCGCAGAGGCACACTTAGGCCAGTTTTGAAAGGCCCATTGTGATATCACCAAAACAAGGAAAGTCAGTCCCGGGACCCGGCCATATGGAAGATCCCTGAGTTATTGGGATTTTCCACATAGCAGAATCCCGGGACTGAAATTCCTAAGCCGACACCGTTATTCCTCCTCGAACCACTTAGATGACATTATGACTGCCATCAAGTCCTTTATGTCCAGTTCCACGATCTGGCTTAGGCTATCCAGGAAGGGAACTCCCAAAAAGCGCGTTCTCGCGTCGCTTAAAGACGGGCAGTTGCACATGAGGTGCTTCACCGTTTCCTCTTCGTCGTCATCTTTGCAGCTCCTACAGCATCGTCGGTAGGGCACACCTAGCCTTTCTGCGTGCCTACCAATAAGGCAGTTCCCAGTTAGAACACCTATTAATATGGAAATTTCTCTCCTTCTTAGGGCGTGAATGCCTATAGATCTTTTATGATCCCATTTTGGCCAGGTTTGTTTGGATGTCCGGCACCCTGGGGATTGTTGCCACCTTTCGTTGGCTTGATGGTGTGAGTACTTCTTCAGCATTTGGCTGATGTCTCCAGCGTGTTAATGAGTTACGCGGGGATAATCCCATCCGGTCCGGCAGCCTTAAATGGTTCAAGGCTCTTAACTGCCGGCCGCGAGTCCAGGTCGTAGGTCCACCAATGTGGCCTATGTTTACCGCGTGGGTTTGACACTGGACAAGCTTGTTCTAGGGCATTTGAGAGCGCCGTGGTGTAAATCGTTACCAGGTCCTCCAGCTCTTCAACCCTGCCTGGCAAGTTCGTCTGCCTTACAGTTTCCCTCAATGTCCCTGTGTCCCGGGACCCATGTGAGGTTCACGCGGTTCTGTTGGGCCATCTCTTGAAGAGATCGACGACAGCTGAGCATCAGTTCAGAGTTGAACGAATAAGAGCCAAGAGCTTTGATGGCCGCCTGGTTGTCGCTGAAAATAACGATGTCCCCGCCGATAGCGCGTTTACCTATCCAAATCGCGGCATCCAAGATTGCTGAGACTTCAGCCTGGAAGACGCTGCAGTGATCAGGTAGTCTGAAGGAGAGCTCAAGTTCCAGATCCTTTGAATAAACCCCTCCTCCCCAGAGCTCAAGTTCCAGATCCCTTGAATAAACCCCTCCTCCCCAGTGTAAATAGAAATGCCGCCATTATTAGCGGGGTAGCGATCCATCCTCTCCCATTCTTCCCTGCTGGGAATGTTTGTTTTGAAACAGCTGTCTCCGACTGTTGTGGCCGCACATCGATCTGTGCTCAGAGGGAGAAAACTGTAAGATCCTAGAATACTGGAGTGTCCAGTTGTGCTTGCGCCCCAGCCAGACGTTTACCTTAGGTGCGGAGCCGCTGCTGCTGCTGCCTGGTAAGCTTCCAGATCGAGCGGCAAAATGCCTAGAATGGCCTGAAGAGCTTCATTCGGCGTTGTTCTTAGCGCGCCGCTTATACAGATCATGCCAGATCTGTGTACTTTACCTAACAGATTCCGGTGTGTGGCCTTGCTCAGCGCAGGATAATTGCAGTGTAAATCCATCTGCATATTTTGGGGCTGAGACCCCACTTTTTGCCTATGGCTCTTTTGCATGTGTAAAGTGCAACACACGCCTTTTGCGAAATCTACTGTGTGTTTGTTGTCTATTGCATGTTGTGATAACGCCGTGCTGTGTTTCAGTTTGTTAATATCGGCTTCGTGTTCAGCTTATCGTATTTTTAAAGCGCGCCTCGTAGTACCTTTGTATATCTTGTTGCATTTTTCAGTTTCGTTTCCCTTGCATTCTATTCGGTATACCACGTTGCCTGTCCGCTGTCGATCGGGCTTTTAGTTTTTGTGAAGAGTGTTGATAAAGTGTGGTTGGATTTGTAAGCCAATGTTACCTTAGGGTTTTTTGTTATGTGTTGTTCTAGATTTTATGTGAGCCTGGGAACGTAAGTCACACTAAAATATTGTTTGGGCTCATTCGTCGGATCTCTCGAAGTAGTTTGGGTGGGAATGTTTCTGATTTCTTCTAGTTTACGTTCAATTAGATTGCAAACTAATTTATTAGGATAATTGTTACTTGTTAGCGTCATTTTGATTCTTTCTATATTGGCGTCATGAAAACATTGATTGCTAATGGTCAGTACATTATGGATAAAATATTTGGCGGTATTTAATTTATATTTGAAAGGCTGAGAGGAGAAGAAATTTATTAGGCGACCAGACGACATGGGTTTAGTGTACCAGTCAAGTATTATTTGTTTGTTTACTCTATACTACCAAAACTGAATGACGTGCGCCTGAACTTGGCTGACAAAGCCAAGTTCTTAGGCACAGTTCTGGATAGGAAACTAACCTGGAAGGAGAATATTTTTCAGCACCAGAAGAAAGCGTGTATTGCACTCTACACGTGCAAAAGAGCCATTGGAAAAAAATGGGGGCTCAGCCCCAAAATATGAAAATGGATCTACACTGCAATTATTCGACCAATCATGCTCTATGGAGTTGTGGTATGGCGGCCTGTGCTGAGCAAGGCAACAAACCTTAATCTGTTAGGTAAAGTACACAGATCTTCCATGATCTGTAAAAGCGGTGCGTTAAGAACAACGCCCAATGAAGCACTCCAGGCCATTCTTGGCATTTTGCCACACGATCTGGAAAGGCACCGGGTAGCAGCAGCATCGGCTCTGCGTCTAAGGGAAATGTCCGGCTGGGGCGCAAGCACTACTGGACACGCCAGTATTTTGGGATCCTATAGCTTTCTTCCGCTGAGCACAGATCGTTGTGCGACCACAACAGTCGGAGATAGCGGTTTTAAAATAAAAATTCCCAGCAGGGAAGAATAGGAGAGCACGGATCGGAGTCCCGCCACTCATGGCGGCACTTCCATTAATACTGATGGCTCGAAGTTAGACGGCAGAGTTGGAGGAGGAGTTTATTCAAAGGATCTGAACCTTGAGCTCTCCTTCAGACTACCTAATCACTGCAGTGTCTTCCAGGCTGAAGTAAGTTTCAGCAATCATGGACACCGGGGCTTGGATAGACCAACACACTATCAGACAGGACATTTTTATATTCAGCGACAGCAAGGCGGCCATCAAATCCCTTGGCTCTTACTCGTTCAACTCTGAACTGACGCTCAGCTGTCGTCGATCTCTACAAGAAATGGCCCAACAGAATCGCGTTAACCTCACATTAATACTGATGGCTCGAAGTTAGACGGCAGAGTTGGAGGAGGATTTTATTCAAAGGATCTGAACCTTGAGCTCTCCTTCAGACTACCTAATCACTGCAGTGTCTTCCAGGTTGAAGTAAGTTTCAGCAATCCTGGACACCGCGGCTTGGATAGGCCGACATACTATCAGACAGGATAATTTTATTTTCAGCACTCGTTTAACTCTGAACTGACGCTCAGCTGTCGTCGATCTCTACAAGAGATGGCCCACCAGAACCGCTTGAACTTCACATGGGTCCCGGGGCATAGGGACTTTGAGGGAAATTGTAGGGCAGACGAACTTGCGAGGCAGGGCACGAGCAAGCAGGTTCTTCGGGATAAAGAGCGCTTAGGTATGCCGTTTGCCACATGCAAGCTAATGCTGAAAGAGTACACACTCCCAAGCCAACGAAAGATGGCTGCAATCTCCAGGATGCCGGATATCCAAAGAAACCTGTCCGAAAGGGGATCATAAAAGATCAAGACAATTTTATGCCCTAAGGAGAAGAGAAATCTCCATATTAATAGGCGTATTAACTTGGCACTGCCTTATTGGTAGGCACGCAGGAAGACTAGGTGTGCCCTACCGACGATACTGTAGGAGTTGCAAGGATGATGAGGAGGGGGAAACGGTGGAGCACCTCATCTGCAACTGCCCGGCTTTAAGTGGCGCGAGAATGTGCTTTTTGGGAGTTCCCTTCCTAGTTAGCCTACGTCAGGTCACGGAAGTGGACATAAAGGACCTGATGGCCTTCATCAAGTCATCTAAATGGTTCGAGGAGGAGTAACGGTGTCGGTTTAGGAACGTCAGTCCCGGGTTTCTGCTATGTGGAGAATTCCGATAATACCGGGATTTTCCATATGGCAGGGTCCCGGACCTGACTTTTTTAGTGTTGGTGGTATCACAACGGGCCTTTTAATACTGGCCTAGGTGTGCCTCTGCGGCAGCCACTTGAACCTAACCTAACCTTACTCTATATATTCGGGTGTCTAAGAAGGGGATGTTGTTGTCTTTTTCCATTTCGATGGTAAACTGTAATCTATTGTGATATTTGTTAAGTGTGTTTAAAATCGTTTCCGTGTCGCTTCGTTTTATGATCGCGAACACGTCGTCCACATATTTGACTAGATATTTGATGCCTGTGTTTTGTTGTTTGTTCCGCTCAGAATACATATTTTGAATAAGATCGTCCATCACAATATCTGCAATGGTGGGGGAGAGTGGGTTACCCATCGGCATTCCAAATGTTTGGTGATAGATGTTGTTATTGCACATAATTTTGTCTTGCACAAAAATTCCTTTATATACGGGGTGGTTATAGAGCTGTCGAGAATTCCACCACTTGCCATGGTGTGTTGTTGAAACATTTGTATTGGTTGCTGGTGATCGCCACGCCATTGTTGCTATGTATCAGCTGTTGCTATGGATCAGCTGATTAGCGTATAGCATGCTTTTACGCGCTAGTGGAGTTAGTTACAGTGGGGGTCGTGCAATTGTAACGCTACGGTGCCGGATATCCAAACAAACCTGGCCAAAATGCGATCTTAAAAGGTCTAGACGGATTTATGCCCTAACTAGGTGGGAAATCTGCATATTGATAAAGGTATTAACCGGTCAGTATCCAGAGAAGATGAGATGGCCCTTGGAGTATTTGAGAGAAAAGTTCTCCGGAAGATTTATGGTCCTTCCCGTGATGCCAACGGCGAGTATCGAAGGAAATTCAACGATGAGCTGTACGAGCTTTACGCAGACCTGACCATAGTTCAGCGGATTAAAGCCCAAAGGCTCCGCTGGCTGGGTCATGTTATGCGAATGGAAAAAGAAGCTCCAGCACAGAAAGTTTTACTATCGACACCCGAATTCGGCAGCAGAGGAAGGGGGAGGCCTCGACTGAGATGGAAACAACAGGTGGAGGATGACTTGTACTCCCTTGGGGTTTCCAATTGGCGTCAGTTATCGCTAAAAAGGAATGATACGAGACGGCCAAAATCGCCTAGGCGGTTAAGCGTCATTATGACGCAAGCCAAGATTAGATTAACCGGTCACTGCCTCATTGGTAGGCATGCAGAAAGGCTAGGTGTGCCCTACCGAAGATGCTGCAGGAGTTGCGAAGATGATGAGGAGGAGGAAACGGTGGAGCACCTCATCTGCAACTGCCAGGCTATAAGCGGCGCGAGAATGCCCTATTTAGGAGTTTCCTTCCTGGATAGCCTACGCCAGGTCGCGGGGCTGGATAAAGGACCTGATGGCCTTCGTCAAGTAATCATAGTGGTTCGAGGAGGAGTAACGGTGTCAGTTTAGGAGTGTCAGTCCGGGATTTAGGCATATGAAGAATCCCGAAACACAGGGATTTTCCACATGGCTGGGTCCCGGAACTGACTTTCCTAGTGTTGGGTTGGTGGTATCATAACGAGCCTTTTGGTACTGGCCTAGGTGTGCCTCTGCGGCAATCACTTGAATCTAACCTAACTTAAAGCAGCCGACGCTACTTTAGATTTGTGCAGGTTTATCTGAAGCACCACCAACATAAGAGCGATCAGACTTCCCCGCCGTCCCCATATCGTCGAGGTCTGCCCTATCCCGAAGGATATCTCTCAACGACGAGTTCAGAGCAACTGAGCAATTTGGCATAGCGGGAGCCCTGCTGTCTGAAGCATAAGAGATATTGCGCTCAGGATGGGCTGCTACCCCGTCCAGCAGGCTGTCTTCCATCTCGGAGTTGGAGGATAACATGCTTTCCCCGTCGGACTACTCGGTTTCCTCTTGCGGTACTTCGATTTCCGAGTCTCCCGGAGCAGCGTCGATGGCAGCGCGTTGTGCATCGCCACGGTATACGTGGATCACGATCTGGCCTACACTGTAGTGCACTAGCCCATTACACCTCTTAAGGGGCTCGAGTGTCTCCTTATTCATGGTGAAGACCACTTGTCTATCAGGCCCTACCGCATCCCCGAACAGAGTGACACTCCAGTCCTGCGTCGGGAGGGACGGATTCATTATCCGCAGCATCGTGAGAATTATCTCAGGCTCTGCAGGGATGGCAGGAATGCTTGGGCGAGCCGGAATGTTCTTCCAGTCGACGACCTCGATTTTTGCACCTTCTTAGACTTCACCCAGTCTTGTGACCGCCGCCGAACCACTTGGAGACGCCAAATAAACGTCGATGACACGTTTCCGAGTCCAGTTGTTGGTTGATTAAAGTTTTGATTTGTGTTTTTCATCTTGTTCGTACGACCCATCGCCGGACAAGGCCAGCTTAGGGTCAAAGAGAGACTGATGGGAAAGTGTGTCGTCCGCCGCGGCAGACCCCCATACCGCGGTAAGACCATAGTTACGCTCCGAGGCGGCTCGGTATCAGAGAGGCTCCGTTCGATTACAGCTACGATTTGCCTCCCGGCTGTAAACGTCTGGGAGGGGGAAGATCTTTGTCGTCGCGCCAGAGAGGCTAGGCTTCTCTCGTGATGTAGTACCGGGCGGCGCTATGATCACAAGGGCAGCGTATCCCTGTGGCTATCGACTTAAGCCCTCGTACCGCGGCAAGGTGTCTACCCTTCACAAGGGATTGGGCGAGTTAATGTTCCCAGAATTGACCAATTTTATATTCAATTTACTAACTTTGCCACATAGCAGCTGCAGAAAGAAAGTTTTTATCAGTTAATCAATTAATAATTTAAAAAGAAGATGTACACTGAATAAAGATTTTCCTTAATTCAATTAAATTGAGGAAAAAGTCTTTGAATTAAGGAAAATGTCTTTGGAGCCAAATAAGGGAAATTTTCCTTGAAATAAGGAAACACTTTTTTGAATGTAGGTAAATCTAATGCTGATTTCGTTTCAACAAGGAAATGCGCCCTTGCACGGTGAAAATCATTGCGAATACCTTCATTGTAAATAAATTTGGCACTTTGTTTTTGATTTCCTCTCTTGTCTCATCTCTTTCCATCTTCTTATTTCATTCTACCATTCGCTAGAAGATAGGAGAGACCGCCATGTTGATGTGTGCCGGATGTAAATAAAATGACAAAAAATATAAACAGATCGCACGTATTGTTATTCACAATTATGTGCACCGTGCAAGGGCGTTGAAACGAAATCACCATAAGTACCTACCTGACATCGAGTGAAACGACCACGTGTTTTTAAGTTTTAAGTTGTAAATTTGTTTCTCAAAAATTTACATACATACATACATATGTATATATATACATTTGTAGTACAAATAGTGATGTAAATTCATATTTAAAGCCTCTTGGTTCCCTATTGAAAACGAATAAATAAAATGAACAAAACCATTTCTTTTATTTCTAAAAAAAATATTTTGGTACTTTCAAAGTCATTTTGGTACGCTTTTTGGTACGAAAAAAAAATGTTCGTGACAACATTGGTTCTGTGTTCGGTTGTCGGTAAAGTCAACACAATTTTTTTGTTTCTATATTTTTTAAATTATGTAGTTTATTGTATTTTTAATTTAATTATTGAATTCAACTTGCAATGCCTCCTTTCAAGTTGCGCGTTCGTTAAGTTGAATTATATAGGTAAAGGCTCAATTGCATTAAACTTTGTAGGATCCACTTTCATACAAAGTTTTTGGAACGTAAAGCGAAGCGAAATTTTGGCAAATGCTCAAAAACAAGGCGCGTATTTGTCAAAGTTTAACAAAGTTTTATGTAGCTGGGGCTTTAGGATTGTATGTTTAGGTAAGGTAAATTAAGGTTACTTAAGGTTAAGTTAGTCGTCCACTGCGGAGGTCTCGTCCCACATATGCATATATTAGAACACCCACAGAATGTATGGGATTAAGTTATTTCGCTCCACACGCAAGAATGGAGATAAAAAATAAGAGCTGTAAAAAAAACTGGCCATCTGTAGTAAAAAAATGCCATGGAAATTTGACCTAAAGGCTAAAAATGCAATAAAAAATGGAATATGGTTTTATTGGCTAATATCTCCTAAATTAGTAATTTTAGGAGAAATAATGACATAACGACTTTTATTTAGGTTGGAGGCAGGAGTAAGTTGCCCATACAAATATTGTACCTGCGAGTGTCCTTTCAAGGACATTTAATAAGTCGAAATTAATTTTTTATTTTTCAAAGACTTTCAATATGCCTAAGTAATTTTTAATTTTTTTGTAATGGTCAAATAACATATATACTTTCACAGTAATGAGTTACATAAGCTATTCATATATTATATAAGCTATATATATATTTAAACATTTTTTTTCTTACCTGTGTAGAACAATTTATTTATTTGTTTTCCCACATTTATTTAGTTTTAAAGACTTATTAATTAAGAACACGATTTTGTATTTCTTTTCCATTGTGCTGCCTTATCAGAAGTATTTTTATTATAAATTTCTTGGTCTAGAGGTCACAATTACAATGCACGTTTATTATCAATGTATTCCCTTTGACAGTTGAGGACCGGTTTACCGGCAAAACTCAATTTTTAACTAAAATATATACATATTTCGTTATAGAAAAACAATTTGAATTAATTAGAAACAAAAAACTTTCTTATGGAAGGTGCTTAAAAGGATATTCGCAGAAAAAATGTGTTTGGACAATTTACTCCTGATACCATTCTTAATAAAAGTCGTTGTTATTATTTCTCTATGAAACATGACATACAATTTTTAGTACATTTTTTAAGGTCAAATTTGCACGGAATTTTTTCACTAGAGATGGCTAGACTTTTTTACACATCTTGTCCTTTATCCCCAAACTTCCAGATAATGCATTTGGAGGGAAGAGAATTAGAACTTTGACCCCTGAACTATCCCTAATTGCGTGTTTTTAGAAATTTAAAAACTGTTTTTTCTCAGTTTTACGCCAACCAACCATTGCAAAAATGTTAGTAAAATTAAAATGCAATGTTATTATTAAACTGTGGTTAATATCCTACCAAGCGATGTATAGCTTATCTAATCCATCATTTTGCGAGTATTTTATTTGACCAATACAAAAAAATGAAAAATAAAAAATTAACTTCGACTTATTTAAAGCCCTAGCAAGAACACTCGCAGGTACAACATTTATATGGGCAATTTACTCCTGACTCCAATCTAAATGAAAGTAGTTATGCCATTATTTTTCCTAAAATTACTAGTTTAGGAGATATTAGCCAATAAAGACATATTCCATTTTTTAGTGCATTTTTAGCCTTTAGGTCAAATTTCCATGGCATTTTCTTACTACCGATGGCCAGATTTTTTTTACAGATCTTTTCTTTATCCCCATTCTTTCACAAATTGCGTGTGGAGCGAAGAAAATGAGAACTTTATTTTTGTGAGTGTTCTAGTATATATAGATAAAAGTAAGTCTTATTTTAACATGAAAAAGAGTCGATGTAAGACTGCTTTCATGCTGGACCATAAACTCGAGTTAAAGGAGCATTTTTATTGTTAATTTATATTGTTGTTGCCAATAAACTCAAGTTTATGGTGCAACGTAAAAAATGGCGGTTATATACCAACAGGTTGCCATGACCTCTAACGAGATTTTTTCCGAGCTTCCCTTCAAACTTATAGTGTGCTGTTCTTCTTCACTGCAGTAGAAGTGAAGTGGTACCACTTGGGAAGTGCGAAAAAAATAGCGATCCCTAAGGGTTGGCAAATTTTCTTATATTTGAATCGACATATGTACATAAATTGAAACACGTTTCTGTGTCAAATTATGGCAGCAGATGAACTGCTTAAAACTGTTTTAACCTTAGAACCGTCCTTGGGGTGCTGGGCTCTCCAAGCTAATTTTAGCGACTGATAAATATTATATACTGTTTCGTACAACTGACAGAAACACTTTTGTAGAGCCTATTGCACTTTTAAGTTTATGTATTCAACTACTTTATGATATTCGATTTAAAGGTTTTTGTGATAAAAGGTCAAACGCGAAATTTCCGCTATGCGTCTTTGGGGTGTAGTACATCCCATCTATTGTATTTTCGAGCATTTTTATTTTTTGAATGATTTTTTTTACGAATTTTTAAGTTTATTTTGTTCTTAAATTATAATTTTTCAGAATAAAACTTAAACTAAAAGCAAATTACAGCATAGCAATCCTAGCTTAAATTTTGTTACATTATCGGAACGCTGGATGGCGTTGGTACCTCTGCAAAAGTTGTCAAAATTAGGTTTGCTATTGCTATTGAATGTAACTACATGCAGGTTGAATTGAGTATTGAAAAGTATTTGAAATCAAATTAATATAAATGTATTGCAAATTCCTTTTCTTGAGATAACTTATTTGTTGATCTTTCTTTAATTTTTTTATTACAAAATTGAGTTTTTAATTATAGTAAAAAGATCATCGCCTACTATTTATTTATTTTTTATTCAAATAACAAATAAAATAATTTATTTGTCACTATCACATTACGAATTTGTATGCATTCGGTCTCCTAGCTCGTATGAAATTAGCAAATGATAATATTCATAAATCGCGGCCGAAGGTTACCATCCCAGAAAAAGTTTTTGATCCCAAACCACTGCCGAAAGACGACCCCGTTAGAAAAATTATTTTCCACAGAATTTCGATGTTGCTTTTGTCGGAATTTGAAAAGTGCGAAATTAGTCAATAAACCACCTAGAAGAAGTAAATTTTACCATTAAAACATAGTTTGGTGATTTATTTACAATATTTTGGTGCTATTGATCATATCCGACCGAAAACAAATCAAGTCTTACCAATTTTTCTCGAATTATCTTTTTTGGCAACAACTTTAATTACCTGCTAATTTTCGAGTCGTTTTAGCGAAAATAAGCTATTTTTGGCAATAGCAAGTATACTAGAATCGCAATTTTAGCTAAATTAGCTGGCAAAAACAGCTGATTGTTTTATCCTCATTCATATAAAATACACTGGGATGTACAGCACTCCAAAGGACGGAAATTCGTTGAAAATGGAAGGATGGTTCTAAGGTTAATAAATGTTGTATTGTTTGGCTAGATAATTATTATGGAAAATTATTTTGGTACGTTTTTTTTCGGTTTGGTACGAATTTCAGTACGCAAAATTTTGAACAAACGGCAACCGTGCTGGCAGCCTTGCTCAGCGCAGGCCACAACACCACGACTCCATATAGCATGATAGGTCGGATAATTGCAGTGTAAATCCATCTGCATATTTTGGGGCTGAGTCCCCCCTTTTTGCTCTTTTGCATGTGTAAAGTGCAACACACGCTTTCCTCTGGCGCTGAAGAATATTCTCTTTCCAGTTTAACTTCCTGTCCAGAACTATGCTCAAGAATTTGGCTCACGCCATTAAATTCTGGTTGGCGGCCGCCGTGGTGTAGCGGTTAAGTGTTCGGCCTTCTACACCAAGTCGTGGCGGTTCGATGCCCGGCAAAAGTAACATCAAAAATTATTTAGAAAAACAATTTTTCTAAGCGGGGTCGCCCCTCGGCAGTAGTTTGGCAAACTCTCCGGGTGTATTTCTGCCATGAGAAGCTTCTCAGCAAAAAATTCATTTGCTTTGCAAGTGCCGTTCGGAGTCGGTGGTATTTTGTCCCGGTTGGTGTATAGAACGAGTTCCACTTTTCTCGGGTTTTTGCTAAGTCCGTAACGAGAGGACCACGCCGAGACTTCACGCAGTGTTACTTGCATCAAGTCACACAGAGTTTGTGGGAATTTGATCCTGTACGCTAAATCGTCTGCATATGCCACTATCTTCCCGCCGCCCCCCTCCCCCCAGCATGTGTCTCGTAGCAACGAGTTGACAGTGAGGTTCCATAGTAGCGAGGAGAGAACTCCACCCTGAGGCGTTCCCCTTGTGACATAGTGTCATAAATCAACCGTGCCAAGTGATGAAGATATTTTCCTCCCCCGTAGTAGTTAATCGATTAGTTCAGTTAGGGATCTGCTTATGCCCAGATTAGTAAGAGCGGTGTTAATAGCCTCCGGCCTCTATTGTTAAAAGCCCCTTCAATGTCAAGGAAGGCCACAAGACAGTAATCCTTTTCACCCAACGATTTTTCAATGATAGAGACTAGGCTGCGAAGCGCAGTTTCTGTCGATTTACCCTTGGTGTAAGCATGCTGATAGCTGGAGATAAGGTTGCTATCAATAGTAGTGGAGAGGTAGTCGCTGATTATCCTCTCGAAAGTTTTGAGTGCAAAGGACGAGAGGCTGATGGGTCTGTAGTCCTTTGGCTCGTAGTGGGAGGCCCTCCCAGCCTTAGGAATAAACACTACCGTGGCGTGTCACCAGGAGCACGGAATGTAGTTGAGAGCCAGGCACGCTGTATAGAGAAATACTAGCTATTTGGCTGATGTCTCCATCGTGTTAATGAGTTGCGCGGGGATAATCCCGTCCGGTCTGGCAGCCTTAAATGGTTCAAAGCTCTTAACTGCCCGCCGCGAGTCCAGGTCGTAGGTCCACCAATGTGGCCTATGTTTACCGAGTGGGCTTGGCACTGGACAAGCTTGTTCTAGGGCATTTGAGAGAGCCGTGGTGTAAATCGTTACCAGGTCCAGCCCACGAAAAACAATTTCAAAATCGCTTTGGGAAAGCAACCGCTATAAAAAATACACGCCAATATCACCAGTTTCAACCAGCGAATGAAAATCAGATTCAATGTAGAATTTTTTCAAAAGATGTGTCTTTGTTCAAAAGCACAATCACTCAGTGAAAATAACGGATTTAAGAAAGCTGTTTTTTGACAAAATTTAAAAATGCGATAGTTAGTGATAAAAAAATTTTACCTACTTTCAAATAAAAATAAAAATCGTTTTATGCATATCACATGTGTTTATGTTTTTTGATTCGTACAATATGACTATGTATTCGTACAATGTGAAAATATGTAGTTGATAAAGAAAAATTTGTTATCAATTGAATCTAACACTATCAACTGCAAATCTTCATACTTTACTGCAAACATGAGCAAATAAATTACTTCATAAAGAGCGTGTGACGTATAACGTTCAAGTGGCGTATAACGTGGTCGAGCGTACCACAGCGAACGGAAGGCGCATTAGGTGACAAAAACTTAAATATCTTCGGAACGAAGAAAAAGTGCAAAATTCCAACTACAGATTATTAAAGGTCATCGTTTTTTCAATCATTCTGTATAAGTTAAAATTTTTTATAGCGTGAAGAAGGCATAAAAAAATTTAATTGTTTAAACAAAATTATTGCAAATTTGATTTATTATAATAATTTAAAATTTTTTTTTTTTGAAAAAGATAGTAAAAACATCGCTTTATGTGTGTAAAAAATTTCAGCTCATTATCTTTTGTTGTTTAGGAGAAACTAATTTTTCAAATTAAGAGTACTCAAAACTTTAACACTGGTTTACAGCCAAAATGCACCAGAGACGCCATAGTGAAATTCCTATGTAAAATCACCTCCTAATTCCGAAAATCAAGGTTATTTTTACTTGAATGGTACCGTTTTTGAGATATTTACGATTTACCGTTATTTCAAAAAACAAAAAACATGGCTCCACTTAATCGTGTATATCCCAAGAACAAACTGAGCTCTTCCAAAACGGTTTGAAAAATTTGAAAGCTAATAAAATTTACTATAATCATACATACAACACTTTTTGCTAGGTCCTGCAGATTCAAACATATTGAACAATCATTACGGATTTTTTAAATTTTTTTTGTAAAAATATAAAAAAAATTTGTACTTTGCGAGGAAGCATCTCGAAAACTTTTTGTTTTTTAGCAGATATTTCCCCCCCCCCCCCCCTCTAAGCTCTGTTTTATTACAAAAAAAAACAAGCTATCAGTGAACAAAATCGATGAACTAATACAAAAGTTATAAGCATTCAAGTAAATATATCCATTTAATGCTTAAGTACCCTACTGGTACATATGTGTTAGTATTCGTATATTAGTTAGTTAGCAGGTAGATTTTCGAAAAGTTATTAGATACAAAAGCTGTTAGTGTCGTTTTCTCAAACCTAGGTACATTTTAAACAAGAGCATATTTTTGAGGCAGGTAGTGTTTTCTTTGTAGAACTTGTTATGTAGCTGGTAGTTTGTTTGGTGAGGAGTGGTGGCAAGCAGGTATGCTTGCATCCCAGGCTAGCTCGTCAGCGTGGGGCGGGGTACTTTCCACCACCCTCACCTACAGCCACATGAACAAAAAGGGGTTCATACCTGCATATATACAAAAAGTTAAAGATAAAAGTAGAAAAAGGGCATAGGTGAGGAAAGATAATGGAAATAAAGGAGAGGCCTGTCCTGTCAGGTGGAGTCTTCCCACCCGCTTCCGTGCAACTTGCACGAAACCATGGGCACTGTGCTGACTCCTAATAACGTACAGTGCCCCCAAACTTGACTCAAGTCAACCAGTCTGTCACTTAGTCATTTTCCCTAATACTCACCTTCACATATCCGTGCGCGCGCAAGCGCAGCACCCACACCAACAATTAAGTCTAGCCCTGCATATTAGCAATCAAGGAACCTTCAACTAATCATTATAATAGTTTATTTAATATAATAATTCCTACGATAATCCTATTTTTATGTCGGTAACTAATCTGACTATCTTAGCCTATCTTCACAATTCATTCAAATTTCAAATTTCTTCATATATGTATCTATCTATATGTGTTACAGACTAGCAAAATGCAATAACAAAAGCAAAAAAAAAGGCAAAGCAAAAAATACAAAGAAAAACTTACTCACTAATTGTATTCAAACTTATGCATATAATTCAAAAAGGATATCACAAAAATGTATATTTTTGTCTTAACCTCCTAATGAATGTAATTCAGAAAAACAAAAAAAGATATAGTAAAAATAAAAAAAAGTAATAATACAAAAAAATTGCAAGCCAGAATTGCCAAACAAAAGAAAACTTATCGACTAATTATAGAATAATTATTCTTAAATTTAAGACAAAAGGATTTCAAACTAACTTCCTTAGGTACATAAAAAAAGTGACAAAAATTCGTAGAAAGATTTTTATTAGAAAAGCAAAATTCTAAGACCCTCTAGTGTAGCGGTCATTGATCTTTTGATCAGCTGATCGCTGTCCCACTGACCCAGATTTCGATTTCAAGATCAAGGCCAATTCATATATATAAAAAAATGTAAAACCAGAGAAAAATGTAAAACAAAAAAATGTAAAAAAAAAAGGAATTGAGAGTGTTGTGTTTTTGTGTGCGTGAGATTGTGTTTCTAGAGTAGTTATGTATGTACGTATATCTTTTCGTATTTTTTTTTTGTCACTAATCCCTTTGCTACCTTGGGAGTAGGGTGGGATTACGCCCTCAATAGACGTACATACATACAAACATATATACGTCTCAAGTAATTACTCACCAAGTCACTGCTCCAATGGCGCCACTGCAGAGTACCTGTGCTGAAAAAAGAGTAAATTGCTTACATATATATTAACTCCTAGCACTTGGTCATGCGCACAATGACCACTCTCTCCCCACTCACCCAGCTCAATCGCTTATGATCTTATCTTTCTTGAATTATATCTTTAGTGCCCTATGCTGTCTTCATGGATGCGCATAGTATGCGGAGGCCCCCTGTGTTAAACTCCCAACTACCCTAGGCCGGACCGAATGTCCGGAAGGTTCGGGTATCCGGGTGATAGGGTTCGAGCCCGAATGGAGTGAAGGCGGTAGGCGGAAGAATGGTAAAAATTCAAAGGTAAAAAAAATTAGATACAAATTGTAAAAATTAAGTGTCAAAAAGGTAAGAAGAAATAAAAAAAAAAACGTGGATGATCTTGTGATGGTGTTAGTGGTGGTGTCGAGTACAAAAAAAAACGAAGTGGGCAATAGAAAGTGGAGCAAAAAAGAATGTAGATATGGCAAATGGTAACGAAAACTAAAATAGCCAAAAAAACTGAAGGCGAAATGAACAAATGAAATCGAAACAAAATTAAAGTAGAAATTATTGAAAATCTAGCTAGTTAAATGAACAAATCGAGATACGAAATTTAGGTACGGAAGGTTAAAAATAAAATTTAAGATGGTTAAACAAAAAATAAAAAAAGGAATAAAATAGAAAATTCACTAGTCGTAGGAAAAGCTCCACCTAAAATTGCCTCTAAGGAAAACTAAATCAAAACGGTTGGCAAAAGAAGAAGTGAAGGAAAAATTCATAAAAAGAAACCCTGGCTGAAATAGCGAACATAAGGAATTCAAAAATTGTTATTATGTAAAAAAACTATAAATTTCAACCCCGAATTAATATACCCCAAAATGCCCCTAATGGCCTGATGCCCTTTGATAAAAAGAGTTTTTACTACCCTATTCAAACCCTAGGCTTAGGATAAATATAATTGGCAAAAAAAATATAAGTAAAAAGAAACTAAAAATAAAACTAAATATACAAAATTTCAAAAAACCCAAAAATATAAAATTTTATATAAAAATAAGACATAAACCCGCTCCTTGCGTAGATGGCCTGGATATTTGGTGGATGTGTTGTTGTGGTGTGTGTTGGTTATATTGGTGATGCTGAAATGTTGGTGATTTTTGGATGTGTTGGTGATGATTTCGCTGTTTGTGTGGTTGATGTTGTTGTGGTGCCTTTTGCTGGCATCGGTGCCGCCAAATGATTTTTCCAACTCTTGACGGTGTTTGTTGCAGTGGGGTTACGTGTTGTGCAAGTTATCAGTGTCTCTGTGTTGTTTTTGTGGTGAATGTATGGCTGATATGTAGTTACTAGCAGTGCAAGTTTTCCGTGTGTTGTTGTTGTATTGGGTGGCTTGTTGTTGCTTTGTACCATTAAACGTTTTAGGCGTATTTCCTAGGCGTTTTGCCGCCAAAATCCGGTACCCTGGGGGTACTCCCGGTGTCACTGCAACCTGAATAAAAAACCCACGAAAATTTTAGGAAAAAGTGTAATATTTTAGGTGGAGGATTATTACGAAGGGAAAGGACAAGGAAAGCATATTTAAACATACATAAGTATGTTCTTTTGTTTGCTTGGACGTAGATGCACATATACAGAACTATATGTGTACAGATACACCTATGTGCATGCCATTTTGCTGTTTGGCTTGCCAGGGAGATTGGCTATGAAATAGAATCAATCTCGCCGTAAAACATGCCAGGGCATACGGAGGAGTGAATGGGATATGAACGACTTACCGGGATTTTCCTGGGGTTATGGTGCACGAAAAGGATTACTGGTTGGGCCCGTTCCTGGCCGTGTTGAACTTCAGTTTAATAATATTAACCGCGAACCGTTTAGACTTTTCGGCGGTTTCTGTACTTGGAGTTCGGTTTGAAAATCCGCGCACTTCACAACAAAAGAAGAACTTGTGATACACTTATGGGCACAGTTTTAACGCAACTTTGGCCCGTTGACTACTTCGGCACCCTTTTATACCTTCCGCCGCGGTAAGGAAAGCTGCCTTTTTGGGAAAGTTTTCACCTATACAAATCTCTAAGCCTTCGTTTTTCCCGCATTCTCAAATACACACTCATACCTTCACACAACATGCTAATATCTTCCTTTCTTTCTAACATAGATAGAATGTTGCTAGGCGTTCAGCAACATTGCCTCTGTTACTGCCTCTGTTGTTAACAGCAGACATCAATGCTATCTACAGTAGCAGTAACACAAGCACTGTTGATGAAGCCCTACTGCACAATATCTATGTTAGATACTTAGCTAACATTGAGATATGTTGCCAGCATGGTGAAAGGCTGTCGTTACAGGCTCGCAGCCGCCGATGGTGCCTGCACTATGGAGCGTGTGCGTAAAAAAAGTTTCAACGCAGCCTATCACTCACAATTCCCTTGCGTCCATCGTGTGGCCTCGACCCACGACTCAATGCCGGGCTTAATCTATCTAATGTACATACATGCATGTTAACTACTTATAAACTAAGTCACTGGGCTATTTCTACTTCTTAACTACTTATACTAAATCACTGGGGATGCAGATATTCTAAGTATCTACGAGATAGGAATAAAATATCACAGATAGAAGGCTAAAACTAAATTAATAAAATATCACAGTATTAGGTATTAGTCAAGTAAGTAAATAAATAATAATAATCGCAAAAATAATCAAAAATATAAAAATAAATTCATACGTCAGTTAGAAAAAAAATAGAAAAAAAAGATAGTCAGGTAATAATAATTGCATACGTCAGTTAATAAATAAATAAAACATACGTCAATAAATAACAAATATATAACATACATAAACACTGATAGATACATTTATACATAAAAGCAACTATAACAACATTAAACATAAACATGAGGACTAACTCTACGAAAAACATGTATCTATTTTGCAAAAATATCTTTAGCGTGGTATACGCCGATCTTTTTCCCATTACTATCGCCAAGTTCATACATCGAGTTTCCTATGACATTTAGGATTATGCACTTAACTTGTTTTGGTACTAACTTGGCGTTGTAATTGTCTATTTGGGAGCTTTGTTTAAAGTTTCGGCGGTATACCACTTGTCCTATTTGAAACTTAACATCTCTACTTCTAGTATCATAAACCTTTTTACTCCTTTCATGGGCCAACTTCAGCTCCTTCATTATTTTGTTTCGTAATAGTTGTAACTTGTCATTTGTATCCACAACTTCAACATCACTATCTTTTAATGCGCCTAACTTTCGGTATAGCTCGTATGATGCAGCATGCTGTATCATAGGCATACCGAAAGTGGCATAGTATGGCGACATATTTATGGCAGAATGTGCAACGCTGCGGAGGGCAAATGCGGCGTCAGTAATATATTTGTCCCAGTTTTTCTGGTTGTCCTTTATGAAGGACCGAACGATCTGCAAAACAGATCGATTTACCCTCTCCGCAGCGTTACCCTGAGGCGAATAAAATGCCGTTTTTATGTGTTTTGTGCCGTACTTTTCTAAGAAGCTGTTGAACATTTCTGACACAAATTGTTTTCCGTTATCCGAATGGACATATTCGGGTACACCGAAAATGTGGAAAACATCTCTTTCTAGGAATTTAATCACAGCAGCTGAAGTGGCCTTTCTCATTGGTTCTAAAAACACGAATTTTGTAAAATGGTCTAAACACACAAAGACATACACATTACCATCACTACTACGAGGATAAGGACCCATAAAATCAATAAACAAACGTTGGAAAGGTCGTTCGGTGAGTTTTTGCTTTCCCATTAATGGTTGTCTGAATACATTTTGTGTTTTATTTATCTTGCAGGTTTCGCAATCTTTTACATGTGCGCATACATCAGCTACCATACCTGGCCAATAATATTTTTGACGTAGTCGGGATAGGGTTTTATGTATGCCACCATGGCCAGCAGGAGGTGAGCCGTGGGACATTTCCACTAGACCCGGTCGCAATTCCGACGGAACCCAAAGCTTGTAGGTCTGGTCCGCTAGAAGATCGTCCCCCCTGTCGAATTGCGTCCGTTTGTACACGAAACCGTCCGATAGACATAGGTCGGGGAGCTTTTCTTGGTTTTCGGTCACGGTTTTTCGAAGTTCTTTGTACTCCTCCGACTCAAAATACCGTGACTCGAGGCATATGTCTATCGCACGGTCGTTCGTTAGTATTTCGTCCATGTGCATCCTTGAAAGTGTGTCGGGAACCACGTTCTGCGCACCTTTTCTGTGTTCAATATTGAAATCGTATGCTTGGAGTTTTAGGCTCCATCTTGCTAATCTCCCTGACAAATCCTTTTGATTCATCAGCCATTTAAGGCTGGCATGATCGGTTATGATGGTGAACGGGGTTCCCTCCACATATGGGCGAAAACGCTTTACGCTAACTATCGCTGCATAACATTCAAGTTCGGTGATGCTGTAGTTTTTCTGTGCTTTGTTTAGTTTTGCCGACACGTAGGCAATGGGTCTTTCGTTCTGGTCATCGTCTAATTGAAACAAAACCCCGCCCACTCCGTCAGTCGATGCGTCGCATTGAATGTAAAACCGTCTAGTGAAGTCCGGGTGTGTAAGTACCGGCGCTGAAATCAAGCTCTGTTTGAGCTTCTCAAATGATTGCATGGCCTCGTCCGTCATTGTAAACTTCTTTATCGTGTCTTTCTTGAGGCAGTCGTGCAGCGGAGCTGCAATAGTCGCATAGTCCTGGATGAAACGTCGGTACCAGCCCGACATGCCCAGGAACCGTCGAAGTTGCTTAGGGGTTTTAGGCGTAGGAAAGTCTCTCACAGCTGCTACCTTATTGGCATCTGTTCTTATGCAACCATCCCCGACTACGTACCCAAGATACCTTACTTCCTTGTAGCAAAACTTACTCTTTTCGACATTAATAGTTAATCTAGCCTCGCGAAGGCACCGAGCGACCTTTTCCAATGAACACATATGAGACTCAAAATCTATCGAACAAACCAACAAATCATCAAGGTAGACAAAGACACACTCACGTAAAGCGGCTGGAATGACCTTGTCCATAAGACGACACATTCTTTGTGCTGCATTGCACAACCCGAAAGGCATGACAGTGAATTGGTATAGGGGTCGGCCCGGGACAGTGAAGGCTGTCTTCTCGCGTGATTTTGATTCGAGGGGAATCTGCCAGAAAGCGTCTTTTAAGTCAATCGCGGAGATGTATCTAGTGTTTTGCAGGCGGCTCAAGATTCCATCGATGTGGGGTAAAGGGTATGCATCTTTGATCGTTCTTTCATTCACCTTACGCGCGTCTAAACATAGCCTGTTTTTGGTGCCCTTGATAACCAGTGAAACTGGTGAGTTCCAACTGCTATTCGATTCCTCGATAACTCCCATACTCAGCATACGGTCCAACTCTGCGTATACAAGTTTTTGGATTGCCGGCGAAATCGGATAATGACGTTGCTTAACTGGCAGATTCTCGTCGACCACCTCGATGACATGCTCTTCCTTGTCCGTTCGGCCTAACCCTAATACCGCGAAAGATGGGAATTGGGCTTTTACACGCTCCAACGTTTGACTCTCTTCCGTCGTTAACACATGTTGAACGGCGTCGAAAGACAGGTCACCCTCAGCGGGTACGAGTTCCGCCACACTAGCAACATTATTACACACATTCACACCCTTACTCACAACATTCATTCCAAAAGCCTGCCAAAAATCAACTCCCAAATACACCTCCTGTTGTAAATCAGGTACTATTAAAAACTCAAGTTCTTTTGTGGCATTATCCCACAAAACAGGTAGCTTTATTACCCCCACCACGGCGGTTTCTTCCCCATTTGCCGTCCGGATATTTTGACCTTTGATTGGCATAATCAAGGCCTCTCTACCGCGCAGGAGTGCCGCTGAGCCTTTTCCTAAGCAGCAGGCACTCGCCCCTGAGTCCAGGAGAGCCAGGACTTCGTGACCTCCTATTTCAGTTTTAGCGAAAAATCGATTGTCTCCTTTCACAGTTACTATTGTTGCAACTATTTTGTTTCTTAACTGTTTAAAATATTTCCGTTTTTCTCTCATTTTCTTAATTTTTTCAAAATTTCTACTCTTCTTCTTCCCCTCTATTCTATCCATTGCTTCACAAAAAATCCGCCTCCTTGCCTCATCGTACTCTAATTTTCGGTGATGTATGCTTTTTCTTTCTTTTTCCTCCTTTCTCTCTACTGGCTTCACAACCCTAGCCTCATTTTCAACCCTCTTTAAAACTTTCAGTTCAGTGTGGCCGGGTTGTGAGTTTCCTGGCTGGAGCCCCCGGTTATCTCCGCCAGCTTCGGGTTTCCCTTACTGGGTAAAAAAAAAAAACACAGAAGGACGCATTACTACCACAGGCAAAACAAAACATACTATGGAACTGGGACGAACATTTATTAGGCTTTTGTGCTTCTGCCGGGTTTTTCTCGAAGAAATCCACCGGCATGCCACACGAAAAGCACAACATCAGATGAAACGGTGACGCACAAAAGGAATTTATGGTGGACTTGGATGCATTAGGACAAACAGATGGGGTTGGAACACTAGGATTTACAGGGGTGTGTTGTTGGACTTGGGATTGGGATTGGAGTCTCCTATTAAAGGCCTCTATCTTCGGATCATGTAACTTTTCCTGCCGCTCCACCTGCTCGAAACCTATTTCGCTTACGGCCCTACCCCTACTCTTGTTTTCCTTTATTAGCTTTTCGGCTCTCCTGCACTCAGCCTTGAGATCCGCCAGAGAGTCCATTTTTAGGGCGAAAGTCAAGTTGGCCAGGTACGGTTTGAGATTTCCCTTAATAATGCCAACCAACTCCTTCTCCGGGATTCGCGTCCGCAAGCGGAAAGTCATATCGTGGATCTCCCCGTAGAAGTCGTCGAAAGTTTCTCCGGGTTGCTGCTTCCGTTCCATTATTTCACGGATTATTTCATAGTCGGACTCGGCGGTCTTGAAGTGGCTCAGCAGCTCGGCTTTCAATTCGGGGTACCCAAAATTGGGATCGCCGGCATGATCCTCGAGAATCTGCCAATACCACTTCAAGGCACCGCCGGAAACCAGACAATGAAAGTCCGTGAAAAGCTGGAAGTGGGTGATGTTGTGTTGTTCGCGCATTCTTTCAACCCGGAAGATGAAACTTTCGACGCTCATCCCTTTATTTGTTCCGTCAAATTTTATATGCCACTTCTCCAAGTCTAACTTCTTCCACCTTGGAGTGGCAATCGGATCTCTTGAGTCTTGTGTCGACCCTGAGGTGCGATTAGAAGGTAGTCCGCTGGCACGACCAGCGGTTCCGCCAGCTTGGCGTTCTGGAGTGGATGCTCCGGTTGGTTGGTTGCCCAGGGGATGCACGGTGGTCTCCATTTCAGTCATACGACCACTAAGGTTCCCAACGTTGGTTTTGATGCTCCTAACTCCGAAGCGATCTGAGACACCAAGTCTTGCTGTTGCGCCATCATCGCCATCATTCGGCTCAGCTGCTCCACATTTGACATCGAGTTGGCTGCCCCAGTCACAGACGGATTTCCAACGCTGGGACCCGGAATCGCAGCTTGTGGATCCCCTGGTGCCACTTCGCCTCCCACAGCACCCACCTCCTCAGTGTCGGACATTTGACACAAGAGATCGATTTTCTGAGAGAAGTTCAAACTATTATTGGCTTCGTTCAATGACAGTCCGCTTGCGAACGTCACCCTATGAATTCGGTCGGGGTCGATGGTCGAAAATATCCGGGACGTGCACCTGTCGAAGTGGGCACTCGGGACAAAGTCGACTCCACGCGGAATCCCTGTGTCAATCTGATCGAACACAGACCCAACTACCAAATTTTCGTAATCTCTTTGCTCTATCGCCTTCGATTGGCTTCGAGTGATCCGCCTATTCGAGTTCAAAATCCCTAATCCACCTGGTACCCTATCCACCAAATCCTGATCCGCCTCCTTGTCTTTGGCAGACATTCACCAATCCAAAAAAAAACAAATTATTGTATCAAAAGAATATACGAATGGAATGTTAAATCAAGAAAGTATTTGTTTATGTAGTGCAGCCTAATGTATTCAACAATCGTCGATATAGAACTTAAAGAAAGGCAAGAAATATGGCGAAAAAATCGGCTGGGTTTCAAAATTTTAAATTCCGAATAAAAATTATAAAAAGAACTTAAAAGCAACAAAAATAAAAAATATGACTGCTATATCAGTAAGTAAAAATAAAAAAAAAACAGAAAAATTCAAATTCCCAAAAAAAAATTTATAAAAAGTATCAAAAGATATAGAAGCAAAAAATAAGACTGATGTATCAGTAAAAAAACCAAACAATAGAAATTCAAATTTACAATGTATGTATGTATTTATTATATAAGTATGTATGTATAAAAAGAATAAATAATGTCATATAATAATAGTATGTTATGTAATAATGTGTGTTTATGTGTGTGTGTAGTGTAGATTTAGATATTTTATACCGCAACCAAATAAAAAGTTTGTAAATATATTAAAAATGATATTACAAGATATAAAAAAAATTGAAATAATTCAACTTGTAAGTATAAAAAAATGTTAAAAAAAAATGTTTGCTTTTGTTTAAATAAATGAAAAGTCCAAAATTTAAAAAAAATTTATAATTGAAATTCTACGTATTGGTGTGTGTGGTGCTGCCTTGGCGAAGATTATGTGAAGGCGATAGGTCCGTCTCTATTTATAGTCGTGTCCATTTTCAGTCCTCGTACTGTCCTTTAGGTGTGACACTACACGCCCGGTGACGAGTCACGAAGTGTGGATGCCACACCTCCCTACTCTCATCGTGGCGACTTGTTGCAAACCTCACTTACCGGTAATGCTGGATCATCGGTAAGGTAGCTTGAACAGGTCGTCACGATCTCCTACCTAGTGTCCGTCTCTAACTGTGTGCCATATCAAGTACCACCTACTCGGGTTAAAACCCAAGGAGGGAACCCTGGTATGGTCACTCAGCTTCCTCCTACTCTATTTGTCATGATGCCACAAGCTGTCAGGATAAATCCCAATAGCGATGCCATCATGACGGTCCCTGTACTAGTCAAAGAAGGAAATTAGAGCAATTCGAGATAGGTAAGAAAGATGATAGAAAAGCAAAAAAAACAAAAAAAGAAGTTAATGATTTAATTACTGAAAGAAATAAAAATAGAAACTATGGTAAAAATGAAAATTAAACTAATTGGGCTATTACCGTTGGGCGCCATTGTTATGTAGCTGGTAGTTTGTTTGGTGAGGAGTGGTGGCAAGCAGGTATGCTTGCATCCCAGGCTAGCTCGTCAGCGTGGGGCGGGGTACTTTCCACCACCCTCACCTACAGCCACATGAACAAAAAGGGGTTCATACCTGCATATATACAAAAAGTTAAAGATAAAAGTAGAAAAAGGGCATAGGTGAGGAAAGATAATGGAAATAAAGGAGAGGCCTGTCCTGTCAGGTGGAGTCTTCCCACCCGCTTCCGTGCAACTTGCACGAAACCATTGGCACTGTGCTGACTCCTAATAACGTACAGTGCCCCCAAACTTGACTCAAGTCAACCAGTCTGTCACTTAGTCATTTTCCCTAATACTCACCTTCACATATCCGTGCGCGCGCAAGCGCAGCACCCACACCAACAATTAAGTCTAGCCCTGCATATTAGCAATCAAGGAACCTTCAACTAATCATTATAATAGTTTATTTAATATAATAATTCCTACGATAATCCTATTTTTATGTCGGTAACTAATCTGACTATCTTAGCCTATCTTCACAATTCATTCAAATTTCAAATTTCTTCATATATGTATCTATCTATATGTGTTACAGACTAGCAAAATGCAATAACAAAAGCAAAAAAAAAAGGCAAAGCAAAAAATACAAAGAAAAACTTACTCACTAATTGTATTCAAACTTATGCATATAATTCAAAAAGGATATCACAAAAATGCATATTTTTGTCTTAACCTCCTAATGAATGTAATTCAGAAAAACAAAAAAAGATATAGTAAAAATAAAAAAAAGTAATAATACAAAAAAATTGCAAGCCAGAATTGCCAAACAAAAGAAAACTTATCGACTAATTATAGAATAATTACTCTAAAATTTAAGACAAAAGGATTTCAAACTAACTTCCTTAGGTACATAAAAAAAGTGACAAAAATTCGTAGAAAGATTTTTATTAGAAAAGCAAAATTCTAAGACCCTCTAGTGTAGCGGTCATTGATCTTTTGATCAGCTGATCGCTGTCCCACTGACCCAGATTTCGATTTCAAGATCAAGGCCAATTCATATATATAAAAAAATGTAAAACCAGAGAAAAATGTAAAACAAAAAAATGTAAAAAAAAAAGGAATTGAGAGTGTTGTGTTTTTGTGTGCGTGAGATTGTGTTTCTAGAGTAGTTATGTATGTACGTATATCTTTTCGTATTTTTTTTTTGTCACTAATCCCTTTGCTACCTTGGGAGTAGGGTGGGATTACGCCCTCAATAGACGTACATACATACAAACATATATACGTCTCAAGTAATTACTCACCAAGTCACTGCTCCAATGGCGCCACTGCAGAGTACCTGTGCTGAAAAAAGAGTAAATTGCTTACATATATATTAACTCCTAGCACTTGGTCATGCGCACAATGACCACTCTCTCCCCACTCACCCAGCTCAATCGCTTATGATCTTATCTTTCTTGAATTATAACTTTAGTGCCCTATGCTGTCTTCATGGATGCGCATAGTATGCGGAGGCCCCCTGTGTTAAACTCCCAACTACCCTAGGCCGGACCGAATGTCCGGAAGGTTCGGGTATCCGGGTGATAGGGTTCGAGCCCGAATGGAGTGAAGGCGGTAGGCGGAAGAATGGTAAAAATTCAAAGGTAAAAAAAATTAGATACAAATTGTAAAAATTAAGTGTCAAAAAGGTAAGAAGAAATAAAAAAAAAACGTGGATGATCTTGTGATGGTGTTAGTGGTGGTGTCGAGTACAAAAAAAAACGAAGTGGGCAATAGAAAGTGGAGCAAAAAAGAATGTAGATATGGCAAATGGTAACGAAAACTAAAATAGCCAAAAAAACTGAAGGCGAAATGAACAAATGAAATCGAAACAAAATTAAAGTAGAAATTATTGAAAATCTAGCTAGTTAAATGAACAAATCGAGATACGAAATTTAGGTACGGAAGGTTAAAAATAAAATTTAAGATGGTTAAACAAAAATAAAAAAAAGGAATAAAATAGAAAATTCACTAGTCGTAGGAAAAGCTCCACCTAAAATTGCCTCTAAGGAAAACTAAATCAAAACGGTTGGCAAAAGAAGAAGTGAAGGAAAAATTCATAAAAAGAAACCCTGGCTGAAATAGCGAACATAAGGAATTCAAAAATTGTTATTATGTAAAAAAACTATAAATTTCAACCCCGAATTAATATACCCCAAAATGCCCCTAATGGCCTGATGCCCTTTGATAAAAAGAGTTTTTACTACCCTATTCAAACCCTAGGCTTAGGATAAATATAATTGGCAAAAAAAATATAAGTAAAAAGAAACTAAAAATAAAACTAAATATACAAAATTTCAAAAAACCCAAAAATATAAAATTTTATATAAAAATAAGACATAAACCCGCTCCTTGCGTAGATGGCCTGGATATTTGGTGGATGTGTTGTTGTGGTGTGTGTTGGTTATATTGGTGATGCTGAAATGTTGGTGATTTTTGGATGTGTTGGTGATGATTTCGCTGTTTGTGTGGTTGATGTTGTTGTGGTGCCTTTTGCTGGCATCGGTGCCGCCAAATGATTTTTCCAACTCTTGACGGTGTTTGTTGCAGTGGGGTTACGTGTTGTGCAAGTTATCAGTGTCTCTGTGTTGTTTTTGTGGTGAATGTATGGCTGATATGTAGTTACTAGCAGTGCAAGTTTTCCGTGTGTTGTTGTTGTATTGGGTGGCTTGTTGTTGCTTTGTACCATTAAACGTTTTAGGCGTATTTCCTAGGCGTTTTGCCGCCAAAATCCGGTACCCTGGGGGTACTCCCGGTGTCACTGCAACCTGAATAAAAAACCCACGAAAATTTTAGGAAAAAGTGTAATATTTTAGGTGGAGGATTATTACGAAGGGAAAGGACAAGGAAAGCATATTTAAACATACATAAGTATGTTCTTTTGTTTGCTTGGACGTAGATGCACATATACAGAACTATATGTGTACAGATACACCTATGTGCATGCCATTTTGCTGTTTGGCTTGCCAGGGAGATTGGCTATGAAATAGAATCAATCTCGCCGTAAAACATGCCAGGGCATACGGAGGAGTGAATGGGATATGAACGACTTACCGGGATTTTCCTGGGGTTATGGTGCACGAAAAGGATTACTGGTTGGGCCCGTTCCTGGCCGTGTTGAACTTCAGTTTAATAATATTAACCGCGAACCGTTTAGACTTTTCGGCGGTTTCTGTACTTGGAGTTCGGTTTGAAAATCCGCGCACTTCACAACAAAAGAAGAACTTGTGATACACTTATGGGCACAGTTTTAACGCAACTTTGGCCCGTTGACTACTTCGGCACCCTTTTATACCTTCCGCCGCGGTAAGGAAAGCTGCCTTTTTGGGAAAGTTTTCACCTATACAAATCTCTAAGCCTTCGTTTTTCCCGCATTCTCAAATACACACTCATACCTTCACACAACATGCTAATATCTTCCTTTCTTTCTAACATAGATAGAATGTTGCTAGGCGTTCAGCAACATTGCCTCTGTTACTGCCTCTGTTGTTAACAGCAGACATCAATGCTATCTACAGTAGCAGTAACACAAGCACTGTTGATGAAGCCCTACTGCACAATATCTATGTTAGATACTTAGCTAACATTGAGATATGTTGCCAGCATGGTGAAAGGCTGTCGTTACAAACTAGGGAACCTTTTTGTTTAGGTAGGCTTGAATTTTTACTGGATCTAAGTATAAATAAGAGTACATGCGCCTTGTTCCTTCATAATATCTGCAAGGCTCGCCGGATACTGTTCAGTTTATAATTGCAGTTTATAACCCGTCATTTACTTAAAAATAAAAAATGAATAAAAGGGCGCGAGAGTTTGAGTGTACAAATGATCCAGATATGTTCTGTTTCATCTGCGGTCAATTTATTGTTAAAAGTATGAGAAGTGTGTTTTCAAATCCTTTGAAAGTTACATACTATAAGTGTGGAATTGAGCCTAAAAACCATGGACACCGAACACTGTGTGCACCACATGCCGAGTCGAATTGATTTCTTCGGAAACCGGAACAAAAAGGTACGTTGTAAAAATTAGGAATTTGTTCCCTTTTAATGCATAGCTGACTAATTTCTGAAACTATCTATTTAGGCGACGTGTGAAATTTATTACACCAATGAAGTGGAGGGAACCAACTTGCCATTCAACGGACTGCTATATTTGTACTACAAAAGTACTTGGGGTTGGAAAGTCCAGAAAAGTAACCTATGCGAGCGTATCTACAGTGTCATTACCAGAACTAATTTCAACAGAAGCGACATTGCCAGAATCAAATTTAACTTTAGTTCCGGCTCCAGTTTCATTGTCAACAGTAGTATCTGATTACGCGGCATCATGTTGTACTGAATTTCAAACGGAAAACGAAAGAAATTCTTTGTCACAAGCACAACTCAATGATTGGATAAGGGATTTGGAATTGTCAAAGGAAAAGGCCGAACTACACGCCTCTCGAATGCAACAATTTAAATTTGTTTCATCCGATGTTAAGGTAACATATTATAGAACTCGTCACGAAGAATTTTCCAAGTACTATACGAAGGAGGACAGTGTTTGTTACTGCAAAGACATTGCTGGTCTATTCAAACAATTTGGTGAACCATATGATTCAAAAGAGTGGCGATTGTTCATAGACGGCAATAAATTAAGTTTAAAGGCCGTATTATTGCATATTGGCAACCAAAAGCCATCTATCCCGATCGCGCATGCAGTAAATACGAAGGAAACATATGAGATAATGCAAAAATTGCTCAAGTTAATCAAATACGAAGAACATGATTGGAAAATATGTGCCGATCTTAAAGTCGTTGGAATGCTATGTGGTCTACAAAGTGGATACACAAAATACTGTTGCTTTCTATGCAAATGGGATAGCCGAGCTCGTCAAGACCACTACATCATAAAGGATTGGCCAGAACGAATCGCGTTTCAAGTTGGGGTAGATAACATAAAATACTCTCCACTTATAAAGAAGGAAAAAATAATTCTACCTCCGCTCCACATCAAGCTCGGCCTTATCAAAAACTTTGTGAAGGCTTTGGACAAAAAAGGCGAAGCTTTTCATCAATTGAAGACAATCTTCCCAGAGATTTCAGAAGCAAAAATAAAGGAAGGGATTTTTGTGGGACCGCAAATAAGGAAAATGATGACCAATAACCATTTCAAAGAACTATTGTCACCAGTGGAGGCAGCAGCGTGGGATTCTTTTGAAAAGGTCGTTACTTCTTTTTTAGGCAAACACAAAAGTCCTAACTACGAGATGATAGTGAACGACTTAATCAAAAACTATGCGGAAATGGGTAAATAAAAAAACATATTATAATAAATTATATATTACATAAATTTACATGAGAATATATAGCCATAAATCTGAATTCATCGTCCAGTTCCGAACAAACAAGAACGGGAAAAATATAAACAAAAAATTTGTTCTGAATTGAAAGATAAATCCAGCCTAAGAAAATTATATACTAATGTGTCACTTATGTATTTATCTAATTTACTTTTTTATTTTCTTTCAGGAGTAAATATGTCTTTAAAAATTCATTTCTTACACTCCCACTTAAATTTTTTCCCGCAAAATCTTGGCGACGAAAGTGACGAGCATGGCGAAAGGTTTCACCAGCAAATGAAAGTGATTGAAAGTCGGTATCAAGGATACTGGGATGTCGCTATGATGGGCGACTACTGTTGGTTTCTCATAAGAGAAACCGATCCTAATCTAACTAAGCGTCAAAACAAGACACATAACTTTTTCAATTATAAAATAAGATCATAGAGTTAAGACAGAACATATGCTATTATTTGTAGGGTACTTAAGTATTAAATGGATATATTTACTTGAATGCTTATAACTTTTGTATTAGTTCATCGATTTTGTTCACTGATAGCTTGTTTTTTTTTTTGTAATAAAACAGAGCTTAGAGGGGGGGGGGGGGGGGGAAATATCTGCTAAAGAACAAAAAGTTTTCGAGATGCTTCCTCGCAAAGTACAAATTTTTTTATATTTTTACAAAAAAAATTTAAAAATCCGTAATGATTGTTCAATATGTTTGAATCTGCAGGACCTAGCAAAAAGTGTTGTATGTACTGATTATAGTTTCGAATAGCTTAATTTGTTCTTGAGATATACACGATTAAGTGGAGCCATCTTTTTTGTTTTTTGAAATAACGGTAAATCGTAAATATCTCAAAAACGGTACCATTCAAGTAAAAATAACTTTGATTTTCGGAATTAGGAGGTGATTTTACATAGGAGTTTCACTATGGCGTCTCTGGTGCAGAAAAAAAGTTGGAATTTGTGATCCAGTGTAACATGAACAAATATAGGAATTTTTACGAAATATTTTTACAGCAACATAACCGCCACACCTACTTTACAAAAATATATGATTTTCAAAAATCCGTGATTTAGTCGAAAAATCAGGGATCACTTGACATGGCTTTACTCCCCTGGCATTGATATCGGATCTTCCCCATTGGACGTGATGAGCATTAGCGTCCGCTCATATAATAAGATGACCCCTACAAAAATTTGACACCAGATCTCTCACCTCCCTTTGTGGTGGAGGTTCCTCCGCGTCGTAGGGTATATAGACGCCATCGTCAGGCCGCTGCTGCCGACTATTAAACTGGCAGCGGTAATGTCACCATTGGTATGGTTAGGTAGAAGAAAGGTGTTGAGAGGTTCTGACTTTGCCCTCCTCGCTGGCTCGAATGAGCTTGAAGTCCCCAATGAGGACCACATCCATGTCGCCTTTAGAAAGACGACTTTTTTATGAGGTGGGTTTTGTCGATGGCTGAGGTAAACTCAATCTGTCCAAGGTCAGCAGTGGTCCCACTAACCCCTACTAAATAATAACACGCTATTTGTGTATTAAAATCGAACACACACACACACACTGCCTTAAGGCGTCGAGGAGAAGCAGCTTTCCGTGTACGCACCGACGGACTAGTGGAGAGCGGTCGGCAGTGATAAGTCGGTCGTAGTGACCGGAGAGCAGCAACAGGTGGCGAACAGCTGAGCTGTGATAAAGAACGGCGTCACAATAATCTAGCGGCGGAGCGTGGCGGTCAGAAAGCAGCAACAGGTGGCGAATATCTGAGCTGTGATTAAGAACGGGTTGTGCGCTGGGTTTGTGACCCGCCACGTAAAAAATTTAGTCCAATGAAAAATGTATTAAAGCCTCGGATGAGAACCCCCTTTAATGTTGACGACCCGGCAAAACGAATAAGGCATAATGATTTGGATATTAGGGCATGTACCGGGAATGTCCGGACCCTTTCAAGGGACGGTACCGCTGCCCGACTGGTTGATGTCCTCGTTAACGCAAAGGCTGACATCACCGCCCTGCAGGAAATGCGATGGACGGGACAAGGAAAGACGACCATCGGACCTTGTGACGTATACTACAGTGGCCAGACACGCGGCAAAGCGCGTGGTGTAGGATTCGTGGTGGGAAAGAGACTTCGCCGCCAAGTACTAGCGTTCACCCCCGTGGACGAGCGTCTCGCTGCGATCCGCATCAAAGCGACATTTTTCAACATAACATTTATCTGCGCCTATGCGCCGACTGAGGAGACGGACGACGCAGAGAAGGACTCCTTCTACGATAAACTTGAACAGACTTATGATCGCTGCCCCCAACATGATATCAAAATCGTGCTCGGCGACTTTAATGCGAAGGTGGGCAAGGAAGGAGTCTTTGGTCCAACAGTTGGAAAATTTAGTCTCCATGATATAACATCCCCCAACGGCACTAGGTTGATTGATTTCGCCGCTGCTCGCAATATGGTCATCAGTAGTACCAGGTTCCAGCATAAACGAATACACCAAGCCACATGGCTGTCTCCTGATCAAAGAACAAGAAACCAGATTGATCATGTCATGATCGACGGCAGACATAGCTCCACCGTTCTGGACGTGCGTACCCTTCGTGGTCCCAATATCGACTCGGACCATTATCTTGTTGCAGCCAAGATACGCACACGCTAGAGCTGGAAAACTATCGATATTGCCGCCTTGCAATATTTTCGATATTTTCCAAATTGACTATCGATAGTATCGACAAAATTCAAATGGCTTCAAATAACGGCTGATTTGCACGAGTCGATTTTTTGTCGTGCCACCGTGCCACAACAGGTATTGGTTTCCTTTAGCACACAACTGTTAAAAAACTGGATCAAATTATGGGAGAGGGATCAAAATACGTGTTTTGGCGGAAGCGCTTTTTAATATTTTGCTCCTGTAAAGAGATATTTGCAATCGAAATTGTCCCTAAAAATTTGCAAAAAGTGTTCTGCGGAGGAATACTGGAGATGGCGTTGCCGGTGTTGGACCGGCTGAGGGTCCCCAACTCAGAAAGGTGTTCTGCACACAAATACAATGTATCCCGAAGCAAATTGGGAGCGGACCCGGGTCATTTTTCGGTTTTTTGAACATAACTTTTCACTTAAACAAATAATTGAAACAGCGCTTCCTGATTCATGATCTTGATCCCTCTCCCATAATTTAGCAACTTTTTTAGCAGTAGTGTTAAGAAGACTTAATAAATAATTCTTTTTAAAAAAATAATAATTTTTTCACAAAATTTGTCCTTCATTTGTGAAACTTTTGAAATTCCAACAAGTGACGCTAGAAATGTGCATACTTTCAAAATGGTCGATATATCGCTATCGAAAAAAAACCATCGATAGTGCCTCACCAAAAAAACTATCGATAGTATCGATAGTGCCATCGATTGTTTTCCAGCTCTAGCACACGCCTCTGTGTAGCAAAGAAAGTGCGCACAGTAACGGAAGGAAAGTTTGACGTCGAGAAGCTGCGCACGACACAGACAGCTGACAATTTCTCCACTCGACTCTCACACCTGCTATCGGAGAGCAATCCTCGACCTAACGATGCAACCGAGCAATGGAAGCATATCTCTCACTCATTACGTACCGCCGCTGAGGCCACTATAGGGTTCCAGCGAGCCCGCAAAAACAACTGGTACGATGAGGAATGCAGCACTGCCTCGGACAAAAAGGACGCTGCCTACAGGGAGACGTTGCGAACGGGCGCAACCCGCAGTGTATGGCAACGATATCGTGAGGCAAAGAAGGAAGAGAGACGCCTTTTCAGAAAAAAGAAACGTGAGGCCGAAAGGCGTGAGTGTGAGGAGCTTGAGATGCTGGCTGACAGGAATGATGCCCGAAAATTCTATGAAAAGATCCGGCGGATGACGGAAGGTTTTAAGACCGGGGCAAGTTCCTATAAGGACAATAATGGCGACCTGGTAACCGACGTACAGAGTGTACTTAAATTATGGAGGGAGCACTTCTCCTCACTGCCAAATTGCGAGGGAGACGTCGAACCCGATACCCCAATCCCTGACGATGGAAAAGTCGTCCCACCACCTGACTATGATGAAGTGAGGATAGCTATATCCCGGCTCAAAAACAACAAAGCGCCTGGAACAGACGGACTACCCGCCGAGCTGTTCAAACCCGGAGGCGAAGAGCTGGTAAAAAGCATGCATCAGCTCTTATGCAGAATATGGTCAGACGAGTGCATGCCTCCAGATTGGAATTTATGTGTGCTCTGCCCAATCCACAAGAAAGGCGATCCCGCTAACCGCACAAACTACCGCGGAATAAGCCTTCTTAATATCGCATATAAGGTTCTTTCTAGCGTATTGTGTGAAAGACTGAAGCCCATCGTAGACAAGCAGATTGGACCTTATCAGTGTGGCTTTAGACCTGGTAAGTCTACCATCGACCAGATTTTCACGATACGCCAAATCCTGGAGAAGACCCATGATAAAAGAATCGACACACACCATCTCTTTGTCGATTTCAAAGCCGCTTTTGACAGCGCAAAAAGGAGTTGCCTGTATGCCGCCATGTCTGAATTTGACTTCCCTGCAAAGCTTATACGGCTTTGCCAAATGACGTTGAGCAATACTAACAGCTCCGTCAGAGTCGGGAAGGACCTCTCTGAGCCATTTGAAACCAAACGAGGCTTCAGACAGGGCGACTCCCTTTCGGGCGATTTCTTCAACCTGATGCTGGAGAAGATAATTCGAGCAGCAGAGCTAAACCGCAATGGTACAATCTTTTACAAGAGCGTGCAATTGCTGGCGTATGCCGACGATATTGATATCATTGGCCTTAACAACCGCGCCGTAAGCGCTGCCTTCTCTGGACTGGATAAAGAAGCGAAAAAAGTGGGTCTTGCGGTCAACGAGGACAAGACGAAGTATTTGCTGTCATCAAAGAAAGAATCGGCGCACCTGCGCCTTGGCAGCCACGTCACTGTTGATAGTTACAAATTTGAAACTGTGGGGGACTTCGTCTATTTGGGAACCAGCATTAACACCGAAAATAATATCAGTCTAGAAATCCAACGGAGAATCACTCTTGCGAACAAGTGCTACTTTGGACTGAGTAGGCAATTGAGAAGTAAAGTCCTCTCTCGAAGAACAAAGATCGCGCTCTATAAGTCTCTCATTATACCTGTCCTGATGTATGGCTCAGATTCATGGACAATGTCAAGAGAAGATGAGATGGCCCTTGGAGTATTTGAGAGAAAAGTTCTCCGGAATATTTATGGTCCTTCCCGTGATGCCGACGGCGAGTACCGAAGGAGATTTAACGATGAGCTGTACGAGCTTTACGCAGATCTGACCATAGTCCAGCGAATTAAAGCCCAAAGGCTCCGCTGGCTGGGTCACGTCATGCGAATGGACAAAGAAGCTCCAGCCCAGAAGGTTTTCCAATCGTCACCCGAATTCGGCAGCAGAGGAAGGGGGGCCTCGACTGAGATGGAAACAACAGGTGGAGGATGACTTGAACTCCCTTGGGGTTTCCAATTGGCGTCAGTTATCGCTAAAAAGGAATGACTGGCGTGCTTTGATAGGCGACGGCCAAAATCGCTTAGGCGGTTAAGCGCCAATAAATGATGATGATTAAGAACGGCATCACAATAATCTAGCGGCGGAACGAAGTGACCGAAGAGCAGCAACAGGTGGAAAGCAGCTGAGCTGTGATAAGGGGGGCGGAATGACCCAGTTGGCAAGCGGCGGTTGAACAGCGGAAGTAACGCGAAAAAACAAAAACAACATTAGGAATAAAATTACACTATGAGAAAAAAAAATATGCAGGGGCTCTCACATCGTTTTTTGGTTTCACTATGGCCCATAAAACACTACCTCATTTGCGGTTTTTCCTTATCACTTCGTTTTTAAATTTTTTGGGTACAAATATAATACAACTCTGAAATTCTTGAAATTACTACTTCGAGATGCTATAACTTTCTTGTTTCTGGATCGATTTCAATTTTTTTCTTTTATGTGAAAGGTGTTTCTTTTACCTTTCAAACAAGCAAAATGGTTTGCAAATCGACCAAAAAATAATCAAGTTTTGGTCTTTTATTCCAAAAAAAAAAGTAAATTTCACTAAAAATTTTCGTTTTATGCACGTTTTTATTGGATATTGAAGTTACAAATAATGGGTTTTAAACCTTTATAACAAAACATATAAAATCAGCTTTTCAAAAAGCAAAAGTAAATTAAAATTGATTCAAAGTTAGAGTAGTAGTGCTTCATAAAGTGAAGAGGTATTTTTTTGTTTTTTTAAAAATGTTTTCGTTTTGTTTGTTTTTAAGTTCGGCTCCGCTTGCATCTCTTAAAAGAGACCAACAGTAATCGGAGAGCATACTTATTGAGTTTTTTCCAACATAACGCTGTTCAATTTTTAGTATTTCCTGGTGGAATCTTTCCCCTTGCTCATCGCTCATCTGGCCTAAATTTGATGGAAACATGTCCAAATGCGCGTGCAGATGGTGCAGCTTAATTGACATGTTGCAACCCAAGTTATGGTAAGCAAATAACATGTCACTTACTACTGCTTTATAATTTTGTGTCTTTGTGTTTCCCAGAAAACATTCACACCCAGAAGAAAACCCTTGCCACGCTTGTTTCTCAACGTCGGTCATTAGTTTTACAAAGTTACTATCGCTAAATAGTTCGCGAATTCGTGGACCGACAAATATTCCTGTAGAAAAAGTTAACTTTATTTCAAATGGTGCAATTAAAATACCTACTTGCTTATCTTCTTTTAATTTCGCGTAAGTTATTCGCGGAAACTTTTTTTCAATATATTTAAAGGTTTGACCATTTTTATCCAGTGCTTTGACAAACTGTTTTATAAGCCCCAGCTTGATATGCAGCGGTGGTAAAATAATACTTTTTGGATTAACTAACGGAATATTTATACTGTTTTTTTTTCACCAATTACAAACGATGTACGCGGAGCCCAATCTTTTTGTTTGTAGTGTAGGCTAGTTGCTCGACTGTCCCATTCGCAGAAATAGCACGGATACTTCGTATTTCCGCCCTGCATACCATTTAAAATTGTGAATACCTTGAAGTCAGCTACAATTAGCCAGTTGTGTGTTTTGTAATCAATGACATTCAATATTTCAGCCATACTGTCATATGATTCTTTAATATCGGTAGCGTAGGCCAACGGGACTGATGGATATATGCCAGTGTTGTGTAAAAGCACAGCCTTCAAACCTTAAAAATTAAATGAAACTAGAATATGCAATTACATTATAAACATTTCAAGTGTACTTTTTGTTGAACCGTCGATGAATAGACGCCAATCTCTTGGGATATGGTTATAGCTACATTTTTCAAACAATGCATTTACATCGTTGCAAAAAACCAAGTTCGAATATTTAGTGCTTTGACTAAATAGAGTACCAAATACAACAGTTTCTTCCGTTCTACGAAATGTAGTATGCACATCCTCTTGCAAATGATTCCATTGATCCATTCTTGAACCTAAAAGTTCTGTCTGTCTTTTGGACAGTTCTAAATCGCGTACAAGGTCTTGAAACTCTGCTCGAGAAACTATGAGTGAATCGTTCATTCCATTTAAAGGTGGAATGTATACAGAAGTTGCAGGTTCACAAAAGGCCATAGATGATTCGAAGCCACTTAAACTTAGTGATACTTCCGATACCGCTGTTTGATTTACGGCGCCTTTCTCACGCATTACACTCTTAATGACATGGTCAACATCAGCATATTTAATATTTCGCCTTAATTTGAAGTGGTATCCTTTTGTATTCGTCAAACAGAAGTAACAATTATTTTTTCGGTGGATGCGTACGACGAATAGCACGACGAGCAACAAACTGTGGGTATATACCACATATCATACACATAGCATCGACCGAAATATTCTTGATAAAGCAAAATAAGCTCTTTGTTTGACGACGCGACAATTTTGTGTCGTGAGTCCACATGTAATCCGCAAATGAAACAAAAATTATCTTTTTTATCACACATTTTACACTTTAGATGAAATTAATTAATTCTTTATTTCACAATAAATTTACTAAAACAATATCAAATGATTTCCACCAATTTAATACAAAACTTTTATAAAAAATTTTAAAGTAAACTGACCAATTCTGACAAGTAACAAAGAGGACACTCAGATCGCTCTACACTCAGTTTTGTGAAAGTTCATACCTACCATGTATGCTAATATTAATCTATATATATATATAGCGCTGGAGTCGCTATATTTACAAAATCCGTATTTATGGTTAGATTTTATTATACATGTCAAAACCTCTGTAGATAGGTGGCGCAGAAGTCGTACTTATGGTCCAGTTTTGTAAGTTTCGTACATAAAGTCGCTGACAACAAAAAAACGAAAATATTAAAAAAAAAAGGCCTTCTCACTTTATGAAGCATTACTACCCTAATTTTGAATCAATTTTAATTTACTTTTGCTTTTTGGAAAGCTGACTTTATATGTTTTGTTATAAATGTTTAAAACCCATTGTTTGTAACTTCAATATCCAATAAAAACGTGCATAAAACGAAAATTTTTAGAAAAATTTACTTTTTTTTGGAATAAAAGACCAAAACTTGGTTATTTTTTGGTCGATTTGCAAACCATTTTGCTTGTTTGAAAGGTAAAAGAAACACCTTTCACATAAAAGAAAAAAAATTGAAATCGATCAAGAAACAAGAAAGTTATAGCATCTCGAAGTTGTAATTTCAAGAATTTCAGAGTTGTATTATATTTGTACCCAAAAAATTTAAAAACGAAGTGATGGGGAAAAACCGCAAATGAGGTAGTGTTTTATGGGCCATAGTGAAATCAAAAAACCATGTGAGAGCCCCTGCATATTTTTGGTGTACCACAGTGTTATTATCTAACAAACCGATTATATATCACTACTCACATTGGTTTAAAAAACGATTTATTTATTTATTCTTTACTAAAGGTTAAAATGTATGGTAAACTTGTCAAACTAAAAACTAATAAATAATAGGCATAATAGGTATGTCGCGGCTATATCTTGTGAGCCTGGGAACGTAAGTCACAATAAAATATTGTTTGGGCTCATTCGTCGGATCTCTCGAAGTAGTTTGGGTGGGAATGTTTCTGATTTCTTCTAGTTTACGTTCAATTAGATTACAAACTAATTTATTAGGATAATTGTTACTTTTTAGGGTCATTTTGAGTCTTTCTATATTGGCGTCAAACCCTTGAGCTGCTCTTGAATACACATTTTCCGGGGAATCTGCATGACGCACCACTAGTACCTGCAACAAACCTGGCAGTAAAAATACCCATCACTGAGGAAAGGGTAAGGTGGGCAGTTAAGAGCTTTGAACCGTATAAGGCTGCCGGGCCGGACGGGATTATCCCCGCGCAACTTATAAACACGTTGGAGACATCAGCTAAATGGCTGGTATTTCTCTTCACAGCCTGCCTGGCTCTCAACCACATTCCGGGCTCCTGGAGAAGCGCCACGGTAGTGTTTATCCCTATGGCTGGGAAGGCATCCCACTACGAGCCAAAAGACTACAGACCGATCAGTCTCTCGTCCTTTGTACTCAAAACCTTTGAGAGGATACTAAGCGACTACCTCTCAACGACTATTGATAGCAACCTAATCTCTAGCTATCAGCATGCATACACCAAGGGTAAATCAACAGAAACCGCTCTGCACAGCCTAGTATCTGTCATTGAGAAATCGCTGTGTGAAAAAGACTACTGTCTCGTGGCCTTCCTAGACATTGAGGGGGCTTTCAACAATATAAGCCCGGAGGCTATCAACTCCGCTCTAACTAATCTGGGCGTAGATATATCTCTAACTGGTTTAATTGACCAACTTTTAAGGGGAAGGAAAATAGCTTCTTCACTTGGTACGGTTGAGTTATCACGCTATGTCACAAGTGGAACACCCCAGGGTGGTGTTCTTTCCCCGCTTTTATGGAACCTCACAGTCAACTCGTTGCTACGTGACACAAGCTGGGGGGCGGGAAGATAGTGGCATACGCAGACGATTTAGCTATTGCATTCAGAGGCAAGTTCCCACAAACTCTGTGTGACCTGATGCAAGTAGCACTGCGAGAACTTTCGACGTGGTCCTCTCGCTGCGGACTTAGTATCAACCCGGGGAAAGTGGAACTTGTCCTCTTCACCAACCGGTACAAAATACCGCCACTAAGCCTACCAGAACTAGATGGCACGCGCCTGGGCTTGTCGGATAAGGTCAAGTTTCTAGGCATAGTTCTGGACAGGAAACTGAATTGGAAGGAGAATGTTCTTCAGCGCCAGAAGAAAGCTTGCATCGCTCTTTACACATGCAAAAGAGCCATTGGCAAAAAATGGGGGCTCAGCCCTAGAGTATGCAGTTGGATCTACACTAGGGTTGCCAGATTCTGAAGTGGAAAAAGAAGGACATTTCTATTTCGATGGAAAAAAAGAAGCACAAACGTAAAAAAGAAGGACGGTTTTTTATTGTGAACAATTTATTGTTTTGAATTAACAAAACGCGAACATACATTTCGTTACCTTAATTCACAAAGGCCCTAATTGACACATTTTTCGAAAATGGATTTTTCACATATTTAACTGTGATATATTGATATACACCCTGACTACAAATTTTAAGAAGTTACTAGCTGTAATAACGGAGATATTCCAAATTTACAAAGCTATATTACTAGATACTTATCTTAAGTCCCTAGCAAAAAAACGGAAAAAAGGACAAAACTTAAAAAGAAGACATTTCTACACTTTTTCTTTTGGAAGGACAGGGGAGGACATTGCAATAAAATGAAGGACATGTCCTTCCGAAAGAAGGACGTCTGGCAACCCTAATCTACACGGCCATCATTCGTCCAAACATGCTATATGGAGTCGTCGTATGGTGGCCTGCGCTGACCTGAATCTGTTGCGGAAAGTCCATAGATCCAATATGATATGTATAAGCGGTGCGCTAAGGACCTCCAGGTCATTCTGGGCATTTTGCCACTTGATCTGGAAGGGTTTCGGTCAGCAGCGGCATCAGCTCTGCGCCTAAGAGAAACCTCCAGTTGGGGTGCGGGTACTATTGGACACTTCAGTATTCTGGAATCTTACAGCTTTCTCCCTCTAAGCACAGATCGTTGTGCGACCACTACAGTCGGTGATAGCTGTTTCAAAATAAACATTCCCAGCAGAGAAGACTGGGAGAGGACGGATTGGTGTCCCGAAACAAATAGTGGCACTTCCATATACACCGACGGCTCGAAGTTGGACGGCAGAGTTGGAGGAGGGGTTTATTCAAGGGATTTGGACCTTGAGCTATCCTTCAGGTTACCTGATCATTGGTTAAGCAAACGTGTTATCGGAGAAGATATCGCTATTTTCAGCGATAACCAAGCGGCCATCAAATCCCTTGGCTCATACACGTTCAACTCTGAACTGACGCTCAGCTGTCGTCGATCTCTTCAGGAGATGGCCCAACAGAACCGCGTAAACCTCATATGGGTCCCGGGACATAGGGACATTGAGGGAAACTGTAAGGCAGACGAGCTTGCGAGGCAGGGCACGAGCAAGCAGGTTCTTCGGGATAAAGAGCGCTTAGGTATGCCGTTTGCCACATGCAAGCTAATGCTGAAAGAGTACACACTCCCAAGCCAACGAAAGATGGCTGCAATCTCCAGGATGCCGGATATCCAAAGAAACCTGTTCGAAAGGGGATCATAAAAGATCAAGACAATTTTATGCCCTAAGGAGAAGAGAAATCTCCATATTAATAGGCGTATTAACTGGGCACTGCCTTATTGGTAGGCACGCAGGAAGACTAGGTGTGCCCTACCGACGATGCTGTAGGAGTTGCAAGGATGATGAGGAGGGGGAAACGGTGGAGCACCTCATCTGCAACTGCCCGGCTTTAAGTGGCGCGAGAATGTGCTTTTTGGGAGTTCCCTGCCTAGTTAGCCTACGTCAGGTCACGGACGTGGACATAAAGGACCTGATGGCCTTCATCAAGTCATCTAAATGGTTCGAGGAGGAGTAACGGTGTCGGTTTAGGAACGTCAGTCCCGGGTTTCTGCTATGTGGAGAATCCCGATAATACCGGGAGTTTCCATATGGCAGGGTCCCGGACCTGACTTTTTTAGTGTTGGTGGTATCACAACGGGCCTTTTAATACTGGCCTAGGTGTGCCTCTGCGGCAGCCACTTGAACCTAACCTAACCTTACTCTATATATTCGGGTGTCTAAGAAGGGGATGTTGTTGTCTTTTTCCATTTCGATGGTAAACTGTAATCTATTGTGATATTTGTTAAGTGTGTTTAAAATCGTTTTCGTGTCGCTTCGTTTTATGATCGCGAACACGTCGTCCACGTATTTGACTAGATATTTGATGCCTGTGTTTTGTTGTTTGTTCCGCTCAGAATACATATTTTGAATAAGATCGTCCATCACAATATCTGCAATGGTGGGGGAGAGTGGGTTACCCATCGGCATTCCAAATGTTTGGTGATAGATGTTGTTATTGCACATAATTTTGTTTTGCACAAAAACTCCTTTATATACGGGGTGGTTATAGAGCTGTCGAGAATTCCACCTCTTGCCATAGTGTGTTGTTGAAACATTTGTATTGGTTGTTGGTGATCGCCACGCCATTGTTGCTATGTATCAGCTGTTGCTATGGATCAGCTGATTAGCGTATCGCGCAGTTATAGCATGCTTTTAGGCGCTAGTGGAGTTAGTTACAGTGGGGTCGTGCAATTGTAACGCTACGGTGCCGGATATCCAAACAAACCTGGCCAAAATGGGATCTTAAAAGGTCTAGACGCATTTATGCCCTAACTAGGAGGGAAATCTCCATACTGATAAGAATATTAACCGGTCACTGCCTTATTGGTAGGCATGCAGAAAGGCTAGGTGTGCCCTACCGAAGATGCTGCAGGGGTTGCAAAGATGATGAGGAGGAGGAAACGGTGGAGCACCTCATCTGCAACTGCCTGGCTATAAGCGGCGCGAGAATGCCCTATTTAGGAGTTTCCTTCCTGGATAGCCTACGCCAGGTCGCGGGGCTGGATAAAGGACCTGATGGCCTTCATCAAGTAATCATAATGGTTCGAGGAGGAGTAACGGTTGCAGTTTAGGAGTGTCAGTCCGGGATTTTGCCATGTGGAGAATCCCGAAACACAGGGATTTTCCACATGGCTGGGTCCGGGAACTGACTTTCCTAGTGTTGGGTCGGTGGTATCATAACGGGCCTTTTGGTACTGGCCTAGGTGTGCCTCTGCGGCAACCACTTGAATCTAGCCTAACCTAAAGCAGCCAACGCTACTTTAGATTTGTGCAGGTTTATCTGAAGCACCACCAACATGAGAGCAATCAGACTTCCCTGCTGTCGCCATATCGTCGGGAGCCCTGCTGTCTGAAGCTTCAGAGATATTGCGCTCAGGATGGGCTGCTACCCCGTCCAGCAGGCTGTCTTCCATCTCCGAGTTGGAGGATAACATGCTTTCCCCGTCGGACTCCTCGGTTTCCTCTTGCGGTATTTTGATTTCCGAGTCTCCCGGAGCAGCCTCGATGGCAGCACGCTGTGCATCGCCACGTTATACGTGGATCACGATCTGGCCTGCACTGTAGTGCACTAGCCCATTACACCTTTTAAGGGGCTCGAGTGGTGAAGACCACTTGTCTATCAGGCCCTACCGCATCCCCGGACAGAGTGACACTCCAGTCCTGTGTCGGGAGGGATGGATTCATTATCCGCAGCATCGTGAGAATTCTCTAAGGCTCTGCAGGGATGGCAGGAATCCTTGGCCGAGCCGGGATGTTCTTCCAGTCGACGACCTCGATTTTTGCACCTTCTTAAACTTCACCCAGTCTTGTGACCGCCGCCGAACCACTTGGAGACGCCAAATAAACGTCGATGACAGCGTTTCCGTGTGCATTCCGGACGTGCCGCCACTGGCCCTTGGGGATGGCCAAACGGTCATTGCCTCGGTCAAGAATGCCTATAAGGATCCTGTAATTGGTTACATCAGCAAAGCTTGGTTTGCCCACTCCGGGGTGTTTTGAAGCCGCTTGGGATGGGGTTTTAACTTCACGTCCGATCTCTGGCGTTTGAAAGGGTTTACGTTTACCCTCTTTTGCACATAACTGCTTTGGAAATCCGGTATCAGAGATTGTGCTAACTCCACACACTTCCTGGAACTCGGCGGCAGCGTTTCCTGCGGAACTCCCTCTACGCAGAGCGGCGGGGAGATGTCTCTTGGGAGTCCGGACCCGTAGTTTCCATCGCGGTCGCTCCATTTGCTGACAGCCCATTCACTGCTTCTCTTTCCTTTGGATATCTGTGGACAGGTCGTGAGACCATTGCCACAGGCGTTGAGAGACTGGTTTTCATACCAGCGGTTGATGGAAGTTCAGCATGCGCCGTTGTCCGCTTAGCTGCGTAGGCAGCCGCACTGTTGCTGGCTCCCAGCACTTCAAGATTTTTTGGTTGACCGACCCGTAGTTGCCATCGCTGTCAGTCACCCGGTTGATTTTGAAGTGGGGGTTGTCCTCCGACGCTGTGCTTTCGATTGATCCAGCATAACTCTCCTCTACTGAGGAGTGAACGTAGTTGTTGGTTGTTTAAAGTTTTGTTTTGTGTTTTTTTGTTGTTTTTTTCCTACAAGTTGGCCGGACCTACAGTTTTTTGCCGACTCCGAACGCCTTTTGCAAAGCAAATGAGTTTTTTTCTGAGAAGCTTCTCATGGCAGAAATCAGGGCTGAAAATTAACGTTAAATTTAACAAAAAACAAAAAAAAGTTTTGATTTCGTTTCGTTTATCAATAAAGTTAACGTTATTTGTTCAACGAAAAAATTTTACGTTATTTTTGAAAACAATAAAAAATTATCAGAACAAATTTCTTTTCGTTATTTATCAAAAAAAAAAAAATAATAAAAAAGAAAAACAATTGAATATTTGAATGAATTCAATATTATTTCGGGTCGCAAAAGAGAGGGCGAAATAGTGCGATAATGCTTTGCATAAAGCACGTTCCGGCAGCGGCCACAATGCAATTCCTCACGTCGATGACAGCGTTTCCGAGTCCAGTTGTTGGTTGATTAAAGTTTTGTTTTGTGTTTTTCATCTTGTTCGTACGACCCATCGCCGGGCAAGGCCAGCTTAGGGTCAAGGAGAGACTGATGGGAAAGTGTGTCGTCCGCCGCGGCAGACCCCCATATCGCGGTAAGACCATAGTTACTCTCCGAGGCGGCCCGGTATCAGAGAGGCTCCGTTCGATTACAGCCACGATTTGCCTCCCGGCTGCAAACGTCTGGGAGGGGGAAGATCTTTGTCGTCGCGCCAGAGAGGCTAGGCTTCTCTCGTGATGTAGTACCGGGCGGCGCTATGATCACAAGGGCAGCGTAGCCCTGTGGCTATCGACTTAAGCCCTCGTACCGCGGCAAGGTGTGCGAGTTAATGTTCCCAGAATTGACCAATTTTATATTCAATTTACTAACTTTGCCACATAGCAGCTGCAGAAAGAAAGTTTTTATCAGTTAATCAGTTAATCTAAAAAGAAGATGTACACTGAAAAAAGAGTTTCCTTAATTCAATTAAATTGAGGAAAAAAGTCTTTAAATTAAGAAAAATGTCTTTGGAGCCAAATAAGGGAAACTATCCTTGAAATAAAAAAAAACTAATGGCGGCGAAATACCAACAGGTTATCATAACCTCTAACGAGATTTTTAGCCGAGCTTCTCTTTCCAACATGTAGTGTGTTGCTTTTGAGTTTTCCTACAAGTTGGCGGGACCTACAGTTTTTTGCCGACTCCGAACGGCACTTGCAAAGCAAATGAATTTTTTGCTGAGAAGCTTCTCATGGCAGAAATACAAACGGAGAGTTTGCCAAACTACTACCGAGTGGCGACCCCGTTTAGAAAAATTCTTTTTCTAAATAATTTTTGATGTTACTTTTGTCGGGCATCGAACCGCCACGACTTGGTGTAGAAGGCCGAACACTTAACCGCTACACCACGGCGGCCGAAACACTTTTTTGAGTGCAGGTAAATCTAATGCTGATTTCGTTTCAACAAGAAAATGCGCCCTTGCACGGTGAAAATCATTGCGAATAGCTTCATTGTAAATAAATTTGGCACTTTGTTTTTGATTTCCTCTCTTGTCATCTCTTTCTATCTTCTTATTTCATTCTATCATTCGCTAGAAGATAGGAGAGACCGCCATGTTGATGTGTGCCGGATGTAAATAAAATGTCAAAAAATATAAACAGATCGCACGTATTGTTATTCACAATTATGTGCACCGTGCAAGGGCGTTGAAACGATATCACCATAAGTATCTACCTGACATCGAGTATACAAACCACCATGTGTTTTTAAGTTTTAAGTTGTAAATTTGTTTCTCAAAAATTTACATACATACATACATATGTATCTATATATATACATTTGTAGTACAAATAGTGATATAAATTCATGTTTACAGCCTCTTGGTTCCCTATTGAAAACGAATAAATAAAATGAACAAAACCATTTCTTTTATTTCTAAAAAAAATATTTTGGTACTTTCAAAGTCATTTTGGTACGCTTTTTGGAACGAAAAAAATGTTTGTGGCAACACTGGTTCTGAGTTCAATTGTCGGTAAAGTCAACACAATTTTTTTGTTCTATATATTTGGCGGCCGCCGTGGTGTAGCGGTTAAGTGTTCGGCCTTCTACACCAAGTCGTGGCGGTTCGATGCTCGACAAAAGTAACATCAAAAATTATTTAGAAAAAGAATTAGAACTTTGACCCCTGAACTATACCATATTTCGTGTTTTTAGAAATTTAAAACCAGTTTTTTCTCTTAAAATGCAATGTTATTATTAAACTGTGGTTAATATCCTACCAAACGATGTATAGCTTATCTAATCCATCATTTTGAAAGTATTTTATTTGACCATTACAAAAAAATGAAAAATACATGATATGAAAAATAAAAAATTAACTTCGACTTATTAAAAGTCCTTGCAAGGACACTCGCAGGTACAACATTTATATGTGTAATTTACTCCTGCATGCGAATTCTAGAAATCTCCATCCATCTCCATCTCGTAAATGCTAAAATATGCTAAAATGGTTAAGCAAATGAACTCTCAGAATTTTAGGAGATGACGCTTATTTGCGATTCTGATCCACAAGCCGCCTAGCTATGATAAGAGTGCGTTATCTGCACTATAGATGGCACGCAGGCATCACTGCAAGATGTCAATTTAGGTGTGATCCTTTACAACTCAGAAAAAGCCAGAAGTAAACCGAAACGCCCGAAGTTACTAGCTACTAATCCCTTACTTTTCAGCGTTACTCTACTTTTTTAATTACGAAATAAATTCCATTTTCGGTAAAAAGATTTGTGTTTGTTTATTAAAGTCGGTTAAGAACAGATTTTAAATTGTTATATACACCTTAATTTAATTATTTATTGAGTTTTTCTCTATAAAATTGTTATACGGAAACAAAGAATGTTTTTTAGTTATAACTTTTAAATGATAAATAATATTACTTTTGTGACTCCGGATTATGATTTCTAGGACTGAAACTCGACTTTTGATTCCTCTCCCGACTTTTTCCTACGTGTTTTTTGCAGTTTTAGTAGGATATAAAAAAATACAATTTCCAAAATTATGGGCAAAAACATAATTAAATATGAATTTTTCTTATAAATTACACATATTTATTGTTTTTGAGTAATTTTAGGGCCTAAAACAACATAATTCTACCCTGTTTCCTATTTTTTTGCGTTTTAGCAACAACTTTTTTTCGTCGCCAAAATTTGCCAGCTTTTGGAGAAAATTGGAGATTTACGAGATGGCTAAAATTGCAGAATCGCAAATTTAGCTTAGTAGTCTGATTCATTTTGCGTTCATCCCTTAAATATGCCAAAAAATGAAGCAAAGATGAAGATTTATAGCGATTTTCTTTCACTGGAATCGCAAAAGTCGCTAAAATTTGGCAAAATGAATTTAGAGATTTTAGGAGATGGAAATTAAGCATTAGCGAAAACTGGAATTCATGTACTGGCTCCAATCTAAATGAAAATCGTTATGCCATTATTTTTTCCTAAAATTACTAGTTTAGGAGATATTAGCCAATAAAGACATATTCCATTTTTTAGTGCTTTTATAGCCTTTAGGTCAAATTTCCATGGCATTTTCTTACTACCGATGACCAGATTTTTTTTACAGATCTTATTTTTTATCCCCATTCTTTCTGAAATTGCGTGTGGAGCGAAGAAAATAAGAACTTTATTTTTGTGGGTGTTCTAGTATACGTATATAGATAAAAGTAAGTCTTATTTTAACATCAAAAAGAGTCAAAGTAAGACTGCTTTCATGCTGGGCCATAAACTCGAGTTAAAGGAGCATTTTTATTGTTAATTTATATTGTTGTTGCCAATAAACTCAAGTTTATGCTGCAACGTAAAAAATGGCGGTTATATACCAACAGGTATAGGAGTTTTTTTCTGAGAAGCTTCTCATGGCAGAAATCAGGGCTGAAAATTAACGTTAAATTTAACAAAAAACAAAAAAAAGTTTTGATTTCGTTTCGTTTATCAATAAAGTTAACGTTATTTGTGCAACGAAAAAATTTAACGTTATTTTTGAAAACAATAAAAAATTATCAGAACAAATTTCTTTTCGTTATTTATCAAAAAAAAAAAAATTATAAAAAAGAAAAAAAATTGAATATTTGAATGAATTCAATATTATTTCGGGTCGCAAAAGAGAGGGCGAAATAGTGCGATAATGCTTTGCATAAAGCACGTTCCGGCAGCGGCCACAATGCAATTCCTCACGTCGATGACAGCGTTTCCGAGTCCAGTTGTTGGTTGATTAAAGTTTTGTTTTGTGTTTTTCATCTTGTTCGTACGACCCATCGCCGGACAAGGCCAGCTTAGGGTCAAGGAGAGGCTGATGGGAAAGTGTGTCGTCCGCCGCGGCAGACCCCCATACCGCGGTAAGACCATAGTTACTCTCCGAGGCGGCCCGGTATCAGAGAGGCTCCGTTCGATTACAGCCACGATTTGCCACCCGGCTGCAAACGTCTGGGAGGGTGAAGATCTTTGTCGTCGCGCCAGAGAGGCTAGGCTTCTCTCGTGATGTAGTACCGGGCGGCGCTATGATCACAAGGGCAGCGTAGCCCTGTGGCTATCGACTTAAGCCCTCGTACCGCGGCAAGGTGTCCACCCTTCACGAGGGATTGGGCGAGTTAATGTTCAATTTACTAACTTTGCCACATAGCAGCTGCAGAAAGAAATTTTTTATCAGTTAATCTAAAAAGAAGATGTACACTGAAAAAAGAGTTTCCTTAATTCAATTAAATTGAGGAAAAAAGTCTTTAAATTAAGGAAAATGTCTTTGGAGCCAAATAAGGGAAACTTTCCTTGAAATAAGGAAACACTTTTTTGAGTGTAGGTAAATCTAATGCTGATTTCGTTTCAACAAGAAAATGCGCCCTTGCACGGTGAAAATCATTGCGAATAGCTTCATTGTAAATAAATTTGGCACTTTGTTTTTGATTTCCTCTCTTGTCATCTCTTTCTATCTTCTTATTTCATTCTATCATTCGCTAGAAGATAGGAGAGACCGCCATCTTGATGTTGCTCAAAAACGAGGCGCGCATTTGTCAAAGTTTTATGTAGTTGGGGCTTTAGGATTGTATGTTTAGGAAGGTTAAGATAAATTAAGGTTACTTAAGGTTAAGTTAGTCGTCCACTGCGGAGGTCTTGTCCCACATATGTATATATTAGAACACCCACAGAATGTATCTGGCATCTGGCCATCTGTAGTAAAAAAATGCCATGGAAATTTGACCTAAAGGCTAAAAATGCAATAAAAAATGGAATATGTCTTTATTGGCTAATATCTCCTAAACTAGTAATTTTAGGAGAAATAATGACATAACGACTTTTATTTAGGTTGGAGTCAGGAGTAAATTGCCCATATAAATATTGTACCTGCGTTTAATTTTTTTGTAATGGTCAAATAATATACATACTTTCACAGTAATGAGTTACATAAGCTATACATATATTATATAAGCTATATATATATTTAAAAATTTTTTTTCTTACCTGTGTAGAACAATTTGTTTTATTGTTCTCCCACATTTATTTAGTTTTAAAGACTTATTAATTAAGAACACGATTTTGTATTTCTTTTCCATTGTGCTGCCTTACAGAAGTATTTTTATTATAAATTTCTTGGTCTAGAGGTCACAATTACAATGGACGTTTATTATCAATGTATTTCCTTTTGACGGCGGCCGCCGTGGTGTAGCGGTTAAGTGTTCGGCCTTCTACACCAAGTCGTGGCGGTTCGATGCCCGGCAAAAGTAACATCAAAAATTATTTAGAAAAACAATTTTTCTAAACGGGTCGCCACTAGGCAGTAGTTTGGCAAACTCTCCGGATGTATTTCTGCCATGAGAAGCTTCTCAGCAAAAAATTCATTTGCTTTGCAAGTGCCGTTCGGAGTCGGCAAAAAACTGTAGGTCCCGCCAACTTGTAGGAAAACTCAAAAGCAACACACCACAAGTTGGAAAGAGAAGCTCGGCTAAAAATAACGTTAGAGGTTATGATAACCTGTTGTTGCTATTTCCTTTTGACAGTTGAGGACCGGCAAAACTCAATTTTTAACTAAAATATATACATATTATATTATAGAAAAACAATTTGAATTAATTAGAAACAAAAAACTTTCTTATGGAAGGTGCTTAAAAGAACATTCGCAGAAAAAATGTGTATGGACAATTTACTCCTGATACCATTCTTAATAAAAGTCTTTGTTATTATTTCTCTATGAAATACTTGTTCACGAGATGTTAGCCAATAAAGACATACAATTTTTAGTACATTTTTCGCTTTAAGGTCAAATTTGCACGGAATTTTTTCACTACAGATGGCTATACTTTTTTAAATATCTTGTCGTTTATCCCCAAACTTCCAGATAATGCATTTGGAGGGAAGAGAATTAGAACTTTGACCCCTGTGTTTTTAGAAATTTAAAACCAGTTTTTAATATCCTACCAAACGATGTATAGCTTATCTAATCCATCATTTTGCAAGTATTTTATTTGACCATTACAAAAAATGAAAAATACATGATATGAAAAATAAAAAATTAACTTCGACTTATTAAAAGTCCTTGCAAGGACACTCGCAGGTACAACATTTATATGGGCAATTTACTCCTGCATGCGAATTCTAGAAATCTCCATCCATCTCCATCTCGTAAATGCTAAAATATGCTAAAATGCTTAAGCAAATGAACTCTCAGAATTTTAGGAGATGACGCTTATTTGCGATTCCGATCCACAAGCCGCCTAGCTATGATAAGAGTGCGTTATCTGCACTATAGATGGCACGCAGGCATCACTGCAAGATGTCAATTTAGGTGTGATCCTTTACAACTCAGAAAAAGCCAGAAGTAAACCGAAACGCCCGAAGTTACTAGCTACTAAACCCTTGCTTTTCAGCGTAACTTTACTTTTTTAATTACGAAATAACTTCCATTTTCGGTAAAAAGATTTGTGTTTGTTTATTAAAGTCGGTTAAGAACAGATTTTAAATTGTTATATACACCTTAATTTAATTATTTATTGAGTTTTTCTCTATAAAATTGTTATACGGAAACAAAGAATGTTTTTTAGTTATAACTTTTAAATGATAAATAATATTACTTTTGTGACTCCGGATTATGATTTCTAGGACTGAAACTCGACTTTTGATTCCTCTCCCGACTTTTTCCTACGTGTTTTTTGCAGTTTTAGTAGGATATAAAAAAATACAATTTCCAAAATTATGGGCAAATACATAATTAAATATGATTTTTTCTTATAAATTACACATATTTATTGTTTTTGAGTAATTTTAGGGCCTAAAACAACATAATTCTACCCTGTTTCCTATTTTTTTGCGTTTTAGCAACAACTTTTTTTCGTCGCCAAAATTTGCCAGCTTTTGGAGAAAATTGGAGATTTACGAGATGGCTAAAATTGCAGAATCGCAAATTTAGCTTAGTAGTCTGATTCATTTGCGTTCATCGCTTAAATATGCCAAAAAATGAAGCAAAGATGGAGATTTATAGCGATTTTCTTTCACTGGAATCGCAAAAGTCGCTAAAATTTGGCAAAATGAATTTAGAGATTTTAGGAGATGGAAATTAAGCATTAGCGAAAACTGGAATTCATGTACTGGCTCCAATCTAAATGAAAATCGTTATGCCATTATTTTTTCCTAAAATTACTAGTTTAGGAGATATTAGCCAATAAAGACATATTCCATTTTTTAGTGCTTTTATAGCCTTTAGGTCAAATTTCCATGGCATTTTCTTACTACCGATGACCAGATTTTTTTTTACAGATCTTATTTTTCATCCCCATTCTTTCTGAAATTGCGTGTGGAGCGAAGAAAATAAGAACTTTATTTTTGTGGGTGATCTAGTATACGTATATAGATAAAAGTAAGTCTTATTTTAACATCAAAAAGAGTCAAAGTAAGACTGCTTTCATGCTGGGCCATAAACTCGAGTTAAAGAAGCATTTTTATTGTTAATTTATATTGTTGTTGCCAATAAACTCAAGTTTATGCTGCAACGTAAAAAATGGCGGTTATATACCAACAGGTTGTCATGACCTCTAACGAGATTTTTGCCGAGCTTCTCTTCAAACCTATAGTGTGCTGTTTTGATTTTTTTCCTACAAGTTGGCCGGACCTACAGTTTTTTGCCGATTCCGAACGCCTTTTGCAAAGCAAATGAGTTTTTTTCTGAGAAGCTTCTCATGGCAGAAATCAGGGCTGAAAATTAAGAAAATTTTAACAAAAAACAAAAAAAGTTTTGATTTCGTTTCGTTTATCAATAAAGTTAACGTTATTTGTTCAACGAAAAAATTAATTTAAATTTAATGTAACAATATTATTGTTTAGTGTTTTGAAACGTTAATATTAGATGTAATGTGAAAATCTACCTTTTTCAGTGTAAGTTAGATATAAATGTTTAATGTGTATTTAAACTTTGTGCATCAATATGTAACACTTACTAATGTTGTTTTTGTATTTTTGTTCTTTTTATGGTTTTTTAAATAAACTAATAGTTACGCTCCTGAAGATGCTAAGAAAATCTTAGCGAAACGTTGAGCTGTAAGGTGGAAAAAACGTTGTTTTATTCGCACCCCACATAAATAGATCAGACCAGCTTATCATACATATATATAAAAATTAGATAAATTAACTGATCGGAAAAATACGAAAAAATTTAACATTATTTTTGAAAACAATAAAAAATTATCAGAACAAATTTCTTTTCGTTATTTATCAAAAACAAAAATAATAAAAAAGAAAAACAATTGAATATTTGAATGAATTCAATATTATTTCGGGTCGCAAAAGAGAGGGCGAAATAGTGCGATAATGCTTTGCATAAAGCACGTTCCGGCAGCGGCCACAATGCAATTCCTCACGTCGATGACAGCGTTTCCGAGTCCAGTTGTTGGTTGATTAAAGTTTTGTTTTGTGTTTTTCATCTTGTTCGTACGACCCATCGCCGGACAAGGCCAGCTTAGGGTCAAGGAGAGACTGATGGGAAAGTGTGTCGTCCGCCGCGGCAGACCCCCATACCGCGGTAAGACCATAGTTACTCTCCGAGGCGGCCCGGTATCAGAGAGGCTCCGTTCGATTACAGCCACGATTTGCCTCCCGGCTGCAAACGTCTGGGAGGGGGAAGATCGTTGTCGTCGCGCCAGAGAGGCTAGGCTTCTCTCGTGATGTAGTACCGGGCGGCGCTATGATCACAAGGGCAGCGTAGCCCTGTGGCTATCGACTTAAGCCCTCGTACCGCGGCAAGGTGTCCACCCTTCACGAGGGATTGGGCGAGTTAATGTTCCCAGAATTGACCAATTTTATATTCAAATAACTAACTTTGCCACATAGCAGCTGCAGAAAGAAAGTTTTTATCAGTTAATCACTTAATCTAAAAAGAAGATGTACACTGAAAAAAGAGTTTCCTTAATTCAATTAAATTGAGGAAAAAAGTCTTTAAATTAAGAAAAATGTCTTTGGAGCCAAATAAGGGAAACTTTCCTTGAAATAAGGAAACACTTTTTTGAGTGTAGGTAAATCTAATGCTGATTTCGTTTCAACAAGAAAATGCGCCCTTGCACGGTGAAAATCATTGCGAATAGCTTCATTGTAAATAAATTTGGCACTTTGTTTTTTTTTTTCCTCTCTTGTCATCTCTTTCTATCTTCTTATTTCATTCTATCATTCGCTAGAAGATAGGAGAGACCGCCATGTTGATGTGTGCCGGATGTAAATAAAATGTCAAAAAATATAAACAGATCGCACGTATTGTTATTCACAATGATGTGCACCGTGCAAGGGCGTTGAAACGATATCACCATAAGTAGCTACCTGACATCGAGTATACAAACGACCATGTGTTTTTTAGTTTTAAGTTGTAAATTTGTTTCTCAAAAATTTACATACATACATACATATGTATATATATACATTTGTAGTACAAATAGTGATGTAAATTCATGTTTACAGTCTCTTGGTTCCCTATTGAAAACGAATAAATAAAATGAACAAAACCATTTCTTTTATTTCTAAAAAAAAAATATTTTGGTATTTTCAAAGTCATTTTGGTACGCTTTTTGGTACGAAAAAAAATGTTCGTGGCAGCACTGGTTCTGAGTTCAATTGTCGGTAAAGTCAACACAATTTTTTTGTTTCTATATATTTGGCGGCCGGCGTGGTGTAGCGGTTAGGTTAGGTTAGGTTCAAGTGGCTACCGTAGAGGCACACCTAGGCCAGTATTAAAAGGCCCGTTGTGATACCACCAACACTAGGAAAGTCAGTTCCGGGACCCTGCCATATGGAAAATCCCGGTATTAACGGAATTCTCCACATAGCAGAATCCCGGGACTGACGTTCCTATACCGACACCGTTACTCCTCCTCGAACCATTTAGATGACTTGATGAAGGCCATCAGGTCCTTTATGTCCAGCTCCGTGACCTGGCGTAGGCTAACCAGGAAGGGGACTCCCAAAAAGCGCATTCTCGCGCCACTTAAAGCCGGGCAGTTGCAGATGAGGTGCTCCACCGTTTCCTCCTCCTCATCATCCTTACAACTCCTACAGCATCGTCGGTAGGGCACACCAAGTCTTTCTGCGTGCCTACCAATGAGGCAGTGCCCAGTCAATACGCCTATTAATATGGAGATTTCTCTTCTCCTTTGGGCATAAATTTGTCTCGATCTTTTATGATCCCATTTCGGCCAGGTTTCTTTGGATATCCGGCATCCTGGAGATTGCAGCCATCTTTCGTTGGCTTGGCGGAGTGTGTACTCCTTCAGCATAAGCTTGCAAGTGGCAAACGGCATACCTAAGCGCTCTTTATCCCGAAGAACCTGCTTGGTCGTGCCCTGCCTCGCAAGTTCGTCTGCCCTACAATTTCCCTCAATGTCCCTATGCCCCCGGACCCATGTGAGGTTCACGCGATTCTGTTGGGCCATCTCCTGTAGAGATCGACGACAGCTGAGCGTCAGTTCAGAGTTGAACGAATAAGAGCCAAGGGATTTGATGGCCGCCTGGCTGTCGCTGAATATAAAAATGTCGTGTCCGATAGTGTGTTGGCCTATCCAAGCCGCGGCGTCCATGATTGCTGAAACTTCAGCCTGGAAGACACTGCAGTGATCAGGTAGTCTGAAGGAGAGCTCAAGGTTCAGATCCTTTGAATAAACCCCTCCTCCAACTCTGCCGTCTAACTTCGAGCCATCAGTATAAATGGAAGTGCCGCCATGAGTGGCGGGACTCCGATCCGTGCTCTCCCATTCTTCCCTGCTGGGAATGTTGATTTTAAAACAGCTATCTCCGACTGTTGTGGTCGCACAACGATCCGTGCTCAGCAGAAGAAAGCTATAGGATCCCAAAATACAGGCATGTCCAGTAGTGCTTGCGCCCCAGCCGGACGTTTCCCTTAGACGTAGAGCCGATGCTGCTGCTACCCGGTGCCCTTCCAGATCTAGTGGCAAAATGCCAAGAATGGCCTGGAGTGCTTCATTGGGCGTTGTTCTTAATGCACCGCTTATACAGATCATGCAAGATCTGTGTACTTTACCTAGCAGATTAAGGTTTGTTGCCTTGCACAGCGCAGGCCACCATACCACAACTCCATAGAGCATGATTGGTCGAATGATTGCGGTGTAGATCCATTTGCATATTTTGGGGCTGAGCCCCCATTTCTTTCCAATGGCTCTTTTGCATGTGTAGAGTGCAATACACGCTTTCTTCTGGCGCTGAAGAACATTCTCCTTCCAGGTTAGTTTCCTATCCAGAACTGTGCCTAAGAACTTGGCTTTGTCAGCCAGGTTCGGGTGCACGTCATTCAGTTTTGGTAGTGTTAGCGGTGGTATCTTATAGCGGTTGGTGAAAAGAACCAGTTCTACTTTTCCCGGGTTGATGCTCAGTCCGCAGCGCGAGCACCATGAGGAAACCTCTCGCAGTGCTGCTTGCATCAAGTCGCACAGGGTTTGTGGGAATTTGCCCCTATATACTATAGCTAAGTCGTCTGCATATGCCACTACCTTCCCGCCCCTCCAGCTTGTGTCTCGCAGCATCGAGTTGACAGTGAGGTTCCATAGAAGTGGGGAGAGAACACCACCCTGAGGCGTTCCCCTTGTGACATAGCGTGATAAGTCAACCGAGCCCAGTGATGAAACTATTCGTCTACCCCTTAGCAGTTGATCAATAAGTCCAATAAGAGACCTGCTTATGCCCAGACTTGTTAAAGCGGTTTTTATAGCATCAGGGCTTATGTTGTTGAAGGCTCCTTCAATATCTAAAAAGGCCGCAAGACAGTACTCCTTCTCATACAGCGATTTTTCAATAACAGAAACTAGGCTGTGAAGCGCAGTTTCTGTAGATTTCCCTTTGGTGTATGCATGCTGATAGCTACAGATCAGGTTGCTATCAATAGTAGAGGAGAGGTAGTCATTTATTATCCTCTCGAAGGTTTTGAGCACAAAGGATGAGAGACTGATCGGCCTGTAGTCCTTCGGCTCGTAATGAGACGCCTTCCCCGCCTTAGGAATAAACACTACCGTGGCACTTCTCCAGGAGCACGGAATGTAGCTAAGAGCCAGGCAGGCTGTATAGAGAAATACCAGCCATTTGGCTGATGTCTCCAGCGTGTTTATGAGTTGTGCGGGAATAATCCCGTCTGGCCCGGCAGCCTTGAACGGTTCGAAGCTCTTAACCGCCCACCTAACCTTTTCCTCCGTGATGGGTATGTATACAGCCAGGTTTGTTGTAGGTGCTACGGGTTCCTCATGCAAGTTCCCTGGGAAGTGCGTATTCAAGAGCAGCTCTAGGGTTTCCCTCTCCGTGCTGGTCCAGGATCCGTCAGGTTTGCGCAAATAGCTTGTGGCTGTTTGAGTTTTTGAGAGCACTCGTCTAAGTCTCGCTGTATCGTCGACATTTTCGACCCCAGTGCAGAAATTTCTCCACGATACTCTCTTCGCCTGCCTCAGAGCTTTTTTGTAGGCCCTGAGTTTAACTTTATATTCGAGCCATTGAGTCTCCGTGCCAAGGCTCTTGGCCTTATTAAATTGTGTCCTACATGATTTTCGGAGCGAGTCCAGGTCGTAGGACCACCAATGCGGCCTATGTTTACCGCGTGGTTTTGGCACTGGGCAAGCCTGCTCTAAGGCATTCGAGAGCGCCGTTGTAAAGGTCTTTACCAGATCCTCCAACTCCCCTACTGATGAGGGGACTTGTGGGGGCAGTGCTGGTAAGTCCCTAGATAGTATTTCATTGTGTAGCTGCCAGTTAGTGTTACGTGGGTTGCGTTTCATAACCGGCTGCTCAACAGAAAAGTCTAGAACTATTTCTACGTACCGGTGGTCGGAGAATGAGTGCTCATCGAGAACGCGCCATTTTCTGACCCACTCATAAGCGCCTTCGCTGCAAATAGTGAGATCTATTACCTCCCTACGGGTTTTAGTAATAAACGTAGGTTCGTTACCCACGTTGCAAACTACCAGGTTAGTTGTTAACAAATAGTCAAACAACGACTCTCCTCTAGCATTGATATCGGAGCTTCCCCACTGGACGTGATGAGCATTGGCGTCAGTTCCGATAATAAGATGACCCATGGAAAAATTTGCCACCAGGTCTTTTACCTCCCTCTGTGGCGGAGGTTCTTCGGCGTCGTAGGGCATATAGACCGACGCAATCGTCAGACTGGTACTGTCGACTGTTAAACTGGCAGCTGTAACGTCACCATTGGTATAGTTGGGCAAGAGAAATGCATTCAGCTCAGACTTAACTAAAATACAGGCTCTAACCCGGCCCCCCTCGCTGGCTCGAATAAGCTTATAACCCTTAGTCCCCAAACCGCAAATCCTTGAGCTGTTGACCCAGGGTTCTTGGATGAGGACCACATCTACGTCGCCTTTAGAGAGACGACTGATTAAAGCAGCCGAGGCTGCTTTTGATTTGTGCAGGTTTATCTGAATCACCACCAACATGTGAGTGCTCAGACTTCCCTGCCACCGCCGTATCGTCGAGTTCCACCTCGTCTGGAGGCTTATCTTTCAACGACGATTTCTTCAGACCACGGTTTGGCGTGGCAGAGATCCCCCCAACTGTGGCAGCGTCAACTGTGGTGCGCTCAGGACTAGCTCCTATCACTGTGACGTTGAGGTCCTCCCCGTCCAGCAGGCTGTCTCCCATCTCCGAGCTGTTCACTGCTCCTTCGCCATTTGACGTGGCAGATACCATACTTTCCGAGTCGGACATCTCCGACTCCCCTTCCGGCACTGCGATGTCCGAGTCCTCCGGTGCAGCCGAAATAGCAGCGCGCTGTGCATCGCCGCGGTATACGTGGATCACGATCTGACCCATGCCGTAGTGCACTCGTCCATTGCACCGTTTAAGGGGCTCGAGTGCCTCCTTATTCAAGGTGAAGACCACTTGCCTATCAGGCCCTACCGCGTCCTCGACCAGATTTACACCCCAGTCCTGCGTCGGGAGAGACGGGTTCATGATCCTCAACATCCTGAGAATTCTCTCAGGTTCAGCAGGGATAGCAGGAATCCACGCTCTTGCCCTTGGCCGAGCCGGGATGTCCTTCCAGTCGACAACCTCGATTCTTGCCCCTTGGTAGATCTCACCTAGTCTTGCAGCTGCTGCCTTGTACAGTGCAACAGTTTTTGCATCCTCGCAAGCGAATACCTTGATTCGGCCCTGGTGCCATCCCGCATCAGAACCCATCGGAGTGGCACCCGGAGACTCATCCATAATGTCGAGAAGGGCATTACCGATAGCGTTCCGGACGAACCGCCACTGGTCCCTAGGGATGGCCCAGTTTTCATTACCTCGGTCAATGACGCCTATGAGGATCCTATCCTTAGTCACTTCAGCAAAGCTGAGTTTACCCATTACGGGGGCGTGTTGCTGCCGCTTCGGGTGAGGTTTTAAATCCACGTCCGATCTCTGGCGTTTGAAGGGATTTATATTAACCTTCTTTGGCGCGTAATCGCTTTGGAAGTTCGGTAAGATAGCTTCAGCCATCTCCACCGTCTTCCTAGCATTCGGCGATAGCGTCTCTTGTGAAATACCCTCGTATTTCTTCAGTATCCTCGCGGCCGCTCTTTTGTCCAAGTACTCAGAGCGACTGGGAGATGTCTTTTGGGGTAAATTTCGACCCGTAGTTGCCATCGCGGTCGTTCCCTTATTTGGATCTCTGGGGCCAGGTCGTGAGACCACTGCCACAGACGTTAAAGACTTGGTTTCGGTACCGGCACTTACTAGGGCTCTAGCATCAGCCGTTGTTGGCTTCACCGTGTTTGTACCGGTACTTACTTTGGGGATTGCCCCCTTATTATCCAGAGCTGATCGACTCGTAGTTGCCATCGCTGTCGACCTCTCGGCTGATGAAGAAATGGAGTTTGTCCTCCGACGTTGCGTTCTCGCTTGCTCCAGCATTTTCCTCCTCTGCTGGGCAGTATACATGGTTGTATCATTATTTTTAAGGTTTTTATTACTGTTTTTTCATCTTGTTCGTACGACCCCTTGCCGGGCAAGGCCAGTTTAGGGTCAAAGGAAGAGTATGGGGAATGTGTCGTCCGCCGCGGCAGAGCCCCATGCCGCGGTAAGGCCATAGTTACTCTCCGAGGCGGCCCGGTATCAGAGAGGCTCCGTTCGATTACAGCCACGATTTGCCTCCCGGCTGCAAACGTCCAATGGGCACGTGGTCGCATAACACTCTGGATTGGGAGGGGGAAGATCTTAGTCGTCGCGCCAGAGAGGCTTGGCTTCTCTCGTGATGTAGTACCGGCGGCACTATGATCACAAGGTCAGCGCAGCCCTGTGGCTATCGACTTAAGCCCTCGTACCGCGGCAAGGTGTCAACCCTTCACGAGGGGGTGTAGCGGTTAAGTGTTCGGCCTTCTACACCAAGTCGTGGCGGTTCGATGCTCGACAAAAGTAACATAAAAAATTATTTAGAAAAAGAATTTTTCTAAACGGGGTCGCCCCTCGGCAGTAGTTTGGCAAACTCCCCGGGTGTATTTCTGCCATGAAAAGCTTCTCAGCAAAAAATTCATTTGCTTTGCAAGTGCCGTTCGGAGTCGGCAAAAAACTGTAGGTCCCGCCAACTTGTAGGAAAACTCAAAAGCAACACACTACAAGTTGGAAAGAGAAGCTCGGCTAAAAATCTCGTTAGAGGTTATGATAACCTGTTGGTATTTCGCCGCCATTACTTTTTTTTTATATTTTTTAAATTATGTAGTTTATTGTATTTTTAATTTAATTATTGAATTCAACTTGCAATGGCTCCTTTCAAGTTGCGCGTTCGTTAAGTTTAATTATATACATAGGTAAAGGCCCAATTGCATTAAACTTTGTAGGATCCACTTTCATACAAAGTTTTTGGAACGTAAAGCGAAGCGAAATTTTGGCAAATGCTCAAAAACGAGGCGCGCATTTGTCAAAGTTTTATGTAGTTGGGGCTTTAGGATTGTATGTTTAGGAAGGTTAAGGTAACTTAAGGTTAAGATAGTCGTCCACTGCGGAGGTCTCGTCCCACATATGTATATGTTAGAACACCCACAGAATGTATCTGGCATCTGGCCATCTGTAGTAAAAAAATGCCATGGAAATTTGACCTAAAGGCTAAAAATGCAATAAAAAATGGAATATGTCTTTATTGGCTAGTATCCCCTAAACTAGTAATTTTAGGAGAAATAATGACATAACGACTTTTATTTAGGTTGGAGTCAGGAGTAAATTGCCCATATAAATATTGTACCTGCGAGTGTCCTTTCAAGGACTTTTAGTAAGTCGAAATTCATTTTTTATTTTTCAAAGACTTTCAATATGTCCAAGTAATTTTTAATTTTTTTGTAATGGTCAAATAATATGCATACTTTCACAGTAATGAGTTACATAAGCTATACATATATTATATAAGCTATATATATATTTAAACATTTTTTTTCTTACCTGTGTAGAACAATTTGTTTTATTGTTCTCCCACATTTATTTAGTTTTAAAGACTTATTAATTAAGAACACGATTTTGTATTTCATTTCCATTGTGCTGCCTTATCAGAAGTATTTTTATTATAAATTTCTTGGTCTAGAGGTCACAATTACAATGCACGTTTATTATCAATGTATTTCCTTTTGACAGTTGAGGACCGGTTTACCGGCAAAACTCAATTTTTAACTAAAATATATACATATTATATTATAGAAAAGAATTTGAATTAATTAGAAACAAAAAACTTTCTTATGGAAGGTGCTTAAAAGGACATTCGCAGAAAAAATGTGTATGGACAATTTACTCCTGATACCATTCTTAATAAAAGTCTTTGTTATTATTTCTCTATGAAATACTTGTTCACGAGATGTTAGCCAATAAAGACATACAATTTTTAGTACATTTTTAGCTTTAAGGTCAAATGTGCACGGAATTTTTTCACTACAGATGGCTATACTTTTTTAAATATCTTGTCCTTTATCCCCAAACTTCCCGATAATGCATTTGGAGGGAAGAGAATTAGAACTTTGACCCCTGAACTATCCCATATTTCGTGTTTTTAGAAATTTAAAACCAGTTTTTTCTCTTAACTCTTTACGTCACGCTTTCATATATTTGACTTTATAATTGAAAAAGTTGTATTTTTGGATTGGTTTAGACATATATATTAAGGGAAAAAAAGTTCACAAACATAACTCATATAGCTTTTGAGATATGAGGTGGTAAGTTTACTAATTGAGGTCCTCATATTCAATTCCATTACGCAGTTCTTGAATTATGCGCGCACAAACACACGGACCGATAGAAATAAAGTTCTAAAAACTTTTGATTTGGATTCTATTGGCTTAAAAATTACCCTTTCTATAAGTTTTTCTTGAATATCAGACATCCAATTGTAACAATTTTATTATATGTACTTAAAAAAGGGTAACAGTTAAAAAGTTTACGTTAAACGGTAGATAAAAAAAGTTTTACGGAAGCTAGAAAAGGTGGTTAGCTACAGTAACCACCGTGACGAAAAGAGTTAAAATGCAATGTTATTATTAAACTGTGGTTAATATCCTACCAAACGATGTATAGCTTATCTAATCCATCATTTTTCAAGTATTTTATTTGACCATTACAAAAAAATTAAAAATACATGATAGGAAAAATAAAAAATTAACTTCGACTTATTAAAAGTCCTTGCAAGGACACTCGCAGGTACAACATTTATATGGGCAATTTACTCCTGCATGCGAATTCTAGAAATCTCCATCCATCTCCATCTCGTAAATGCTAAAATATGCTAAAATGCTTAAGCAAATGAACTCTCAGAATTTTAGGAGATGACGCTTATTTGCGATTCTGATCCACAAGCCGCCTAGCTATGATAAGAGTGCGTTATCTGCACGCAGGCATCACTGCAAGATGTCAATTTAGGTGTGATCCTTTACAACTCAGAAAAAGCCAGAAGTAAACCGAAACGCTCGAAGTTACTAGCTACTAATCCCTTACTTTTCAGCGTTACTCTACTTTTTTAATTACAAAATAAATTCCATTTTCGGTAAAAAGATTTGTGTTTGTTTATTAAGGTCGGTTAAGAACAGATTTTAAATTGTTATATACACCTTAATTTAATTATTTATTGAGTTTTTCTCTATAAAATTGTTATACGGAAACAAAGAATGTTTTTTAGTTATAACTTTTAAATGATAAATAATATTACTTTTTCGACTCCGGATTATGATTTCTAGGACTGAAACTCGACTTTTGATTCCTCTCCCGAATTTTTCCTACGTGTTTTTTGCAGTTTTAGTAGGATATAAAAATATACAATTTCCAAAATTATGGGCAAATACATAATTAAATATGAATTTTTCTTATAAATTACACATATTTATTGTTTTTGAGTAATTTTAGGGCCTAAAACAACATAATTCTACCCTGTTTCCTATTTTTTTGCGTTTTAGCAACAACTTTTTTTCGTCGCCAAAATTTGCCAGCTTTTGGAGAAAATTGGAGATTTACGAGATGTCTAAAATTACAGAATCGCAAATTTAGCTTAGTAGCTGTCAAAAACAGCTGATCTACGTTATCTGATTCAGTTTGCGTTCATCGCTTAAATATGCCAAAAAATGAAGCAAAGATGGAGATTTATAGCGATTTTCTTTCACTGGAATCGCAAAAGTCGCTAAAAATTGGCAAAATGAATTTAGAGATTTTAGGAGATGGAAATTAAGCATTAGCGAAAACTGGAATTCATGTACTGACTCCAATCTAAATGAAAATCATTATGCCATTTTTTTTTCCTAAAATTACTAGTTTAGGAGATATTAGCCAATAAAGACATATTCCATTTTTTAGTGCTTTTATAGCCTTTAGGTCAAATTTCCATGGCATTTTCTTACTAACGATGACCCGATTTTTTTTACAGATCTTATTTTTTATCCCCATTCTTTCTGAAATTGCGTGTGGAGCGAAGAAAATAAGAATTTTATTTTTGTGGGTGTTCTAGTATACGTATATAGATAAAAGTAAGTCTTATTTTAACATCAAAAAGAGTCAAAGTAAGACTGCTTTCATGCTGGACCATCAACTCGAGTTAAAGGAGCATTTTTATTGTTAATTTATATTGTTGTTGCCAATAAACTCAAGTTTATGCTGCAACGTAAAAAATGGCGGTTATATACCAACAGGTTGTCATGACCTCTAACGAGATTTTTGCCGAGCTTCTCTTCAAACCTATAATGTGCTGCTTTGATTTTTTTCCTACAAGTTGGCCGGACCTACAGTTTTTTGCCGACTCCGAACGCCTTTTGCAAAGCAAATAAGTTTTTTTCGGAGAAGCTTCTCATGGCAGAAATCAGGGCTGAAAATTAACGTTAAATTTAACAAAAAACAAAAAAAAGTTTTGATTTCATTTCGTTTATCAATAAAGTTAACGTTATTTGTTCAACGATTGTTCGGTACTTACAGCAATAGACTACAAGTCAAAAAAGCAACAAAGAGTTAAATGTTATAAATGGAAAAATATTCGTGCTTAATTAAGTCTGAAAATTCTTTCATAGGTTTCACACCAAGTCCTAAAAATTCGCAAATCTTTCATATAAGTTAGCATTGAAATTAAAGAAAAGTTGTATATGGAAGTATAAATATATGCATAAATGGACACTGAGAAGGGTTTACCTTCAAGCTGGGTAGTGGCCTAAGGTGCTAGACCTTCTAGCATACAAGTCACTACAGTGTTGTGAGTTCGACTCTCACAATGCCGGGAAGAAAAGTCCTTGAAGAGATGTAACTCCAGTATCATCGAAACATATGTCGGCTTGTCTGGTTCCTGCAGCGCGTAGGTAAATTTTTCTCAAAAAACACATTTTCATACAATCCCGAAAATTGCTTGTAAATACCGTCGGTACTTACAGCAATAGACTACAAGTCAAAAAAGCAACAAAGAGTTAAATGTTATAAATGGAAAAATATTCGTGCTTAATTAAGTATGAAAATTCTGTCATAGGTTTCACACCAAGTCCTAAAAATTCGCAAATCTTTCATATAAGTTAGCATTGAAATTAAAGAAATGTTCTATATGGAAGTATAAATATATGCATAAATGGACACTGAGAAGGGTTTACCTTCAAGCTGGGTAGTGGCCTAAGGTGCTAGACCTTCTAGCATACAAGTCACTACAGTGTTGTGAGTTCGACTCTCACAATGCCGGGAAGAAAAGTCCTTGAAGAGATGTAACTCCAGTATCATCGAAACATATGTCGGCTTGTCTGGTTCCTGCAGCGCGTAGGTAAATTTTTCTCAAAAAACACATTTTCATACAATCCCGAAAATTGCTTGTAAATACCGTCGGTACTTACAGCAATAGACTACAAGTCAAAAAAGCAACAAAGAGTTAAATGTTATAAATGGAAAAATATTCGTGCTTAATTAAGTATGAAAATTCTTTCATAGGTTTCACACCAAGTCCCAAAAATTCGCAAATCTTTCATATAAGTTAGCATTGAAATTAAAGAAATGTTCTATATGGAAGTATAAATATATGCATAAATGGACACTGAGAAGGGTTTACCTTCAAGCTGGGTAGTGGCCTAAGGTGCTAGACCTTCTAGCATACAAGTCACTACAGTGTTGTGAGTTCGACTCTCACAATGCCGGGAAGAAAAGTCCTTGAAGAGATGTAACTCCAGTATCATCGAAACATATGTCGGCTTGTCTGGTTCCTGCAGCGCGTAGGTAAATTTTTCTCAAAAAACACATTTTCATACAATCCCGAAAATTGCTTGTAAATACCGTCGGTACTTACAGCAATAGACTACAAGTCAAAAAAGCAACAAAGAGTTAAATGTTATAAATGGAAAAATATTCGTGCTTAATTAAGTATGAAAATTCTTTCATAGGTTTCACACCAAGTCCTAAAAATTCGCAAATCTTTCATATAAGTTAGCATTGAAATTAAAGAAATGTTCTATATGGAAGTATAAATATATGCATAAATGGACACTGAGAAGGGTTTACCTTCAAGCTGGGTAGTGGCCTAAGGTGCTATGTATTTCCTTTTGACAGTTGAGGACCGGTTTACCGGCAAAACTCAATTTTTAACTAAAATATATACATATTATATTATAGAAAAGAATTTGAATTAATTAGAAACAAAAAACTTTCTTATGGAAGGTGCTTAAAAGGACATTCGCAGAAAAAATGTGTATGGACAATTTACTCCTGATACCATTCTTAATAAAAGTCTTTGTTATTATTTCTCTATGAAATACTTGTTCACGAGATGTTAGCCAATAAAGACATACAATTTTTAGTACATTTTTAGCTTTAAGGTCAAATGTGCACGGAATTTTTTCACTACAGATGGCTATACTTTTTTAAATATCTTGTCCTTTATCCCCAAACTTCCCGATAATGCATTTGGAGGGAAGAGAATTAGAACTTTGACCCCTGAACTATCCCATATTTCGTGTTTTTAGAAATTTAAAACCAGTTTTTTCTCTTAACTCTTTACGTCACGCTTTCATATATTTGACTTTATAATTGAAAAAGTTGTATTTTTGGATTGGTTTAGACATATATATTAAGGGAAAAAAAGTTCACAAACATAACTCATATAGCTTTTGAGATATGAGGTGGTAAGTTTACTAATTGAGGTCCTCATATTCAATTCCATTACGCAGTTCTTGAATTATGCGCGCACAAACACACGGACCGATAGAAATAAAGTTCTAAAAACTTTTGATTTGGATTCTATTGGCTTAAAAATTACCCTTTCTATAAGTTTTTCTTGAATATCAGACATCCAATTGTAACAATTTTATTATATGTACTTAAAAAAGGGTAACAGTTAAAAAGTTTACGTTAAACGGTAGATAAAAAAAGTTTTACGGAAGCTAGAAAAGGTGGTTAGCTACAGTAACCACCGTGACGAAAAGAGTTAAAATGCAATGTTATTATTAAACTGTGGTTAATATCCTACCAAACGATGTATAGCTTATCTAATCCATAATTTTTCAAGTATTTTATTTGACCATTACAAAAAAATTAAAAATACATGATATGAAAAATAAAAAATTAACTTCGACTTATTAAAAGTCCTTGCAAGGACACTCGCAGGTACAACATTTATATGGGCAATTTACTCCTGCATGCGAATTCTAGAAATCTCCATCCATCTCCATCTCGTAAATGCTAAAATATGCTAAAATGCTTAAGCAAATGAACTCTCAGAATTTTAGGAGATGACGCTTATTTGCGATTCTGATCCACAAGCCGCCTAGCTATGATAAGAGTGCGTTATCTGCACGCAGGCATCACTGCAAGATGTCAATTTAGGTGTGATCCTTTACAACTCAGAAAAAGCCAGAAGTAAACCGAAACGCTCAAAGTTACTAGCTACTAATCCCTTACTTTTCAGCGTTACTCTACTTTTTTAATTACAAAATAAATTCCATTTTCGGTAAAAAGATTTGTGTTTGTTTATTAAGGTCGGTTAAGAACAGATTTTAAATTGTTATATACACCTTAATTTAATTATTTATTGAGTTTTTCTCTATAAAATTGTTATACGGAAACAAAGAATGTTTTTTAGTTATAACTTTTAAATGATAAATAATATTACTTTTTCGACTCCGGATTATGATTTCTAGTACTGAAACTCGACTTTTGATTCCTCTCCCGAATTTTTCCTACGTGTTTTTTGCAGTTTTAGTAGGATATAAAAATATACAATTTCCAAAATTATGGGCAAATACATAATTAAATATGAATTTTTCTTATAAATTACACATATTTATTGTTTTTGAGTAATTTTAGGGCCTAAAACAACATAATTCTACCCTGTTTCCTATTTTTTTGCGTTTTAGCAACAACTTTTTTTCGTCGCCAAAATTTGCCAGCTTTTGGAGAAAATTGGAGATTTACGAGATGTCTAAAATTACAGAATCGCAAATTTAGCTTAGTAGCTGTCAAAAACAGCTGATCTACGTTATCTGATTCAGTTTGCGTTCATCGCTTAAATATGCCAAAAAATGAAGCAAAGATGGAGATTTATAGCGATTTTCTTTCACTGGAATCGCAAAAGTCGCTAAAAATTGGCAAAATGAATTTAGAGATTTTAGGAGATGGAAATTAAGCATTAGCGAAAACTGGAATTCATGTACTGACTCCAATCTAAATGAAAATCATTATGCCATTTTTTTTTCCTAAAATTACTAGTTTAGGAGATATTAGCCAATAAAGACATATTCCATTTTTTAGTGCTTTTATAGCCTTTAGGTCAAATTTCCATGGCATTTTCTTACTACCGATGACCCGATTTTTTTTACAGATCTTATTTTTTATCCCCATTCTTTCTGAAATTGCGTGTGGAGCGAAGAAAATAAGAATTTTATTTTTGTGGGTGTTCTAGTATACGTATATAGATAAAAGTAAGTCTTATTTTAACATCAAAAAGAGTCAAAGTAAGACTGCTTTCATGCTGGACCATCAACTCGAGTTAAAGGAGCATTTTTATTGTTAATTTATATTGTTGTTGCCAATAAACTCAAGTTTATGCTGCAACGTAAAAAATGGCGGTTATATACCAACAGGTTGTCATGACCTCTAACGAGATTTTTGCCGAGCTTCTCTTCAAACCTATAATGTGCTGCTTTGATTTTTTTCCTACAAGTTGGCCGGACCTACAGTTTTTTGCCGACTCCGAACGCCTTTTGCAAAGCAAATAAGTTTTTTTCGGAGAAGCTTCTCATGGCAGAAATCAGGGCTGAAAATTAACGTTAAATTTAACAAAAAACAAAAAAAAGTTTTGATTTCATTTCGTTTATCAATAAAGTTAACGTTATTTGTTCAACGATTGTTCGGTACTTACAGCAATAGACTACAAGTCAAAAAAGCAACAAAGAGTTAAATGTTATAAATGGAAAAATATTCGTGCTTAATTAAGTCTGAAAATTCTTTCATAGGTTTCACACCAAGTCCTAAAAATTCGCAAATCTTTCATATAAGTTAGCATTGAAATTAAAGAAAAGTTGTATATGGAAGTATAAATATATGCATAAATGGACACTGAGAAGGGTTTACCTTCAAGCTGGGTAGTGGCCTAAGGTGCTAGACCTTCTAGCATACAAGTCACTACAGTGTTGTGAGTTCGACTCTCACAATGCCGGGAAGAAAAGTCCTTGAAGAGATGTAACTCCAGTATCATCGAAACATATGTCGGCTTGTCTGGTTCCTGCAGCGCGTAGGTAAATTTTTCTCAAAAAACACATTTTCATACAATCCCGAAAATTGCTTGTAAATACCGTCGGTACTTACAGCAATAGACTACAAGTCAAAAAAGCAACAAAGAGTTAAATGTTATAAATGGAAAAATATTCGTGCTTAATTAAGTATGAAAATTCTTTCATAGGTTTCACACCAAGTCCTAAAAATTCGCAAATCTTTCATATAAGTTAGCATTGAAATTAAAGAAATGTTCTATATGGAAGTATAAATATATGCATAAATGGACACTGAGAAGGGTTTACCTTCAAGCTGGGTAGTGGCCTAAGGTGCTAGACCTTCTAGCATACAAGTCACTACAGTGTTGTGAGTTCGACTCTCACAATGCCGGGAAGAAAAGTCCTTGAAGAGATGTAACTCCAGTATCATCGAAACATATGTCGGCTTGTCTGGTTCCTGCAGCGCGTAGGTAAATTTTTCTCAAAAAACACATTTTCATACAATCCCGAAAATTGCTTGTAAATACCGTCGGTACTTACAGCAATAGACTACAAGTCAAAAAAGCAACAAAGAGTTAAATGTTATAAATGGAAAAATATTCGTGCTTAATTAAGTATGAAAATTCTTTCATAGGTTTCACACCAAGTCCTAAAAATTCGCAAATCTTTCATATAAGTTAGCATTGAAATTAAAGAAATGTTCTATATGGAAGTATAAATATATGCATAAATGGACACTGAGAAGGGTTTACCTTCAAGCTGGGTAGTGGCCTAAGGTGCTAGACCTTCTAGCATACAAGTCACTACAGTGTTGTGAGTTCGACTCTCACAATGCCGGGAAGAAAAGTCCTTGAAGAGATGTAACTCCAGTATCATCGAAACATATGTCGGCTTGTCTGGTTCCTGCAGCGCGTAGGTAAATTTTTCTCAAAAAACACATTTTCATACAATCCCGAAAATTGCTTGTAAATACCGTCGGTACTTACAGCAATAGACTACAAGTCAAAAAAGCAACAAAGAGTTAAATGTTATAAATGGAAAAATATTCGTGCTTAATTAAGTATGAAAATTCTTTCATAGGTTTCACACCAAGTCCTAAAAATTCGCAAATCTTTCATATAAGTTAGCATTGAAATTAAAGAAATGTTCTATATGGAAGTATAAATATATGCATAAATGGACACTGAGAAGGGTTTACCTTCAAGCTGGGTAGTGGCCTAAGGTGCTAGACCTTCTAGCATACAAGTCACTACAGTGTTGTGAGTTCGACTCTCACAATGCCGGGAAGAAAAGTCCTTGAAGAGATGTAACTCCAGTATCATCGAAACATATGTCGGCTTGTCTGGTTCCTGCAGCGCGTAGGTAAATTTTTCTCAAAAAACACATTTTCATACAATCCCGAAAATTGATTGTAAATACCGTCGGTACTTACAGCAATAGACTACAAGTCAAAAAAGCAACAAAGAGTTAAATGTTATAAATGGAAAAATATTCGTTCTTAATTAAGTATGAAAATTCTTTCATAGGTTTCACACCAAGTCCTAAAAATTCGCAAATCTTTCATATAAGTTAGCATTGAAATTAAAGAAATGTTCTATATGGAAGTATAAATATATGCATAAATGGACACTGAGAAGGGTTTACTTTCAAGCTGGGTAGTGGCCTAAGGTGCTAGACCTTCTAGCATACAAGTCACTACAGTGTTGTGAGTTCGACTCTCACAATGCCGGGAAGAAAAGTCCTTGAAGAGATGTAACTCCAGTATCATCGAAACATATGTCGGCTTGTCTGGTTCCTGCAGCGCGTAGGTAAATTTTTCTCAAAAAACACATTTTCATACAATCCCGAAAATTGCTTGTAAATACCGTCGGTACTTACAGCAATAGACTACAAGTCAAAAAAGCAACAAAGAGTTAAATGTTATAAATGGAAAAATATTCGTGCTTAATTAAGTATGAAAATTCTTTCATAGGTTTCACACCAAGTCCTAAAAATTCGCAAATCTTTCATATAAGTTAGCATTGAAATTAAAGAAATGTTCTATATGGAAGTATAAATATATGCATAAATGGACACTGAGAAGGGTTTACCTTCAAGCTGGGTAGTGGCCTAAGGTGCTAGACCTTCTAGCATACAAGTCACTACAGTGTTGTGAGTTGGACTCTCACAATGCCGGGAAGAAAAGTCCTTGAAGAGATGTAACTCCAGTATCATCGAAACATATGTCGGCTTGTCTGGTTCCTGCAGCGCGTAGGTAAATTTTTCTCAAAAAACACATTTTCATACAATCCCGAAAATTGCTTGTAAATACCGTCGGTACTTACAGCAATAGACTACAAGTCAAAAAAGCAACAAAGGGAAAAAATTTAACGTTATTTTTGAAAACAATAAAAAATTATCAGAACAAATTTCTTTTCGTTATTTATCAAAAAAAAAAAATAATAAAAAAAAAACAATTGAATATTTGAATGAATTCAATATTATTTCGGGTCGCAAAAGAGAGGGCGAAATAGTGCGATAATGCTTTGGATAAAGCACGTTCCGGCAGCGGCCACAATGCAATTCCTCATCAGAAGAACTCCGGTGGAGTTCGGATCGTGCTATTTCAAAAATTCGTTTGAATTCGGGAATCTACTAACTTTTGGCAACCTAGGGACATGAAACTTAGCACATACATAGTTTAGGACACGATGACAATACATTTTGCAGAAATCAAAATTACGATAGCACTTCATGTACAATGACGCATTTATCGTTGAAGAAAGTGCAAAACCACGTAAAGAATACCGACGATGTGAAGCGGAATCCTCACATAACCGATTTCCATTTCATGTAACGAATAATTACTCCTTCCTTTTTCAACTAGGTATCTAACCACTGGTAAAACTGACGTATTCAATGATGATGCAAAAAAAAGACAGTTAAAATGTCTATGGAACTTTTAACTTAATTTATGTCACCGGGCTTAAAGCGCAAGTGTGTTTCAACTTATAGGGGGTACCCTTGATATCACAAACTAGTTCTGCTATTTATTCTGTTGCTATGGGAGCTATTGGAGTGTAATGGAGTGTGGTTGCTAAGTGACCTTGCTCAATCCCGACTCTTGCGTCCTCGTTCGTGCACTCTGGGCAACGGGAGCTACCTAGGCTCGCGGCAGAAAGAGAGGGAGCCCCGGTGGGGCCACTCTGACATACTTGGTTTAAGGGCTCACCGAGGTCTTTTTCGCAGCGTCTGTTCACCACATGGTGCGGCTGCAAGCGGGTGTCTGTCTTGTAGCAAGCGGCTCGCTATATAAATTTGTGAATATTTTTATCAAAATCCCGGAGACGGGTTGTGCGCTGGGTTTGGGACCCGCCACGTAAAAAATTTAGTCCAATGAAAAATTAACGGCCAAAATCGCTTAGGCGGTTAAGCGCCAATAAATGATGATGATGATGGGAGCTAGGAGGTGGGGCCGTGTGTAGAAGTCCACGCAAGTGGGGAAAGCTTCTGATCGCCATTCAACTGGGAAGGGCCAGAGCGATTCTTCTATGTGCGGTCCAAGCAGCTCACTACGTCCGGGAAAGCCCACGTATCTCTGGATAGCCACTGAACACCCGTTCGGTGGCGAACTAAAGTGAGAAGGCCACTCCGACATAATCGGTTTAACCCTTTCGGGACGGAGTTTTATTAGGGAAATGGGTATATCCTGTACCAAACATTATGGTTATACTTACCTATAAATTGAGCTGAAAAATTATGTTCTGCATACTCAAAAATCCAGGAATCGTCCTTTTATCCTGGGACATATAATCCTAATAAGCCTTTTGGGTGGGATATAAAATCCCAATAAGTATTTTCTGTGGGATATATGATCCCAATAGGCTTTATAAGTTCACAAAAGAAATTGAGTAAAAGGTGTATTTAGAGAATAATTCACTGTATTTTATTTTGAAAATGGTTATATATAATGTAATTAATAAATTATTTATGGAAGGGTCTAAAACATTTGTAGCAGAGTGCATTGTTACAGCCTCAGCAAGTTTAACTTGCGTTTCGCCATCTAAGAGCATATTGGGACAATTAGTCCCACGTAAAAACTTGTTGGGACAAATAATCCCACGTCAAAAGGTTATTGGGATTATATGTCCCACATTTATAAAATGTATTTTAACTTACCCTATTTGTATCAAAAATTTGATTTAAATCAATTTTCTTTTGTTTACAACGCAAATACGTTACTTAAATCTGTTCTTGGGAGTTTTTTCTTAAGCAATAGCTTACATAGTATAGAAAATACAGAAGTTTGAAATTGGCTGGGATGTATTATCCCAGTAGTCCCGAAAGGGTTAAGGGTTTGCCAGGGGACTTCATAAGCAGCGTCTGTCACCATGAGGTGCGGCTGAAAGCGGGCGTCTATCTTGAACCAAGCGGCTCGCTATATAAATGTGTAAATTAAATCCAATCCCCCGAGAAACGGGTTGTGCGTAGGGTTTGGGGCCCACCACATAAAAACAGACTTCCAATGAGATCCAATATTCAGGCCTCGGATATGATAACTCACTCTTTAGATAACGACCACTGCAAACGCAATACGAATATGATTAAGGAAATCCCTTAGCAGGGAAGGTGACGATGCCCGCCTAGTTGGGGTCCTCAAACAAGCTCACATCACCGCTATACAAGAAATGTGATGGACGGGGCAAGGTTATAAGACCATCCAAACCTGCAATGTCTACTGGAGCGGCCACACTAACGAGCGCAGATTCGGCGTCGGTTTTGTGGTGGGAAAGAGGCTTGTGAAACAGGTAGTCTCTTTCACAGCCGTGAACGAGCGTCTCGTCACAATCCGAATAAAACAACCATTTTTCACCATATCGTTTATCTGTGTGCACGCATCGACCGAGGACAAGGACGACGTGGAAAAAGATGCATTCTACGCGAAATTAGAAGAAACTTATGAGCGCTGCCCCCGTCATGATATCAAAGTCGTGCTTGGCGACTTTAACGCCAGGGTGGGCAAGGAGGGTGTATTTGGCCCCACTGTCGGAAAGTTCAGCCTCCATGAAGAGACTTCGAATGGATACAGGTGATCGACTTCGCCGGTGCACGAAATATGGACGTAGCCAGCACCAGGTTCAAGCATAAACAAGTAAGGAAAGCTGTCTTCGGCTGTGCCGAAGGCTAAATACCTTTCATGAATAAGTGTCACGATTTTCTCTGTTTGATCCCAGTACAGCCTGTGTGAATTTAACTTAAGCTCATACCGAAATTATCGGAACTATCGATTATATGGGGGAGATGTGTTATATTGGTCCAATCCCATTGATTTTTGACACTGACATTCCACATTCTAAAATAGTAATAGTTACGAAATTTCACGTTCCTACCTATATAACTACAGGAATTATCTACCAAAATCCGTTTATTGGAACAATCGATTGTAGGGGGCTATGTGAAATATTTATCCCATTTCGATGATTTTCAACATCGATATTTCAGATATAAAAATAGCATTACGTCTAAAATTTCATGTTCCTACGTGTTTAATTACAGGAGTTATAGCCCAAAATCCGTTTATCGGAACAATGGATTGTATGGGAGCTATGTGAAATATTTATCCCATCTCGATGATTTTCAACATTGATATTTCATATATAAAAATAGCAATACGTCCAAAATTTCACGTGTTTAATTACAGGAGTTATAGCCCAAAATCCCTTTATCGGAACAATCGATTGTATGGGAGCTATGTGAAATATTTATCCCATCTCGATGATTTTCAACATCGATATTTCACATATAAAAATAACAATACGTCCAAAATTTCACGTTCCTACATGTTTAATTACAGGAGTTATAGCCCAAAATCCGTTTATCGGAACAATCGATTGTATGGGAGCTATATGTAATATCGGTCCGTTCTTGCTGGTTCCGACAAATGATTCCTATATTGGAAATGGTGGCCGCATACAAAATTTCAGCCAAATATCTCAAACACTAAGGGACTAGTTTGCGTTCAAACAGACAGACAGACAGACGGACATGGCTAAATCAACTCATCTCGTCATCCTGATCATTTCGGTATACTTATTGATGGGTCTATCTCTTCTTCTTCTCATACTTACAAACATCGGACCAAAGTTATAATACCATTTCAGGTTCACGAAAGGTATAAAAAGATCCATCAAGCAACATGGCTATCGCCAGATCGGAAAACACGCAATCAGATCGATCACTTTGTGATAGACGGACGGCATGCTTCCAGCGTTATGGACGTACGTACGATGCGGGGTCCAAACATCGGCTCCGATCACTACTTGGTAGCAGCCAAGATTCGTACTCGCCTAAGTACAACGAAAGAGGCACCACAAAAAACGCAAGGAAAGCTGGACGTCGAAAAGCTGCAGTCACAACAAACAGCCAATGACTCGCGCACCTGCTTTCTGAGAGCACAATTCAACCCAGCGGAGTGCACGAGCAGTGGGAGCATATCTCCGGATCACTTCGTACCGCAGCCGAAGAAGTAATTGGATTCCGGCAAATGCGTAAAAACAGCTGGTACGATGATAGTGAGTGCAAAGACGCAATGAATAGAAAGGACGACGCCTATAGGGCAACGTTAAAAGTGAATGCAACGAGAAGCGTGTGTGAACACTACCGCGAGATGAAGAGGGAAGCGAGACGGCTTTTTCGGGCGAAGAAAAGGGAAACGGAAAAGCGTGAAATCGAAGAGCTTGAAATGCTAGCCAGCAGAAACAACGCCCGAAAATTTTTTCAAAGAATTTGACGAATGACGGAAGGTTTTAACCCCGGGGCAAACTCCTGTAAAAATGACAACAGCGACCTGGTGACAGATGTTCAGAGAGTACTAGGGTTATAGAGGGCGGAGCAACAATCCAGAGAAGAGGACGAACCCGACCCCATAATCGAAGACGATGGAAACGAAGTTCCACAACCCGACTATAACGAGGTGCGAGTAGCTATATCACGGCTAAAAAACAATAAAGCGGCGGGTGCTGATGGCCTGCCCGCTGAGCTATTTAAATGCGGCGGCGAGGAGTTGGTAAGGTGCATGCTCCAGCTCTTGTGCAGAATATGGTCGGATGAATGCATGCCTGAAGATTGGAATCTAAGTGTTCTCTGCCCAATCCATAAGAAGGGTGATCCCGCAAACTGCGCCAACTATCGTGGAATCAGCCTTTTGAGTATCGCATATAAGGTCCTTTCAAGCGTATTGTGCGAAAGACTGAAGCCTGACGTAAACCGACTGATTGAACCTTATCAGTGTGGCTTCAGACCTGGTAAATCTACCATCGACCAGATTTTAACAATACGCCAAATCTTGGAAAAAAACCCGTGAGAAAAGGATCGACACACACCGCTATGTCTGATTTTGGTTTCCCAGCAAAACTTATATGGCTGTGCAAAATGACGCTGAACAACACCACCAGCTCGTAAGAGGAATATGATTAAGGAAATCAGGGAAATCAGTATGGGAGCTGGGAGTTGCCCCGTTAAAACACGTTTTCCCTCAAATAGTGTTATTGCTAACTAAAGGAAACCCAAAATTGGACTAACGCCACTTGTGCTTCAAGAGGCTCATATGATATCAATTATACCAAATACTCCACGACCATATAAATGTACTCGTAGAGCGCTGTAGCGGTTAAGTGCTCGGCCTACTACACCAAGTCGTGTCATAAACGGGGTCGCCCCTCGGCAGTAATTTGGAAAACTCTCCGGGTGTATTTCTGCATGAGAAGCTTCGCTGCAAAAACTCATTTGCTTTGCAAGTACCGCTCGGAGTCGGCAAAAAACTGTAGGTCCCGCTAACTTGTAGGAAAATAAAAAATAGAATAAAATAATATTTTTAATTTAAAATGTTTTTAAAATGAACTAAAAACTGGAAAATAATTTCCCCTCTGCCTACATAGATTCTTCACCACGTAAAGCTTATCCGGAATGGGAATTCTTATAGGTATTAAATAGTACTTGGAGTTTGAAATGTATAAAAAACATTGGCGCACGATAGAGATGGTTCGCATTAACTTCTAATAATTTTATTACCGATATGAGCTTTACTAAAAAAACATCTTTCCAAGTACTATTTAACACCTATAAGAATTCCCACTCACAAATGTTCCGGATAAGCTTTACGTGGTGAAGAATCTATAGAATTTTCAGGTCGAATGAAACCTTTTTCAGATCAAGTGAAACTTTTTTCAAGTCAAATGAAACTTTTTTCAAATGAAGTGAAACTTTTTTCAAGGCAAACGAAACTTTTTTCAAATAAAGTGAAACCTCTTTCAAATTAAATGAAACTTCTTTCAAATGAAGTGAAACCTTTTTCAAATGAAATGAAACTTTTTTCAAATGAAATAAAAATTTTTTTCAAGTCAAATTAAACCACTTTTAGATCAAGTATTACCCCCGATTCCGATTGCTTTGTAAGTCTTTTAAGGTTGTTGACAACATATTTATAATATGGTTTTAATAATCGTTTACTTATTTTTTATACTTATTTATTATACTGAGTCGATTGATTTCAAAATCGCCCAAGTCCACACAGATCTAAAACCGCCTAATAAAATAGAACAAAAGTAAGAAGATATTTCCATTGTTTTTCTCTATAGGGCTTCTTATATTGGTAGAGAAAATCTTTTTAATGTTTTCAAATTTATTAATGTAGTTTTTTATAGTTTTGTACAGAAAATTTTGTCAAAAAATGTTTTTTTTATGAAACGAATTTCGTTAAGAAGTTACAGAAACCAGGGGCTGATAAAAATTGTAAGCTTTAGTTAAATTGGATTATGCACTTTTGTAGCCCATTCAATTTGAGAGGACAGATGTATGTACATATATTAAGGTGTTTCAAAAAAAAGGTCGATTTGGTCGTACCCCCTAAAAAGTTAGGTATTGATGAGAAAATAAGCCTTGCAAAAAATTAGCGCTCTAACTTAATCCTTAGGGGTGCCTAGTTTTTTTTTTCGCCATTTCCCATACATTTTCTATGGGGAAAAATCCCATTTTTTTAAGTGAATTTTCTTTTAATTTTTGAAACTTTTTTGAAAATATTTTTACATACTCTTAAAGTTGAAGCTTTGAAGCTTCCAAAATGGTAAGCCATGTGCGATTATCTTAACTTTTAAGATAATTACAGCCATTTGAAAATGACTGAGTTTTGTACTATTGCACACACATACACAGTAACACGTATAAAATCTAGTAAATTTTAAATGGCTATAATTATTTAAATAGTTAAGATAATCACACATGGCATACCATTTGGAAGCTTCAAAGCCTCAACTTTAAGAGTTTGTAAAAATATTTTGAAAAAAGTTTAAATAATTTAAAGAAAATTCGTTTTGAAAAAAAATGCCATTTTTATTTGAATCACCCTAGTAGTGTGTTCTCCTTTTTTTGCAATAACCACAATTCTAACGTATATAAAATTTGATATGTATCGATTGGTCTCCCCGAGCAGGGTGTGCGACAACAATCCAAAAATTACAAAAAAAAAATAATTATAATATGAAATGCTAAACACGCATTCACCTTATAGAGCCGCTGTTATGTGTGTATGTAGGTATGACCACTTGCATTGTTGTGTTTGCATTCATTGCAGTTGGAGAGACCCAAGTGTGAGAACAAGAGTGTGAGAACAAGAGTTGTTGGCTGTAATTATTTCAATAGTTAAGATAATGGCACATGGCTTACCATTTTGAAACCTTAAAAGTTTCAACTTTAAGAGTATGTAAAAATGTTTTGAAAAAGTTTGAAAAATTAAAAGAAAAGTCACTTTGAAAAAAATTTAATTTTTTTTAAGGCTTATTTTCTCATCAATACTTAACTTTTTAGGGGGTAAGACCAAGTCGACCTTTTTTTTTTTGAAACACCCTAATATACATACATCTGCACTCTCAAATTGAATAGGCTACAAAAGTGCATAATCCAATTTAACTAAAGCGGCGGCCGCTGTGGTGTAGCGGTTAAGTGTTCGGCCTTCTACACCAAGTCGTGGCGGTTCGATGCCCGGCAAAAGTAACATCAAAAATTATTTAGAAAAATAATTTTTCTAAAACGGGGTCGCCCCTCGGCAGTAGTTTGGCAAACTCTCCGGGTGTATTTTGCCATGAGAAGCTTCTCAGCAAAAAAAATTCTTTTGCTTTGCATGTGCCGTTCGGAGTCGGCAAAAAACTGTAGGTCCCGCCAACTTGTAGGAAAAACTCAAACGCAACACACCACAAGTTGGAAAGAGAAGCTCGGCTAAAAATCTCGTTAGAGGTTATGATAACCTGTTGGTATATCGCCGCCATTAGTTAGTTTTTTTTTACAATTTTTATCAGCCCCTGGTTTCTGTAACTTCTTAACGAATATCGTTTCATAAAAAAACATTTTTGACCAAATTTTCTGTACAAAATTATCAAAAAATTACATTAATAGATTTTCGAAGCACTAGATATGGCGATATATGGTTTTATTTGACTTGAAAAAAGTTTCATTTAATTTGAAAAAAGTGTCATTTAATTTGAAAAGTGTCATTTCAATTGAAAAAAGTTTCATTTCATTTGAAAAAGGTTTCACTTCATTTGAAAAAAGTTTAATTTGACTTGAAAAAAGTTTCACTTCATTTGAAAAAGGTTTCATTTGACTTGAAAAAAGTTTCATTCGACCTGAAAATGCTATATGTAGGAAGAGGGGTATTATTTTCCAGTTTTTAGTTTATTTTAAAAACATTTTAAATTAAAAATATTTTTTTATTCTATTTTTTATTTTATACTTTTTAGTTGTGAGTTTGTGACAATTTCTAAGATTGTAATCGGATACCTATTCTGTGTCGTATTAGTGGTACTCATGTAACCATACGAAAGCGTAAATGTATACATTTAGGAGCTCAGTTAGACGAACGCTATAGATACATTTACATATGTGAATACTTTTTATTTTGAAATTCCCATTAAAAAAGTAATTTTTGACCCATTTTTTAGCATATTCTTCTATTTTTGTCTAGTGCGCATTGACTGCTTTGAAAAACTGCATGAAAAACTGCATGTCGAAAAGCGTCATCGAATTGGGTAAATTTTCGAGGTGTTTACACACTAACTCCTCGCGGAAGTTTTCCAACTTTGTGTTAACTTCGTTCCATAAAAATTTGACAGTTCATTTACGCATTCGGTAATTTTCTACGTTTACACGCTCTACGCGGTGTTTCTATGGTTACATGAATAAAACTACTCTTTTTTAAGCAATATAAAATGCATCATCTTTCCTTTGTGCAACGGTGACTGCGCCTAAATGTGTGTTAGTGAAATCCAAATATTCGAAATTTCGATGCTACTTATATGCAGATGAAAACGCATTATAGCATCCGCATTATAACATGTGTACGAAATATTCAGATAGCAATAACGAAAAAAGGCCGATAAATGGGACTTTTGCAATTAAAGCAATATTTTGGATTTTTTTTTTTTTTTTCGTATGATGCATTGTCAGCGAAACCTGAACGATGGTGAAAATTTCAAAACCCCAGCTCAACGGGAAGTTAGTTCAAAATCCAAAGCCAAATCTCAGGAAATGAAACTTTTCAAATATCTCTACCAGGAGCGTAGCGAGTGGGGGATGTGGGGGGTGGCACACGTTTTTTGAAGTCGGTAATTTTTGAGTAGTCGGCATTTTTGACTAAATTTCTTATATGTAGTCGGCATTTTTTACTAAATTTCTTATATGTAGTAGCCATTTTTGACTATATTTCTTACATGTAGTCGGCATTTTTGACTAAATTTCTTACATGCAGTCGGCATTTTTGAGTAGTCGGCATTTTTTACTAAATTTCTTATATGTAGTCGGCATTTTTGACTAAATTTCTTATATGTAGTAGGCATTTTTGACTATATTTCTTACATGTAGTCGGCATTTTTGACTAGTCGGCATTTTTGAGTAAATTTCTTATATGAGCCTTTCAATGCACACAGTGACTAAGTCCACTTTTTTCAAAATCTGAGATTTAAGTGTCGCAGCACTTGTTATAGTCATATCTTCTCGCGATTTTAGTAACTATACCGAACAACAAGTATTAACACCATTTAACTAAAAATTTTTTTTGGCCATTGAAAAAATTTTAATTTTTTTCAGAAGCCATTCTGGTTAACTCCATGATTTAATGCAGCCAATATCTGGCTCCTTGTAGCTCGCAACAACACCAAAAAAATACAAAATATACTGTCAAATGTAAGCTATATCCGTATTTATGCATCCTACATCTAATATTTTAGTTTCAATTACACAGGGAATTTTAAAATACAATGTAAATTAAATCAACGGATTTCTCAACTTCAACTCGAATAGACTTGGTCACTGTGTGCACTGAACGGCTCATATGTAGTCGGTATTTTTGAAATTTCCGGCAAGGTTGCTGAATTCCTGAAGAATTTCGAACGAGCGAATGACGTTTTAGATAGAGTAAAAAACGAGGCAGTGCCGAATTTAAAAGCATTGTTCGTCGATGTGATCGACTGTTTAACAAACATTCACCAAGAAAGTGGTGAGCTATTGTTATTTGCTAAAAAAGAATACGAAAAACTGTCGTCTACCAATTTCAATATGGCTACTCGGAATGACGTTCTAATGGATCATGAACCCGGTCGACGAAAGAAAATATCATCCAGTAATGAACGTAAATATTTGTGTTTCCTCGGTCCGTATCAACCGAAACTTGACATTTATCCGATCAATACAAATATTCCCACGAACAAACAACGTCGATTTAATCCAGCTTGGTATGGAGAATTTTCTTGTTTGGAATATAGTCCCCATAAAGATGCAGTTTTTTGTCTTGCTTGCATTTTATTTCCTGAAGGGCCAGGAAGATGTTTCGCTAGTTCGGAATGGGTATCAGTAGGAGTCCGCGAGTGGCATAAAATGAAGAGTCGTGGCCGAGAGAAAAAAGGCAAACTACTTCAGCACTTCACTTCCGAATCTCACTAGGCAGCTCTATATCATAACTCCAATTTTATCAACGAAGAGGCCCATGTTGATATATTAATAGATAGATCCATAAGGGACAACAAGATTAAAGAAGTACAAGAAAAAGAGTATCATTCAAGGGTTTTACGAGTTTTGTTCGATGTTGCGAGGACTCTGGGAAGACAAGGTCTCGCTTTACGTGGTCACAAAGATTCAACAGTAAACAATGATGGAAATTTTCGACAGATTGTTCATTTAATTGCCCGGCATTGTCCTCTGGTTAAAAAATGGTTGGTCAAAATGAATTCATCGATTTATTAGGGAATGAAACGGAAAGGCCATCGTCAGCGAAATTAACCAAGCGGGAATATTTCTGTAATGGCTGATACTAATCCAGACCTGTCACATCAAGATCGATTAGCTGTAAATATTCGGTATGCGCATCAAACAAATGAAGGAATTGTACCTGTTGAACGGCTTTTGAAGATGGATATCGTCCTGACTAAAAAATCAAGAGAAGAGCTGGCTGGAAAAATTGTAACAGCTCTTCAGTCGATGGGAATTTCCATAAAAAACATTGTTTTCCAATCTTATGATTTTGCAAAAAACATGTCTGGAAAGTTTAAAGGCACGCAGCAAAAATTAGCGGAAAAATGTGAAAAACGTATTCCCTATATTCCATGTCATGCTCATAGAATCAACATATTTGTTCAAGCTGTTTGATTAAAGAATTTTTTAATGTTTTAGAAGCTTTGTATGTTTTTTTTTTCTGGAAGTACGAAACGTTTCTTGAGTTTGCGTGAAGAGTTAGGTAATATTGAAAATTCATTACAGTTGAAGAATTTGTCAAAAACACGATGGACTGCTCGGGCAGAAACAGTGAAAGCTGTATGGATTTCATTCGAAGGCATCATTCATGCTCTTGAAACTATAAAGAAAGATTCCTAAAATTTTGACAGAAATTCACGTACACAAGCTTCAGGCTTGTTAAAAAAAATTTTGGACTTCGATTTTAAAAGCTCTTTTTTTTTGCAAAAATATAATGTTCAAAGTTAAAAATTTGACAGAAAATTTGCAAGCTGAAGAACTTAAGATCATCAATGCTTTATTGTTGATTCAAAGCACATCAGAGTCATTTCAGCAAATGAACGATGATATTCAAATAAACGATTTGATTGCGAGCTCGGTTTCCTTTGCTCGGAAGTGGGAGATAAGCCCCGAAAACGACTTTTCAAAGCATCACAGAACGCGACGAGTGCCAAAAAAAATTGACGAAAATCCGGAATCTGCTACAATTTTCGATTTTGAAACATTTTATAGAAAAGAATTCAAAATTGTTCTTCAAGTTTTTACAAGTTGCATCCAAGAAAAGTTACAAGAAAGTTTGTCAACTTTCAAACCCATTCAGGAAATGTTTAGAATTCCACTAGACAGAAATAATGTTACGATTGATTTGATAAACTCTATTGTACAATTGGAACCCGAATTTTTCAAGGAAGAAGTCGAATGTTTACTTTGTGAGTTACAAATTCTTTTTGACTCATGTCAAAGTTGTAAATCATTCGAAGATATTTCCACGGTAGCATTCAAGTTAAAACGAGTTACTCCCTTAGCATATAAACTGGTTCGTTATATTTTGACTGTTCCTGTCACGTCAGCATCGTGTGAACGTTCCTTCAGTAAATTGAAAATAGTTTTCGACCATTTGCGCACAATGATCGTTTAAATTCGTTGATGTTGCTCTTCTCTTCAAAAGATAAAGTAGATGAAATTGACCTTTGTGAAGTTGTTCAAAAATGGTCCTTACTAAAACAATCGCAGAGTCAAAATTTGAATTTAATTCTTCAATTTTTCTCAAAAAAATTTTTCTTTCTAAAATTATTTTGATTTTTGTGAAAAGGGTATCTTTTTAGTATGTATTTAATTTTGTAAAACATTATATACGACGAAAATAAAGAAAGAGTAAACAAACACTGTAATTTTTAATTCATTCGGTAACATATTGCGCATTTTCACAAGTGTATTTCACCTATTTATTTTTTTTTTTAAATCCATTATTATACCTATAAAAAATGTCGGCAAATTTTCGAGATCAGTCGGCATATCAGTAAGATTCACCCACATGCCACCAATCGGAATTTTTTTCATAATATTGCATTGTCATCGCGACCTGAACTGTGGTGAAAATTTCAAGACCCTAGCGCAAGAGGAAGTTGGTTAAAAATCGAAAGAAAAAATCCGGGCACAAGAACGGCGAAAGCGACCTAATAAAAACATTTTAAAAATCAAAGGCAGCACACTACAAGTTGGAAGGAAAGCACTTGCTTTTTTTTCAATTTCGATCGAGTCGAGTGTGACGACATTAAAATCGAGAATTTTGTAGATTTTTTACTGAAACGGGGTACAGCTCTGAGTGCTGACTTCCAAGTCCATTTAGTACTTAGTAACTACCAAAAACATGTTTTGTATTCCTTAACTTATTATTTTCCGACCCAGCCTAGTGTACATATCTAAGCAAAATGAATTGACGTTAACGAAAAAAAAACAATTTTTTTCTGATAATTATTGAAACGAAATATTTTTTTGATAATTAACAAAACGAAATTATTTCGTTTATATCGTTGTGCAGCCCTGGCAGAAGTACACCCGGAGAGTTTGCAAACTATAGCCGAGGGGCGACCCCGTTTTTAGAAAAATTCTTTTTCTGAAAAATTTTTGATGTAGGTTTTGCCGGGCATCGATATGACACGACTTGGTGTAGTAGGCCGAGCACTTAACCCCTACGCCACGGCGGCCGCCTCAACGTAACGTAATATAAAAACAAAAACTTATTTTTCAAAGTTCTGACCTCGATTTCACAAAGAATCTAACTCAGGTGTCTTGAACGCTCAGCTCAGGAGTCTACTATGATGCCATTATGTAATTATGATTATCGGCGTCTAATTACAGCTTTGTTCTATGACAGTACCTTCGCTGTTGTATGAACTGCAGATGTCAGTTTACTAAATTTTGTTAATTAAAAATTGACAAATCTATGACTGTTCAACAGTTGAATACAGTTACTTCAACTAAAATTACCGTTCAAACAACCAAAATTTGGTCAACTTCAGGATAACAGCACGAAATTGTTGATTTTACCAGTGCCTTTTTCTCTGTGTATATGCACCATAAATATAGCAGTTGACATATTAGATCATATCGACGTGTCATACGAAAACTAACACTAAAATTTTGTGTCTGAAGAACACTAACACTTTTATTTTGTCTGACGAAAACTAACACTTTCAGTTTGTGTCTGACGAAAAGTAGCACTTTAATTTTTTCTGCGCGAAGAAAATGTACTAGTGTTAGTTTTTGTCAGACACAAATTGAAAGTGTTACTTCTCGCCAGACGCAAAATAAAAGTGTTGGTCTTCTTACAGAATTTGAAAAGGGTTAGTTTTCGTAAAAAATTTGAAAGGTGTTAGTTTTCGTATGGCACATTGATATATACATCAGAATCATATTTGTATTTACCCAAACACGAAAAATCATCTGTGAATTACCAGCGAAAAACGAAGCAAACCAAAAATTTCAAATAATGTTTGCATATTACTATGTAGTACAATATATCGTACTAATGGTCGCGGTGTAATAAGGCCTTATAATAATAATATAGTATGAAATGGAATTTTTCTAATTAGTATTTTTTCTAAAATAGATTAGACTTTTTCTGACTTCACCTTTTTCAGTTTATATTCAGAAAGTTACAATTTATATTCAGAAAATTACAACTCATGTTCAGAATTTCCATTTGATATTCAGAAAAATACAATTGACATTCAGAAAATTACAATTGAAACTGAAAAAGGTGTAGTATGATTTCAACCGGAAATTTAGGCATAATGCATACTAGTATGAAGCAGGATTTTTCTGACTAGTATAATTTCGCCCAGCAAATTATAGTTGTATACCAGCATGTTTTCTGATTAGATTGGGATTGATTGGTTTAAGGGTAATCAGCAATGAACTAGTATAAAAACACCCATAAAATGTATAGTAAACGAGCTAGTTGTCTGCTGAGTAGTTTAGAATTGATTAGTTTAAAGGTAGTCAGAAATGAACTAGTATGAATACACCACAAAATGTATAGTCAATGAACTAGAATTTTCGCTGAGTAGTTTGGCATTGATTGGTGTTTGCTCCCAAGCTGTGATGCATATGTAAGTATTTTAATTACCTGATAAATTATGTTGAAATCCAATTCTCTAACAAGTGGCAGGAAAAGTATCTAGCGTAAAAGTAACTTTAAGTTGCTTACCAATCAACCTTTACCAATATTTACTGTAAATTTTCATATACTCGGACTAACTATTTTTGTTCGACGATGGCCGGAATCCGGTCAGTTATGGTTACCTCTGCATGAGATGTCAACCAACTACTAACTAACTACTATTCAACCAAAAAATAGCCAAACGATAAATTCATTTTTTTTATAATTTTTATTTATTTACTTTAAATTTTATTTTATCGTATACCTTTGTGTTTGGCTCCCAAGCTGTGATGCATATGTAAGTATTTTAATTACCTGATAAATTATGTTGAAATCCAATTCTCTAACAAGTGGAAACCCTCGCAGAAAATAAAATGTTACTCAGAGTTACCCTGCAGGAGAAGTATCTAGCGTAAAAGTAACTTTAAGTTGCTTACCAATCACCTAGTGCTGTATATTTACTGTAAATTTTCATATGCACGAACTAACTATTTTTGTTCGAAGATGGCCGGAAGCCGGTCAGTTATGGTTACCTCTGCATGAGATGTCAACCAACTACTAACTACTTTTCAACCAAAAAATAGCCAAAAGATAAATTCATTTTTTTTTTTTATAATTTTTATTTATTTACTGTAAATTTTATTTTATCTTTTCCATTCCTTTTTTAATTCGCCCATTTTACTCTATGTGTATCAAATTTATTGTTTAGAAAGCAGCTACTATTTGTATTTACCCAATACCGAAAAAGCACCTGAAAATTACAAGCTAAAAGACGGAAGCAAACGAAAAATTAAACATATTTTCGGACTTCTCTGCATGACTTGTGGCGTAGTTAGACGTTAGTTATTTCTCAGTGTGCTTAAAATGCACTATTTCCTACAATTGCAACAAAATAGTTATTTATAAGCTAGATGTTTTTTTGCAATTGACATTTTTTTACTGCAGGGTATTGTAGTATTACAGTAACGGCACCACGCTAATGCACATTTGCCAAACATATGTGAGTATCGGCCTCACAAGAAGACAATGCACTCACGACCTACATTAAGGGTATTACGCCCAGCGGGAAACCAAGATACCAAATGTTGAAAGAAATAGATCGGTTTACAATAACAGCAAGCCAGGCACACTGACTGTCGAGCGCACGCGACGATCAAATGACTGAGCGTCAGCGGCAGGTCGACAGAGCGCCTGTCTAAATATTTGTCACACATATGCCAAGTCAGCTAAACATATGTACAACCGTAGCATGTAAGTGTTGGGCAAATAGCCCAAAATAGATAGTATAGGTATACGTATAGTTTGTAAGTATTGGTTAAGATTAGCTTAAGAATTTCTGTATAAAAAGAAAGTAAATTTAATAAAGAAAATCAATTCTGATTGAACACTGATCCTCTGTGTTTCTATAACATTACATGGCGATCCTGCCAGTGCTTGAACAGGTATAAATTTGCTTCACCAAAGCAAAATACTTAACAAGCATTAATTTTTTTTTTAAATAAAGTAAAGTCAAAGACTAATAATAACATAATACTCATACCGAGTAAAAATTGGATTAGAAGGATCCAGCGCAAAAACGAGTGGAATACCAGCCAGGATGGATTACTGATCAAGCAGACTACACGAAAAACTGTTACTCAGAAGGCGAGCCTTTTCATCGAACGCCAATCCTGGATACTCAAAAAAAGCATTGTTTAATAAGACACAATTTTAAAAAAAAAAAAAAAAAATTTTTTATTAAATTAAAGATCTACGTTACAATTAATTTAGTATAGAATTTTCAATAAGTGTCACGATACTATTAAAGAGCTAATTGCCATCTCGGAAAAAATTTTAAAAGATCGTGACACAGAAAAACAAGGTCCTACACCGATCACCATAGAGGAGTATCGGCGCAGGAATAAACTTGTTAAAAAGGAGGAAACTCCCAAAATTCCTACACCCGTAATAATCCATAACAGGAAACGAGGTGGTAGACAAGGAAGCGAAAAGAAATCGCTGAAGCTTTTAGGCTACTTAATTTGAGCGTAGACATTAACGAAAGGATGAAATTAAAAGATAAAATCAAAATGTTAAGAAATAACAGTAAATAAAATTTTGTTTCTTCTTAAAAATAAAAAAAATAAAAAACTGAGTAAATTGGAATGGTAAAATAAAGCAAAATATTATTAAATTCAAAAATTTTTACTGGGTAAAAATGCAGTGGTGGAAAATTGCGCTAAACGGAATTTTAATAGCAATAGCAGGATACGAAGTAGGTAAAGAAAGTTCTACAGAGCAAAATTCCGATAATAGATTAGACAGGTACGAGCCACATCCGATTATCGAAACTAAAGAGGAACTCCCTGATAAATGGTTGGCTGCGTAATTATAGGTTTAATCGTCGCGATTGCAATTTCAATCAAAAAATATATTAAAAATAAATTGAGGCGATTGAATAATGTGCAACAACGCGTATGACTCAACAAAGAAATGATTCTATAAAAGGAAATTGAAACACCTTAAAGTCGTTTATATTTTAACAATGTTTAATTGTTTTTGTCTTTATTAAATTCTTTAGGCAAAACAATTGTTTCATCATCAGTTGCTACGATCAACTGATGATGACGCAAGGTGTGTGTCGAAACAATTGTTTTGCCTAAAGAATTTAATAAAGACAAAAACAATTAAACATTGTTAAAATATAAACGACTTTAAGGTGTTTCAATTTCCTTTTATAGTGTTGTGAGTCGTTTAGCGCTCAAAACTAATCATTTAAGAAATGATTGAATGGAAAGAAATCTATGACACATTACAAGAAGAAAAGTCAAAAGCTAGCAAATCGTATAAATGTATAAATAAAAGTACCACGATAACAACAGAAACAGTAGCAAAGCACCTGAAAATAATTTTAGAATCTTTTAATAGTACAGGACAATTTATAAAATCAGTAAATGATATACTTACTGAACCGCACCAAAGAGAAGCTTATCAATTTTTCTCCTCCATAAGAGATAAGCTCGTATCCTCTTTAGCTAGATACAGAATAGAACTTAATGTACCAACAACGGTAGAGGAAACAATTCAAGCTGATTTCAATTTATTGCTAGCAGAACGTGCTCCAAGCCCGACTCCATCCAAATCTCAAGCTCAAACCCAGACAGTAGAAGAAGCCAAACCAAATTTACAACAAATAGAAATTCCAATCGTACACGTCACAATGGTGCAAACAGTAGTCAAATTTATCAAAACTGCTTCGTCTGTGTTACCAGAGTTTGACGGTAAGCCAGAAAACTTGCATAGCTTTCTGGACGCACTAGATATACTTGAGCAAATCAAGGATGACCATGAGCCTTTAGCCATAACCATGATTAAGACCAGTGGCGTGCCTTCCATATAAGCCGAAAAGCCCGGCTTGCCTAGCTAATCCCCTATGAGCTACAATATGTATGTTCATTTGGCTTCTTAAAAGGATATCTGGTTTTTATTTCCCTGCCTACCACCTACTACCTAATAGCTGTTAATAGCATGGAAACATACCTACAGCTTTTCGTGCCACCTGCCGGCTGATAGCTCATTTACATACAATTATTTCAGTGCGTGATGGCCATCTCTTACTTACTTACTTAAAACAGCCTTTAACCTCCTAGGCAATGACGGCCATCTCGCTTTTACTTATTGGCTTTTACGGGGCTTTCAAAACCAGTACGAATCTGCGTGCTGAAGCAATTGTTTTTTTTTGAATTTGGAAGTAATTTTATATGAAACTTTGAAGCTGGCTTCTGGCTGGTGTTACCGTACGCTATAAATGCTTACGATAACACGAAAATTAAATTTGTTTATGTATGTATCTACAATTTTAAAGTGCAAAGCGCGCTACTCAAAAATTATTGGCGCATATTTTAAAGTAGAAAAAAAGAATTCAATAGTGGTAGGTGCTGTAATTTTTTTTTATTTGCTAGGCACTATAAAACTTAAAAAATATAGGTATTTAAGATTTCTTAGCTTGCAATGTACCTAAATGGGAAATAGTGCGAATAAAACGTTTCCCTTGGATTGGAACAGCTTACAAAATCTGCAAACAATAACGTGCCTTTTAGCGGAACCGAAAAGTTTAAAATTTTCCCCGTCTGCAAAAGTCGATAAATATCCTGAACTCTTCTTTGTCTGAAATGTTTTCTGGCAGCAGTAAGTGGTAAGTGCTTTCGTTGGGGTTATAAAGACTGGGGCTTGCCTCGGTTGATACTCGTAGGCACGCCACTGATTAAGACCAAGCTAAAAGGCACAGCAAGAAATTTCATAAGCAGCGAAAGCACAATTGAACATATAAAAATTAAATTAAGAACCGCAATCAAGGGTGAATCAGTAGAAGTTTTAACCACTAAACTCCTGAACATCTAGCAGCGTAGCAAAACCGCAAATCAGTACACAGCGGAAGTAGAGAAAATAACAAGGTCACTTGAAGAAGCGTATATCTCGGATGGATTAAATCCAGACCTAGCAACGAGATATGCAACACAGGCAGCAGTCAAAGCCATGTGCAAAAACTGCTCCAACACCCAAGTTAAAATGATAATGCAAGCGGGAACGTTCTCAACAATGAACGACGCAATCTCCAAATTCATAAATAGCTGTACCGAAGTTACAGGCAGCTCTGGTACAATTTTAAATGTACGACAACAAAGTCAGTACCGGATTAATTTCCGAGGAGGTTACAGAAGTAACAACTACGGCAATTACCAAAACAGGAGATACAGACCGCAGCCGAGGTACAACAACAACTCAAGACCAAGTAGTACCAACAATAATAATTATAATAATAATCGAAGAAGTTCACAAACCCAAAACGGCAATAGGCCTTACAACCAGACCCGTAACGTGCGCAGCTGCACGCAGACGGAAAACCAGGAAGCTCCACTTCAAGAATAAGCGAAAAAAAAATATGCGTACTTAACTTACACCTGAACAGCTATATAGCAACAAGGACATCTCTAAATAATTCAATTTCAAACTTTTTAATCGATACAGGAGCAGACATCTCCATTATAAAAAAGAATCAAATTAATCAAAGTCACAAAATAAATACGGAACAAATTACAGATTTAAAAGGCATTGGTCAGGGAATAACCAGCACTTTAGGAACGATTAAAGCAGACTTAAAAGGCGATGACCTTCTCATTTACCATAAATTTCATGTCGTAGACGACGATTTCCCAATTCCATGCGATGGAATAATAGGGCTAGATTTCATAAAAAAGTATAATTGCATCTTAGACTATGGAAAAACAGAGGATAAACTGATCTTAAGACCATATGATTTTCCACAAACAATAACAATGCACCTAACAAATTGTCTGTCTGTTAATACAATTACGATCCCTGCTAGATCTGAAGTCATTAGACAAATTAAAGTAAATACCGATAATAAAAATATTTTCATCCCACACCAAGAATTATCTGAAGGCATCTTTATAGCAAATACAATCACAAACAAGGATCAAACTTTCGTTAGAATCATTAACACTACACATAAAAACACAACTATTCAAAATTACAAACACACTAATTAAAACAGAAACACACAGTAAAAATTGCAGCGATACAGAAAAATTAAAAATACTAACAAAAAATTTTCCAAAATTTGTCAACTCTCAATTAACAACACTTTGCACAGAATTTATAGACATATTCGCACTAGAAACCGAACCCATCACCTCTAATAATTTTTATAAACAGAAATTGTATATGAAGGATGACACCCCAGTTTACATACAAAATTACAGATTACCTCAAACCCAGAAGGGAGAGATCAGCAAACAAGTAAACAAGCTAATAGAAGATGATAAAATAGAACCCTCCTATCGGAGTATAATAGCCCAATCCTACTAGTCCCTAAAAAATCACTTCCAGGAAAAACAGAAAAAAGATGGAGACTAGTAGTTGACTACAGACAAGGAAATAAAAAACTAGCAGCGGACAAATTCCCACTTCCAAGAATTGGATATTTTAGACCAACTTGGAAGAGCAAAATATTTTTCATGCCTAGACCTTATGTCAGGTTTCCATCAAATTGAACTACATCCAGATTCGAGGGATATAACCTCATTTACAGCCGAAAATGGCACATATAGGTTCAAAAGACTACCCTATGGATTAAAAGTAGCACCAAATTCATTCCAAAGAATGATGACTCTAGCATTCGCAGGTCTTAAACCATCCCAAGCATTTCTCTACATGGATGATTTAATTCTATTAGGTTGTTCCGAAAATCACATGTTAAAAAATCTAAGAGACGCATTCTCCACTTGCCGAAAATACAACCTAAAATTACATCCAGATAAATGCCTATTTTTCAATCAAGAAGTAACTTATTTAGGACATAAATGTACAAACAAGGGAATATTCCCCGATTCAAGCAAATTTGAAACAGTTCAAAAGTATCCAACACCAAAAACAGCCGATGAAGTTAAAAGATTCGTAGCTTTCTGCAATTATTACAGAAGATTTGTACCGAATTTTGCAAAACATTCAAGAAAATTAACTAGGCTTTGCAGAAAGAATGTTACCTTCGAATGGACAGAAGAATGTCAAAAAGCTTTTGTCTACTTAAAGGAAGCATTAATTAGTCCAAAACTTTTGCAATACCCAGATTTCGAAAAAGAATTCTGCATAACAACAGACGCTAGTGGATACGCTTGTGGTGCAGTCCTTAGCCAAGAACATGATGGCAAACAGTTATCAATTGCCTACGCTTCAAGGTCCTTTACAAAAGGCGAAACCAACAAAGCTACAATAGAAAAAGAATTAGCCGCAATCCATTGGGCAATAACCTTCTTCAGACCATACGTATATGGCAGAAAATTCCTAGTTAAAACCGACCATCGCCCATTAACATACCTATTTTCAATGAAAAGTTCTTCCTCAAAGCTGACACGAGTAAGACTAGATTTAGAAGAGTACGATTTTGAAGTGGAGTACATAGCTGGTAAAGAAAATCATATAGCGGACGCATTATCCCGCATAACTATAACAAATTTGAAAGACTTGTCAGTGGAAGCAAGCAAAATATTAAAGATAACTACCAGATCAGCAGCTAAAAAGAATAACAAAAATATTGAGAAAAAAGAAAGTCACACAGAGAACCCCAAAATTTATGAAGCGCTAAATAAATTTGAAGTAAAAAGACATGTCGAGCTCGTTTTCACTCCTCCGAAATTAAATTTCAAAAAAGGAAAGAAAATTTGTAGCACTTTAGATACAAGCAACCTAATTGTTGAGGATAAGATTGATTTAGATCAATTGAAAGAGAAGCCGGCAATTTAGGACTTGTACAAGTACAGTTGTCCTTGGGGGACAAGTTGTTTAAAAAGAATTATACTGCAGTAGGAAAATTTATTGAAAAGGGTAATAAAGTTCTCAAAAAGTTAACAATAGCACTAACCCCAGAGGTTATATACGTGACAAATCCCGGGAAAATTAAGGAAATTCTGCATAAATATCATGACGATCCTATTAGTGGTGGCCACCCAGGAATAAATCGCATGACAGATAAGATCAAGCAGAAATATAGGAAAGTATATAAAAAACTGCATCCACTGCAAGAAAAACAAAACAAATAAACATATAAAAGAGCCAATGACAATAACGGAGACACCTCCGAAGGCGTTTGATATTGTACAAATCGATACAATTGGACCTTTGCGAAAGTCAATAAATGGCAACGAGTATGCAGTTACAATCATTTGCGACCTAACCAAGTATCTAGTAGCTATCCCGGTCCCAAGCAAACACGCAATCACAGTAGCTAAAGCGGTGTTCGAGCATTTCATCCTAATTTATGGACAAATGAAAACAATAGTAACAGACATGGGCACAGAATACAAGAATAGCCTATTCCAAGAACTTTGCAAATTGTTGAAAATCGAACACAAGACTGCAACACCTTACCATCATCAAACTTTGGGTACTGTAGAACGCAGTCACCGGACTTTCAACGAGTACATACGTACATACATATCCAGTGACAAGGACGATTGGGATGAATACCTCAGGTATTTCGCGTATTGCTACAATACGACACCATCTACAACACACAAATATTGTCCATTTGAGCTTATATTTGCAAAAACACCACCTAACTATGACTTTTTAAAAGAAAATTAAATAACTCCTTTGTACAACCACGAAGCTTGCGATAAAGAAGTAAAATACAGACTACAAATAGCCCAGCAAAGAGCTCGGAAACTAATCCAAGAGGCTAAAGAAAAACAAAAAACCAATTATGACAAAAGTAGTTATAGTAAGGAAATTAATATAGGAGATTTAGTATTAGTTAGAAACGAGGCCTCCCATAAGTTAGAAAATAGATATAGCGGACACTACAAAGTAAAAAGTATTGATAAGAATAATAATTACACTTTAATTCCACATAGAATAGGGAATAGCAATAAAAACGAAAAAGAAATAATAATCCATAAGAATAGAATTAAGGCAGCATAACGCCACTAGCAATATGAGCCGAAAAGCAATTTAAACAAACAAAAATAAAAACAACAAGCAATCCAAATCACTCAGTTTGGCACAAGCCGAAATACGGCATATCGTCGGCTGAATGGAAGATCGCCCTATTTCAAAAAAGTTTTGAAAAACACCCTATTTCAGAATTTTTTTCAACAACGCCCTATTTCAGAATTTGTTTGAAGAACGCCCTATTTCAAATTTTTTTTTCAAAAACGCCCTATTTCAGAATTTGTTTGAAGAACGCCCTATTTCAGAATTTGGTTCAAAAACGCCCTATCTCAGAATTCGTTTGAAGAACGCCCTATCTCAGAATTTTTTTCAAAAACGCCCTATTTCAGAAGCCCATTTAGAAAAGCTATAACTCAAAAGTATTTACTATTTTAAATGTGTTTGGATGAGTTTATTAATTTATTAAATCATTGAATTATAAAATTCATGATAAGCTTCAGGAATTACTAGTTTTGTACACATTTCCTGCAAATCCTTCTTTTTATCGGCATCCAACTCCAGCCGACTATATAGTTGAGTGAGAGGATATTGTTTTAATACTGATTTTTTTGTGGGAATTAATATAGGTATTGCTTCTTCACCATACTCGTATTTAATAAAGGCTTTATTTTCTGCGGGAAGCACTGCGATTTCCCTCAAATTCATGATTTTTATTGATTTCCAGTTTTCGTCGTTTGCCAAAGGGCGAAAATCAAAAATTTCATTTTGTTGAACTTCGTGGACAATATACTTTGGTTCATTTTATTTTTTTATCATACCACAAGACATCTGACAATCTGATATAAATGATATTAAAATTAAAGTTTTCTAGACACAAAACCCAACTTATTAAGGCTGTTCAGGAAAAATTAGTGTCAAAGTACTTATATTTTTGAAGTTTATTGTCTAAATTTGCTACGAATGCTACGTTGCTATACCATTTGTAAAAAGATCCTGAACAGCCTCATTGTCTCCATCCGAGAACGTTGCTAAAAAATTAAAAAGTTCACATATCTTCACTTTGTAGCAGATTTAGGTCGATAAATCTAAAAACCGAAGTACATTATACTTCTATGCAAGTAAAAAGTAATTTCTAAAATGCATATTTACAATCCTTCATAGCCTTTTAAATTATAAAAACTTTATTCGAGTTAAAGGTTTTCTAAAAGCACATTTGAAATAGGGCGTTCTTTGAACGAATTCTGAGATAGGGCGTTTTTGAAACAAATTCTGAAATAGGGCGTTCTTCAAACAAATTCTGAAATAGGGCGTTTTTGAAAAAAAAAATTGAAATAGGGCGTTTTTGAATCAAATTCTGAGATGGGGCGCTGTTGAAAAAAAATCTGAAATAGGGCGTTTTTGAAACAAATTCTGAAATAGGGCGTTCTTCAAAACTTTTTTGAAATAGGGCGATCTTCCATTCAGCCGACGATATCATGTTGGAAATGAAACACATGAAGAATACAAAAAAAAAAAAAAAAAAAAAAAGGTTTTATGCGATAATAGCAATAAGAGCCGAAAAGCAATTTAAAAATTTTGTAACACAAACAAACCATAAGTAGGTCATTAAGAATGGATTTATAGAATTGCCCGCAATTATATAAATCCATCCTTTTTTAAGGCGGGTGGTGTAGTATTACAGGAAAGGCACCACGCTAATGCACATTTACCAAACATATGTGAGTATCGGCCACACAAGAAGACAATGTACTCACGACCTACATTAAGGGTATTACGCCCAGCGGGAAACCAACATACCAAATGTTGAAAGAAATAGATCGGTTTACAATAACAGCAAGCCAGGCACACTGACTGTCGAGCGCACGCGACGATAAAATGACTGAGCGTCAGCGGCAGGTCGACAGAGCGCCTGTCTAAATATTTGTCACACATATGCCAAGTCAGCTAAACATATGTACAACCGTAGCATGTAAGTGTTGGGCAAATAGCCCAAAATAGATAGTATAGGTATACGTATAGTTTGTAAGTATTGGTTAAGAATAGCTTAAGAATTTCTGTATAAAAAGAAAGTAAATTTAATAAAGAAAATCAATTCTGATTGAACACTCATCCTCTGTGTTTCTATAACATTACAGTATTTATAAGATATCTCTGTACCAAATTTCGTCCACAAAATTTAAGTCTAAGGTAAATCAGCTAAAATTATAACAAAAACGGCATTTAGTCACTTTTTCAAATTTGAAAATTTCCAAGAATCGGAAAAAGTCGGAAGAGATTTCGTTTGTTTCTGTTAGTGGAAGGTCCAAACTACCATAAACAAAAAAAAATTCACCGAGTTGGGTCTTCTTTGTTTCCAAAGTTTGCCAATTTTCGGATTTTGGTATGTTTAATCATATATTTATTTCTAAATAAAAAAAAAAATTATTTGTATAAATGTTTTTTCATGAACCATCCCAGCCAGCATTTTTTTTTAAATTTTGAACAAAAAATATTCAAATATCATTTTACAGATGATTAAAAACGATCAAATTCAAGTACATTTTCTATTCGAATATGATCGAGTTGTCTGGAGAAAAGTTTACGCTAAATGTGATTATTCAGAAATATTAATTTATGATGTAGAAATAGAATCAGTTTCGATTCATTTTTGGAAACATTTTATGATAGCTTTGTAATCATTTTATGATCGAATTAGGTTCGCTCACGTTACCTAATTTGAATATAATTTTAATTTCGTTTTTGAATACTTTTTGGAATCATATATTGATCATATTTCATATTGTTTTATGATCATAATTTTATATTTTTTTTGGGTTGTTTTGAAGTCCTATGCAGAAGACCACGCATGTCGGGCAAGTCTCTGTGGCCTATCAGCTATTCCGTCGGACCTTCAACAAAGTCGATAGACATAAAGAAATTCGGCAGTCCCGTCGGAATTGTTGATAGAGCCCTCTGACTACCACTTACCAGCGTTTAAATCAGCTCATGACTTCCGCGAATTTTGAGACGAGGCAAGGAAAGGGAAACAGCATGCAGGTATCCTTTATTTGGAGGCAAATATGTCCTATAATCATATCTATATGTGCAGGGCAGATCTATGAACTGATAAAGAATATTTCTTATTTCCAAAAAAAGTTTGATTATTTTCTGAATTTTATGATATGAAAAAATGTGGGTATATTACGGAAAATCAAATTTTTATAGCAAAGTAAAAATTTAAAAGGTTGAGTTTAAGTCACCAAAAAATAATCAAGAATGATTCAACAATTTCTTGAAAAACTATTATCAGTTTTTGTTCACCTAAAGTAAACATATTTGATTCTTTTCCCTGTTTGACTTCCAAGTTGGCTCAAAATTTGATCATAAGAATTATTGAAAAATTATTCATAATAGTGACTGAAAAATGATTATGAGTTTTTGATCATCAAATGGAATCATATTTGATTTTTCCTCCTGTTCATTTTGATGATAACTCAGTATTTCAGGTTAAGATATTTTCAAAATTCATTCTTTCAAATGCTGTGTGGGATATATATTTTGGTTTGTCGCATATACATATACATATCTTTATCAAATAACTTATGAACTTCTCTTAGTTGGAGTTTAAGCTGTAACTTGACATTAAAACATCTAAGTTTCACAGACAGTTGATTTTTGTAGTTTTATCCACCTTCGCGGCACTCTGCGGCGTTCGCAACTCGTAAAAACCGTTCATGGCAGGATGCACTACTTGATGTACAGTTAGCCTTGAATTGTACCATGAACCGTTTAGTAAAATCTTATGTTGCTTGATGGGACTGACAAAACATTGATATTGACGAAACCACACAAACTGCTTCAATTAATATTAAAAATAATGCTAAGTACCTACCTAAAGTAAAGAGGCTTGCTATTGGTGGTTTTGCTTTGCTTCAAAATAAGGAACGAAATAAAACGAAGCTAAATATAAAAGTCCGTTTAAAGTTATTGAAATTTTATATGGCGATAAATATGTTCTTTCGGCTTTAAACTCGAAGAGAACCTATAAAGACTCCCATGACCGTTTACGCAAAATTCCTGATGGTGAGATTGAGTCAGATGATTGTATTTGATGAATAAGCATTGGATTTTAATTTGTCTATTTAACATAAAAATTAAATAAATAGCTTAATAAAAAAGAATAAAAAAAAAAAAATTAAATGTATATGTTGGACTTTAGATGGAATCTGCAAGTTTTCCTCAACGCTGGATAAAGGTTGTAAAATTATGTTGTACGTAAACGTTAATGCTGAATGGAAGCAGGTAACGAAAGGAAAGGACAATTGATAACAACGCTGGTTAAAAATTGTGAAGAGTTATAAGTTTTAGATGTGTATGCTGGAAGGAAGCATCTAGAGAAAATATATTAAAGATTGTTTGAATGAGTTATAGCTATTCTGGTTAAGCAATGGTTAATAAAAGCACTTGTTTGCGGAAACACTTGTTTGAGAAAAAGCAGGTACGCAGTAGTAGTAATTATAATTGGAGTGTGAATATGGTAACCATCGGCGCATCGATGTAATCCATTTTTAAAAGTAAGGGGTGAAACCAATCTTCCTTGCTATAGTAAAGTACATATCAAAAACCCTGCGGGTTAGGGGTTTAGAATATGCCCGAGGTAGGCATACCGGTCGTAAGAGGCGACTAATATGCACATAGGTAATTGACGTGCTACTCGATGGTTGATCTACGGATATGATGCCTCTCACCTCTCATTACCCATCTTCTCCTTCCTCATGGATGGAGGGATGCCATGACCTAGAAGGTTCCACTGGTCATACCAAATCGCTACCACGACAGTCGGGCAGTACCGCAAGGGACTACCGCAGCGTACCGGGGTCATATCCGGCCAAGGACTGTCAACTTCGGCATCACTCCCCAAAACCTTCGGGGAGTGTTTTGTTGTTAACAACAACAACAACAACAACAACAACAACAACAACATATCAAAAACAGAAGTGCAAAATATAAAAAGTATATGATTAGACTTGTATGCGTTTATCATAGCTGTTAAATAATGATTACGATTAGTAATCGGTTAGATTATTTTCTAAAAAGAATTGTAATGATTATTATTTGAGATTACGTAATTATAACGATTATAAAGAATCAAAAAATAATCATGATTACTCTAGATTACTGAAAAGAATAAAAAATAATCGAAATAAATAATTGATTCTTTTCAGCAATTCTTTTTGATTATTTTTGATTACTTTCAATTCAAAATACCAAACAACTTTTGAATTGAAAAGAATCACAAATAATCAAAAAGAATGGCTGTAAAATATCAATTATATATTTTGAATATTTCTGATTATTTTTGATTCTTTTCATTCATCTAGAGTAATCCTGATTATTTTTGGATTCTTTATAATCGTAATCATTATGTAATCTAGTTGGGACCAAGATAATCGTAATGTAATTAATTATTTCACTATAAAATACAAAGTAATCAGATTACTAATCATTACGATTAGTAATCAAAACTTAACAGGTATGGCGTTTATTCAGTCCTAGAGGTGAGAAATGTTGCTTTTTAATTCTCCCAGCCGGAAAGCCATAACCACAATATGTTTATGTATTCCTCAACATTTTTACTGACTCGTATTTGTTTATAATTTTGGACAAGGGTGTTTAGATTTTTCAAAAATTCCCCAAAACATGGCCTATGATTCATCCTGGTAGCATTATTTACAACGAAAAAAAAAACAGTGTATTCAAATGGGTTTGCAAATCAGAGAGAAAGTTCTACATTCATTTTAAAAACAAAACTTTTTAACTTGATTTGTTTACTATAGTAATAACCAATGTGCTTCTTAATATCTCAAATCAATAAGAACGCAATTTTAGAAATTTCCGTTTATGATCTAATATTTTCCCCAGAACTGTACCAACTGAATTTTCATTTCATAATTACTTATTTCGAAATTGTGTGCGCTATTTTTGGGCCTCGGTTCCCGGGTACTACCCGGGTAAAATTGAACAGATTATTGTTAATTGTCATTATTAATTGCGTCATAAAAAAAATTAATTGTAATTTTGTCAATTGTAAATACTTTTAATTTAAATGGTTTAATTGCAACAGGCAATTTAAATTTTAATTGCAATTAATTGCAATTAAATTTTTTAATTTATTTAATTGCAAAATTTTCTACTGTGCAATTATTTTAGTTAACCACCGACGGTGGATCACCTTATCTGCAACTGCCCGGCTTTAAGTGGCGCGAGAAGGCGCTTTTTGGGAGTGCCCTTCCTGGTTAGCTTACGCCAGGGCACGGAGCTGGACATAAAGGACTTGATGGGGTTCATCAAGTCATCTAAATGGTTCGAGGAGGAGTAACGGTGTCGGTTTAAGAGCGTCAGTCCCGGGATTCTGCTATATGGATAATAATGATAACACAGGGATTTTCCATATGGCAGGGACTTTCCTAGTGTTGGTGGTATCACAACGGGGCTTTTAATACTGGCCTAGGTGTGCCTCTGCGGCAGCCACCTGAACCTAACCTAATTAACCACATAGAAAAATAAACAACATTTTGTTTATTATTCCCCAAAAGTCTTACAACAAAACCATTAAATAAGAACAAATAACAAAATCAAAATTAATTACTTTTGGTTAAACACAACTGCTAAGTGACCGAACTATATAGCAAAATGAGTAAAAACACTTAAACCTTTTTGTCATTTATTAATTTTTTATTGTACAAAACAATACTCTCTTTTTCTCTTTCAAATGCGCTACAACTAAATGTCCCGCTCAGTTGTAGCGCATTTGAAAGAGAAAATTTTGCACGTCGCTGCGATTAATGGTTACTGCGCCGACAGCATCCACCAATTAATAAGAAAGCATCAACGTAAAAAAACCAGAAGAGAATGCAGCTGATTCTTTGATACAGTGGTCAAAAAACATGAAAATCGGTTTACTAGTATGACGTACGATCAACATTATTTTAATGACATTAAAAAACTGTTAACAAAATCTGATATAAACGTGGTTCCTAAAAGTAGTACAAAACTTATATCTTTGCTGAAAACAACAAAAGACAAGTGTGACAGTTTGGATAAGCCGGGGGTTTATTCTGTCACGTGCTCTAATTCTAATGACGACGGAGTGATATGCGGCGCAAAATATATTGGCCAATCAACGCGCACAGTACGCACAAGGATGAATGAACATCTCAAATATATAAATAACATAGAACCAAAAAGTGGAATTGCTGAACATGCCCTTTCAAACAGGCACCGAATAAGTGAAGATGACTTCAAATTAATCAAATCAGAATGGAATATCAATAAATTAAATATTTTAGAATCCATGCATATATATAAAAATAAAAATGTTGCTGTGAATAAGGATATTGGCCCACTGTACTCAAGTTTGTTTGTAGCTTTGCAGTAAATTTGTTTATATTTTAAAGCTTGTATTTGTTATTGCCGTATTACTGCATTTTTCTCTTTATGCTTATACTTATTTTTTAGTATATTATAATGTTTTATTTCTAAGAGCATTGCTTTGTTTTTAATTTTAGACAATGGCTAGTTGAACGCTACCAACTGATGAAGGCACCACGAGAGTGCTGAAACATATGTATTGTTATTGTTTTGTACAATAAAAAATTAATAAGTGACAAAAAGGTTTAAGTGTTTTTACTCATTTTGCTATACAAATATCCATATTCAACTTACCTTTTTTACATAAAGGCAGCCGTTCAAAAGTTAACAAAATTTTGATAAAAAGATAGGTGCATTGGTATAAAAATTTCGACTTTATTCCAAAAAACCTCATTGTGTACTGTTAGAAAGAAAGTATTTCATTGGATCCATGATATTTTCCACCCCAGTATTAGATCAATTTGGATCAACTTTTCGCGGCGTAATCTCGTTTTCGCCCCGAAATCTCAATGTGGGCCGGGCTTAAGTCCGCGTACAACGGTTGGGATATCCGTGTTGGGGAGGTGTTCCCAACTGGGTTTTTACTTTGTATTCAAGCCCAAGCTATTTCTTGCGCAATATTTTTGGAGTCGTCCTCTTTCTTGAAGCAAAAGTCCTCTCTTAAAATGTGGCGGCCCCGCCGTGGTGTAGCGGTACTGTGTTCGGCCTACACCAAGCAGTCGGGTATCGATACCCGGCAAAAGCAACTTCAAAAATTATTTAGAAAAAATAACTTTTCTAAACGTGGTCGCCCCTCGGCAGTAGTTTGGCAAACTCTCCGGGTGTATTTCTGCCACGAGAAGCTTCTCAGAAAAAACTCATTTGCTTTACAAGTGCCGTTCGGAGTCGGCAAAAAAAAACAGGCACACTACAAATTGGAAGAGAAGCTCGGCGAAAATCACGTTAGAGGTTATGATATCCTGTTGGTATATCGTCGCCATTAGTCAATATTAGTTAATCTCTGGTTGATAATATGTGTAATCTAAGCTGTTCGTTAGAAAAATTTTTTCCCCCGAGCGGAATATGAAAGATTTTGCTCTAAAAATAAGCTGTGTACACATTTATTACGTGAATTGGTGAGAGCTTCCCATAAAGGGGTTTATAATTACTTTTGTGACTGACTATGTCAAGCTTGGTGACAAATGAGTATGTTCAAACACATAGTACAAGCTAAATTTTGAATGCTGGCAAGCAAGCATGTATTTAAAAGAATTAAAGTTGCTACCCCTCAAACATTCTCGGAGTGCTCATAATTTAGGAGTCCGATATGAGTCCAACGGAGAATCACTCTTGCGAACAAGTGCTACTTTGGACTGAGTAGGCACTTGAGGAGTAAAGTCCTCTCTCGAAGAACAAAGATCACGCTCTATAAGTCTCTCATCATACCTGTCCTGATGTATGGCTCAGATTCATGGACAATGTCAAGAGAAGATGAGATGGCCCTTGGAGTATTTGAGAGAAAAGTTCTCCGGAAGATTTATGGTCCTTCCCGTGATGCCGACGGCGAGTATCGAAGGAGATTTAACGATGAGCTGTACGAGCTTTACGCAGATCTGACCATAGTCCAGCGAATTAAAGCCCAAAGGCTCCGCTGGCTGGGTCACGTCATGCGAATGGACAAAGAAGCTCCAGCCCAGAAGGTTTTCCAATCGTCACCCGAATTCGGCAGCAGAGGAAGGGGGAGGCCTCGACTGAGATGGAAACAACAGGTGGAGGATGACTTGAACTCCCTTGGGGTTTCCAATTGGCGTCAGTTATCGCTAAAAAGGAATGACTGGCGTGCTTTGATAGGCGACGGCCAAAATCGCTTAGGCGGTTAAGCGCCAATAAATGAATGAATGAATGATATGAGTCCTAAATATGTGAAAAATATGAGCCTCCGAAATAAGATCATTTAGGAGTCTTGTATGACTTCAATTTGATGAAAAATATGACTTTACTCCGAGAGTGTTCATTTAACAAAACAGCTTTTGAACAAATATTTATATTTTGTTTGTGAAATTTTTTTTTATTGGCGGCGAGCACGGTTGCTTTCTCAGAGTCCGAGGCAAACACGGAAACCACACGACTGTGACCACGCACGCCGTATGTGTCGACAGCCTGCAGCGGATCAGCCCAGCCCTGACCATCGACGCAAGAGTGGCGGCTCCCTACGAGCATATCCGGCTGGCTGATCCGCACTTTTACATATCTGCGCCAATCCAGCTCGTACTCGGCGGCGATGTCTACGCCGACGTCGTCCTACCGAGCACACTGCCACCCTCGTTCGGCTCGTTTGTGGCCCAGAGCACCATTTTTGGGTGGGTGCTCTCGGATGCTACTGGCATGTAAGTTTAGGTAAATCTAGTTCTAAGTATAACTTTTAATAAAAAAAAAAATTAAAAATTTTTTTCTGTTTTTCTCAATTATGGCAAGAAATATACCACTTTTTTTTTTCGAGTCTCTTCCCTCTCTTCTAACAGCTAGGTACGACACGGCCAAACTATCGGGGGTGACAGAAATCAACCTCAGGAGATCGCTCGAAGGCGGAAGGCGGGCAAAGTGCTATCCAGCACACCACTAGAGTTTAAGAGCCTAGCATAAGAGACGACGTGATGGAAATCCCGGGGCTGGTCAGAATGTTGCGTGTCGCAAGGGGGCCGGCATGTTTAGGCCCGATGCCTAAAGTATAAAAAAAAATGTGCCACCCTAATGTACAATTCCCTTATCTCTAGCTATCAGCATGCATACACCAAGAGTAAATCAACAGAAACTGCTCTGCACAGCCTAGTATCTGTCATTGAGAAATCGCTGTGTGAAAAGGACTACTGTCTCGTGGCCTTCTAAGACATTGAGAGGGCTTTCAACAATATAAGCCCGCGACCAACTCCGCTCTAACTAATCTGGGCGTAGATAGACCTCTAACTGGTTTAATTGACCAACTTCTAAGAGGAAGGAAAATAGCTTCTTCACTTGGTACGGTTGAGTTATCACGCTATGTCACAAGGGGAACGCCCCAGGGGGGTGTTTTTTCCCCGCTTTTATGGAACCTCACAGCAAACTCGTTGCTACGTGACACAAGCTGGGGGGCGGGAAGATAGTGGCATACGCAGACGATTTAGCTATTGCATTCAGAGCCAAGTTCGCACAAACTCTGTGTGACCTGATGCAAGTAGCACTGCGAGAGGTTTCGAGGTGGTCCTCTCGCTGCGAACTTAGTATCAACCCGGGGAAAGTGGAACTTGTCCTCTTCACCAACCGGTACAAAATAGCGCCACTAAGCCTACCAGAACTAGATGGCACGCACCTGGGCTTGTCGAATAAAGCCAAGTTTCTAGGCATAGTTCTGGACAGGAAATTGAATTGGAAGGAGAATGTTCTTCAGCGCCAGAAGAAAGCTTGCATCGCTCTTTACACATGCAAAAGCGCCATTGGCAATAAATGGGGGCTCAGCCCTAGAGTATGCAGTTGGATCTACACGGCCATCATTCGCCCAATCATGCTGTATGGAGTCGTCGTATGGTGGCCTGCGCTGAGCAAGGCAACATACCTGAATCTGTTGCGGAAAGTCCATAGATCCAATATGATCTGTATAAGCGGTGCGCTAAGGACAACGCCCAACGAAGCCCTCCAGGTAATTTTGGGCATTTTGCCACTTGATCTGGAAGGGTTTCGGTCAGCGGCGGCATCAGCTCTGCGCCTAAGAGAAACCTCCAGTTGGGGTGCGGGTACTATTGGACACTCCAGTATTCTGGAATCTTACAGCTTTCTCCCTCTAGGCACAGATCGTTGTGCGACCACTACAGTCGGGGATAGCTGTTTCAAAATAAACATTCCCAGCAGAGAAGACTGGGAGAGGACGGATTGGTGTCCCGAAACAAATGGTGGCACTTCCATATACACCGACAGCTAGAAGTTGGACGGCAGAGTTGGAGGAGGGGTTTATTCAAGGGATTTGGACCTTGAGCTCTCCTTCAGACTACCTGATCATTGTAGCGTCTTCCAGGCGGAAGCCTCGGCTATCCTGAACGCCGCGGCCTGGTTAAGCAAACGTGTTATCGGAGAAGATATCGCTATTTTCAGCGATACCCAAGCGGCAATCAAATCCTTTGGCTCATACACGTTCAACTCTGAACTGACGCTCAGTTGTCGTCGATCTCTTGAGGAGATGGCCCAACAGAACCGCGTAAACCTCATATGGGTCCCGGGACATAGGGACATTGAGGGAAACTGTAAGGCAGACGATCTTGCCAGGCAGGGCACGACCAAGCAGGTTCTTCAGGATAAAGAGCGCTTAGGTATGCCGTTTGCCACATGCAAACTAATGCTGAAGGAGCACACACTCCGTCAAGCCAACGAAAGATGGCTGCAATCCCCAAGGTGTCGGATATCGAAACAAACCTGGCCAAAATGGGATCTTAAAAGGTCTAGACGCATTTATGCCCTAACTAGGAGGGAAATCTGCATATTGATAGGGGTATTAACCGGTCACTGTCTCATTGGTAGGCATGCAGAAAGGCTAGGTGTGCCCTACCGACGATGCTGCAGGAGTTGCAAAGATGATGAGGAGGAGGAAACAGTGGAGCACCTCATCTGCAACTGTCCGGCTTTAAGCGGCGCGAGAACGCGCTTTTTGGGAGGTCCGTTCCTGGATAGCCTAAGCCAGATCGCGGAACTGGACATAAAGGACTTGATGGGCTTCATAAAGTCATCTAAGTGGTTCGAGGGGGAGTAACGGTGTCGGTTTAGGAGTGTCAGTCCCGGGATTCTGCTATGTGGAAAATCCCAACAACTCAGGGATTTTCCATATGGCTGGGTCCCGAGACTGACTTTCCTTGTGTTGATGGTATCACAACGGGCCTTTCAAAACTGGCCTAAGTGTGCCTCTGCGGCAGCCACTTGAACCTAACCTAACCTAATGTACATTTCCAATCACCCACACCAAGCCACCCACCTGTATGTGCATGCATGACTATTCGTGTTTTGTCAGCACACATATACAGGCAAGTACGTGCGCATGTGTGGGTCCACCTCCCCTTAAAAACCGGAGGATGGTTTCGCGGTTCAACGGTTGTCGACGACTTGACAACTGCCTATTCTTCTGCCATCAAGTAACGAACCCGGACAGCGCAGCCCCAGGATTTCCACAACGCCATAATCAAGGTAAAATAATCTCATTGTGTAACACTAATTTCTGTATAATAAACGGCCCTATCTCATAACGAGAAATCTCGTCTCTCTCTCTTTATTTCTTTCACCAAAAACATAAATTCGACCGCGGTGTCTGAGCCACCGCTGCATGCCAAGAATCCACTGTCGAGTTTATTCACATACATTGAATATTTGAAAGTCATATCATACCAAACAATAAAAATTTGAAAATAAAAATCGGGCGATTTTTTGGTATGATGTGAGGAGCATGAATTAAAAATGACTTTATTTCCAACTCAAATGGAAATCGTGTCAATAACTCTTATGCTATGGATACACACACGGAGATTACTTCCAATAAATCTTCTTTAATCAGATCCAAATTTTACCCTGACACATACAAAATTAAAGATTAACAATCAGCGCACTAGATGGCTTTGGTTGTAGTACGTGCGGTTTAAAATTAGATGTCGCTCTTTTTTTGGTGACTCTAGTGTCCAGTAGCGGTAAACTCTTAATTTTGGTAGTTGTCCTTGCTATTTTTGTTTATTTATCGATGACAGTAGCGGTCAAATCGTTATGATATCTGCTCAAATCTTCTTAATTTTTGGGAGTTTATAATGAAGATTATGCTCAAGTTAACTCTCAAAAGCGGAGTTAATTCGGAGTTTGCGCTAATGTATGAGCCGTATTAGAGAATGCCTATTCAAAGTAATATGTATGTTTTACTGATTAGCTTAGTTAATCCGTTATGATGGCCGTTTGTTAGTGAGTAAAGTGAGTAGGAAATAAACAGTTGCATATAACCATTGATCAGTTTATAATTGAGTTTAGTCAAAAGTCAATCAAAAAAGTACAAAATGTCGTTAAAGTACTCTTTTATAGAAGGGCTTAGGAAAAATTCAAAATTGGAATCAAGTTCTTCCTTTCAAAGTATGTCGTCCATAACATATAAGCGTTCGCGGCGGAGAACCGCTGGACGGCATGATACCGACGTAGTGAAAAAATAGATGCGACGCTGTTTGTAAATCACATCATCATACTTAAACATCACGTGATGTTTAGTTGACATGTGGTAAGCAATGTTGACGCTATTTCCATTTCAATTAGGAAATAAAATCAATGACTATATTGCCAAATTGTTGTTGACTTTACTTCTCTTTACAAAGTAGAAATAGTGTCAATTGACACTATTTTCATTTATAATGCGAAATAATGTACAATATTTTTTGTATGAAACCGATTAAAATAACGTCCCGGTTTCGATTCCGGTTTCGTTCTTCAACATTTATTTCGGTTTCGGTTACGGTTTCGTTCCGGTTTCGGTTCCCAAATAAAAACACGAGCACAATTAATTTTACTACCAAAAAACTCAAGTAAATATGGGTCGTTCCATATCATTTTTACAACAAAAAAATAGAATATCCTGAAACATTTTTTTTTATAAACTGGATGCAATATAAATCGACACGTATTTTTTATTTTCGCATATTATGCGAAATTTGCGAGTAATAATTTTTTAAAGTTTTGATGTACGAAAAAATACGACAATTTTAAGGTCGTTTAAATCCTTGTAGTTTCTAAATGAATTCTTATAAAAAAGTGAAACTTGCAGGTTCTGTTTATAATAGTAGTCTTTTTTTTATACAACTAGTATGTAACCCCCGATAAACGGGTGTGTTTGCTTATTACCCCTGCATTGCTTTTGTAGTCAAAGTAGCGCAAAATCATATGTACTTACATACATACATATTTACATTTTTTTCAATGTTTGTCTATTTCGACTGAAATCCATGCTGTATATACATTTATATGTATGTATATACATTTACAAAGCATGTTAATAGTGCCATATAAATACGGTGACCATCCGTTCTGTTTTTGGCAGAACAGTTCTGTTTTTAAGGAGCTTGTTCTGCGTATTTTTTTTCTAAGGAAAATAACAGAAATGTTCTGTTTTTAAGCAAATGTTCTGTTTTTGTTCTGCTTTTTTGTGCCGGCAACCTTTTTTAACAAATGTAATGAGTAGCTGTGTAAAGTTAGTTTGCTCAATAATTCCAAAACTTTATGAAAAATTTAAAATCTTTCAAATTATTTTAAAAATAATTTAGTTTATGTTTAACACAGTCAAGTGCTTCAGCGAAATCAAAAATTGAGTACGTTAAAATTTCAAAAACGTACCAAATTTGGAAGTTCCGTACCCGGAAAAAAATTCGTACCAAAAATGGTACATTTCGCCCAAAACGGCAACCGTGGTTATGGTAGGTTTTAAATTATCAAGGAAATATCTCCCACCATCAGGAAATACTATTCACAAAAACGAAAAAATATACTTAAAAAAATTACTTTCAATGGATGCACTTTGGTTGAAATTATTTGAGATTGGAATTTCAATGTTTCACAGACGTTGGCAACATTTTTGAATGCAAAAAGATGATTACGCCATGAAAAACACTTTTTTATTCCAAATATTGAGAGTGTAGATAGTTTATAGCCGGGTAGCCAAATTTTCACGTAAAGGCAATACCAAGCCTTAGGTAAGAAGAGTTCTGTTTTTTCAAAAAAAAATTATGGTCACCGTACATATAAAGAGCTTGGGTACAAACTTTAAACGCTAATTTCTCATGAACAAATTAACCTATTGGAATTATTATAATTTTTTGCATACATGCTCATGATAAGCTTTCATCTGATATACATTTCGTTTATATACGTATTGTAGTTTAGCCGAGCTAAGCGCCGTGTTTTAGAATAATAATATAGAATAGATTTTGACAATTGTTAGAGTTATAGCTACATGGCACTACGTATTTTTATTTAAATTTTTTTATATTTTTGGCCAGTATTTTTTGTCTACGAAGGAGTGAGACAAAGGCTACACGCATCTAATATCCGCGTGCTCGCGGCAGCTCTTCCCTTCCTTGCTGACTATGCTCTAGATACCTATATACACTAGAGTACCCGTGGGATATATGAAAAACACCGACATATCTATTTATTCGCTCCCCGCGCATTTTCGGATAGCTTGAGGAAAAAAAATAAGGTTTGCATTAAAAAAAGGATACCTTTAGTGGGAAAATCCCAGGCCCCCAGGACCTAAAGGGTAAAAATAAGGTAAAAAAAGATACTAATAGAAAGCTAGTTATAACTCTTTATTAAGTTATCCTATGTAAAAAATGCATATAAGCAATATGGTCCAGAATAAATTAGTGAACATTTCTTGGGTAAATACTTTTGACCACCGAAGTGCTTTGTTGCATTTTTGTGCACTTGAATGCAAAATTTTAGTGCAATAAATTTTTTGAAGCGCTTTTTTTAATGTTTTAAAGCCCGTGAATTACATGAGCTTGGTACTGCTGAATAAGGAATTGAATGCACTTTAACCCATGTTAAACACTTTTTGAAAATGTTTACTTTTGTAGGTGAGAAAACGAAAATAAACAAATTTTTTTTATTAAATTTTAGTATGTTACCGATTAAATGTTACCGAAAATGGGAAATTTTGAGTATTTCATGTTGTTCAAAGAATTTCAAAATAAGTTCATGAATATTTTTGGATAAACGCTTTTTACCAGTCATGCGCTTTAATGCACTTTGGTGCAGTTTAATTAAAAATTTGATTGGACAAATTTTTCTGAATTTTTTTTTTAATTTTCAACCAAGCGAATTATATAAGATTGATATCATCACTTAGAAAATTTAATGCCACTTAACCCATGCTAGCCTTTTGAAAATATGAGAAGCGAAGAATTTTTTTTTTTATTAGGTGGTACTAAATAGTTGGTAATTGACGAAAAAATAATCCTCACAAAAAATGAGCGCCATTGCTTAACCCTTAGGGGTCGCTATTTTTTTTTTAATTTCTCCATACATTTTTTATGGAAAAAAATAATTTTTTTTTTCAAAGTGATTTTTCTCATAATTTTTGAAACGTTTTCCAAAAAAAATGTATATATTCTTAAAGTGGAAACTTTGATCTGTCCAAAACTACCTTGAACGAATTTAACATTTTCGCTACTTTATTCAAATGGACTTAGCATCCTGTGAAAAAAATAGCAAAGTAAAAAATTACAAAAAAATCGTTAAAAAATTATTGGTTGTAAATGACATTGCGGAAAGAGGAGTCTCACTTATGACCCGGTTCAATGCAGTTTTGACACATCAAGAGCAGCAAAAACAATACATTCTCCATGCGATGGAATGTTATTATAAAGCTTTGCCAACAAAACAATACTCAAAAGAAAACTTTTTAGAATATTTAAATAAGAACTTTCCCAAAAGTACTATCGCACCCTCATTGTAAAAATAAGTACCTACTTTTATTTACTTAAATTGTTTCCTTTCACTACATTTCAAGTTATTAATATTTAAATTTGAACTACTATATTTATATTTAATGGAACGTTGAACTGAAAATACCGTTTGTCTCGAAATCCTTTTCACACCATAAATTTGCAATTTTCCCATAAATTACTTACTAATTACTTACAAGCTTCTCAGCAAAAAATTCATTTGCTTTGCAAGTGCCGTTCGGAGTCGGCAAAAAACTGTAGGTCCCGCCAACTTGTAGGAAAAACTCACAAGCAACACACCACAAGTTGGAAAGAGAAGCTCGGCTAAAAATCTAGTTAGAGGTTATGATAACCAGTTGGTAATTACTTACTATAAATAATATTATGAAAATATACGCAAAAATACAATACAAATACATTAAACTAAAACTTAGAAGTTTTTACAAAATTCAGGAAAATTTCTCGAGTTTTCATCAAATGGAAACTTAGTTTTTCCGCTCCGATATTTTCAAAAAAGGGCTAGCATGGGTTAAGTGGCATTAAATTTTCTAATTGATGATATCAATCTTATATAATTCGCTTGGTTGAAAATTAAAAAAAAAATTCAGAAAAATTTGTCCAATCAAATTTTTAATTAAACTGCACCAAAGTGCATTAAAGCGCATGACTGGTAAAAAGCGTTTATCCAAAAATATTCATGAACTTATTTTGAAATTCTTTGAACAACATGAAATACTCAAAATTTCCCATTTTCGGTAACATTTAATCGGTAACATACTAAAATTTAATAAAAAAAATTTGTAATATAAATTTTCCAGCTAATCCGATCTATCAGGGTCGAGTGCAAATAAAAAACGATTTATTCCACAATTTTGCCCAACGTTTCGATAAACTCCTTATCTTCTTCAGGGGCTTTATTTGGTATAAATTATTAACTATTCACTAGGTGTTGTTACCATCACTGTGTGGTACACTTGTCAAACTGACAGTGGAAATATCGTTTTTTATTTGCACTCGACCCTGATAGATCGGATTAGCTGGAAAATTTATATTAATAATTATAACCGATCGGAATTAGCCATTAAAAAATTTGTTTCTTTTCGTTTTCTCACCTACAAAAGTAAACATTTTCAAAAAGTGTTTAACATGGGTTAAAGTGCATTCAATTCCTTATTCAGCAGTACCAAGCTCATGTAATTCACGGGCTTTAAAACATTAAAAAAAGCGCTTCAAAAAATTTATTGCACTAAAATTTTGCATTCAAGTGCACAAAAATGCAACAAAGCACTTCGGTGGTCAAAAGTATTTACCCAAGAAATGTTCACTAATTTATTCTCGACCATATTGCTTATATGCATTTTTTACATAGGATAACTTAATAAAGAGTTATAACTAGCTTTCTATTAGTATCTTTTTTTACCCCATTTTTGACCTTTCGGTCCCGGGGGCCTGGGATTTTCCCACTAGAGGTAACTTTTTTTTATGCAGATCTTATTTTTTTTCCTCAAGCTATCCGAAAATGCGCGGGGAGCAAATAAATTCAAACGTTTGTGTTTAACGGGTACTCTAATATACACTCATTTTGTGTTCACGAAGTATGTTGCATGTATGCATATAAAACAAAGCCAGAACAGTGATAAGGAGTGTTGCAAAGATGCAATGAATCCTTTCTACAGGACATTTTGCATAACCTTTGTTGGACATACATAGCTAGAACCCGCCTAAAGTGGCCCCAATATTACCCCAAAATAAGCCCGAAATGATTCCAAAATGATCCTAAAATAACCCCAGAGTCACCCCAATATGACCGCAAAATAACGTAAAATCGCCCAAAAATTACCCCAGTCTAATCCCAAAATAAATCCAACTTGACCCCAAAAATATACTTAAATGAGTCCAAAATTATCCTAAAATGGCCCCAAAGTGATCCCAAATGACACCAAAATTATCCTGAAATGGCCCAAAAAATATCCCAAAAATGACCCCAAAAAATATCAAAAATTGACCCCAAAATTACCCCAATATGGCCCCATAAAAAAATATTTCAACTTTTTCAATAAGCATACGAAAACATAACTATTGTCACAATTATAACAATAGTCATAAGGTGAATTTTGTTATGTTTTTTTTATTAGAAAAATATTAGAATGTAATGAAATATTTAAATCGTCAAAAACATTAATATGAGTGGTGTTTTCTGAGACAAGCTTGAACATTTCTTTTTCGGATCTCGTAAATTTTTTTCATTCAACTATAGTCAAACTTTCCCCAAATTCAAAACCGTTTGAAACCAGTTCCGGCTTTTGAAACGGTTTCGGGTTCGTTCATTTTCAGATCAAAATAACGGTTACGTTTTTTTCATTAGCATTTTATGCACATGCACACCCTGTATTCTGCCACGAAATAATAGTTTCGAACTTGAAAAAGTTCCATCACTAGTGGCTTTTTCTTGACATTCTTCCATTCTTTTTTGAAAATATTTGTGCAAACTCTTAAAGTTGAAGCTTTGAAGCTTCCAAAATGGTATGCCATGTGCGATTATCTTAACTAATAAAATAATTACAGCCATTTAAAATTTACTAGATTTTATACGTGTTACTGTCAAGGTCTGAAACCAATTAAAATAACGTTCCGGTTTCGGTTTCGGTTTTGCAACGTGTTTCGGTTTCAGTTCCGGTTTCGTTCTTCAAAATTTATTTCGGTTTCGGTTACGGTTTCGTTCCGGTTTCGGGTTCCAAATAAAAACACGAAAAAAAAATTGTACCACTAAAATACTCAAGTACTAACTTTTTTCATGCGGCCATGATGGGATTTCTCCAATATAATAATACATTTTATTAACGCTATGCATGGATGAAATTTCTGCAAAACAAATTCCTAAAAATAACTCTACTTTTTTATTAAAAAAATATTAAAATGGAAGCCAAATGAAATGTATAAATCGTTAAAAACATTAAAATTAGTGGCGCTTTCTGAGACAAGCCTGAACATTTCTTTTTCGGATCTCGTAAATTTGTTTCGATCGCTTCATTCAACTATAGTCAAACTTCCTCTTTCAGAATTTTGATACTGATGTCAAAACGTGGCTCGACAATCTTCCATGAAAACTTTCAGGGTACTTGTTTGTAAAAGGAAGTACCTATGTGCCCACTCATAGAAGTAAGGTTTTGAAAAAATTGAAAACCTTTTGGAACCGGTTACGGCTTTTGAAACGGTTTCGGTTTCGGTCTTTTCCAGATCAAAATAACGGTTACGGTTTCGGTTTCGGTTTTGAAAAATGAATCGGTTTTAATCGGTTACGGTTACGATTTCGGTTTCGGTTTCAGTCCTTGGTTACTGTGTATGTGTGTGCAATAGTACAAAACTCAGTCATTTTCAAATGGCCTTGGAGAAAATAAGCCTTGCAAAAAATTAGCGCTCTAACTTAACCCTTAGGGGGTACATACTCTTAAAGTTGAAGCTTTGGAGCTTCCAAAATGGTAAGCCATGTGCGAATATCGTAACTATTAAAATAATTACAGCCTCTTAAAGTTTACTAAATTTTATACGTGTTACTTTGTATGTGTGTGCTATAGTACAAAACTCAGCCATTTTCAAATGGCTGTAATTAACTTAATAGTTAAGATAATCGCACATGGCTTACCATTTTGGAAGCTTCAAAGCTTCAACTTTAAGAGTATGTAAAAATATTTTCAAAAAAGTTTCAAAAATTAAAAGAAAATTCACTTTGACAAAAAATGCCATTTTTCCCCATTCAAAATGTATGGAAAAGGGCAAAAAAAATAGCCACTTCTAAGGGTTAAGTAAGAGCGCTAATTTTTTGCAAGGCTTATTTTCTCATCAATACCTAACTTTTTAGGGGGTACGACCAAGTCGACATTTTTTTTTAATCACCCTAATGTACATACATATGCGGACATTACCAGTGATAGGATAACAATCTTTCTCGTCGTGGTAGGACTCTTGATGTCGCTGGACTGTTGGGGAGTGTAACGATGCAGCATCAGATGCAACGTTTTACAAATTGCTTTTGAAATTTTTTTTTGGAAAGAAATAAAATTTTTGAAAGTTTTTTGGCATTTTTTTCTGTGAAAGCTTTTGACCTTTTGCATGGTGAATTAAAAAAGCTTTCCCTTTGTCATTGTTGGCTGTGCATACCATAACAATTGAAAGTGACAAAATTCTATTCTATTTAACAATAACAATTGTTAGGTATAACAAATCTGGAAGTATTTATGTTAGACCACTCAAACGTGGTTTGTGGTTAGATGAGATCGATCCCTAACACCTCCAAAAAAACTGGTGATAACGAAACAGGGGGCGTGGCACCTCCCATACGAATGAAATACTTCATAGTCCATACCTCGGGAAGTATTTAGGTTAGACCACTGAAATTTCATGAGGAGTTAAATAAGATTAATCCCTATCATCTCCAAAAAACTGGTTCCTTCTATACGAAGGAGATAGGGATATGGATTAAAATAGATATAGGCTAGTAATAAATATTATTGACCCTATGGATGGATGACATTTCTGCAAAACAAATTCTTAAAATTAACAGCCCGATTCCCCATTTGTTATACTTGACAATTGTTAGAGTTATAGCTATATGGCACTACGTATTTTTACTTAAATTTTTTTATATTTTTGGCCAGTATTTTTTGTCTACGAAGGAGTGAGACAAAGGCTACACGCATGCGCACAATGGAGTCCGTTTGACATGTTTTTGTTTACATGAAAATTGCTTTATTTTTCTGCATTGTTTTTTTCACAAGAAACACACTATAAGGAAGCAAAAAATTGTTTGAATGTCCACTGAATTTATTTATTTCACGGCAAATTGCTTTTTACAAGAATTCGCGCACAAAACTTGCAGTATACAAATGCAAACATGCGCATGCGCACAAAGAAGAACCTTTGTGTTCGACATGCTTTTGTTTACATAAAAAGTATTCCATTTTTCTGCACTGTTTTTTTCACAAAAAACCCCGAAAATAAAGCAGAAAGCTTTTGAACGTCCATTGGATATATTTATTTCACAAACAAGACGGGTTTCATATAAATTCGCGCACAAAACTTTCAACATTAAAATGCAAACAAAAAATTTTCACATAAAATAGAGGAGAAACGTCCAAGTGGCAAAAAAAAATAAAAAAATATAAAATCTTTGATTTGTTTTTTTTTACAGTCTGGTTTCTATTTCCATTATTTTTCGTTATTTTTTTAACATAGCTTGCCGCTTGTACCAATATGTTAATTGTATAAGACCCTTTCTTTCGCACAATAAATACAAAGAATAGAAGAAAATACTAGTCAAAATACGTAGTGTCATATAGCTATTAAATAGACAACAATTTTGTCACTCGAAATTGTTATGGTATGCTCAGCCAACAATGACAAGCAAAGAGCTTGTTTAGTTCACCATACAAAAGGTGAAAAGCTTTCAAGGAAAAAGCTGTCAGAAAAAATTAAAAGTTTTTTTTATTTACATATAAAAAACTAAAAAAAGATGTAAAACGTTGTTGGCGACAAAAAATTTATGCTGCTCCTGGATTTTGCTGGAAAATGGAACGTCAGTGGCTCCACCGTCTCTTCCGCTCAAAGATTGCAGCCGAGGTAAAGGTTTCCAAACATATCCGTGCACACATTCGTCACAGCAGCTCAGTGGCAACAAACGCCTTTTCATAGTGACCCATTAAAGATTTCGATCAGTGACATGTTTCAAGATCAGGGAATCTGCATGGCATGATCTAATATCCGCATGCTCGTGGCAGCTCTCCGAACCCTTATTTGCTGACTATGCTCTAGATACCTACATATATACACTCATTTTGTGTGCACGAAGTATGTTGCATGTATGCATAACAAAGCCAGAACAGTGATCAGGAGTGTTGCAAAGATGCAATGAATCCAGATCCTTTCTACAGGACATTTTGCATAACCTTTGTTGGACATACATAGCTAGAACCCGCCTAAAGTGGCCCCAATATTACCCTAAAATGACCCCAAAATAAGCCCGAAATGATCCTAAAATAACCCCAGAGTCACCCCAATATGACCGCAAAATAACGTAAAATCGCCCAAAAATTACCCCAGTCTAATCCCAAAATAATTCCAACTTGACCCCAAAAATGGTATTAGTTTCCTTTAGGAGTCAACTGCTAATAAATTAGCTAAAATTATGTGATATAGCTCAAAAGACGGGGTTCGGCCTCAAGATCACGATTCCGGAACGCTTTTTTTTTTTTAATATTTTGCTTCTCTGCAGAGATATTTGCAATCAAAGTTTTAAGTTTTCATGTGGTTGTTGTAATTTTATTAGGCTGTCCCTAAAAAAGTACAAAAAAAGTCGCGCCGTGGCGGTAGCCACGGTTATGTCACACGTCCGGACTTGGGATGGCGTAGCCCAGGGCTATTTTTTATAAGCGCGGCCTTCGGCGAAAGGTGTTTCGCACATAAATACCATGGATTCCGCCCCAATTTTGGTATCGGACCCGTGTCATTTTTCGGTTTTTTGACCATAACTTTTCACTAAAACAAAAAATTAAAAAAGCGCTTCCGGATTCGTAATCCTGAGGCCAAAACCCGTCTTTTGAGCTATCTCCCATAATTTTAGCTAATTTATTAGCAGTTGACCCCTAAAGGAAACTAATACCCCAAAAATATAATTAAATGAGCCCAAAATTATCATAAAATGACCCCAAAGTGATCCAAAATTACCCCAAAATTATCCTGAAATATCCCAAAAATGACCCCAAAAAATATCAAAAATTGACCCCAAAATTACCCCAATATGGCCCCATAAAGAAATATTTCAACCTTTTCAACAAGCATACGAAAACATAACTATTGTCACAATTATAACAATAGTCATAAGGTGAATTTTGTTATGTTTTTTTTATTAGAAAAATATTAGAATGTAATGAAATATTTAAATCGTCAAAAACATTAATATGAGTGGTGCTTTCTGAGACAAACTTCAACATTTCTTTTTCGGATCTCGTAAATTTTTTTCATTCAACTATAGTCAAACTTCCTCCAAATTCAAAACCGTTTGGAACCGGTTCCGGCTTTTAAAACGGTTTCGGTTTCGTTCATTTTCAGATCAAAATAACGGTTACGGTTTTTTCATTAGCATTATTATGCACATGCACACCCTGTATTCTGCCACGAAATAATCGTTTCGAACTTGAAAAAGTTCCGTCACTAGTGGCTTTTTCTTGACATTCTTCCATTATCTGCCATTCGTAAACAATTGAAAACTTTATTTTGTTGGAAAACTGCAAATTCGCGCGCCTGTGTTCAAATAAAATTAAAAAAAGTGAAACTACAATTAAAGTGATGCTTGGGAAACAATATAAATAGCAGTCCTATTCTTGAATCATAACAAAATTCACCTCAATGACTATTGTTATAATTGTGACAATTGTTATGTTTTGGTATGCTTGGAAAAATTCGAAAGCTCTTTTTATAACAATTGTTATTTTTTTGTTATGATTTGTTGAGCAGGTGACAAGGTTAAAACATTTTCATTTTGAGGGCATATTGAGGTCATTTACGGATCATTTTGGAGTCGATTTGTGATATTCCTCTGGGGTCATTTTAGGATAATTTAGAGGTCATTTTAGGATAGTTTTTCTTTGTCATTTTGGGGTCATTTTAGGATCATTTTTTGGTCAATTTTGGGATAGTTTTGGAGTAATTTTAGGAAAATTTTCAATCAAATGCTATCAAAATAATGTCCAGTGAAGTGTCTGTGAAGCGATCACAGGGACGATTGAACCATGCCCAGATATATGTATGCATTCATGTATGCCACCGAGAATCCAGTCATAAGTATGACATTCAAGTATGACATCCACATTATTCAGGAAACATGCAGGACGTTCATGTACATTAGGGTGATTCAAATAAAAAAAATTTGGTTCTTTTTTCGGTCTTACCCCTGAAACTATAGGTTTTGATGAGAAAATAAGCCTTGCAAAAAATTAGCGCTCTAACTTAACCCTTAGGGGTGGCTATTTTTTTCGAATGTCATTTTTTTCAAAGTGAATTTTCTTTTAATTTTTGAAACTTTTTTGAAAATATTTTTGCAAACTCTTAAAGTTGAAGCTTCCAAAATGGTATGCCATGTGCGATTATCTTAACTAATAAAATATTTACAGCCATTTAAAATTTACTAGATTTTATACGTGTTACTGTGTATGTGTGTGCAATAGTACAAAACTCAGTCATTTTCAAATGGCTGTAATTATCTTAAAAGTTAAGATAATCGAATGGAAGCTTCAAAGCTTCAACTTTAAGAGTATGATAATAGGGTATTGCTTTAAATTTCACTTGAATTACCCCTTACCGCTGGTGGGGGGTGGTAAAGCAAATAATTTAGAGAAGAAAAAATAAGCAGAACGATGGTCTTCGATTGAGAATGTTTTTATTCTAATTTATTTAATAATTTACAAGAGTTTATATACAAAATCTTAAAACTACATTCCTAATCTAATTATATATGTATGTATGTGTATTGTTTGCCTTAAGAGATATTCTTAATAGAGACAAACAGTAGGTCTTTATTTGTTCCTAATATTTAATTGCTTACTAGCAGACATAAATTTTAGACTATTTGTGTTTGATAAGAAATATCTCGCAGTAAGATGCAAATATTTGTATTTTTAATGTTTTTAGTTTTACTCCAATGCATTGTGACGAACTGATAATTATAAATCTATGTATGCATTTTTATTAGCATGTTCAAATGTACATATATTTGAACATATTGCCGAGGGGAAAATTATCGCTTAGGTCTATGTTTTTATTGAAATGGATATGTGTGGACTGTATGTATTTTGCTATTTTACTGTATGTGTACATGTTTTTATATCTTTATGTTTGCGGACGTGAAAGATTTATAGTGATTTTATCTTTTGACTTACATTTGTATATGACATCAAATATTAAAAGGCATATGACAAGTAAAACTATTAGTATTAGAGACAAATGTCCGCTATGATTTTTTAAGTTTAGGTTGCTTATCTCTAGTTCATTTTTGGCCAATTTTTCAATATCCTTTTTGAGTTTGTCTAACTCTTTGTTGCTACTTATATTGTTGATTTGTAGTGGAGTTATGCTGTCTTCAGATATGTTGTGTATGGCTGTGGCTATTGGATCCTGTTCTGTATTGATTGTGCTCTGCATCTTGAATATTTGTAGACCTGATAGGGTGATGCCTTCGTGCCTGGCAGTGTAACCGGATTTGATGGAAAGAATTCCTTGGGATGGAATTTCCATTATTTCTGTTTTCCCGTTTCCACAATCTAAATGTAGCGTAGAATTTCGGAATATTTTGTAAATCCATTTATTTTCTTGGGATAGTTCTACCCATAAGGGATCTTTCTTTATTTCTTCATATTGGCAGTCTGCAAGGCTTCCTTTTAATAGTGGAGATAGTTCACAAGTCTGATGCAGCGCAGGTTGCCATGGCGATTTTCCTTTACATATTAGATGATTGCTTAAACTTCTCGTGCATTTATTCAGTTGCGCTTGTGAAATTAAAAAATATGAATTGAGACCAAAGTTATAAATCAAAAATTCATTTCTTGGTTTGATTTTTATGATTTTTTCTCTGTGCTCAAATGGTATCGGTATTAGTTTGTAGATTTCTGAAGGTTCGCTCTGAATGAGCGGTACTTCTGCCTTAATTACCAACTTGTTGTCAATTATGAGTCCATGTGCTCTCAATAGGTTGTATACATTACGTAATTGATTGTTGCCTTGCTGTCCAGGTATTTGTAGTTTTGATGGTAGCTTTTCTCTAATGAGGGTCAATTCTTTGTTAAGTTGTGTAGGAGTTATAAGCGCAGGGTTAAGTCGCCCATGGTTCAAATCTATTAACAATTCAATTATGGAATTTTGAATCTTTTCACATTCGTTCAATAAAATGGTGACTTGGGTTATTAGCATCTGGAACTGAATCGCCATTTTATCTCTGTTTATGTTTTTTATGATTTCCGACTGATATCTGTTTATTTGTGTGTTTATTTTTATGAATTGCATATTTACTTCATTAATATTTTTGTTTATAATGTTTGCTGTAGAATTTATCAATGACACTTGAACTTTTAGTCTTCTTTGATGCTGTTTTGGTTGTTGAGTAGTGTTCTTAGATTGGACTCTATTTGATCTTGATTGTCTTCATCCATTAACCCAAATAGCACATTGTAAATGGAGCCAATCCATTCCAATGGTGCTCTTCGTTGCCTTTTGTTGTACACAATCAACTCGTGATTGTGTTTTATTGCTTCATAACGCCTTCCTATTGACAGCGATATGACCGTGCATGCTTCCTCAAATTCCGATAAGAGATTGCAATGACTCTTTATGCGATCCACACAGTTTGGCATCATGTTCATTTGCTCAAAGTACGAGTGTAGATCATAGTATATCACCAAATCCCAAGTTGAGGTTATGACATCCATTTTCCCTAGTGAATCTAAATAGATTGCAGTATTTTCTGGTAGTATATTTACTTCTCCACTGGTTCCATTTTGACTTCTGACTGCTTTGACTACATTTATTGGTGTAATACAAAACAGAGCCATAAGTAGAAGTGCACATATGTTTGTACTTGGTCTGTGCTTTGCAGGTTTATTTGATTTAAATGTAGTTAGTACCTGTGCTAATGATTCATCCGCTCGCTCTTCTCGATTAGTGTCTGGTGATATAACTAGGGGGCATAACTTCTGAATCGGTCGTTTCAGCGTACTATTCTGTAGCTTCAATGTGGCGACTCGAACTCTACCATCAAGTCCTGGATGGCATTCTATTATTCTACCAAGCGGCCATTTAGCTGGTTGGGTATTCTCATCCTTTACTATGACTATGTCACCTATTTTCATATCTTCTTCTGGTGTTTTCCACTTATTTCTCTGTTGGAGGGTGTGTAGATATTCATCCTTCCAACGTTTCCAAAAATCTCGCTGAATTTTTTGTATCAGCTTCCATTTATTCAAAGATGATATATTGTTTTCATCTTCTGAAGATGGGATCGATACTAATGGTCTCCTGATTAGAAAATGGCCTGGGGTCAACGCATCCATTCCGTTTTCATCATTAATGGCATATAGTGGGCGTGAGTTTAATGATGCCTCGATCTGTGCTAGAACAGTAGACATCTCCTCAAATGTTAGTTTTGTGTCTCCAATTGCTCGTTTCAAATGATATTTCATTCCTTTTACACCTGCCTCCCATATTCCACCAAAATGTGGGCCTGCCGGGGGGATAAGATGCCAAGTAATTTGCTCGTTGGCTAAAATTGGTGCAACTTCAGAATTTTGTTTTAATGCTTTTTTATAATTTTTGTCGATCGATTTGCTTGCGCCCACAAAATTGGTTCCATTGTCGGAATACATGTGAAGAGATTTTCCTCGTCTGCCAAAAAATCTCCTTAGTGCTGCCAAAAATGCTTCTGTTGACAAGTCACTGACTGCTTCCAGATGTATAGCTTTGGTTGAAAGGCAGACAAATACTGCGACATATCCTTTGAACGATTTTTGTCCTCGACCTTTAGAACACCTCATTTGAAAAGGTCCGGCATAGTCTACTCCAAATATGTAAATGGACTGGATATCGACACTCTGGCTAATGGAAGATCACCCATGAGTTGCGTTGCAGCAGCTTGTTTGAATCGTATGCATTTACAACATATACGTATGCAATGTTTCACTGCGTTTTTCAATCCGATTATCCAGTATTGTCGCCTGACGACTGCCCCTGTTAACCGATTTCCACCATGTATGGTCGCATAATGAGCATCTTTAATAATTAGTCCCGCCATGTTTGATTTTGGTATGACTATTGGGTGCTTTTCATTATAAGTTAGCTCTGAGTTTGTAAGCCTGCCTCCAACCCCTATTATGCCATTTTTGTCCAAGAAGGGGTTGAGGCTTGCTAATTTGCTCGAACTCTTGACTGCTTTTCCAACAAGAAGTTTAGTTAATTCTTCTTTATAAAGGTTCTTTTATGTTTGTCGGATGATCGTTAATGTAGCCGTATGAAGCTCCTCTGCCGATAAGTGTGAAAATTTGCGCGTTTCTTTCTTTTTACGAAAGCGTAAAATGTATGCTACCACTCTTTGTAGTTTTAGCCAAGGAATCTTGATCTCTTGACGTCAATAAAACCGTTATTTTTTTGTATTCGTTTACCGTTGTTGACTCTTGATCTTCTGTCAACGATAGCCACTTGGGTCCATTCCACCAAATATCCATATTTAATAGTTTGGGAGATGGAGTACCTCTTGACGCCACATCTGACGGATTGTCTTTCGTGTTCACGTGTCCCCAGGTTATTTGAGGTATAAGTTTTTTAATGTCTTCTACCCGATTTCTGATAAATTTATCTTTGTTGTTCGGATTTGTAATCCAGCCCAGGGTTATTGTTGAATCACTCCACGCATAAGCTTTGTGATCCCTTGCAATAATCGCGCACGCTTTGCTCAACAATTTTGCTAATAGATGAGCAGCACAGAGTTCCAGCTTTGGCAAAGTGTTCCTATTTTTAATTGGATTAACTTTCGTTTTGGCAGTTAAAAGCTTTATGGATTTGCCAACTTTTACATATACCACTGCAGCGTACGCCTTTTCGGAAGCATCACCAAATCCGTGAATTTCTACATTACATTCCATGCTAGTTTCAATCCAGCGTGGAATACGTACTTCTTCCAAAATGCCAACAGTGTCTATAAACAGCTTCCATTCTTTTTGAAGATCATCAGAAAGCTGTTCGTCCCATCCAGCCTTTTCCATCCAAAGTTTTTGCATATATAATTTTGCAACTACAGTGATTGGCGATAGCCAGCCCAACGGATCAAATATTTGGGCGATTTGTGATAAAACACTTCTTTTTGTTATTTTCTTTGGCATTTCCAAATTAATTTTGAACTGGAACTCATCTCTCTTTGGATCCCAGTATAGCCCAAGTGTTTTCACTGCTTCATTTTCTTTTATTTGAATTATTTCACTTTCTCCCATGGTGGTGATGTTTTTCGTTATATTGTCACAATTCGATAGCCATTTCCTCAAATGAAATCCAAATAACTGAAGATGCTTGCTGATTTCTTTTTGAATCTCAATACATTTATTAACCGAATCTCCACCAGTCATGAGATCATCCATATAAAAATCTTCCTTTATGATTTTTTGAAGCCAATTATTTTCACTTGTGCATTTGTTGGCAATTTCAAATAATGCACGCACTGCTAGATATGGTGCTGAAGCGGTACCATATGTCACTGTCGTCAACTCGTACTCTTCTATTTTATTTGAAGGATGCTCCCGCCACAAAATTCGATGATACGCTTGATCTTTTTCCGAAATTTTAATTTGCCGGAACATCTTTTCAACATCAGCTGTGATTACCACTTTCCATAGCCTCCATTTTAGGATTATATCAAAACCGTCTTTTTGGAGTTTAGGTCCTGTGAACATAATATCATTTAAGCACCTGCCATTTGATGTTTTGGCCGATGCATCGAAAACAACGCGAAGTTTTGTCGTTAATTTATCCTCGCGAATAACAGCCTGGTGTGGTAAATAATATTTTCCTATTACCTCATCGTTCGCCTTTACCATTTGCCCAAGGTTAATATATTCTTGAATGAATACCTTGTAATCATTGCAAAGCTTTTCACTCTTTTTGAACTTAGCTTCCATGGAGAGCAGCCGAGCAACTGCCTGTTTACGAGAGTCACCCAGTTCCATGTCGTCTTTAAACGGAATTTCCACAATGAATCGCCCATCTGTGTCTTGTTTGGTGGTTTCCTTGAATTTTTTCAAACATATTTCGTCTTCTAATTTAGCTTCTTCATCTAGTTCTTCTTCTAGCTCCCAAAATCTCTCCAGGTTGGTTACTGCCGATGTGACTTTGCCTGTTTTCTTTTGCTTAATTATTCCAGACAAAATCCAGCCAAACTTCGTAGCTTGTGCAAGAACTCCATTCTGCTTTTTTATGCCTTTTTCTATTATTCTGCCGAATATATCGCCACCAATCACTATGTCAATTCTATCAGCTTTGTTAAATTGTGGGTCAGCAAGAGTGTAGTTTTTCCATTTGTTGAAATCAAACTTGAAGGATTGATCGGGTTGAGCAGTTGTAAGAGTTGGTAGAACTATGGCATCTACTATTTCAGCAAATTGACTGAGGAATCGTGGTTTAATTTCTACTTGAACCATGCATTTTGATTCACCCACTACAACATCGCCTAGTCCATGAAGTTTCGTCTTGATTTTTGTTTTTGGAACACCTAATATCTGTGCGGCTTCTTCTGATATTGATGTTATTTGTGATCCTTGATCAATAAGCGCCCTTAATAACACGTGTTCCCCGCTTGCACGTTTTGCTCTCACTTGAGCTGTGGCCAGAATTACCGTTGTTAATCCTGCTTTTGTGGACATCGCTGCTTTTTTATTTGTAGTATCGAAATGAAGGAGCTCATGATGACTGCTGAAGTTGCATATCTTACATTTCATATTACTATTACAAGTTTCTCGTAATTTGTGAAGCAGGCATCTGTAGCAGATTTTATTGTCTTTGGCATATTTATGCCTTTCATCCGTTGATATGCTCTTGAAACTTCTGCATTCGGTTATAATATGATTTGGTATTTTGCAGTAAGTGCGCTGCCTTAATGGTTTTCTCGCGTTGGTCGACGTGTGATTCGCTTTAAATATTTGCTGCTTTCGATTTTTGTAACCTTGCTCCTTTTCGGCTACAGCTTTCAATGTTTGGTACTGATGATCCAAAAATTCTCTAATATCAGATAACTTCTGCACTTCTTTGGTTTTTTTAACCATTTGCTCATATAATTTGAGTCCATCTTTGTCCAATTTGCGAACTATGACTCGAGCAATAAACGGATCGGCGTCTGCAACTTCCATTCCTAAGGATTGTATTGCATTAAGGCACTCATTTGTAGTATCGAGTAATTGCCTAACGCTTTCAGCATTGTCACTGTTTATGGGCGGTTGATCCATTATTCTGTCCCACTGTTTTGTGAACAAAATTCGTTTGTTGTCGTACCTTTGCCTTAGCAAGCTCCACGCTGCTTCATAGTTTTCGGTTGATATTTGCAAATGTTGTATCAACCTTGCTGCTTCGCCCTTCAAACAAAGACGAAGGCGTAGCATTTTTTCTGAGCTTGATAATTGCTCATTTTTATGAACCATATCCTGGAACACGTTGTAAAAATTAGCCCACTCTTTTATCTCACCGTAAAATGTTGGAATTTTAAGTTTTTCTAATTCCAAATTGGGTCGAGAATACGTTTTGGGCTCTTCTCTTCGAACACAATTTTCTAAATGTGCGTAGTTTTCGAAATATTTCGCAACTATTTCATTGTAAGCATCCTCAATTTCATCATTGAGATATTTTGTCATCTCATTGGTATACAAGCTGTCGATGTTGTTGTATATAGTCTCCAAGTATTTCACTTGGATAGAGTTTATAACGCTCTCTGCGCGTATTTCTGCCATTTTTTCTGACAGCATTTTGATTTTTCCCATGAAAATCCTAATTTTGTTATCCTCGTTGGATTTGCTATTGTCTGTTTTAGACCCGGTCGGCTTTTCTACCAGTTGAAAAGTTTTTTCGCCGGAAATGTTATTCTTTAGTCCCTGGACTAGCTGATCAATAAAACTCCGGGTTCTGCTGTACGAATCCTTTTGGAAATATTCTTCCTCGCCATATCCATCTGCCATTAGTTTTTCATGGTTGGCGTCAAGCTCTTTTTGAAGCTTCTCTATTGCTTTCAGTGTATCTTCGGTTTTTGCTCTTGTCATTGATTGGCCTTTGATAGTGTCAAACGTTTTTTGTACTTTTTTAAAGATTTCCATCTGAGCTTCAATCACTTTTTTTCTATTTATCCCCATGTTGATTGGATTTGAGTTCTTGCTATTCTCCAAAGGAATCGTTGGAGGTAGATTGATTTGGTCGCCTGGTTGACCGTGCTGTGCCTCGACTCACAGCGAAGTTATTCCTTTGGATTGCAAAACTCTTTTCCTGTCACTGCGCTCAAATTTGAGGCTCGATTGGACCAATGATAATAGGGTATTGCTTTAAATTTCACTTGAATTACCCCTTACCGCTGGTGGGGGGTGGTAATGCAAATAATTTAGAGAAGAAAAAATAAGCAGAACGATGGTCTTCGATTGAGAATGTTTTTATTCTAATTTATTTAATAATTTACAAGAGTTTATATACAAAATCTTAAAACTACATTCCTAATCTAATTATGTATGTATGTGTGTATTGTTTGCCTTAAGAGATATTCTTAATAGAGACAAACACTAGGTCTTTATTTGTTCCTAATATTTAATTGCTTACTAGCACACATAAATTTTAGACTATTTGTGTTTGATAAGAAATATCTCGCAGTAAGATGCAAATATTTGTATTTTTAATGTTTTTAGTTTTACTCCAATGCATTGTGACGAACTGATAATTATAAATCTATGTATGCATTTTTATTAGCATGTTCAAATGTACATATATTTGAACAAGTATGTAAAAATATTTTCAAAAAAGTTGCAAAAATTAAAAGAAAATTCACTTCGAAAAAAATGCAATTTTTCCCCATACAAAATGTATGGGAAAGGGTGAAAAAAATAGCCACCTCTAAGGGTTAAGTTAGAGCGCTAATTTTTTGCAAGGCTTATTTTCTCATCAATACCTAACTTTTTAGGGGGTACGACCAAGTCGAAATTTTTTTTGAATCACCCTAATGTACATACATATGCGGACATTACCAGTGATAGGATAACAATCTTCTCCTTTCTCGTCGTGGTAGGACTCTTGATGTCGCTGGACTGTTGGGGAGTGTAACGATGCAGCATCAGATGTGTGGTTTTCCATTTGATTGACGTAGCAACGTTTTCCAAATTGCTTTTGAAATTTTTTTTTTGGAAATAAATAAAATTTTTGAAAGTTTTTTGGCATTTTTTTCTGTGAAAGCTTTTCTACATAACCATGTTTTACAGTTGGTACCATAATTTAATTTTTCTCAAATCCAGTTTCTTTCCGTTTATGCGAAGTATAAACTTGCTTTCATCCGGAGAAACAACCCGATTTGAAAGAAAATATGGTACAAACTGCGAAACATGGTGAAAACGGGTTTATAATTTTGGTCTATAGGCAACCAACGGATTTGTATTAATTGACATTCAATGACCCCATAATTAACCAGAGATCATGTATCACATTTTAAGAGACATCATGACCAAATTAGTAAGCGATTCGGGATGGGACAAGATTTTGCTTGAATACAATGTAAAAAATCAATTTCGGGAAACTCTCCAATCTTCGGATCTAAGCCATAGCTTCAAAAAGTATCACAGAATTAAAATGTCGAAGTGTAAACAAATTACGGCATAGAATTCGGCAAAACTGGAGGATTCGATATCAAGACATCTTATAAAAGTACTGGAACAACAAGGATATCTGGTAACTGGGTATTAGGAGATTTTTTCTGGTAATACTTTCTGAAGTAAAAGGTTAGGTGGGCAGTTAAAAGCTTCGAACCGTTCAAGGCTGCCGGGCCAGACGGGATTATTCCCGCACAACTCATAAACATGCTGGAGACATCAGCCAAATGGCTGGTATTTCTCTATACAGCCTGCCTGGCTCTTAGTTACATTCCGTGGTAGTGTTTATTCCTAAGACGGGTAAGGCGTCTCATTACGAGCCCAAGGACTATAGGCCGATCAGTCTCTCATCCTTTGTGCTCAAGACCTTCGAGAGGATAATAAATGACTACCTCTCCTCTACTATTGATAGCAACCTGATCTGTAGCTATCAGCATGCATACACCAAAGGGAAATCTACAGAAACTGCGCTTCACAGCCTAGTTTCTGTTATTGAAAAATCGCTGTATGAAAAGGAGTACTGTCTTGTGGCCTTTTTAGATATTGCAGGAGCTTTCAACAACATAAGCCCTGATGCTATAAACACCGCTTTAACAAGTCTGGGCATAAGCTGGTCTCTTATTGGACTTATTGATCAACTGCTAAGGGGTAGACGAATAGTTTCATCACTGGGCTCGGTTGACTTATCACGCTATGTCACAAGGGGAACGCCTCAGGGTGGTGTTCTCTCCCCGCTTCTATGGAACCTCACTGTCAACTCGATGCTGCGAGACACAAGCTGGGGGGGCGGGAAGGTAGTGGCATATGGAGATGACTTAGCTATTGTATACGTCCGGCTGGGGCGCAAGCACTACTGGACACGCCTGTATTTTGGGATCATATAGCTTTCTTCCGCTGAGCACAGATCGCTGTGCGACCACAACAGTCGGAGATAGCGGTTTTAAAATCAACATTCCCAGCAGGGAAGAATGGGAGAGCACGGATCGGAGTCCCATCACTCATGGCGGCACTTCCATTTATACTGATGGCTCGAAGATAGACGGCAGAGTTGGGGGAGGGGTTTATTCAAAGGATCTGAACCTTGAGCTCTCCTTCAGACTACCTGATCACTGCAGTGTCTTCCAGGCTGAAGTATCAGCAATCATGGACGCCGCGGCTTGGATAGGCCAACACACTACCAGACAGGACATTTTTATACTCAGCGACAGCCAGGCGGCCATCAAATCCCTTGGCTCTTACTCGCTCAACTCTGAACTGACGCTCAGCTGTCGTCGATCTCTACAAGAGATGGCACAACAGAATCGCGTTAACCTCACATGGGTCCCGGGGCATAGGGACATTGAGGGAAATTGTAAGGCAGACGAACTTGCGAGCAGGGCACGACCAAGCAGGTTCTTCGCGATAAAGAGCGCTTAGGTATGCCGTTTGCCACATGCAAGCTTATGCTGAAGGAGTACACACTCCGCCAAGCCAACGAAATATGGCTGCAATCTCCAGGATGCCGGATATCCAAAGAAACCTGGCCGAAATGGGATCATAAAAGATCAAGAAGGAGAAGAGAAGAGAAATTTCCATATTAATAGGCGTATTAATTGGGCACTGCCTTATTGGTAGGCACGCAGAAAGACTTGGCGTGCCCTACCGACGATGCTGTAGGAGTTGTAAGGATGATGAGGAGGAGGAAACGGTGGAGCACCTCATCTGCAACTGCCCGGCTTTAAGTGGCGCGAGAATGCGCTTTTTGGGAGTTCCCTTCCTGGTTAGCCTACGCCAGGTCACGGAGCTGGACATAAAGGACCTGATGGCCTTCATCAAGTCATCTAAATGGTTCGAGGAGGAGTAACGGTGTCGGTATAGGAAAGTCAGTCCCGGGATTCTGCTATGTGGAGAATTCCGTTAATACCGGGATTTTCCATATGGCAGGGTCCCGGAACTGACTTTCCTATTGTGGCCAAGGTGTGCCTCTGCGGCAGCCACTTGAACCTAACCTAACCTTCTGAAGTAAAGTTTGCTTTAATTAGTGTAGTACTTTCTAAAAAAGTTCGCTTTAGGAGTTGATGTTTACATAGTATTATTTCGCTGAAGAAACCCGTTATTAGCTTTACCAAGAAACTGTGATTATCCTAACCCTTTCGCGATATTGTTGCCATATGGCAACATCCAACTTTAGAGGGGCCTAGCTACTCCTGTGTATGAAATATCACCTTCTTTCTTACGTTTTGTTGAAGATTGATGTTTAAAGAGCAGACAAAAATCAAATAAGTTATCATCGTCCATTAAATATCGATAATATACAATTTTTCATAAAAGGCCTTTGCAATACCTAATTTTACTATGAAATTTGTCTTTTACTTATATACATTTTTTAGTAAATTATGACAATAATTTCACTAAAAGTTGTATAAAATAAATAAAAGAATCTTCAATCTACGCTTTGGCATAAACATATTTTTTTACGAACAGTTTACAAAGCGATACTGATTTTTATAACTTTACGTGTTGCCAAATGGCAACAATTTTGCTGTAAGGTGTAAATTTGCTCTAGATTGCAGAAGAAATTTATTTGCGATTGAGACCTGAATAGTTTGGATTTATTATTGTTAGCGCATTATAATTTGAAAATAAGTCAAGGAAAATAAGCTACAAAGTCAAAGAAAAGATTTTGGAGAATTTCGGGGAGTCTGACTTGTCAGGTTTGGAGGATTCTGAAGGGGAGAAATATTAGGAGCATTTGACAACAATGAATAGAATTCCAATGCTTTAGAGAAAAGACTTACAGAGATACACAGTTTAAGAGTTTCAGTTTGTATGGAAGGTGTCACGCCCCTTTTACAATACCTCCCACTTTTAAACAATTCTACCGGAACTCAAACTAATTTTCTCATACAAAATACCAATGCTTTAGAGCAAACACCTGCAGAGACATACACTTTATAATTTTCGGTTTCTATGAGATATGCCGCGCCCTTTTACAATAACGCCCACTTTCACATAACCGCAAGTCAAACTAATTTTTTCATACCAAATTGCAATGCTTTTTTGAGCAAACACCTATAGAGATGTGCACTTTATAAGCCCAAATTTTTATTTGTATGGGACGTGCTAGTCCTCCTTTTCCAATGACGCCCACTTTTACATAATTCTACCACAACTCAGTATGCTTTCATAGAAAACTCCAATATTTTACGGCAAATAGATGCGAAGATGTACAGACCATTAAGTTTTTTGTATGAGAGGTGCCACGCCTCCATTTATATAAACGCCCACCACATAATTCTACCGCAACTTTAAACTTCACTTTCATACAAAAGTTCAACACTCTAGACCAAGCAGTGTGAGATAAACATCTTAAAAATTTCAGTTTGTATTGGAAGTGCCACGCCCTTTTAAAAATATTTTTACTATGCCAGTTAACTTTCTGCTAGGGGAAGAAATAAGTTGACAAAGTTTTATTTCAATCCTATGGACGGTTTGGTAGGTAGAGGGGTAGATACATACATTCATTTTTGTATATATAAAAGATATACATACATATATAATAGATAAATAATAGATATATAAAAGATAAAGTTAAAATTTCGATGTAAAACCGTTTTAAAATAAACTTATATTCGTAATTTCAAAACTTAAAATTCCCTAGTTTTTCTTTACCGTACAGTATATTTGTTGCCATATGGCAACATGTAAAAAAACAGACTTATAAAAAAAAACTTTATAAAAATTTTATTTTTTATTGTTACTGGGGCTTAAACAAATAGTTGGACAAAAATTTGGATTTTTTGGCCAGCGTAGTAAAAAGATGTAGCGAAAGGGCTAAGTAGGCTTTTGTTAAGATGGGAGAATCTTTCAAAGCTTTCTTATGTCAGTTCGTCGATCCAGAACTTCAATACAAGCCTGATATTTGAAATTAACGATTCCTAAACCCTTTAACGCATCCATTTTGCGGTCTAGCGGTGTGTTAGTTGTCAGCGTTTCATACAGCATAAGGGCAGTACCAAGTGAAATATTCAACAGCTTATTCGACTCGTGAACCCTAAAAAAGAATAAAGGGAACGATTTTAGTTATTCATAAAAAAACAGTTGATTCAAACGGTGCCATGACAAAATCCCTAGTAAAAATTGGGATTATGACATTCCCCCTGCAATTGGGGTTTTGACATCTTTGAGCTGAAAAATGAAATTACAAGATTTATTTTTAAGTTTTAACTGCAGAATACAGACTCCTCGCCCCGTGAAAAAGTAAATATGAGGAATGGTTCGTATTTTGCTCTGATTATAACGCATATATATCCAAAACCACTGGATCGATTTTTACATAATTGGTAAATTCGTTTGATATGCATTTTAACATATATTTGGTCGAAATCAACGAGTAAAATCATTGTTAACCCTTACTAGTTTCGCGGGAAAATTTGGAATAAAAATCGCGCGATTTTCAATTCCAAATTTTCATTTTATATTATTATTTTAGAATATTATTTCAAAAATATTTAAGAAAAGGAACCAGTGCAGAATACAGACTCCTGACCCCGAAAAAAAAAAATTTGGAAATGGTGCGTATTTTGCTCCTGATTATACTTCTTCTTTGGTTCGTATATATTTTCCAAACTACTCAATCGGTTTATACAAAATTGGTCTGATTGCACAGGTACCATCCAACACCGGCTACGCCATTCACAGTAGTTCGGCGTAACCCTCGGCTACGCCATGCCAAGTCCGGGTGCGTGGTATACCCACCTCACTTATTGGATTTTTGTTATTTTACTCGTTGATTTCGATTAAATATATGTTAAAATGCATATCAAACGAATTCACCCATTATGTAAAAATCGATTCAGTAGTTTTCGATTTATACATATGCGATTTTAAATGCATGATCTTCCAACAACCATGATGATTGAAAATTCCATCATTGCGACAGGTTTCTCGAAAGAAAATAAGGAAAAAGTGCCAGACTTGTGGAAGCAGCTTACAGTTTCCTTAAATAGCCTGGGACCACCTGTTAAGTCAGAATCTGACTGGAAAAAGGTAACATTGCTCTGTATTAAGGCATATACAATCCATTTAGTATACCAACGTATTTGTTAAATAGGTGTGGGGTGACCAGAAACGCTATGTAAGGAAGGCGTCACAAAATAAAATCCACGCAAGGGGGACAGGCGGCGGACCCAACAACACAATAACATTTTCCAGTGCAGAAGAAGCTATATATAAACTGCTAGATCTCAAGGACTCCTTTGACGGCGTTGAAGCGTAAGGCAAATTCGGAGGTAGTGATTTTGGAAGATATCCTACTAAGCGGTGATGACATACCTGGCTGCAGTACCGATGTGACAGATAGCGAAGCTTTTGCCCACCATGTGAGTCTGCAGCTATGCCGAGTGAATGCCAACAAAATGACAGCAGCACACAGCCAGTAGACTAAGTGCAAACAAAAAACTAACAAGTACTAAGTTGGTCTTCAAGGAACTTGAGAAACAGCAGCAAATGTGTGATAAGTTGGATGAAATGACGACGGAGAAAAGGTCACACAATGAGGTGATTCAGAATTGTGGCTTTAATATAATTCTAAAGAAAAAAAAAGAAATTGAAGAATTAATTGAGTTTAATAATAGGGTATTGGAATTAAAAGAATTAAAAATTGAGGTATTAAGAAAAAAAAACAAAAACTGAGGTTGTTTTTGTGTTTGTTTTTATTTTTATTTTTTTTTTCTGGATAATTCAAGCATTTTTTAATTTTTTATTTCTACTGAAAATAGCTTTTTTATTTTAAACGAAGCTGCAATGAAAGAAAGGCGATTTATTTAGTTTAATAATAAAATATTTATGTTTATTAAAAAAATCGTACCTTATTACTTTTAAATAAAAATAGTTAATGAAATACATATGTTTCGATAATACTGGAATTACATCTCTTCATAGACTTTTCTTCCCGGAATTGTGAGAGTCGAACTCACAACACTGTAGAGACTTGCATGCTAGAAGGTCTAACACCTTAGACTACTACCCAGTTTGAAGGTAAACCCTTCTCAGTGTCCATTTAGGCATACATTTATACTTCCATATAGAATATTTTCTTTAATTTCAATGCTAACTTATATGAAAGATATGCGAATTTTAGGACTTGGTGTGAAACCTAGGAAAGAATTTTCTATGCTTAATGAAGCACGAATATTTTTTTCTTTTATAATATGGGGACTCATCAAAGCTTATAAACACCTTATAAAGCGTGTAAACGTATAAAATTATCAAGTGTGTAAATGAACTGTCAAAATTTGTATGGAACGCAGTTTACACAAATTTGATAAACTTCCGCGTCGATTTTGGTGTGTAAAAGAGTGCGTAAATTTATACAATGCAATGACGACGTTCGACATGTAATTTCTTTAATGCATTCAATGCACACTGGACAAAAAGAGAAGAATATGATGAAAATAAGTCGAAAATTGCTTTTTTAATGAGAATTTCGAAATAAAAAGTTTTTGTTTGACATCAAGTACACATAAATTTATCTAAGGCGTTCATCTAACTGAGCTGATAAATGTATAAACTTACGCATTTCGTAAACTTATGAGAGTTGATGAATCCCCTTAATATTTAAACCCTTTGTTGCTTTTGACTTGTATTCTATTGCTGTAAATACCGACGGTATTGTGAAGCAATTTTCGGGATTGTATGAAAATGTGTTTTTGAGAAAAATTTACCCACGCGCTGCAGGAACCAGACAAGCCGACATATGTTTCGATGATACTGGAATTACATCTCTTCATGGACTTTTCTTCCCGGCATTGTGAGAGTCGAACTCACAACACTGTAGTGACTTGTATGCTCATTTCGGGATTGTATGAAAATGTGTTTTCGAGAAAAATTTAACCACGCGCTGCAGGAACAATACATATGTTTCTTCACGGACTTTTCTTCCCGGCATTGTGAGAGTCGAACTCACAACACTCTAGTGACTTATATGCTAGAAGGTCTAACACCTTAGGCCACTACCCAGCTTGAAGGTAAACCCTTCTCAGTGTCCATTAATGCATATATTTATACTTCCATATAAAACATTTTCTTTAATTTCAATGGAAACTTATGTATATGAAAGATATGCGAATTTTAGGACTTGGTGTGAAACCTATGAAAGAATTTTCCATGCTTAATGAAGCACGAATATTTTTTCATTTATAACATTTAAACACTTTGTTGCTTTTGACTTGTAGTCTATTGCTGTAAATACCGACGGTATTGTGAAGCAATATTCGGGATTGTACACGGTTAAAAATTTGAACCTAAATTTTAAACTTTTTTGACTACATATATGACCAAACCAAATTTGGATTCAAATTCAACCTAGACCAGTTTTCATGAAAATTGACTAAATGAATCGCGTTTCAATTATAAACCAAAAATGTTTAACAATTTTTTAAAGATAAAATTTTTTGTCCGTTGGCGGGAATTCGAACCAAGACTCCCCGCATCATGCCCGCCTGCTCTACCACTGAGCTACATCGCACACATAAATGTTGTAGGCAAAATTCAATCTTGAATAAGCTTTCAAAAAAAAATTTGAATTTTTTTTGTTGTTGCTTTTCCATCTTGTTCACTAATAATAAAAACATAGAATAATTTAAGAAAAATTATTCCCAAACGGTCAAAAGTCCACCAAAGTTTCAAAAATTTGAATTTTCAAAATCAAAATTTTAAAATTTAGACCGAAAAGTCTTAATTTTCAAACCAAAAAGTTTTAATTTTAAACCGAAAAGTTTTAAGAATAAAATAAAATTAAAAAAAAAATGTGGCACTTGGCAGAATTCGAACGAAAACGCTCAAGAGTCACAGCCGACTGCTCTACCGCTGAGCTATGACTCATATCATGGTATAAAAAAGAAGGTTAAGCCGCTGTCAAAAATTCGTTGTCAATCTAGCTTCACTTTTGATTAAAAAAGAGTTTTCTGTCATTTCCTTTGATGTCAACAGATAGCATAGCGTTGCCCAATCACATATATTTAAAAAAGGGTATTTTGAAAAAATGAATTGGGCATTTTCAAATAAAATTTGTTTGTGTACGGATTTTTTAAGTTTATTTGTTTAAAGTTACTCATAGAATTTTTTCCAAGCCGAAACGATTCGGAAAGCTCAAGTAGAGAGGATTGGTTTTTGAAGCATAGTTCTTAGCTTTATATTTTCATTTTTAAATTGCTTTTAAAATAAAAATCAAGCCCAAGGCTGATTTACATGGGTTGATTTGCTATTCGGTTTTTGCCGTTTCACCGTTTAAATAGCCATTCGATTTGCTGATTTTGGTCGAAGTGCTATTATCACGGTGGAACGAAACCCATCGAATAGCAAAGCGACCAGTGTAAATCAGCTTTAACCCCTGCAAAAATCGTTGGATTATGTGTTCCAATTTTTTGATATTGGAGTACTCCAATAGTAATCCTTTGTATACCTCATCGGACCACCTTCAGCTTTTTGAAAGCCATGGAGTAGCAGAAACAAAACGAGGGTTGGAGTAGGTGGTCCAGTCCTAGGATATTGCAATGTTATTTGGATTACATTTGGAGTACTCTGATGTTCTAATTGGAGTACTCCTAGGATAGAAAATAGAATACTCTCGATTTTCGCAGGGAAGGTGAAAGAATAGAAACAATATACATACACAACATTTTTTTATTAATTTAAATTTATTTATTTAAGTGGCCTTTTATTTAGTGATTTTGTGGTGGTGGTTTTGTAAAAAAAAACTATTGGTGGTTGTTATTGTTGTAGCGCGATTTATGCCAGCAAACATTTAGGTTAGAGCACGATTAGAAGACGATTCGAATTCTAATGACCTTCTCTAGGGTATTTTTCTAATGCGATTCAAATATGCACGAATTTGCGTTAGTTCTCTAATCGTTCAAGAGTTGAAAACTAGTGTAGTTTTCTAACAATTTTTTCTAACAAATTTCGCGTCTCGAGAACTACACCATTTTTTAATGTGCAAAACTAAAATTTCTCTAACGCTAGATTTTGTTTGCTGGGATAACGCTTTTGTTGTTGGTTGGTATTGTGGCAGCAGGCCTATACAATATACGAGGCGGTTCCGCTGTTGTTGTTGTTGTTGCTGGTTATTGCAATGGCCCTATAACAGCCCCTGCTGTTTTCAAGGCTGGTTGTTGTGTTTGTTGCGCTCTTGCTGCTAGAGCTTTTAGTTGCTCTAGTTAGTTGGTATTGATGCAGCGGGCTGATTTTGTTGTAGCACGTTTTTGGCTCGCGCAGTTTATGCTGCAGCTCTGTTTTTGTTGGCGCTATTGCAGTTGCAAGCGCTGTTGTTGCAGCAAGCGCTGTTGCTGTGGTTACCACTATTCTTGGTTGTTGGTGCAGTGCGTCTTTAATACTGCGTCTTTTCGCAGTTGTTGTTGTCCGCGCTGGTGTTGCAAGGTCGTTGCTTGTCCGTTGTTGTTGCTACAGCGCTTCGTGTTTGGGGTTGCACGGCTGATGTTGCTGCTTCTGGTGTTGTAGGCGGTGTGTTGAATTTTTATTGCTTTCTATTTGTTTTATTTAATTTGCTTTTTTAATTTTTTTTATTTTTTCACCACAAATCTTTTTATTTGTCAATATTTGTTTGTATATGACAGAAAATGAAGGATTTTCGACACGAATAATTGGTAGCATGATGTCTTTTAATGTCAGGTGGTGACCAACAACAACGAATTTTTGACAGTGGCATTACCTTCTTATTTGTACTATGGACTCACATGAAGTTTTTGCGTCAAAATTCAATTACATTCAAACAAACCAAAAACAAAAAAAAAATATACTGATTTTTCATTTAGATTTTAAATCGAAACCAAAAGAAATTGAAAATCTTTGTAGGTATTTGGACGGTTTGAAATATTGTACAAAAAAGTTTGAAAAATTGATTAAACTTTATACAGGTTCATTTTTTTAGCCGTATATGAAATTGTTTTATTTGACGAAAATGTACGCTTGTTTACAAAAATTGATAAATTGCAAAAAGTTCGAAATAGAGCATCAGCTGATTCGAAGTGAACTTTTATTCGGCCGAAATTATCGATAGGAGGAAACAGTTCGCCCGAACACAAAGCGAAAATTTTTCCTTTATCGATAAAATAGGCGCTAGAACTTAAAAAATAAGTAATTTGAAGAATCGCCGTTACTATAAATATTTACTAAAAAGTGGATTTTGACTTTCTGGTGAAAGTTGAGTGTTATGAAGGCCATAAAACTATCAAATTTAGTAAATATTTGTGAAAATTTGGCATTTAACTCTTATTTTAAAAAACTTAAATGCAAATCGTCACTCGCGTTACACGAAAAAATCGTTAATAAAACGAACCCTTATGATCTGGAGCAAAAAGGAAAAATCCAGATAAAAGGGCAGACCCGTCAATTAGAACATATCGCTCATTTGCTGCAACATCGTCATAACTCAAAATATGTGATATTACAGAAAACACATTTTTAGTTTTTGAATTGATGTATATTTATATGGGATAACTAATCAATTCTATCACGATGCTGCGTGAAATGTTAAAACCTCGGATATAAAACATTATTTCCGATATATTAGTGATAATAACTCAAAATTTTAGTTTTTTGAGTTATGACGATGTTGCAGCAAATGAGCGATATGGATTTTTTCTCATGGTATTCTCATTAAAATATCCATTTTTATGAGTAAAAACATGTTTTTCGTCACTCGCGTTAAATAAAAAAAAAATTGCCTTATAATTTCATGATTAGCTTCAGAAGTTAAAGTAGGCTGTTGATCAACACTTGTCAAATTAATGGTCAGGATATCATTAATGAATACTGCGTACAAATAACTTGCTATAACTCGAAATGAATGCAATTGACAATTACAATTTCACTTATTTATTTTCAAATACCTTCACTATTTTAAACTGTTTTCCTCTAGTAATGCTCTTAAGTAAGCCAATATCATGACGTAACCACAAAGGTGAAATACATCTTTACAGATGTCAAATGAACAGTCTTAACTTGAACGTTTGTATTTTGGAAGTACAAGAGAAAGGGGCATAAAAGAAGGACCGTTTGTAAAATATTATTGAACTTCATACTATTTTGTTAGAGATTGGATGAAAATTTTAGCGTAGTAAAACGAGTTTTAACACAATTTCCAGAAGAAACAGTTTGATTTCCGCAATTTTTAAGGTCTCTTCAGCCATTCAATTAAATTTTTGCAATTTTCTCTAGCTCTTTTTTATTAGAAACATTTGAAGGAGACTATGCAAAGTGGTGCAAACTCAACCGTTTTAAAAACTTTCAACGGTGTTTGTCGAAGCGTTTCTTTATTACTCCTGTATCTAATTTAGTTAACCAAATCAAGACGAAACTATTAGAAAATCTTCAGTTTTGTGCCCTCTGGGTAGGGCTCTTGATAATCGAAAGATCGACTAGTCGAATAATCGATTTCGACTAGTTGTTTCAAAAAATATTCGATCACCACTAGAGATCGGAAAAATATGTCAAATCAAGCGCCTGAAAATACTGTGTAATTTTTTTTGAATAAAAATTGTGTAAACTGTGTCAATTATATAATTATAATTTTAGGCACCTGATTTTGACATATTTTCCGAACTCTAATTACCACTAATCGACTAGTCGACTAGTTGGTTTCATTCGACTTTTGACTAGGGCTGATGAAACGTGAAGACCCGGGTAATAAAGAGGCAAGTATCTACTGTGATTAGCATTAACATTTTAAAAGACTTTAACAGAAAAAAGTCCTTCCAAAGGTAGATAGCGTAGGCTCGCCGTCAGAAAGAAAACTTCAAAAGTCCCCATCGATTTTCAAACAGCACAAAAGTTGGTAGTCAACTACTCGACTAGTCGAGTAATCGATTAGAATCAAGAGCCCTACCTCTGAATGATTATGAACCGGAATCCAACGAAAAACGGGTTTTTTGCCCCTAACTTAAAATTGTGGGTGCTTAAAACGATTATTAAAAAAAACGCTTCGACAAAACCTTGCTTTTCATTGTTGTTAATGGAACCCCGTTTAATTTTTGGACCTTTCGCAGGTAGCAGTAGCCAGTTTTCTGCTTCCGCAAATATATTCAAAACATAAATCAACATTATTTAATAGTGGTTATAGTAAATCTTACCATAATTTGCCTAGAAAACCCAAGTTTCAAAAAATTTTCTTGAAAAACTAAATTGTTGTTTTTTAAATTTTAATAATTTGAAAGATATAAAAGTCAGAACAAAAGAAAATTGGAAGCAAACGTGTAGCCTACACATGCATTTTCAGAAAAATATTAAATTGTATGAAATTCCTCCACAATTTTCTCTGAAACAAAAAGTAGTTTTCTGAAGAGACAACATTGCAAACGCTAATGGCGTTCAAGATGGCGGTGTAAGAGCGAGAGAGTGTATTTAAAAATCACCTTATATTATTACATAATGGCCAATGAGAGAAATACCTACCTTGAATGTTGTGACAATATCACTATTGATAGGGACGAGTTTGATTCAACATTCATTCAGAATGTGCAATTTATGAAATATTATTTGCTTCCAATAAAAAGTCAAATGATATGTCAACTATTTCGATATGATGCTATATATTTGAACGGCATGTCAATATCTATGGTCGTAATATGAATTTCTATTGTGGCTATATCCATATCCATATTTACTGCATAGTAATAATGGTAGAGACAGCGCATTAATATATATTGGCGAAATGTAAATTTTTCTGGGACGCATAATCATAATAGTTCAACAATTTTTACTATGGATTTTGTAACAACATTACAACTTGTTGGAGCGTTTTTTTTAATTCAAAATTTTTTGAATTTCTTATGATTGAACATTTTTCTAAAAATTTTATAAAATGCCGTAGCCCAATGGTAGAATACTGGGCTAACGTGTCAGAGGAGCAGGGTTCGAATCTTACTGAAACCAGATGTATTATATAAAATTTTGTTTTTTTAAACTATTTCGAATTTATCAATAGTTTATATGGATAACATTTCAATAGTGATTTATCAAAAAGCATTGATGAAACATCCATATTCATTGATGGGACAGAATTATCAATTTTTATTTAATGTGATATCAATAATAATGGATGTTCCTCCGTGTGGAGGAAAAATCTCGAGATCTTTCGTACTAGTTCGTCATCAAGTGGTCGAACTGCAACCTAAACTAAGACTGGCGCTTTGCACATTCAGTCTATTATTTTTAAAAGGGTATTTGTAATATGGAATGATAATGATAAATATGGAATGTAACGGTATAATTTACAACTTGCTAATAGTATACTGTACGATAGTAAATCAAATGTCAAATGCCCATAAATGACTACGTCGCCCATTGTGGACGAAATTTATTAATCCCGAACATCTCTCTATGGATAATAACCGCTTAATTTTTTATCAATTGGTCATTACTAGTCTCTTTTGGACATAGTTGGTATGCCTATGTTTTAATTTGTGTAGCATACTTATAAGTGTTCAAATAGAACTATCCGACCGTACACGTAGGGTATCAAACGAGAAATGTCCGACACTACCCGTTTAGATATAAAAGGGACAAATTATCATCACTCCAACCAATATAACCATCAAACCTGACATTTTTTTCTCATATGTACATATGGGCAAATCCCAAATAGTGTTACATTTCGTCGCCCGGATAAATGATTGTCGTATGTGAAAATTGGGCCGAATGGAGTTAATGATGCAGTTATACTAAACTTTTCTAGATCTTTAGAATGGCGTTTTCCGTTTTTTGATATCTCTTTTAGTTACAGAGATATTCAGTGACATTTTATCGTATGTGCAGGGTCACAAGCGATTTCGTATAATTTTGTCGTATGTGACAACCATTTTTCGCATACGACAATTTTTCATTTAAATTCCGTGCTTTTAGCATTCGGTAAAATATTCTCGTATTCGCCAACCAGAACAACACATACGACAAACTTTTACAGAATTTTGGTGACATTTTGTCGCATGTGTCATGCAAAATTGCATGATCGCACACTATTTAGTATCGCTAAGTATGCCGACGAGTACACCTGCACCACTTCTGCCGCCTGAAATTGAATTTTTACTTATTTAATTTTCTTTAAAATAAAATAAAACAAAATAAAATAAGATAAATTAAAATAAAATAAAATGAAATAAAGTAAAATAAAATAAAATAAAAAAAGATAAACTTAAATAAAATAAAATAAAAAAAGATAAATTTAAATAGAATAAAATAAAATAAAATAAAGTAAAATAAAATAAAACAAAATAAAATAAAATAAAATAAAAAAAGATAAATTTAAATAAAATTAAATAAAATAAAATAAATTAAAATAAAATAAAATAAAGTAAAATAAAATAAAAAAGATAAACTTAAATAAAATCTCTACATATAATAAAATTGTAACTGGTCGATGTCTGTACATGGCAGATATCAACAAAAAATTGATTGGGGGAAGCATTATTAAGTGAGTAGAATCCAAATCAACCATTTTAAAAATTTTTGTGTGTCTGTCTGTCCGTATGTTTGTGGCCGTATCACTCTGAAAGTAATGTATGGAATTGAATGAAACTTTTTTCGTTGGATTGCTCGATGCTCAACTTAAAATTTAAGATATTACTTTTTTCGATATCTGTGGAGTTATCGCCCAATATGTGGACCATGTCTGTCTGTATGTTTGTGGTCGCAACACTCTAAAAGTACTGTATGGAATTGAATCGTTGGATTGCTAGACGGCATGGATCAATTGATTAGCGACTCTTTTATTGTCAAATTTCTCAGCCCAGCATTTGGCAGTGCTGCCAAGTACGTAAACGAGTTCCTGGGCAGGTACACAGCTGTTCCCAGAATTTACGCCAAAAACGATGCTGCCATACAATTGTGCAGCGAAAAACGACTCGAAAACGGGAAAAAGTGTAGTTGAGTGAAAATCTTCAATTGCCAATTAGAAAGGATGTCATATTTTATATTTGTAAACTATTTATTGCGGTAAAAATGAAAAAATAAATGGTATTTGTTTCCTTTAGGGGTCAACTGCTCATAAATTAGCTAATATTATGGGAGTTTGCTCAAAAGACGGGTGTCAGGATCACGAATCCGGAAGCGCCTTTTTAATATTTTGCTTCTCTGAAGAGATATTTGCAATCAAAGTTGCAAGTTTTCATGTGGCTGTTGTAATTTTATTAGGCTGCACTTAAAAACGTGCGAAAAAAATGCGTACCGGTTCAGGCAAACACCCGAACTTGGGATGGCTTAGCCCAGGGTTATTTATAATTAGCGCGGCCGAAGGCTTCCAACTCAGAAAGGTGTTCTGCACATAAATACCATGGATTCCGCCCCAATTTTGGTTTAATGTAGTTTTATTTATTTCGTTTTGAGCCTTCAAACGTTCATTTTAATAAAAAAAAAAAACACTTAAAACCGAGTCTTTCTATACCGTCTCCTGTTACTATTATAAGTTGTAAAAAAATAAATTTTATTTTGCTTTTTACTTTCTTACATTTGCTCAATGACGTTAGAATTTTTTATATTTATGTATACATATGTAATATAGCCCTTTCAGAGAGCCTAGTATACTAAAAACCCTTATTTATCCCGCCGTTTGCCGAACTGGTTTGAAAACTGCAAAAATTCCAAATTTTAGTTTAAAAATACCCAATTTTCCCTTCTTCGGGTGTGGCATCATAGGAAAATGTTATAAAAAATGTGGATTCTGACAGCACTCTCAGAGAGAGCAAAAGTCGCACATCAATTGATCTATGACGGCATGTCAATATCTAAGTTCGTAATATGAATTTCTATTGTTGCTATATCCATATCTATATTTACTGCATAGTAATAATGGTAGAGAGAGCGTATTAATATATGATGAATTTCATATCAAAGGCTGAAAAAAAGTACATTTTGAACCCGACCCCCTCAGAATTTGATGAAATTTTGCATATAGGTACATCCTACCGACAAACAACCTCATTTTTAGAAATTGCATTTTCGAAAAATTGTGGGCGTGGCAAGGTATCGAAATATTCGAAAATATTCGAAAAATGCGATAATAAGTGAAGTGTGATTACTACGGAATGGATTTACCGATTTCAAAGATCTTAATACCATTAGAAAGGTATTAAAATAAGCTTTCAAAAAAATACACTGTACAAATTTTGTAGTACACTGGAAAAAAAATGTTTTCCAAAAAAAAATTTGATTTTAGAAAGGTCTATTCAATATATATAAAATATCTGAAAACTAAAATGCGGTTTTTTTTTTCTTTTTTTAAATTTATTTAAGTAAATGCCTATCTTGGTTACTTTCTGATATTTGCATATCATGCGTAAACTAATCAACCGATTTCCAAAATTATTATACCGTTAGAAAGGTATTAAAATCACCTTTTCAAAACATATACTGTAAAGATTCTATATTACACTGAACAAATTTTTTAAAACGTTTTAAATTTTTTTTTTTTAAACTGGGAAAACACTTCAAAGACCAAGCGATTTAATCACTGACGTTTTAACAAAAGCGTCCAATTACCTTTGCGAATCTCGCGAAAATTGAGATAGGTTGATTCTGATTATCATACATCGATCTTTATCGATAAAATAGGTGCTAGAACTTAAAAAAATAAGTAATTTGCAGAATCGCCGTTACTATAAATATTTACTAAAAAGTGGATTTCGATTTTCTGGTGAAAGTTGAGTTTTATGAAGGCCATAAAACTATCAAATTTCGTAAATATTAGTGAAAATTTGGCATTTAACTCTTATTTTAAAAATACTAATATATTTGAACGGCATGTCAATATCTATGGTCGTAATATGAAGTTCTATTGTTGCTATATCCATATCTATATTTACTGCATAGTAATAATGGTAGAGAGAGCGTATTAATACATGATGAATTTCATATCAAAGGCTGAAGAAAAAGTACATATAGGTACATCTTAAAAGGTACCTAGCTATACTTTGGAAGTTATACAGATACAGATACTATGACTAAGTATTCTAATAGATTCGAATAAGAATCATATTATCAAATTTTTCAGACACAAACAATAAATTGACATAGGTACACTTGATAAAGTTAATTTTTTATTTTTATTTATTTAGATTTAATAACAACTTTGCGCAGCTCATACTGCTGACTTTCGGAATGTTTGCTTACTTTTAGTGGTGTTTCATCTAAAGGTACAAAAGAATGGAAGCTTTGAGTTCCTGTGATAGTTTTGGAATTTTTTGTATCTTGAAAGTATCTCTTCTTTTGTTTTGTTGTATTCATCAGCGTCTGCGTAAGCAACTTCTATGGAGGTGTTATACGTTTGTGAAGCCCAATGATAAAGGTCTTTCGCCGTTTGAATTTGGTTTTTATTTGGCATGCTATAATTCCGAGCGCCTCTTTCCAATGTCCCACCTATACCATCACATGCAGATTTTCAATGGCTGGTTGCGCAAAAGTGCCACTCAGCGAATATTTCGAAATCAATTTTATGATCACATAAATTAATTAAGTTTTTGTTTTCGTACTGTGCTCCAAAATTAATCATTTTTGAAATATATAGGTGAACTGCTATGCTATCATGGATATTACAATCGGATATTATGGCGAAGGTTCTGTGAATTCAATTATCGTTGAAATGATGCATTGTTTTTCATATTTATGGATAAAATACTAATATATTTGAACGGCATGCCAATATCTATGGTCGTAATGTGAATTTCTATTGTTGCTATATTCATATCTATATTTACTGCATAGTAATAATGGTAGAGAGAGCGTATTAATTAACACATGATGAATTTCATATCAAAGGCTGAAGAAAAAGTACATATAGGTACATCTTAAAAGGTACCTAGCTATACTTTGGAAGTTATACAGATACAGATACTATGACTAAGTATTCTAATAGATTCGAATAAGAATCGTATTATCAAATTTTTCAGACACAAACAATAAATTTACGTAGGTACACTTGATAAAGTTAATTTTTTATTTTTATTTATTTAGATTTAATAACAACTTTGCGCAGCTCATACTGCTGACTTTCGGAATGTTTGCTTACTTTTAGTGATGTTTCATCTAAAGGTACAAAAGAATGGAAGCTTTGAGTTCCTGTGATAGTTTTGGAATTTTTTGTATCTTGAAAGTAGCTTTTCTTTTGTTTTGTTGTATTCATCAGCGTCTGCGTAAGCAACATCTATGGAGGTGTTATACGTTTGTGAAGCCCAATGATAAAGGTCTTTCGCCGTTTGAATTTGGTTTTTATTTGGCATGCTATAATTCCCAGCGCCTCTTTCCAATGTCCCACCTATACCATCATATGCAGATTTTCCATGGCTGGTTGCGTAAAAGTGCCACTCAGCGAATATTTCGAAATCAATTTTATGATGACATAAATTAATTAAGTTGTTGTTTTCGTACTGTGCTCCAAAATTAATCATTTTTGAAATATATAGATAAACTGCTATGCTATCATGGATATTACAATCGGATATTATGGCGAAGGTTCTATGAATTCAATTATCGTTATCTTTGTAATAAATAACGAACGGATATATCATGTATTGATGATTATTCCCATGATATCCTTGAATGGAATCTTGTATAACAAAGCTGTAAAATGATGTGACACCAGCTTATTGGCAACGCAATTTAGTTTTCAGATATGTTATATACCCTACAAGACAGATGACAATCATTTGATACAACATTTGATTGTCACTGCTGTCAGCTAAACGATCATCGCTTCAATCATTTCACACGAGGAATAAGAAAAAGTTGATGTCAACAACTGTGTCCGTGTGAGTTTTTGTCTCCCTCTAACACATTACTAATTTCAGTTAAGTATATATCTGTCTCACTCTATTTTTGGATCAATGAGGACATCAAGATGATGTCATAATGATTACACAACTGATATCTGTAATGCCTGCCAATTAATATTAAAATGATTTAAATTTTTTTTTTCTTTGGTATTAAAATTTTTTATTTTTTAAATCAAATACATTGCCCCAATTACAAAAACAGCATACAAATAAACAAATTATAGCTTAAAATCTAAGTATGCAGTGTTTACTCCTTTGGTTCTTTCGTTCGCCTTTCTGCGAACGTTTTGGGATGGATTTTGGGACCATTTTGGTACATACTTTGTCTGGACTATTTCGGGACTTTTTAGGTAATATTTCACGATCATTTCGGCATTGGATAAATTCGGAACAACTTCGGGATATTTTTATTGTTATTTGCAAAATTCTGATCCAACTAAACAAAGCAGCGTATCTTTTAAATTGATGTCCTTTAATTTTATTTCAATGTATGCAGCTCATCGCAGCTAGAAAATGCAAACTTTTAAAATTTTTCTTATTAATTTTGTAGCAATAATTAATACTCATCTTTTTATTTTGCGGCCAATTGGATTTTTCAGCTTCTTTTTTTTAAATTACAATTTTATTTTGAGCTTCGAATTCAAAATATGTCAAGTTTGGAAAATACATAATTTTTTATTATCATTTTATCCTCATAAGACAGTCATCTATGACAATAAATGACAATTGTCAGTGTTTTTGACATAACTTTATCAGCATTGACAATTTAAAGTGTGAGTGTGTTAGTAAAAATTATCAGGCCGTCTTGTAGGGTATATTAAATCCAAGGACTGAACCGAAACCGTAACCGTAACCGATTAAAACCGATTAATTTTTCAAAACCGAAACCGAAACCCTAACCGTTATTTTGATCTGAAGAAGAACGAAACCGAAATCGTTTCAAAAACCGGAACCGGTTCCACACGATTTTGAATTTTTTTAATGTACCACTTCTTTTACTGGGCACATAGGTATTTTCTTTTACAAACAGGTGCCCTGAAAACTTTCATTGAAGATTGTCAAGCAAGGTTACAAAAGACACGTTTTGACCTCAGTATAAAAATTCTGAAAAAGGAAGTTTGACTATAGTTGAATGAGGCGATCGAAAAAAGTTTATGAGATCCGAAAAAGAAATGTTAAGGCTTGTCTCAGAAAGCACCACTCATATTAATGTTTTTGACGATTTTAACATTTCATTTAATTTCCATTCTAATATTTTTCTTATAAAACAGTAGAGTTAATTGTGAAAGGTATGGACGTGCTTGGAAGTTCCGTTTTAATAAATTTTAAATATTTGGTTTGATTTTATCATTTAATAAAAAATAGGTATTAATTGTTGGAAATTCAAAAATTACATGAAAATTATTTTATTTGAAATTGAATAGAAAAACCTCGATCATGTTGCTTGTTGTAGAAAAACTGATCTTGCAAACTGTAAAGTATTTTCTACCTTATAATTGTAGGAATTTGTTTTACAGAAATTTCATCCATACATAGTGTTAAAAAATGTATTATTATATTGGAGAAATTTCATCATGGCCGCAGGAGAAAAGTTTTGAAAATATAGACCTATTTCGAAGCTGCACAGGTACTTGAGTATTTTAGTAGTAAAATTTTGTTTTGTCCGTGTTTTTATTTGGAAACCGAAACCGTAACCGAAACCGAAATAAATGTTGAAGAACGAAACCGGAACCGAAATCGAAACACGTTGCAAAACCGAAACCGAAACCGGGACGTTATTTTAATCGATTTCAGACCTTGATTAAATCATAAACTAGTCAGTGAATTACCATTCCGCTGTATAAAATTTTGCATCCAATTCTCCATCCGAACCTGCAATGTCTACTGGAGCGGCCATACTAATGAGCGCAGATTCGGCGTCGGTTTTGTGGTAGGAAAGAGACTTGTAAAACATGTAGTGTCCTTCACAGCCGTGAATGAGCGTCTCGCCACAATCAGAATAAACTACGATTTGTCACCATATCGTTTATCTCCGTGCACTCACCGGCCGAGGACAAAGACGACGTGGAAAAAGATGCATTCTACGCGAAATTAGAAGAAACTTATGAGCGCTGCCCCCGTCATGATATCAAAGTCATGCTTGGCGACTTTAACGCCAGGGTGGGCAAAGAGGGTGTATTTGGCCCACTGTCGGAAAGTTCAGCCTCCATGATGAGACTTCACCAAATGGATTGAGACTGATTGACTTCGCCGGTGCACGAAACATGGTCGTATCCAGCACCAGGTTCAAGCATAAAAAGATCCATCAAGCAACATGGCTATCGCCAGATCGGAAAACACTCAACCAGATCGATCACTTTGCGATAGACGGACAGAACGCTTCCAGCATTATGGACGTACGTACGATGAGGGGCCGAACATCGACTCCGATCACTACTTAGTAGCAGCCAAGATTCGTACCCGCCTAAGTAGAACAAAAGAGGCGCCACAAAATACGCAAGGAAAGTTGGACGTCGAAAAACTGCAGTCACAACAGGCAGCCAATGATTTCGCAGAACGAGTCGCACACCTGCTCTCTGAGTGCACAATTCAACCCAGCAGAGCGCATGAGCAGTGGAAACATATATCCGGATCACTTCGTACCGCAGCCGAAGAAGTAATTGGATTCCGGCAAATGCGAAAAAACAGGTGGTACGATGATAGAGAGTGCAAAGACGCAGTCAAAAGAAAGGACGATGCCTATAAGGCAACGTTAAAAGCGAGTACATCGAGCAGCGCGTGTGAACTATACCGTAAGATTAAGAGGGAAGCGAGACGGCTTTTCCGTGCCAAGAAAAGGGAAGCGGAAAAGCGTGAAATCGAAGAGCTTGAAATACTAGCCAGCAGAAGCGACGTCCGAATATTTTATCAAAAAACTCGACGAATGACGGAAGGTTTTAAACCGGGGGCAAACTCCTTTAAAAATGGCAACGGCGACCTGGTGGCAGATGTTCAGAGAGTACTAAGGTTATGGAGGGATCACTTATCTGTCCTTCTAAACGGAGGAACAGAGCAACAATCCAGAGAAGAGGACGAACCCGAACCCACAATCGAAGACGATGGAATCGAAGTTCCACAACCCGACTATAACGAGCGGCGGGTGCAAATCTTGGAAAAAAACCCGGGAGAAAAGGATCGACACACACCATCTCTTTGGTAATTTTAAAGCCGCCTTCGACAGCACGAAAATGAGTTGCCTATATCCTGCTATGTTTGATTTTGGTTTCCCAGCAAAACTTATACGGCTGTGCAAAATGACGCTGAGCAACACCACCAGCTCGGTCAGAATTGGGAAGGACCTCTCCGAGCCGTTCGAAACTAAGCGAGGTTTCAGGCAGGGCGACCCCCTATCGTGCGATTTCTTTAATTTGATGTTGGAGAAAATCATTCAAGCTGAAGAACTTAATCGCGCTGGAACAATATACTACAAGAGCGTACAACTGTTGGCGTATGCCGACGACATCGACATCATTGGCCGCGCTGTAACTTCTGCATACTCCAAATTAGAAAAAGAAGCGGAAAAAATGAGTTTGGTGGTGAACGAATGTAAAACGAAGTACATGCTGGCATCATGCAAAGAGTCAGCGCATTCACGTCTTGGCAACCATGCCACTGTTGGCAGCAATAATTTCGAGATATTAAGGGACTTTGTATACCTGGGAAGCAGCATAAATACCAACAACAATGTAAGCCAGGAAATCCATCGAAGGATAACTCTTGCAAACAAATGCTACTTTGGGCTGAGTAGGCAATTGAGCAGTAAAGTCTTCTCTCGACGAACAAAAACAACATTCCATAAGTCACTCATCGTACCCGTCCTGCTATATGGTGCAGAAGCATGGATACTGATAGCTTCTGACGAGGCGGCTTTGGGAGTATTCGAGAGAAAACCCCTAAAAGTTGGCGACGGCGTGTACCGAAGAAGATATAATGATGAGCTGTATGAGCTTTACGCAGACGTCGACATAGTTCAGCGAATTAAAACCCAGCGGCTTCGCTGGCTAGGAACGAACGAAGACGCTCCGGCCCAGAAGGTATTCTTATCGGCACCCGCTGGTGGAAGTAGAGGAAGAGGGAGGCCACCTCTCCGATGGCAGGACCAAGTAGAGGCATATCTGAGTACACGCGGTGTCTGCAATTGGCGACAGTTGGCTCAACAAAGAGCCGACTGGCGAAACATGTTATATGGCCAAAATCGCCTAGGCGGTTAAAGGCTATTTTAAGTAAGTAAGTAAGTATATATATTAAATAGACCTTTCTAAAAAAAATTTTTTTTTAAATCGCTTGGTCTTTGAAGTGTTTTCCCAGTTTGGAAAAAAAATTAAAAAAAATTAAATTTTTTTTCAGTGTAATATAGAATTTTTACATTATATGTTTTCAAAACGTGATTTTAATACCTTTCTAACGGTATAAAATTTTTTGAAATCGGTTGATTAGTTTACGCGTGATATCAAAATATCAAAAAGTAACCAAAAGTTGCATTTACTTAAATAAATTTAAAAAAAAAAAGAAAAAACCGAATTTTAGTTTACAGATATGTTATATATATTGAATAGCCCTTTCTAAAATAAAATTTTATTTTTCAAAATGGCTTGATCATTGAAGTGTTTTTTCAGTTTCAAATTTTATTTTGGAAAACATTTTTTTTTTAGTGTACTAAAAAATTTTTACAGTGTATTTTTTTGAAAGCTTATTTCAATACCTTTCTAATGGAATGAAGATCTTTGAAATCGGTAAAGCCATTCCGTAGTAATCACACTTTAAAAGTACCTATTATCGTCATTTTTCGAATATTTTCAAATATTTCGATAACTTACCACGCCCACAATTTTTCGAAAATACAACTTCTAAAAGTGAGGTTGTGTTTGGGTAGGTAATCTGGCTCAATGCATATTGGGTTTGATATGAAATTCATCATATATGAGCGAAATGTAAATTTTTCTGAGACGCATAATCATATTAGTTCAACAATTTTTACTATGGATTTCCTAACAATATTACAACTTTTTAATTTCTTATGATGGGAAATTTTTCTAAAAATTTCTTTTTCAAGTGATTCAAATTTCAACCGCCATGCTATGGATTTTGTTCAAATTCGGTCTGCACGTAGGGACTATAAATTGGTTTGACACGTATTTTTTGTTTTGCCATTTTTTCGATTTTCTTCGGAGATATGATCTGTCAAACTTTGGAATCTTAATTGAAGTAATGAAAACATGTACCTACTCAATTCATCATATCTCGGCTTGTACTAATGCTACAAACTTCGATTTTGGCTCATTTGAAAGCTAATGAAACAGGCTTTGCGTTTCTTAGTAATTCTTTTGCATCTGGCAATATTTTTAATTTTACTATAAAAATTGCATTTTTAACATAGCAACTGAACAGTGTTACCCACAACATTTTTAGTTCTTAGTATTAGCATTCGATTGCTTCTTAAATTCTCTACAAAATCAATATATTTCAAAAATAGGGTCTACATCAGGGCCCGGCAGAAATGAAAGCGAGGGGTATTTGTGAAAGAGCCAATCATCAGTCGTTGCTTGCAAGTGAATGGCTGAGCATAACTAACGACATCCATTGATTGGTGGGAGAGATTATAGCGCTCTCATAAGCGCAGCAACAATTTCATTGATCGAGAGGCAGAGGAAAGAGCGTAATAATTTGGTTCTCAAATTTTCGGACAATTGTCCCACTAGGTGCCTACATACTGACTTTTACTAAAATACATATTTATAAGACCACACAGAGCCAAAAATGCCTAATAAAATTAATAAGATTGTCTTCATGATCAGTTTTTCGGAAAAGGGGTAGTCGAAACGGCGGAAACGAAGAAAAAACTATAGGGAAATCTCTATGGTTTTACGAAGAAATTCTTATTAAAAAAACGGTTCCCCCCAAGAATACAGAAAACAAAAATTCAGAAACACATTTTTTCAGAAAACATTAGTCAGAACCCTTTTTTCAGAAAGCCAAAATTCAGAAGTCAAAACTCAGAAGTCAAAATTGAGAAGTTAAAATTCAGACGTAAAAATTCAGAAATCAAAAATTCAGAAGTCAAAATTCAGAAGTAAAAAAAAAAATTTTGCGCAAAATTTAATGTTTTTTCTGCCGTCTGATTACTTTCTCAATTTTGACTTCTGAATTTTTTCTTCGGAATTTTTACTTCTACATTCTTTCTTTCAGCCGTCGTTTGAGTAGTATTGTCGCTTCATTTGAAAACGATAAACGGGAAAGCGATTTAATTAGCTTTATGCTTGCCATTGCACATAATTTAAAATTCTAAGTTGTACTATTTTTTATACATACATACATATAAAATAAAAGTTTGTGAATTTTTCATTAGGGGTATTCTCTCTAAATTGTTTCCATAAAAAACACAAGAAATTAACACACTATTGTCAAATTGCAAAATTCAAGAACAAAAAACGTACGTATTTTGATGATTCATGAAACAAATCTTGAAAGAAAATTTTCCAATTTTAACAATAGTGTGTAAATTTCCTGTGTTTTTTATGAAAAAAATTTAGAAAGAATACCCCTATTCATTAATGTGTTATATTAACTAAAATACCACTATCCTTCTTTTGGTAAACATATACATATGTATATTGCATAGTATACTAGGATTGAACTTTATTTTATGACATTGACTTGGCAAAATAACAAACAGGAAGAAAATAGATTGACGCAGATACATCCTTGTATATTAGTGAAACGTACGAATAGTAATAAAATTACTCTAATAACACTGGTTTACAGCCAAAATGCACCAGAGACGCCATAGTGAAATTCCTATGTAAAATCACCTCCTAATTCCGAAAGTCAAGGTTATTTTTACTTGAATGGTACCGTTTTTGATATATTTACGATTTACCGTTATTTCAAAAAACAAAACAGATGGCTCCACTTAATCGTGTATATCTCAAGAACAAACTGAGCTCTTCCAAAACAAAAATTTGAAAGCTAATAAAATTTACTATAATCAGTACATACAACACTTTTTGCTAGGTCCTGCAGATTCAAACATATTGAACAATCATTACGGATTTTTTAAATTTTTTTTTGTAAAAATATAAAAAAATTTGTACTTTGCGAGGAAGCATCTCGAAAACTTTTTGTTTTGCCGCGTCGAATTGATTTCTTCGGAAACCGGAGCAAAAAGGTACGTTGCAAAAATTTGGAATTTGTTCCCTTTTAATGCATAGCTGACTAATTTCTGAAACTATCTATTTAGGCGACGTGTGAAATTTATTACACCAATGAAGTGGAGGGAACCAACTTGCCATTCAACGGACTGCTATATTTGTACTACAAAAGTACTTGGGGTTGGAAAGTCCAGAAAAGTAACCTATGCGAGCGTATCTACAGTGTCATTACCAGAACTAATTTCAACAGAAGCGACATTGCCAGAATCAAATTTAACTTTAGTTCCGGCTCCAGTTTCATTGTCAACAGTAGTATCTGATTACGCGGCATCATGTTGTACTGAATTTCAAACGGAAAACGAAAGAAATTCTTTGTCACAAGCACAACTCAATGATTGGATAAGGGATTTGGAATTGTCAAAGGAAAAGGCCGAACTACACGCCTCTCGAATGCAACAATTTAAATTTGTTTCATCCGATGTTAAGGTAACATATTATAGAACTCGTCACGAAGAATTTTCCAAGTACTATACGAAGGAGGACAGTGTTTGTTACTGCAAAGACATTGCTGGTCTATTCAAACAATTTGGTGAACCATATGATTCAAAAGAGTGGCGATTGTTCATAGACGGCAATAAATTAAGTTTAAAGGCCGTATTATTGCATATTGGCAACCAAAAGCCATCTATCCCGATCGCGCATGCAGTAAATACGAAGGAAACATATGAGATAATGCAAAAATTGCTCAAGTTAATCAAATACGAAGAACATGATTGGAAAATATGTGCCGATCTTAAAGTCGTTGGAATGCTATGTGGTCTACAAAGTGGATACACAAAATACTGTTGCTTTCTATGCAAATGGGATAGCCGAGCTCGTCAAGACCACTACATCATAAAGGATTGGCCAGAACGAATCGAGTTTCAAGTTGGGGTAGATAACATAAAATACTCTCCACTTATAAAGAAGGAAAAAATAATTCTACCTCCGCTCCACATCAAGCTCGGCCTTATCAAAAACTTTGTGAAGGCTTTGGACAAAGAAGGCGAAGCTTTTCATCAATTGAAGACAATCTTCCCAGAGATTTCAGAAGCAAAAATAAAGGAAGGGATTTTTGTGGGACCGCAAATAAGGAAAATGATGACCAATAACCATTTCAAAGAACTATTGTCACCAGTGGAGGCAGCAGCGTGGGATTCTTTTGAAAAGGTCGTTACTTCTTTTTTAGGCAAACACAAAAGTCCTAACTACGAGATGATAGTGAACGACTTAATCAAAAACTATGCGGAAATGGGTAAATAAAAAAACATATTATAATAAATTATATATTACATAAATTTACATGAGAATATATAGCCATAAATCTGAATTCATCGTCCAGTTCCGAACAAACAAGAACGGGAAAAATATAAACAAAAAATTTGTTCTGAATTGAAAGATAAATCCAGCCTAAGAAAATTATATACTAATGTGTCAGGAGTAAATATGTCTTTAAAAATTCATTTCTTACACTCCCACTTAAATTTTTTCCTGCAAAATCTTGGCGACGAAAGTGACGAGCATGGTGAAAGGTTTCACCAGCAAATGAAAGTGATTGAAAGTCGGTATCAAGGATTCTGGGATGTCGCTATGACGGGCGACTACTGTTTGTTTCTCATAAGAGAAACCGATCCTAATCTAAATAAGCGTCAAAACAAGACACATAACTTTTTCAATTATAAAATAAGATCATAGAGTTAAGACAGAACCATATGTACATATGCTATTATTTGTAGGGTACTTAAGTATTAAATGGATATATTTACTTGAATGCTTATAACTTTTGTATTAGTTCATCGATTTTGTTCACTGATAGCTTGTTTTTTTTGTAATAAAACAGAGCTTAGAGGGGGGAAAATATCTGCTTGACAATTGACAATTTTTTCGTTTATGAATGTACACGTACACAATACATTGACAAAAACGGTACTAGCTTGCCTCGAATTGATTTCGAAATTATTACACATTGAGAAGATACGTTGCTGCCAATATAGAAGTATTAAATATATGCATGCAATAACAACCAAAGTCGATCTCAAAAATTACTAACAGAACAATTAACTAGCAGACCGTACACACATTTATACTAAGGCTGTGTGTGTCAATCGTGAACTTTTTTCGTCAGAGTAAAATTAGATGAACAAATTTATTATGGTGTACAAATATTTATCACTTTGCTGTTCTAAACGAAAAGGCAAATTTTGACATATCGTCGCTCGGCGCTCAATACCGCGTATATACCAATATAGCGATTTCGTTACCCTGACTAGGACTAATCGGCCTTAAGTTATTTTTTTCAGTTTTAGTGCTTTTTTTGGTGAATGTATGTATGTACATGGTGAGGCAGCCCAAAATTAAATAAAATGCCGTTTACATCAACAAAAATCCAAAAAAAAAAATTAATAAAAAACCTCTAGGGAACCCATTTTCTTTTCAAAAAGTTATTTTTTTAGTTTCGGTGTTTTTTTTGGTGAATTATTATATCATTACCTTAATTCACAAGGGCCTAATTGACACATTTTTCGAAAATGACTTTTTCACATATTTAAGTATATATTATATATTAAGAAAACAAAAGTTGATAATGAGAAATGTAAGTTCATATTGATCAACTTACAGTCTCTCATTATCAACTTGTGTTCTCTCAATATCAACTTATAATTCTCATTATGAACTTGAAAAGATGTAGTAACTTCTTAAAATTTGTAGTGAGGGTGCATTTTACTATATCATATCTCATACTATATCTCATTATCAACTTCTGTTTTATCAATATGAACTTACATTTCTCATTATCAACTTTTGTTTTCTCAATATAAACTTGAAAAGGTGTAGCAGTAATAACGGAGATATTCCAAATTTACAAAGCTATATTTGAATGCGTTCAATGTAATTTTTTTTTTTTGTTTTTTGCTTCTCCTGTAAATTTTTTTTATATCGGTTAGGGCCTTTCTGAATTAAGGTAACGATATGTATGTGTGTACATGGTGAGGCAACCCAAAATGAAGTAAAATGCTAGATCAGTACAAGATTGGAGCAACGGTTTGCCGCGCGGTATGCAAAAAGCACGCGCGAAAGTAAATATTTTGTAAAAAAATGTTAAATTTACGTGTTTTTATGCCTATTGTATTTTTTGCACTATATCATATTTTAGTGGTGAACATAAATTTATGTATGTGAAAAATATGAATGTCAACAGCACATGCATCTCTCTGCTCACATATCTATATACAGTGCACTCGAGATAATATGAACTAGTTAAAACCAGGCCAGTTCATATTTGCAAGATTGTTCATATTTACGAAAGGCTATAAAACTGGGGGAAAAATCCATTCAGCCAGTTTTGCAACACCCAATTCTCATTAAAAACAACAAAAAAAAACTTATTTTATTCCTTCCTTTTATGACAGCAAGAAAAAACATAAAATACAAATAAGAAGAATTAAATGTATAAATACGCCACATGAAAAACTTTAGGAACCTCCTGTGAGCGAACCGTTTGACCGATTGGAATGAAATATGCACCGATGGAAAGGAAATTGAAAAAACTGAGGTATAGGCGGTATATTTTCAGGGGCGTCCTCGAAATTTAAGGATGGGGGTACGGGCCTAACGACCCCACGACCCTAAAGATTTTATTGGTAGAATTTTCGATCACAAGAGATACTAGTGTAGGTAATTGGTTGTTAAAATTTGACCTAGCCACAAGGGGTAGGGTAAATTTTGACGTACATATTCACCACGATAACTGGAACAATTTTCCATCGCTCTGTCAAAATTTAAGTTTTTCGATCATTTGGCTCACAGCCTAATTAATAAAAAATAGTATCTAACCTACATAAACAAACACACTACTAAATTTTATTAGTGGTATTCATGTAATCGTAGAAGTTTACGAAATGTTTATTTTTATACGTTTACACCGAAAGAAAAGTCGCTTGTAAAACTAACATTTCTGCTTTATCACTTTTACATTTCAGCAAAAAATATATTAATATTGAAAATTATCAAACAAACAGGGTTCACGTTAAATTGATACAAATTTGCTGAATAAACATTAGCATGTATGACAGTGTCATATCAATTTCTCATGTTAATAATACATTACTTCGAAAAGTTTAATTTAACATTAAAAATTATGTAAACAACCGGTTTCACGTCAAATTGTTCGTTTGTTCGTTAATAGAGCCAACATTAGTACGTCATATCACTGTCATATCAATTTCTCATGTTAATATACATACATTTCGACATCATATTGATATAAAAACAGTTAATCTCACATTTGTATAACATTCTCATGTTAAATGGCATAAGCCGCGCTGCAATTGACATTTGTCATGTTCATAACACATTTCGAAAACCTCTTCACGTAAAAATGATATGGAAATATACTAGCATTTGTATACGTAATTGTTTCATTCTAAAATGAAATGAACCGATGTAAAGTTGACACTCGAGTTCGGGCGTGCTGGGAATTTACACATATAAGCAAAGATAATTAACATAAAAACAATTGTAAAAGTGAAGTGAAAACAGCAGCGCAAGAGGAATTGGTGCTTCATCTGTATTACATTTACGAAGGAGCAACTGTAATAAGATATAAGAACTTTTAGTTCCTGTAAAATGCGTAATAGAAGTTTTCCTAGAAAGTAATTTTATGTGCTTCTAAAAATGTTAAGTTTGTCCTTATCAAATGTATGTAAGTGTTTATTTAAAAAAAATTAATAAATTGATTTAAAATAATATCATTTTGATGTGATTCTCATTTAAAATAAAATGTTTTAGAATGTATATTCAATGTACATATACATGATGGTCATGTTTATTTTAAGTTTTTCCCGTAGGTGCATACATTTCATGTCAATTTTACATGAACATCCCTTCAATAATTCATTATGGTCATGTTCATTTTACGTTTCATGTAAATTATACATAAGAATGCCTTCAATAATACGTGATGGTCATGTACATTTTACGTTTCATGTCAATTATACGTGAGAACGCCTTCAATAATACATGATGGTCTTGTTTATTTGACGTTTTCCTGTACGTTTTTTTAAGCACATCCATTTCACGTAGTAATGATATTTTCGAAATTGTGAAATTGAGATTTTTTCTTTTCACTTGCATTTGGTAAACAAAAAATGCTAATTTTACCGTAGTTTTTGATATTTTTTTCTTTCGGTGTACGCTCCCTGTTATATGAACGCACCTGTAAATAACCTCGTAAACTTGTGAGTCAGCAGTGTTTAGTTGCGTTCGCTTAACGCAAGATTAGTAATAAGTTGGCTGTGAAGCGTTCGTTGATTCATAGCACCATACACTTAGGAACAGTTGTCGGCCAAAACTGTTTGCTTACATCTTTTTCAACGAACAGTTCTGAGCTGTTGTGTTTGCAAGGTTGTATTTTTTTACAGCATTGAGTTTGCGAGCATTTACGCACCGAAATCAGTGGATAAATTGACGAAGTTTGTGTAAACATCGCTTCATATAAATTTTGACAGTTCATTTACGCATCTCGTAAACTTATACTTTTACGGCCTTACGCGCTGTATACACGATTACATGAGTACCCTTATTGTAATAAATACCTTTTAAAAAGTAATTCAGGTCGCCTGCAATATTGGCCGAACAAAGCAAAAAGATTCCGTGACATGTCATAACTGAATTGCGCTGCACCTCCTGGTGTAAATTGGTTATTCATGACAAGGCTTTCAAACAGAAAATCGTCAATTTGGTTGGCAATTATTCGCAGTGTTAAGTGGAAAAGGTTTACCGATAGTTCACGATCCAAATTATGAAGTATTGTTACCATTACCTGAAATATACAAAACCAAATTCTAGGAATCAGTTCGCCAATTTCTTTTAATAATACTGGATTACCTGAAACATCTCCCCGGCACTGGGAGATAAAATGGACGGCTCTTTGCAGTTCTGAACTGGCATGGTCGACCAGCAGTCATGCCTGTAAAACATTGACTTTGCTTTTATTTCATTTGCTGCTTTTGTTGCTAAGCTTTCAATGAGCTCTTGAGTCCAATGCTTTAATTCCCTGACAGGTTGATCAAATACTGAAACAATTTCAGTTGAATTCGTTCCAAACAAGGCAACATGTAAGCGCAAATAATGCACATTTTCACCCCATTCACTTAATACCAAAACCAAATAATTAATAGCATTTAATATAGGTATACACCCAACGTCCCCATAACTATGAAGTTGTACCAGGCGACGCCTAAAATTTTCTATTAAGTCTAACTGGAGTGAAAGAAATTGTAATTGATGACCGGGTTGGATAAGTGTATAATATCTGTCTTTTATAGCTTCAAGCAATCGCATGAATTGATCAGCGCATTTCGGAATTTTCAATTCGTTTTCATAAATGTTTTGACCGATGAGAATCCACGGATTTTCGCCATGCAGTATAAGGTCCATTTTTTCTGCACAAACTAAAAAATATATAAAATGATTATAAAAGTATAAAATGATTATTTAAAAAAAAATTACAGAAAAAATCCACATACTCTCATATCAAGCCATAACCACCAAAATGGCTTAAGCGACATTAAAATACACGTATTAGCGAACATAGTAGCAATTATCTCACAAAACCAAACAAGCAGTGTTGGTGTAACTAGTTGCGGTTAGAAATTCCTAATTTCTATAAAGGGAAAAATGAAAAATGTCTAACAACAAATACAAAGTTCATTAGCAAGAACAAAATTGCAATCGCGGTAGCTAGTATTGTTTGTGAGTTGTTGCGCAGTTTGTTCGTTAATAACAAAAAAGAATAATTTAAGTAATAAATAATTCGATCGGTCAAATAGTCCATGAAATTTTCTACTGTATAACTGAAAAGACCATAAATCAAGCTTTGGTATTATTTTCATTTTTTTATTATTGATAGGAGTCAGGATGAGCCTGTCATTAGATGAATTTGCTCTCACCGCGCAGTAATATCAATATTAAGTCAGAAAGTCTTTACTTTACTATGTTTTTTTTTTTTTTTTTAAACACGGCGATAGCCGCATACTGAACTCCGCCATTGTGTTATTTTAATTTCACTTGCATGCTCATGTTTAAATAACGATTTCTTCCTTTTAATATTAACACTTCGTTTAAAACATAAAATAAATTTTTATATTTTAATTTAAATTCGATATTGTGGAAACTGTAAAATTTCACGTCAAAAGCTTTATGCAAGATAGGTTATAAGTAACAAATAAGAGCCAAGAGCTTTGATGGCCACTTGACTGTCGCTGGAAATAACGACATCCTCGCCGATAGCGCGTTTACTTATACAAGCCGCGGAATCCAAGATTGCTGAGACTTCAGCCTGAAGGACACCGCAATGATCAGGTGGTCTGAAGAAGAGCTCAAGTTCCAGATCTCTCGAATAAACCCCTCCTTCAACTCTGCCGTCTAGCTTCGAGCAGTCAGTGTAAACAGAAATGCCGCCCTGCTGGGAATGTTTGGTGTGAAGCAGCTGTCTCCGTGCTGTGTTGTGGCCGCACATCGATCTGTGCTCAGAGGGAGAAAATTGTAAGATCCCAGAATACTGAAGTGTCCAGTTGTGCTTGAGGCGCAGATACGCTGCCGCTGATGCCCGGTACGCTTCCAGATCGAGTGGCAAAATACCTAGAATTGCCTGAAGAACTTCGTTGGGCGTTGTTCTTAGAGTACCGCTAATACAGATTATGCCAGATCTGTGGACTTTACCTAACAGATTCAGGTTTGTGGCCTAGCTCAGCGCAGGCCACCACACCACGACTCCATATAGCATGATAGGTCGGATAATTGCAGCGTAGATCCATCTGCATATTTTGGGGCTGAGACTCCACTTTTTGCCAATGCCTCCTTTGCACGTGTTAAGTGCAACACACGCCTTCCTCTGGCGCTGAAGCATATTCTCCCTCCAGTTTAACTTCCTGTCCTGAACTGTGCCCAAGAATTTGGCTTTATCAGCCAAGTTCAGGCTCACGCCATTAAGATCTGGTAGGTCCAGCGGTGGTATTTTGTACCGTTGATGTAGAGAACGAGTTCCAATTTTCTCGGGTTGATACTAAGTCCGCAACGAGAGAACCATGACGAAACTTCTCGCAGTGCTACTTGCATCAAGTCACACAGAGTTTGTGGGAATTGGCCCCTGTATGCCACGGCTAAATCGTCTGCGCATGCCACTATCTTCCCGCCCCTCAGCATGTGTCTCGTAGCAACGAGTTGGCAGTGAGGTTCCATAAAAGTGGGGAGGGAACACCACCCTGAGGCGTTCCCCTTGTGACATAGCGTGATAAATCAACCGTACCAAGTGATGAAGATATTTTTCTTCCCCGTAGTAGTTGATCGATTAGTCCAATTAGGGATCTGCTTATGACGACCTAAGTAAGAGCGGTGTTAATAGCCTCGGGACTTATATTGTTGAAAGCCCCTTCAATGTCGATGATAGAGATAGAGACTAGGCTGTGAAGCGCAGTTTCTGTTGATTTACCCTTGGTGTAAGCATGCTGATAGCTGGAGATAAGGTTGCTATCAATAGTAGTGGTGAGGTAGTCGCTGATTATCCTCTCGAAGGTTTTGAGAGCAAAGAACGAGAGGCTGTTGGGTCTGTTGTCCTTAGGCTCGCAGTGGGAGGCCTTACCAGCCTTAGGAATAAACACTACCGTGGCGCTTCTCCAGGAGCACGGAATGTAGTTGAGAGCCAGGCAGGCTGTATAGAAAAAAACGAATAATTTGGCTGATGCCTCCAGCGTGTCCGGTCCGGCAGCCTTAAACGGTTCCAACTCTTAACTGCCCGCCTTACCCTTTTCTCCGTGATGGGTATAGTTACGGTCAGGTTTGTTGCAGGTGCTGAGGGTGCATAATGCAGGTTTCCCGGAAAATATGTGTTCAGGTCCAGGATCCGTCAGGCTTCTGCAAATAGCTGATGGCTGTTTGAGATTTCGCGAGAAGTCGCCCAAGTCTCGCTGTATCGTCGACCTTTTCGACCCTAGTGCAGAAATTTCTCCACTAAAATCTCTTTGCCTGCCTCAGAACTTTTTTGTAGGCCCTTAGTTTAACTTTATATTCGAGCCATTGAGGCTCCGTGTCGAGGCTTTTAGCCTTATTAAATTGTTTCCTGCAGGTTTTACGGAGCAAGTCCAAGTCGTTGGTCCACCAATGTGGCCTATGTTTACCGCGTGGGTTTGGCACTGGACAAGCTTGTTTTAGGGTATTTGAGAGCGCCGTGGTGTATGTCGTTGCCAGGTCCTCCAGCTCCTCGACTGATGAGGGGGCTTGTGGAGGTAGTACTGGCAGGTCTCTGGCTAATATTTCATTGTGTAGCTACCAGTTGGTGTTGCGTATTTTACTCTTCATAATTGGTTGCTCTACACGAAAGACTAAAACTATTTCTATGCATCGGTGGTCGGAGAATAAATGTTATTCAAGAACACGCCATTTTCTAACCCATTCATAAGCGGCTTGACTACAAATAGTGAGGCTATGACCTCCCTACGTGTTTTAGGAATAAAAGTGTGTAGCGAGCCTCCACGTTGCAGACTACCAGGTTGGTTGTTAATAGGCAGTCAAACAGAGACTCGCCCCTGGCATTGATATCGGGGCTTACCCATTGGACGTGATGAGCATTAACGTCCGCTCCTATAATGGGATGACCCGTACAAAAATATGACACCAGATCTCTCACCTCCCTTTGTGGTGAAGGTTCTTCGGCGTCGTAGGACATATAGACCGACGCCATCGTCAGGTTGGTGCTGCCGACTGTTAAACTGGCAGCGGTAATGTCACCATTGGTATATTTAGGTAGGAGAAAGATGTTGAGGTAAGACTTAACCAAAATACAGGTTCTGACTTTGCCTTTCTCGCTGGCTCGAATGAGCTTGAAACCCTTAGTCCCCAATCTGCAAATCCTCGAGCTGTTGGCCCAGGGTTCTTGGATGAGGCCCACATCCACGTTGTCTTTAGAAAGAAGACTACTTAAAGCAGGCCACTTCCGATTTGTGCAGTTTTATCTGAAGCGCTACCAACATGAGAGTACTCACGACTTCCCTGCCGTCCCCATATCGTCAAGGTCGCGAAAGCTGTCTCTCAACGACGAGTTGTTCAGAGCAACTGCGCGATTTGGCCTAACGGAAGCCCTGCTGTCTGAAGCATCAGAGACAATGCGCTCAGGATTGGCTGCTACCACCGTGACGTCGAGGCCTTCCCCATCTAGCAGGCTGTCTTCCATCTCCGGGTTGGCGTATAACATGCTCCGCCTCCTTTTACGGTACTTCGATTTCCGAGTCCCCCGAAGCAAGCCGCGCGGGCAGCGCGCTGTGCTTCGCCACGGTATACGTGGATAACGATCTGGCTTACACTGTAATGCACTAGTCCATTACACCTCTTAAGGGGCTCGAGTGCCTCCTTATTTATGGTGAAGACCACTTGTCTATCAGGCCCTACCGCATCCCCGACCAGAGTGACACTACCGTCCTGCGTCGGGAGGGACGGATTCATTATCCGCAACATCGTGAGAATTCTATCAGGCTCTGCAGGGATGAAAGGAATCCATGCCCTTGCCCTTGGCCGAGCCGGAATGTCCTTCCAGTCGACGACCTCGTTTTTGCATCTTCGTAAACTTCACCCAGTCTTGCAGCTGCTGCCTTGTACAGTGCAACAGTTTTTGCGTCATCGCACGCGACAATTTTAATCTGTCCCTGGTGCCAACCCGCATCCGTGACCGCCGAACCACCCGGAGACTCCAAATAAACGTCAATAACAGCGTTTCCGAGTGCGTTACGGACGTGCCGCCACTGGTCCTTGGGGATGGCCAAACGGTCGTTGCCTAGGTCAAGAATGCCTATAAGGACCCTGTCCTTGGTAACTTCAGCAATGCTTGGTTTGCCCACTCCGGGCGTGTTTTGATGCCGCTTGGGATGGGGTTTCAACTCCACGTCCGATCTCTGGCGTTTGAAAGGGGTTCCGTTTACCCTCTTTGCCACATAACTGCTTTGGAAATCCGGTATGAGAGATTGTGCTAACTCCACAGACTTCCTGGAACTCGGCGACAGCGTTTCCTGCGGAACTCCCTCATATTTCTTCAGGATCCTTGCGGCCAATCGTTTTTCCAAGTACGCAGAGCGGCGAGGAGATTTCTCTTTGGAGTCCGGACCCGTAGTTTCCATAGCGGTCGCTCATTTTGCTGACAGCCCATTAACTCCTTCTCTTTCCTTTGGATCTCTGAGGCCAGGTCGTGAGACCATTGCCACAGGCGTCGAGAGAGTGGTTTTCATACCAGCGGTTGATGGAAGTTTAGCAACATAGCTAATGGTACTAGATTAATATTTAAGTACATAAGTACCTAAGTACCATCTGGTCCATATTTTCTTGGTACTCGGGACGGCACTGAAACATTTTTGCATTTTTTTTTAACTCTTTGACGTAAATAGGCATGATTGCCTTGTTAAAAAAAAATATTTGTGTAATTTGTACTGAAATGTACATGGTACTATTATAAAACAAAGTCACTTTTTCTGTCTGTTTTTTCCCTTGAATGCTTAAATCTTGAAAACTAAGCAACGGATTTTTATGCGGCTTTTTTTAATAAATAGTAGGTTTATGTCATTATAACGTGAAGAAATATATAAAGGGGGCGTGGCGATCGGACAAAATGTGGGAAAAAACCATACATTTTTTGTTTACACAGCCATAAATTCTAAACGAATCCACCGATTAAAATGAAACTTACTTGAAGTTAAACTTTGAAATATTTACTTTCGTTCTGCATCAAAAAAAAAAGTTGTTTCATATCTTATTTAACCAAAATTGTTTAAACAAAAACAGCACTTTTTCCAAAAAAGCTATTTGGTTGTTTGTTCGCTGTTAAACGAATGAGCCATTAGAACTTGACAGCGAATAAACACACAAACAGCGTTATGAATGAGGTGGGGTGAGATCGTATGGTGAAAGAACGCTGTTTGTGTGTTTGTTCGCTGTCAACCGATTATTCGGGAATCTCACCCCACCTCATTCATGTTGTATTAGATCGTATGGTGAAAGAACTCGATACGTATGTATGTAAGTACATATGTACGAATCTCTCGCATAATTAAATTTCGGGCGTATGTATGTATGAATGTATTTTCAATTCATGGCCTTATTGCCGTACTGAATTCCATGTAATTTACATTTTTCCGTGCGAAGCTAGTATTACATATATCAAAACTACATATAGTTACCTTAATTCACAAAGGCCCTATCTGATATGATATGTAATGAATAAATACCCGAGCGAGTTCAAACAAATGTATAAAGATGTTTTATTTGCAAAGTTTAAGTGCACAAGAAAGTAAAAAGTAAAACCATGTGGTTATATAATATTTAGATATATGAAAAAGGTAACAACTAGGAATGTCAAATTAGCTAGAATAGGCGGAATACAATAGCCAATCGGAATTAGCCACGTAGCCACTTAACGAAGGTTGCTTATGCAAAAATAGTGTTGCCATTAAACAATGTTCTTTTCAACACTCTCACTCATTGTTTTAATTACAACATTCCTAATAGCTCCAAATTTGTCTTAAAACGTTGATTGGTTAAAGGTTTCGTAAATATATCAGCACGTTGCAACTCAGTCTTAACATACTTTAATTCTATATATTTAGCCTTTGGAAGATCTCTGATGAACTGTAACCTTATATCAATATGTACTATGATGCAATACCTGATTCCCAATGAGTCGGATAGCGCCCTGATTATCGATATGAAGAACTGTAGATGATTCTTGAACGTAACCAATATGATTTAGGAGTTGCAAAAGCCAAATTACTTCCTTAGATCCTTCGCAAACTGCCATACACTCAGCCTCCGTAGTGGACAAAGCAACCATTTTTTGACGATGACTCCTCCAGGTTACAACACTGTAATTTATAAGAAAGGCATAACCTGTTGTCGATCGCCTTGTATCGATGTCACGAGCGAAATCGGCATCAGAATAACCTTCAAATTTAAGAAAATTACCTGATATGTATTCTATGCCGTAACAATTGAATTTGCTCACTTCGTCAAATGCATACGAAATATCAGGTCTGAATACCGTAGCAGCAAACATCACTTCTTCACTTGATTTTGAAAGATAAACATTATGGTCACTTCGTGTGGATATGCATTTTGCATCAGCCATATTAAATCGTTCGAGTATTTTTCGTATATAGGAATGTTGGCTAATTGTAATAGATTTGTTTAATCTGTCTCTGTATATTTCAAGCCCAACATAATAATTATATTCACCATAAGTGATACGAAAATTGGTTGATATTTCATTGTGTAGCTACCAGTTGGTGTTGCGTATTTTACGCTTCATAATTGGTTGCTCTACACGAAAGACTAAAACTATTTCTATGCATCGGTGGTCGGAAAATAAATGTTATTCAAGAACACGCTATTTTCTAACCCATTCATAAGCGGCTTGACTACAAATAGTGAGGCTATGACCTCCCTACGGGTTTTAGGAATAAAAGTGTGTAGCGAGCCTCCACGTTGCAGACTACTAGGTTGGTTGTTAATAGGCAGTCAAACAGAGACTCGCCCCTGGCATTGTTATCGGAGCTTACCCATTGGACGTGATGAGCATTAACGTCCGCTCCTATAATGGGATGACCCGTACAAAAATATGACACCAGATCTCAGTGCAACAGTTTTTGCGTCATCGCACGCGACAATTTTAATCTGTCCCTGGTGCCAACCCGCATCCGTGACCGCCGCCGAACCACCCGGAGACTCCAAATAAACGTCAATAACAGCGTTTCAGAGTGCGTTACGGACGTGCCGCCACTGGTCCTTGGGGATGGCCAAACGGTCGTTGCCTAGGTCAAGAATGCCTATAAGGACTCTGTCCCTGGTGCCAACCCGCATCCGTGACCGCCGCCGAACCACCCGGAGACTCCAAATAAACGTCAATAACAGCGTTTCAGAGTGCGTTACGGACGTGCCGCCACTGGTCCTTGGGGATGGCCAAACGGTCGTTGCCTAGGTCAAGAATGCCTATAAGGACCCTGTCCTTGGTAACTTCAGCAAAGCTTGGTTTGCCCACTCCGGGGGTGTTTTGATGCCGCTTGCGATGGGGTTTCAACTCCACGTCCGATCTCTGGCGTTTGAAAGGGGTTCCGTTTACCCTCTTTGCCACATAACTGCTTTGGAAATCCGGTATGAGAGATTGTGCTAACTCCACAGACTTCCTGGAACTCGGTGACAGCGTTTCCTGCGGAACTCCCTCATATTTCTTCAGGATCCTTGCGGCCAATCGTTTTTCCAAGTACGCAGAGCGGCGGGGAGATTTCTCTTTGGAGTCCGCACCCGTAGTTTCCATAGCGGTCGCTCATTTTGCTGACAGCCCATTAACTCCTTCTCTTTCCTTTGGATCTCTGAGGCCAGGTCGTGAGACCATTGCCACAGGCGTCGAGAGAGTGGTTTTCATACCAGCGGTTGATGGAAGTTTAGCAACATAGCTAACGGTACTAGATTAATATTTAAGTACATAAGTACCTAAGTACCATCTAGTCCATATTTTCTTGGTACTCGGGACGGCACTGAAACATTTTTGCATTTTTTTTTTTAACTCTTTGACGTAAATAGGCACGATTGCCATGTTTAAAAAAATATTTGTGTAATTTGTACTGAAATGTTTTCGGGCATGGTACTATTATAAAACAAAGTCACTTTTTCTGTCTGTTTTTTCCCTTGAATGCTTAAATCTTGAAAACTAAGCAACGGATTTTTATGCGGTTTTTTTTAATAAATAGATTGGTTGAAGAGGAAGGTTTATATCATTATAACGAGAAGAAGTTATAAAGGGGGCGTGGCAATTGGACAAAATGTGGAAAAAACCATACATTTTTTGTTTACACACCCATAAATCCTAAACGAATCCACCGATTAAAACGAAACTTACTTGAAGTTAAACTTTGAAATATTTACTTTCGTTCTGCATCAAAAAAAAAGTTGTTTCATATCTTATTTAATCAAAATTGTTTAAACAAAAACAGCACTTTTTCCAAAAAAGCTGTTTGATTGGTTAAAGGTTTCGTAAATATATCAGCACGTTGCAACTCAGTCTTAACATACTTTAATTCTATATATTTAGCCTTTTGCAGATCTCTGATGAACTGTAACCTTATATCAATATGTACTATGATGCAATCCCTGATTCCCAATGAGTCGGATAGCGCCCTGATTATCGATATGAAGAACTGTAGATGATTCTTGAACGTAACCAATATGATTTAGGAGTTGCAAAAGCCAAATTATTTCCTTAGATCCTTCGCAAACTGCCATACACTCAGCCTCCGTTGTGGACAAAGCAACCGTTTTTTGACGATGACTCCTCCAGGTTACAACACTGTCATTTATAAGAAAGGCATAGCCTGTTGTCGATCGCCTTGTATCGATGTCACGAGCGAAATCGGCATCAGAATAACCTTCAAATTTAAGAAAATTACCTGATATGTATTCTATGCCGTAGTCAATGGTTGCTTTCATGTAACGAAAAATCCTCTTGATTGCCTGAACGTGACAATTTGTAGGATTTTCGATGAATTTGCTCACTTCGTCAACTGCATACGAAATATCAGGTCTGAATACCATAGCAGCAAACATCACTTCTTCACTTGATTTTGAAAGATAAACATTATAATCGTTCGAGTATTTTTCGTATATAGGAATGTTGGCTAATTGTAATAGATTTGTTTAATCTGTCTCTGTATATTTCAAGCCCAACATAATAATTATATTCACCATAAGTGATACGAAAATTGGTTGATAATTTTTTAATAAAAAGTTTTAAAACTGCTTTGTTTGGAGATATTATCAGTCCATCATCAACATAAAGAAGCCGAATAACTTGCAATATTGAATACTTCCGTGAAAGAGACAGTGATCAGATCTCGATTGCTTCGTATTAAAGGTTTGTAAAAATTCAGTGAATTGACAATTCCAGTTGCGAGATGCCTGCTTAAGGCCGTAAAGACTTTTTTGAGCCGAAAAACCAAGTTTTTACCTGAGTCAATATTGATGCCTTTTGGAATGCTCATATAAATTTCCTCACTGAGATCGCCATATAAAAACGCAGCTTTACATCAAATTGCATCATCTCCATGTCTTCGTAAGCAGCAATTGTCTTTGGAACTCTCACTGAATCATATCGCACTACTGGCGAATAAGTTTCGTTGAAGTCAATACCAGGTTCCTGCGAGTAGCCCTTGGCTACTAATCGTGCTTTAAATACAGGTTTTTAATTTGGGTTCGATTTTATTATAAAAACCCATTTGCATCCCACAATATTTTTATCGTGTGGTTTTTCTACCAAGTCCCACGTTTAATTAAGCTCAAGGGAATTTATTTCCTCTTTTATTGCCGACTTCCAATTTTCTGCATACTCCGAGTTCACCGCGTCATGATACGTGTATAGTTCGTTAATATCTGCGAAACAACCCATTTGATCGTAACCAAAACGTTGAGGAGATGCAACGTCTATCCGCAGGCCATACCGCCTCTCCTCTCCTGCACCGGCACTCGAACTATTAGGTGTAATCGCGCCGGTTTTTGATGCTTCCGTTGTCATTGTCGACGACTTTGGTGTGCTAGATACATGCTGGCGTGAAAAAACGTTTTAATCTTGTTGTGGCTCATTACATACATTGTCTTCTTCTTCATCGTGAAAGGCGCCTGCTTTAATTTTCTTTTCGTTGAAGACGACAGCTAACAATAGTAGTCTCTTCATCGTATAGACGAAAATTTTTCGATGTCGGTTCATATCCAACAAGAAACATTTTCTTTGCTTTTGCATCCCATTTCTTTCTTTTCAGCTGCTTCGGCAGGTACACCATGCATTCGGCGCCAAAGACCCTCAGGTGACTCAGATCTAGCTTTTTACCAAACCAGCTTTCGAATGGCGTTTTTGAACGATTTGCCATAGCAGACCGATTAAGACCACTTGCAAGTCACATCGTACGCGCTGATTCTTGAACGGTTCTATTTTCCCTCTCTACGAAACCGTTTTGTTCAGGGATGTATGGTGAGATCTTCTCCAGAACAATTCCATTTTGTGCCAGCAGCTCAGCAACGTCGTTATTCATGAACTCCGTGCCGTTGTCGCACCGTATGTGTTTCACCGTTTCACCAGTCATGTTGCGTACCATAGATAAGAAACATTTTAGCTTTTGAAACACTTCAGATTTGTTAGATAAGAAATAAACATACATGAAGCATGTGCTTCCATCCTTAAGCAACATGAAATAGTGAACTCCTCCGATACCAGGTTCGGACATGAGACCGCATAAATCCATGTGAAAATACTCGCAAAAGAAATCATTTTCTTCCGACATATGAATGCCATCGGCTAAATTTTTGGCGCACATATTTTTTATTGCTGCTACATTTATGTGTCCAAGTCGGCTGTGCCATTGTTGTAGTGAATCAATTTTTGCTGAGTTAGCTGCATAATCATTTCGCGGGATAAACATCATTCTAAATTGATTTTTAGAGTCACGAAAGCCCGATGCTAATATATTTTTGTTTTGGTCTATCAACACACACAATTTTGATTTTATTAACATTGAGAAACCCGTTGTTGTTGCTGATCAAGTAGAAAACAGGTTATGCTTGAGTTGAGGAACGTATTGTACATTTGTAAGTACGCGCGGTAACCACTTGTTATTCACTTGAGCATATATTTTTATAGTACCGAAGCCTTTTATAGGGAGTCTCTCATTATTTGCAATGTAAACATACCGCTCTGATTTTGACATATGTAGTTCGGTAAACAACTCTTTATGTGAAGTCATATGCTCTGTGGCACCTGAGTCTGCGATCCAAACATCAATGTAAGGATCTGATATTGTAACATCAAAAATTGACGCAATGAAGGCTACTTCGTCGCCGTTTCTGCTTTTATGTTTGGCACCTTCGTCGTTATTTTTGTTTTGCCTCTTTTTCGCACGGCATTCTTTTTCCCAGTGACCAATTTTGTTATAGAAATTGCATTTTGATGTGCGTTTTCTTTCTGCTAGTGACTTCGATTTTACCTTTTCTGACTTCGTTTCCAGTGCTGTTTTTCTTGATTTGATCTTCTTCTAGTTGTTCTAGTTCTCTATAGTTCGGCCTTCTTTGATATTATACCACAAGGTTTTGAAGTTTTGGTATTTTGGCGGCAAACTACTTATAACTCTTACCATTTTTATGTTGTCAGAGAGCTTTTCTCCTTGTGCCTCGATTTCTGCTGCCAGGGCTGATACTTTTGAAACGTATGCTGCAACTGACTCGTCTTCCTGCATTCGTAGCGAGAAATACTCTTCATAAAGACACATTACCTTGCGTGTCGTGGATAGTCTTCAACTCGGTGTAAACTTCGTTGGAGCTGGTGCATGATAGAACATGGTTTGCTTGTGCTTTATCGATGGATGCAATAAGAATACCCATGGCTTTACCGTCACGCTTCATCCATAGTTCCTTTTGATCTTGGGATACCGAATCATCGAATTTTGATGTTCCCTGTACAATGTTCAGTAGACTGGCCGTAAATATTTTTTTTTGGAAATCCTTAAATTTTCGCGTCCTAAAATATGTGGTTAGAAGGCAAAACAAATCATGTAAATTTTCAGCACGATCCGATGATGCCTTAACGTGCCGAGTTGAGCTCAAAGTTCCGGTGGCCCTATGGAGACCAAAAAAAAATTTTTTTTCTTCTTTTTATCTAATACCTAAAATCGATAATATTTGGTTTCGATCGGAGGCCGTTAAGGCGTGTCACACAGGGATCAAAGTTGAGGTTATCTTATATGTTTTATTTTTTGAGTCTGCATAGGGCAATCTGCACTTTGATCCTCGTGTACAGTCTCCGATCGAAACCAAAATTTATATGTGATATCGTCGACTATAATATTATCGATTTTAGGTATTAGATAAAAAGAAAAAAAATTTTTTTTTGGTCTCCATAGGGCCACCGGAACTTTAAGCTCAACTCGGCACGTTAAGGCATCATCGGATCGTGCTGAAAATTTACATGGTTTGTTTTGACTCCTAATCACATATTTTAAGACGCGAAAATTTCAGGATTTTCAATTTTTAATTTTCTTTATACAAGCTGCGGCCAGTCTAATGTTCAGTAGTCCTTGGCCTTTTAAGACTGCCTCGACGTTGAACTTCCACAACCTGTAGTTGCTGTTGGTAAGCCGGTGGGAAATATGAATGGTTTCCTCATGTATCATGATTAAAGATGTATTTCTTAATCACATGAAGATTACTTTTAAAATTTGCAAATTGTACTTTAAATGAACCGCGCTGGGCCCATAACGAGCGAGTTCAATCAAAAGTATAAAGATGTTTTATTTGCAAAGTTTAAGTGCACAAGAAAGTAAAAAGTAAAACCATGTGGTTATATGATATTTAGATATATGAAAAATGTCAAATTAGATAGAATAGGCGGAATACAATAGCCAATCGGTATCAGCCACGTACCCACTTAACGAAGGTTGCTTATGCAAAAAAAGTGTTGCCATTAAACAATGTTCTTTTCAACAATATGATATATTATTGGAGTTTTCCATCTTCATTCGCGTTACATCAGAAAGAATATTTTACTAGTTAAAACCCCTGTAAGCTTTACGCGGGCTTATGCTCAGATTAGACCTATATTATTGAAAGACCCTTCAATGTCAAGAAAGGTCACGAGACAGTAATCCTTTCCACCCAACGATTTTTCAATGATAGACACTACGCTGTGAATCGCAGTTTCTATTGATTCACCCTTGGTGTATGCATGCTGATAGCTAGAGATAAGCACAGAGCCAACACTGCCTAATAAAATAGAACAAAAGTCATATGATATCTCTATAGATTTTCTTCAAGAAGAAGTTCTTTTTATTTTTGAAGAGAAAATCTTATTAATCTTTACAAAGAGAAATCTTGCAAAAAACGTACTGATTTCTTAGGGTTCCTAACAAGAAGATTCGACTTATTAATGTTTTCAAAGGGAAAACATATTTCCGCGTAATTGTATGTGTTAATAAGACTATCTTAGGGTTCCTAACAAGAAGATTCGACTTATTAATGTTTTCAAAGGGAAAACATATTTCCGCGTAATTGTATGTGTTAATAAGACGATCTTAGGGTTCCTAACAAGAAGATTCGACTTATTAATGTTTTCAAAGGGAAAACATATTTCCGCGTAATTGTATGTGTTAATAAGACGATCTTAGGGTTCCTAACAAGAAGATTCGACTTATTAATGTTTTCAAAGGGAAAACATATTTCCGCGTAATTGTATGTGTTAATAAGACGATCTTAGGGTTCCTAACAAGAAGATTTGACTTATTAACAGATTTCCGCATAATTGTATGTGTTAATAAGATTTGACTTATTAATGTTTTCAAAGGGAAATCTTGCAGAAAACGAACTGATTTCTTAGGGTTCATAGCAAGAAGATATGACTTATTAATGTTTTCAAAGGGAAATCTTGCAGAAAACGAACTGATTTCTTAGGGTTCCTAACAAGAAGATTCGACTTATTAATGTTTTCAAAATGAAATCACATATTATTGAGAAGAAAATAAAAATTATATTTCAGAGTTCTTATATTGTCTTCGAGAACTTCAGATTATCAGTTACGATTCAGTTTTAGATTTCTCTTGTATTGCCTTTACCTTCTTATGTTGCCTTTTTATATTTCCTTCAAGCCATCTCACCGCACTCTTCCTTACATTGCCTTCCACACTTGCCATATTGCCTCCACCGCGAATCGAACTAACCACATATTGAATGCTGAACATAGGTGCTTACCATCGAGCCATCGGGTACTTCTGCTTCTCAGCGTATAATTGTTCTACATGATGTCTGCTGATGATGATGCAAGATTTCCCTTTGAAAATATTAATAAGTCAAATCTTCTTGTTAGGAACCCTAAGATCGTCTTATTAACACATACAATTATGCGGAAATCTGTTAATAAGTCAAATCTTCTTGTTAGGAACCCTAAGATCGTCTTATTAACACATACAATTATGCGGAAATATGTTTTCCCTTTGAAAACATTAATAAGTCAAATCTTCTTGTTAGGAACCCTAAGATCGTCTTATTAACACATACAATTACGTGGAAATCTGTTAATAAGTCAAATCTTCTTGTTAGGAACCCTAAGATCGTCATATTAACACATACAATTATGCGGAAATATGTTTTCCCTTTGAAAACATTAATAAGTCAAATCTTCTTGTTAGGAACCCTAAGATCGTCTTATTAACACATACAATTATGCGGAAATATGTTTTCCCTTTGAAAACATTAATAAGTCAAATCTTCTTGTTAGGAACCCTAAGATCGTCTTATTAACACATACAATTATGCGGAAATCTGTTAATAAGTCAAATCTTCTTGTTAGGAACCCTAAGATCGTCTTATTAACACATACAATTATGCGGAGATCTGTTAATAAGTCAAATCTTCTTGTTAGGAACCCTAAGATCGTCTTATTAACACATACAATTATGCGGAAATATGTTTTCCCTTTGAAAACATTAATAAGTCAAATCTTCTTGTTAGGAACAATAAGATCGTCTTATTAACACATACAATTATGCGGAAATCTGTTAATAAGTCAAATCTTCTTGTTAGGAACTCTAAGATCGTCTTATTAACACATACAATTATGCGGAAATCTGTTAATAAGTCAAATCTTCTTGTTAGGAACCCTAAGATCGTCTTATTAACACATACAATTATGCGGAAATATGTTTTCCCTTTGAAAACATTAATAAGTCAAATCTTCTTGTTAGGAACCCTAAGATCGTCTTATTAACACATACAATTATGCGGAAATCAGTTAATAAGTCAGATCTTCTTGTTAGGAACCCTAAGATCATCTTATTAAAAAGAACCCTAAGAAATCAGTGCGTTTTCTGCAAGATTTTCCTTTGAAAACATTAATAAGTCAAATCTTATTGTTAGGAACCCTAAGATCATCTTATTAAAATAAGAAGTTTTTCTCTTTCAGCTTTTTTTCCATATTTTTACAGAAATTTCGAGAAGATTTTCTTATTAATAACACATATAAAAAGAAATCGCAAAGAAAAAAGAAGAAATTGCACTTGATAATATCAATAAGAATTTCCTCATTAAACCAAATAGATTTGCGTATGGTTTTTTTTTCGTTTCCGCCGTCTTGACTACCCCTGAGCCTGAAAACCGATCATAAAGACAATCTTATTAATTTTATTAGGCATTTTTGGCTCTGTGAGGTTGCTATCAATAGTAGAGGATAGGTAGTCGCTGATTATCCTCTCGATAAGGACGAGAGGCTGATAGGTCTGTAGTCCTTAGGCTCTTGGTGTGGGAGGCCTTCCCAGCCTTAGGAATAAAGACTGCCGTGGTCCTTCTCCAAGAGCACGGAATGTAGTTGAGAGCCAGGCAGGCTGTGTAGAGAAATACCAGCCATTTGGTTGATGTCTCCAGTGTGTTAGTGGTCGCGCGGGGATACTCCCGTGCGGTCCGGCAGGCTTAAACAGTTCAAAGCTCTTAACTGCCCTCTTTACCTTTTTCTCCGTGATGGGTATATTTACTGCCAGGTTTGTTACAGGTGCTAATGGTGCATCATGCAAGTTCCCCGGAAAATGTGTGTTCAAGAGCAGCTCAAGGGTTTCCTCTTCCTTGCTGGTCCAGGATCCGTCAGGCTTCTGCAAATAGCTGATGGCTGTTTGAGTTTTCGTTTAAGTCTCGCTGTATCGTCGACCTTTTCGACCCCAGTGCAGAAATTCCTCCACGAAATTCTCTTCGCCTGCCTCAGAGCTTTTTGTAGGCCCTTAGTTTAATTTTATATTCGAGCCATTGAAGCTCCGTGTCGAAGCTTTTAGCCTTATTAAATTGTTTCCTGCAGGTTTTAGGGAGCGAGTCCAGGCGTAGGTCCACCAATGTGGTTTATGTTTACCGCGTGGGTTTGGCACTGGACAAGTTTGTTCTAGGGCATTTGAGAGCGCCGCACAATGGGTTGAAATCTGGAAAAAGCGGTCAAAAATCAATAATTCGAGAAAATATATATATATCGAAACCACATTTTTCTCCTTGCTCTGTATATACCTAGACTATATTGTTGCCGAGAATGGGCGAAATCGGTCAATAACCACGCCCACTTTTTATATATAGAACTTTCTGAAAAGACTTTGTTATAATTTGAGTATGCAGTTTTATAGGCCATACAATTTTAGTATAATAAAGAGCAAATTTTAAAAAGCTAACTATTACGGTTGATTTTTAATAATTTATTTTCGTTCACATCCCGGTATAGGAGACCATTTTGAATTTTTTTTTTAACTTTTTGAGGCAATTTTTTCCGTTTAAAGTGTGCTAACTGGAGCAGGATATTATCGCGTTTTCAAAATTTGCAATTTCCCCACACTTTGCACACTAAACAAAAAATTTTATCAAACCAAAATTCAAAAATCAGGCTAAAGTACACTCTTGCAAATCTCAAAATCTTTCGTTAAAAAAAAAATTTTGTTCAAATCGGATGAAAAATAAAGGCTTTATTTTAAAGTCAACACAGACAAAAAGTGGTCGATATAAAAAATATATACAAAGCAGAAAAGTTAAAAAGTACATATAAATTTACAGAATGTGTTGTACATAATAATATATTCTTAATTCAATACATACATATATTTCTATGAATAACAAATTAATTAACAAAATTAGGACTATACTAAAGGGGAAATCACCAGATCCCCTGTTGCGCTGTCGGAATGCATAGAGATTCTGATCAGTGTGCTGTCGAAATGCATTCGATTCCAATCAACGCCGAAAATGGCAGGACGTGACGCCAATCCAAAGATTACCAACGTTGTTGGAATGCAATCGATTCCAATCAACTCAGTAAATAGAAGACCAAAGAAAGTATTACATTGGAATCTGCGCAAAAGTGGCAGGACGTGTATCAAATCGAAATATTTACGTTGTTGGAATGGAATGCATTCCAATCAACTGCCAAACCAAAGTTGGAAAGCATTCGTTTTCAATCCTTCATTACTCGATAAAATGTGTGTGCATATTTTCGAGAGCGGTGTCAATCTGTTTCGGGCTAAAAAATCAAGTATTGCATTACATAAAGTAGCAAAGTTACATTCCGCACTAATACAGCTGTGCAAGTCATTGTAGTATGCGCACCAAATGCGCAGGGGATAATTTTTAGCAAAGTTTTGGTGATAAATGGGTAAGTGAAATGGAACATAATGTCGAGACAGCCTAACAGCCACAGCGAAATTCAATCGACTATCAGTTTGTGGAGGAATATTACCCCTACTTCTGTAGGGTGGGAGGTGACGATTAGAGTCCCAATGAAGGCCGCGAAGCGCAAAGATCCAAATTGCTTTTGAACTGACTCAATTCGGTTTATATGAATTTGATATACAGTGCACCACACACATGAGCAATATTCAAGAATTGGACGAACCAAAGATGTATAAAGAACCTTAGTAAGATACGGGTCATCAAACTCTTTAGCCCACCTTTTGACTAATCCAAGTACACCCATCGCCTTATTAGCGATAGACGAGATATGCATTTTAAAACTCAATTTAGGATCAGAAAGAACCCCTAGATCGTTTACAGTAGAGATACGCTCCAAAGGGGTACTATTTAGCAAATAAGGTTTTAAGACTGGCTTCACACGGTGGAATGTCATTTGTTTACATTTAGCGAAATTTAAATCAAGTAAATTTCTTGAACACTATAATTGAAAAGAGTCCAAATCAGCCTGATGGAGACTCAAGGAGGCCGTGTCAGTCTGACAATACGAAAAGCAGAGCTTTACGTCGTCCGCATACATCAGGATTCTGGAATGTAAGATAATCTGAGGTAAGTCGTTAAAAAACAGAGAAAAAAGCAATGGGCCTAAATGGCTGCCCTGAGGCACCCCGGAAGATACCACAATCGACGTGGAATGTCATTTGTTTACATTTAGCGAAATTTAAATCAAGTAAATTTCTTGAACACTATAATTGAAAAGAGTCCAAATCAGCCTGATGGAGACTCAAGGAGGCCGTGTCAGTCTGACAATACGAAAAGCAGAGCTTTACGTCGTCCGCATACATCAGGATTCTGGAATGTAAGATAATCTGAGGTAAGTCGTTAATAAACAGAGAAAAAAGCAATGGGCCTAAATGGCTGCCCTGAGGCACCCCGGAAGATACCACAATCGACGTTGAAAGTTTGTATTTAAACAGAACTTGTTGAGTCCTGTTTGAAAGATAGCTCGCCAGCCATTTTAAAAGACGAAATGGAAAACCCATCAGGTCTAGTTTATGAATAAGAAGCTCATGATTAACAGAGTCAAATGCCTTACTGAAGTCAGTATAGATGACATCCGTTTGCTTTTTCTTCATAAATCCGTCTATTACTAGGGAGGCAAACTCAATCAAGTTGGTGGTGGATGACCTTTGACGTATGAAACCATGCTGTGAAGAAGATAATAATGAAGTGCACTGATATTGGAGTTGGCTTGTAGGCAGACTTAAGAGATAATTCAAATAATTTTAAGATCCGCCCAGATAAATTTGCAGCATAATACTTTACTACGCAGCTGGGAACACCATCAGGCCCCGGAGAAAAGTTCGGCTTCAATGCTAGAAGACTCTGAAGAACAATACCGTTATCGCTGACAGGATTAAGAACAGAATTTGAGCTATTCAGGTAATACGGATAAGGACAATTTTGAAAATATTTGGATGAATAAGTCAACTTGAAAAATTCAGAAAAAAGTTCTGCAATGTCATCATCAGTAGTTGCACTTTTCCTGTTAAAGATAAATGAATATGGATATCCAGAAGTTTTCCGTTTTGTATTGATAAAGCTGTAAAATCGTTTCGGGTTACGAAAAAACTGTGTTTTACAGAGAACTAAGTAATCCTTGTAGCACCGTTGATTAAGAAAAACAATTTGGAACGAGCAACTAAGTTTTTAGAACAGTAAATTTCAATTATTGACATTTGTGGACCGTTATCTCAGCACATACAAAAAAAGCGCATAGTTCCGTATTAACCGAAGAAAGTAGAATACTTGGGACCGGCACTCGGCGTGGCCTCCTTATTGCACAAACTTCTATAAATAAAGGTGAGATTTTTTTATATCTGCCTTATTTTAAGCTGGAATCGGTGCAAACTAAATCAGTACGATGTCCACTAAAGGCTTGAACATAAAATGCTGATTTATTTTTAAACACATATCTTTTTTTTCAGTGGAGAAAGCATGGAAAGCCTTAAAGTCAGTGTGCACCTAAGCACTAAAACTCCAACCGTCATGTACCGATCCCCCCGGTACTACCGTTAAGTATTCCGCCGGGAGGTGGTTTGAGCACTAGTCTCAATGTCTGTTGGTCGGCGTAACCATCCATTTCAGTTCTTGACTGGGGATCTTTTTACTAGATTTTTTGTATTCTACTATTCAAGAGTCGTGTTGAGAAGGTCGTTCTTGTCCACCAAATCAAATACATGAATAAATATAGCAACATACTCTCTTATACGTGAACATAAAAATGTAAAACATTAAAGCTTGGCCCAGATTTATTCAAACTTACAATTACCAGTTGGGCATCTTCGAAGATAGGAAGTTGGAAAGGCCGTGGTTCCAATCCGCCTCTATGAAAATGACGCATGTTTACTATCAAAGAGCTAAGACAGTTGGACGGGCCGTGGGTCCAAAACAGTTCTCAGTGTGCAGTATTCGCCGTTATTGATCAGGTCTCTTGGACCAGTCGGTTGGAGGGGCCGTGGTTCCAATCCGCTTTACAACTACTTACCCATGTTTGTGATTTTTATCAGATGGTTTGCAATTTGGACGGTTGGAGAGTCGTTGCCCCAATCCATCTGACGATCTTCCAGCCTCGTTCCTAGCTTAGTTCTCCCTGCTGCGCCGCAGCCCTTCCTGGTTTCTTTGCCACTTCATGGTTTGTGCAATTACGTCATACGCTGCAGTCCATTTTAGTTTGCTTTGTTGCATGTGCTCCACTAGTGTTTCCGGAGTGTAATCGATCTAGGGCATTCGAAGAATATATGATAGACGTTCTCAATCGCTTCACCTCCACAGTGGTTGTTTTGCTCATGTTTGAATCGGTGCAGATATTCTTTGAGGCATCCGTGGCCACTTAAGAACTGGGTCAAATAGAAACACACTTCCCCGAGTGCTCTTGTTACCCAACTTTTAATATTTGGGATAAAGCGGTGCGTCCAGCGCCCCTTTGTGCATGTATTCCCTCTATGCTGCCAGTTTAGCAAGCCATTCTCTTTCGCATCGGTCCGACAGTTTCTGTCTTCAGAAATCATAGCTGCGTCTTCTGCCAAAATGTCGATTGGGCACATTCCTGCGATTACCAGCGCAGAATCATCTGAGACCGTTCTAAAGGCACTACAGACTCTAAGCGCGCGCAGGCGGTATGTCGACTTCACCCCGCGGAAGTACGACTGATACTCCGTGGCGTGATGCCAAACTGGTTCCCCCTAGAGTTGTTGGCTCTTTACGACTCCTTCAAGTACCTGGCGGCGCCCTTGCTTTGGTCCTCGTGCATTAAGCATTATCCTCGCTAACGATACCACTTTTCTGGAAGCCTTCTCATTAGCATATTCTAAATGCGTTTTGAACGATAGCCTCCTGTCTATCATAATCCCCAGGTACTTGACTGCTGGCAGAGTGTCGATGTCATGGCTGCCGATTCGTATCGGGACTTGCTCTACCTTCTTCCTGCTTGATACGAGTATCGCCTCTGTTTTGTGTTCCGCCAGTTGTAATCCGTGTTGCACTAGCCATGATTGAACGCTGGCTATGCTTGTATTAGCTTTGTCGCATATGTCACTAAGGTGTTTAGCAGTAACAACCAGTGTGATATCGTCCGCGAAGCTAATAATTTCGACCCCGTGTGGTACTTTGAGCTGCACAGAAGTGGGCCGAGCACGGACCCTTGAGGAACGCCCTGTAACGTGGAGCTTTTCGGTTTCTTTTGACGTTCCATACTCAAGCAGCCTGCCGTCGAAATAGTTGCGTATGATTCTTCTCAGCTAATAGGACACGCTTTTCCGATCCAGTATGTCCAGAATTTTTGCCCAGTTGCGTTTTTTACGTCTAAGGTCACGATAAGGTAGTATTCCTATTCCTATTCCTCTTGCGCCTGAACCCAAACTGGGTTTCTGATATGCCTATTTTATTTTTTACAAATAAGATGGTAAGAATATAAGTTTTAGGAACGTCGGGCTAAGCAGGGGTTTTCATATCAGCCGCCTTTAAGTTATGGTAAGTGGGGAGTTGGGTGCTCTCACCACTACCTCGCTTTATTGGAGTAGAATTTTGAGAAAAGAGGCGTGAATCCCACATTAGACGAAAGATTGTATAGTTGAGAAAAGAGGATTGAATCACACATTAGACTTAAGATTGTGGAATTGAGGAAAGAGAAATTAATCCCACTTTAAAATTAAAATTGTAGAATTTTTGCGAAAAGAGGAATGAATCCCACAAATAAATGTATATAAATTTAATCAAAAATAACAGGGTTTATCATTTGGAGAAGACCTTTTAGGGAAATCTAATTTCAGGAACCCTGGCGATAACAGGAAAGTCCGCCTCACGGCGGAAAGCAATTTTTTTACTTATGTCTTAATCTCTTTAAAAAAGTTGGTTTGGTCTATATTGTTAACGCTATGTATGGATGAAATTTCTGCAAAATAAATTCAAAAAAAAGTAGGTACTCCTTTTTCTAATAGAAAAATATTAGAATGGAAACAAAATGAATTAAATCGTCAAAATATCTGAGACCACTAATTTTTCTCAGATCTCGCAAATTTTTTTCGATGCGTTCATTCAGCTATAGCTAAATTTCCTCGGAATTTGATACTGAGATAAAAACGTGTATTTTGTAATGTGAAAGCTACACCGAAAAATAATATCAGAAAACCACAGTAAAATTAACATTTTTTGTTTACCAAAGGTTAGGTTAGGTTCAAGTGGCTGCCGCAGATGCACACTTAGGCCACTTTTGAAAGGTCCGTTGTGATACCACCAACACAAGGAAATTCAGTCCCGGGACCCAGCCAAATGGAAAATCTCTGAGTTGTTGGGATTTTCCACATAGCAGAATCCCGGGACTGACACTCCTAAACCGACACCGTTACTTCTCCTCGAACCACTTAGATGACTTTATGAAGGCCATCAAGACCTTTATGTCCAGTTCCGCGATCTGGCTTAGGCTATCCAGGAACGGAACTCCCAAAAAGCGCGTTCTCGCGCCGCTTAAAGCCGGACAGTTGCAGATGAGGTGTTCCACTGTTTCCTCCTCCTCATCATCTTTGCAACTCCTGCAGCATCGTCGGTAGGGCACACTTAGCCTTTCTGCATGCCTACCAATGAGGCAGTGACCGGTTAATACCCCTATCAATATGCGGATTTCCCTCCTAGTTAGGGCATAAATGCGTCTAGACCTTTTGAGATCCCATTTTGGCCAGTTTTGTTTCGATATCCGACACCCTGGGGATTGAAGCCATCTTTCGTTGGCTTGACGGAGTGTGTGCTCCTTCAGCATTAGTTTGCATGTGGCAAACGGCATACCTAAGCGCTCTTTATCCTGAAGAACCTGCTTGGTCGTGCCCTGCCTGGCAAGCTCGTCTGCCTTACAGTTTCCCTCAATGTCCCTATGTCCCGGGACCCATATGAGGTTTACGCGTTTCTTTTGGGCCATCTCCTGAAGAGATCGACGACAGCTGAGCGTTAGTTCAGAGTTGAACGTGTATGAGCCAAGGGATTTGATGGCCGCTTGGCTATCGCTGAAAATAGCGATATCTTCTCCGATAACAAGTTTGCTTAACCAGGCCGCGGCGTCTAGGATTTCCGAGACTTCCGCCTGGAAGACGCTACAATGATCAGGGAACCTGAAGCAGAGCTCAAGGTCCAAATCCCTTGAATAAACCCCTCCTCCAACTCTGCAGTCCAACTTCGAGCCGTCGGTGTATATGGAAGTGCCACTATTTGTTTCGGGACACCAATCCGTCCTCTCCCAGTCTTCTCTGCTGGGAATGTTTATTTTGAAAGAGCTATCACCGACTGTAGTGGTCGCACAACGATCTGTGCTTAGAGGGAGAAAGCTGTAAGATTCCAGAATACTGGAGTGTCCAATAGTACCCGCACCCCAACTTGAGGTTTCTCTTAGGCGCAGAGCTGATGCCGCTGCTGACCGAAACCCTTCCAGATCAAGTGGCAAAATGCCCACAATGACCTGGAGGGCTTCGTTGGGCGTCGTCCTTAGCGCACCGCTTATACAGATAATATTGGATCTATGGACTTTCCGCAACAGATTCAGGTATGTTGCCTTGCTCAGCGCAGGCCACCATACGACGACTCCATATAGCATGATTGGACGAATGATGGCCGTGTAGATCCAACTGCATACTCTAGGGCTGAGCCCCCATTTTTTGCCAATGGCTCTTTTGCATGTGTAAAGAGCGATGCAAGCTTTCTTCTGGCGCTGAAGAACATTCTCCTTCCAATTCAGTTTCTTGTCCAGAATTATGCCTAGAAACTTGGCCTTATCCGACAAGCCCAGGCGCATGCCATCTAGTTCTGGTAGGCTTAGTGGCGGTATTTTGTACCGGTTGGTGAAGAGGACAAGTTCCACTTTCCCCGGGTTGATACTAAGCCCGCAGCGAGAGGACCACGTCGAAACTTCTCGCAGTGCTACTTGCATCAGGTCACACAGAGTTTGTGGGAACTTGCCTCTGAATGCAATAGCTAAATCGTCTGCGTATGCCACTATCTTCCCGCCCCCCCCCCAGCTTGTGTCACGTAGCAACGAGTTGACTGTGAGGTTCCATAAAAGTGGGGAAAGAACACCACCCTGGGGTGTTCCCCTTGTGACATAGCGTGATAACTCAACCGTACCAAGTGAAGAAGCTATTTTCCTTCCCCTTAAAAGTTGGTCAATTAAACCAGTTAGAGGTCTATCTACGCCCAGATTAGTTAGAGCGGAGTTGATAGCCTCCGGGCTTATATTGTTGAAAGCCTCCTCAATGTCTAGGAAGGCCACGAGACAGTAGTCCTTTTCACACAGCGATTTCTCAATGACAGATACTAGGCTGTGCAGAGCGGTTTCTGTTGATTTACCCTTGGTGTATGCATGCTGATTGCTAGAGATTAGGTTGCTATCAATAGTCGTTGAGAGGTAGTCGCTTAGTATCCTCTCAAAGGTTTTGAGTACAAAGGACGAGAGACTGATCGGTCTGTAGTCTTTTGGCTCGTAGTGGGATGCCTTCCCAGCCTTAGGGATAAACACTACCGTGGCGCTTCTCCAGGAGCCCGGAATGTGGTTGAGGGCCAGGCAGGCTGTGAAGAGAAATACCAGCCATTTAGCTGATGTCTCCAACGTGTTTATAAGTTGCGCGGGGATAATCCCGTCCGGCCCGGCAGCCTTATACGGTTCAAAGCTCTTAACTGCCCACCTTACCCTTTCCTCAGTGATGGGTATTTTTACTGTTTGTTGCAGGTACTAGTGGTGCGTCATGCAGATTCCCCGGAAAATGTGCATTGAAGAGCAGCTCAAGGGTTTCCTCTTCCGTGCTGGTCCAGGATCCGTCAGTTTTTCGCAAATAGCTGATGGCTGTTTGACTTTCCGAGAGGACTCGTCTATGTCTCGCTGTGTCGTCGACCTTTTCGACGCCAGTGCAGAAATTTCTCCACGAAGTTCTCTTCGCCTGTCTCAGAGCTTTTTTGTAGGCCCTAAGTTTAGCTTTATATTCGTGCCAATGAGGCTCAGAGCCGAGGCTCTTGGCCTTGTTAAATTGTTTCCGGCATGATTTGCGGAACGAGTCCAAATCGTAGGACCACCAATGTGGCCTGTGTTTACCCCCTGGTTTTGGCACTGGACAAGCCTGTGTTGATTAATAAGACTGTTTGTATGTGGTTTTTGCTGCTATTTTGAGCTGCTAACTAACTTTATTAAGCTATAACCGAACCTTTATATACGTCAAAATAGATGTTAACCATTACCGGAATCTAATACACTTAAAACATACATATATATTCTTGAGTCGCACCCTTTAAATGCAGACGTAAACAGATTACGTTCACACGGTTAATAACTGCAGACGCAAACACATTCCGTTCACACGGTTAGTATAGCGCAATTGGAATGCAGACGAAATCCAATGCGGATCATGTTCCGTGCACTGCATTTTTACAGGGTGGAACATTTTTAGACTTCGTTAATAGTTAACACCTGTCCTAGAGCATTTGCGAGCGCCGATGTAAATGTAGTAACAAGATCCTCCAGCTCCTCTACTGATGAGGGGGCTTGTGAGGCCAGTACTGGGAGGTCTCTGTCTAATATTTCATTGTGTAACTGCCAATTTGTGTTACGTGGATTGCGCTTCATGATTGGTTGTTCTACAATAAAGTCTAAAACCATTTCTATGTAACGGTGGTCGGAGAATGAATGTTCTTCCAGAACCCGCCATTTTCTGACCCACCCATAAGCGCCTTCACTACAGATAGTGAGGTCTTTGACCTCCCTACGGGTCTTAGTGATAAAAGTAGGCGCATTACCCACGTTGCAAATTACCAGGTTGGTTGTTAAGAGGAAATCAAACAGAGACTCGCCCCTGGCATTGATATCGGAACTCGCCCATTGGACATGGTGAGCATTAGCGTCCGCTCCAATAATAAGATTACCCGTGCAGAAATTTGACACCAGGTCTTTCACCTCCGTTTGTGGTGGGGGTTCTTCGGCGTCGTAGGGCATATAGACCGATGCCACCGTCAGGCGGGTGGTGTCGACCGTTAGACTGATAGCGGTAATATCACCATTGGTGTAGTTAGGTAGGAGAAAGGAGTTCAACTCAGGCTTGACCAAAATACACGTTCGGACTTTGCTCTCCTCGCTGGCTCGAATGAGCTTGAAGCCCTTAGTCGCCAATCCGCAGATTCTCGAGCTATTGACCCTGGGTTCTTGGATGAGGACCACATCCACGTCGCCTTTAGAAAGACGACTACTTAAAGCAGCCGAAGCCACTTTAGATTTGTGCAGATTAATCTGAAGCACCACCAACATGAGAGCGCACAGACTTCCCTGCCGTCCCCATGTCGTCGAGGTTTGCCCCATCCCGGAGGTTGCCTATCAACGACGAGTTGTTCCGATTAACTGCCCGATATGGCGTTGCAGGAGTCCTGCTGCCTGTAGCGTTAGATGTTAATCGCTCAGCCTTGGCTGCTACCACCGTGACGTCGAGGACTTCCTCGTCCTGTAGGCTGTCCTCCATCTCCGAGTTGTTCACAGCAATATCGGCAAGGGACGTGGCGGATAACATGCTTTCCGCATCGGAATCCTCCGCTTCCTCTTCTGGTAATTCGTTTTCCGGTTCCCCCGGAGCAGCCGAGAAGGCAGCGCGCTGAGCATCACCACGATATACGTGGATAACGATCTGGCCTACGCTGTAGTGTACTAGGCCATTGCACCTTTTGAGGGGCTCGATTGACTCTTCATTCATGGTGAACACCACCTGTCTGTCGGGCCCCACCGCATCCCCGACCAGATTGACACTCTAGTCATGCGTTGGGAGGGACGGATTCATTAGCCGTAGCATCCCGACAATTCTGTCGGGTTCGTCAGGGATGGCCGGAATCCACGCCCTTGCCCTTGGACGAGCTGGAATGTCCTTCCAGTCGACGACCTCTATCTTTGCGCCCTTGTAGACTTCACCCAGTTTAGCAGCTGCTGCCTTATACAGTGCTACGGTTTTTGCATCCTCGCATGCGAGTAATTTGATCTGACCCTGGTGCCAACCCGGATCCGTTACTCGCGCCGAACTACCCGGAAACTCCGGAGCAACGTTGAGAAGAATGTTGCCGAGTTCATTTCGCACGTAACGCCACCGGTCCTTGGGGATGGCCAGACGGTCATTGCCTCGGTCAAGGACGCCTATAAGGATCCTGTCCTTGGTTACCTCAGCAAAGCTTAGTTTGCCCGCTCCAGAGGTATTCTGATGCCGCTTGGGAGGGGGATTTAACTCCAGGTCCGATCTCTGGCGCTTGAAAGGGTTAACTTTTAACCTCTTTGGCATGTAAGATTTTTGGAAATCCGGTATCACAGCTTTCGCTAGCTCTACCGATTTACTGGAATTCGGCGACAGCGACTCCTGCGGTACCCCTTCATACCTCTTCAGGATCTTTGCAGCCAATCTTTTCTCGTGGTATGTGAAGCGGCGGGGAGATGTCTCCCGGGAGTGCGGACCCGTAGTTGCCATCGCGGTCGCTCCCCTTGCCGAAATCTCAATTGCAGCTTCCTTCCCCTTCAAAACTCCGAGGCCAGGTCGTGAGACCGCTGCCACAGACGTAAAGATACTGGTTTTCATATCAGAGGTTGATGGGAGTTTAGCATCCGCCGTTGTCCGCTTAGCTGCGTTGGCAACCGCACTGGTGCTAGCTCCCATCAAGTCAATCTTACTCGATAGAGGGTTGGTTGACCGACTCGTAGTTGCCATCGCTGTCGATCCCCCCCTTGATTGTGGAACGGAGGTTGTCCTCCGGCGTTGTTGTTGCTTTCTCGCCTGCCTGCTCCTCCATAGCTCTCCTTTGCTGAGGAGTGAAATTTGTCGTTGTTTGTTTTTTGGGTTTTTCGTTTTTATTTGCGTTATTTGAGTTCATCTTGTTCGTACGACCCATCGCCGGACAAGGCCAGCTTAGGGTCAAGGGAAGAGTAGGGGGAAATGTGTCGTCCGCCGCGGCAGAGCCCCGTACCGCGGTAAGGCCATGCTTACTCTCTGAGGCGACCCGGTATCAGAGAGGCTCCGTTCAAATACAGCCACGATTTGCCTCCCGGCTGCAAACGTCCAATGGGCACGTGGTCGCATAACACCCTGGATTGGGAGGGGGAAGATCTTTGTCGTCGCGCCAGAGAGGCCAGGCTGCCCTCGTGATGAAGTGCCGTACGGAGCTATGATCACAAGGGCAGCGTAGCCCTGTGTCTATCGACCTAAGCCCTCGTACCGCGGCAAGGTATCCACCCTTCACCAAATGCAAATGAAAAAAAGGTCAATTTTACAACTTCGAAAATATCATTTCTACGTGAAATGGATGTGCACCAAAAACACCTAAAAACGCACAGGAAAACGTCAAATAAACATGACCAACATGTATTATTGAAGGCATTCTCATTATAATTGACATGAAACGTAAAATGAACATGACCATCATGTATTACTGAAGGCATTATCACGTATAATTGACATGGAACGTAAAATGAACATGACCATCATATATTATTGAAAGCATTCTCACGTATAATTGACATGAAACGTAAAATGAACATGACTATCATGTATTATTGAAGGCATTCTCACGTATAATTGACATGAAACGTAAAATGAACATGACCACCATGTATTATTGAAGGCATTCTCAGGTATAATAGACATGAAACGTAAAATGAACATGACCATCATGTATTATTGAAGGCATTATCACGTATAATTGACATGAAACATAAAATGAACATGACTATCATGTATTATTGTTGGCCTATCCAGGCCGCGGCGTCCATGATTGCTGAAACTTTAGCCTGGAAGACACTGCAGTGATCAGGTAGTCTGAAGGAGAGCTCAAGGTACAGATCCTTTGAATGAACCCCTCCTCCAACTCTGCCGTCTAACTTCGAGACATCGGTATAGATGGAAGTGCCGCCATGAGTGGCGGAACTCCGATCCGTGCTCTCCCATTCTTCCCTGCTGGGAATGTTTATTTTAAAACCGCTATCTCCGACTGTTGTGGTCGCACAACGATCTGTGCTCAGCGGAAGAAAGCTATTGGATCCCAAAATACTGGCACGTCCAGTAGTGCCTGCGCCCCAGCCGGACGTTTCCCTTAGACGCAGAGCCGATGCTGCTGCTACCCGGTGCCCTTCCAGATCGTGTGGCAAAATACCAAGAATGGCCTGGAGTGCTTCATTGGGCGTTGTTCTTAACGCACCGCTTTTACAGATCATGCAAGATCTGTGTACTTTACCTAACAGATTAAGGTTTGTTGTATTAACGGTGGTGAAAAGGACCAGTTCTACTTTTCCCGGGTTGATGCTCAGTCCGCAGTGCGAGCACCATGAGGAAACCTCTCGCAGTGCTACTTGCATCAAGTCGCACAGGGTTTGTGGGAATTTGCCCCTATATACAATAGCCAAATCGTCTGCATATGCCACTACCTTCCCACCCCCCCAGCTTGTGCCTGGCAGCAGCGAGTTGACAGTGACGTTCCATAGAAGCGGGGAGAGAACACCACCCAGTCGCTTCCCTTGTGACATAGCGTGATAAATCAACCGAGCATAGTGATGAAACTATTCTTCTGCCCCTTAGTAGTTGATCAATAAGTCCAATAAGATACCTATTTATGCCCATACGTGTTAAAGCGGTGTTTATAGCATGAGGGATTATGTTATTGAAGGCTCCTTCAATGTCTAAGAAGGCTACGAGACAGTAATCCTTTGAATACAGCGATTTTTTATTAACAGAAACTTTGCTGTGAAGCGCAGTTTCAGTAAGTGTCCCTTTGGTGTATGCATGCTGATAGCTAGAGATAAGGTTGCTATCAATAGTAGTGGAGAGGTAGTCATTTATTATCCTCTCGACGGTTATGAGTACAAAGGATGAGGGACTGATCGGGACGCCTTCCCCGCCTTAGGAATAAACACTACCGTGGCACTTCTCCAGGAGCGCGGAATGCAGCTAAGATCCAGGCAGGCTGTATAGAGAAATACCAGCCATTTGTCTGATGTCTCCAGCGTGTTCATGCGTTGTGCGGGAATAATCCCGTCTGGGCCGACAGCCTTGAATGGTTCGAAGCTCTAACCGCCCACCTAACCTTTTCCTCCATGATGGGTATGTATACAGCCAGGTTTGTTGTAGGTGCTACGGGTTCCTCATGCAAGTTCCCTGGGAAGTGCGTATTCAAGAGCAGCTCTAGCGTTTCCCCTTCCGTGCTGGTCCAGGATCCGTCAGGTTTGCGCTAATAGCTTGTGGCTGTTTGAGTTTTTGAGAGCACTCGTCTAAGTCTCGCTGTATCGTCGACATTTTCAACCCCAGTGCAGAAATTTCCCAGCGATACTCTCTTCGCCTGCCTCAGAGCTTTTTTGTAGGCCCTAAGTTTAACTTTATATTCGAGCCATTGAGTCTCCGTGCCAAGGCTCTTGGTTTTATTAAATTGTGTCCTAAATGATTTGCGGAGCGAGTCCAGGTCGCAGGACCACCAAAGCGGCCTATTTTTACCGCGTTGTTTTGGCACTGGGCAAGCCTGCTCTAGGGCATTTGAGCGCACCATTGTAAAGGTCTCTACCAGATCCTCCCACTCCCCTACTGATGAGGGGACTTGTGGGGGCAGAGCTGGTAGGCTGGTAGTTAAGTGTTACGTGGGTTGCGTTTCATAACCGGCTGCTCAACATAAAAGGCCCTGCGGGTTTAGTGATAAACGTAGGTTCGTTGTCCACGTTGCAAACTACCAGGTTAGTTCTTAATAAATAGTTAAACAACAACTCTCCCCTTGCATTGATATCGGAGCTTCCCCACTGGACGTGATGAGCATTAGCGTCAGTTCCGATAATAAGATAACCCATGGAACAATTTGCCACCAGGTCTTTTACCTCCCTCTGTGGAGGAGGTTCTTCGGCATCGGAGGGCATATAGACCGACGCCATCGTCAGGCTGGTACTTTCGCCTGTTAAACTGGCAGCTCTAACGTCACCATTGGTATAGTTGGGCAAGAGAAAGACGTTCAGCTCAGACTTAACCAAAATACAGGCCCTAACCCTGCACCCTTTTCTGGGTCGGATAAGCTTAAAACCCTTAGTCCCCAGACCGCAAATCCTTGAGCTATTGACCCAGGGTTCTTGGATCAGGACCACATCTACGTCGCCTTTCGAAAGACCACTGATTAAAGCCGAGGCTGCTTTAGATTTGTGCAGTTTTATCTGAAGCACCACCAACATGAGAGCGCTCAGACTTCCCTGCCACGCCGTATATTCGAGTTCTACCTCGTCTGGAGGCTTTTTTCTCAAAGACGAGTTATTCAGACCACGATTTGGCGTGGCGGAAATCCTACTTACTGTGGCTGTATCAGCATTGGTGGGCTCAGGACTAGCTGCTATCACCGTGACGTTGAGGTCTTCCCCGTCCAGCAGCCTGTCTCCCATCTGCGAGCTGTTTTCACTGCTCCTTCGCCATTTGACATGGCAGATACCATACTTTCCGTCCATCTGCCTATCAGGCCCTACCGCGCCCTCAACCAGATTAACACTCCAGTCCTGCGTTGGGAGAGACGGGTTCATGATCCGCAGCATCCTAGGAATTCTCTCAGGTTCAGCAGGGATGGCAGGAATATATGCCCTTGCCCTTGGCTGAGCCGGAATGTACTTTCAGTCGACAACCTCGATTCTTGCCCCTTGGTAGATCCCACCCAGTCTTGCAGCTGCTGCCTTGTACAGTGCTACAGTTTTTGCATCCTCGCAAGCGAATACCTTGATTCGGCCCTGGTGCCATCTCATCCATAATATCAAGAAGCGCATTACCGATCGCGTTCCGGACGTACCGCTACTGGTCCCTAGGGATGTCCCAGCTTTCGTTACCTCGATCAATGACGCCTATGGGGATCCTGTCCTTAGTCACTTCAGCAAAGCTAACTTTACCCACTACATGGGTGTTCTGCTGCCGCTTCGGATGAGGTTTTAAGTCCACGTCCGATCTCTGGCGTTTGAAGGGATTTCCGTTAACCTTTTTTGGCGCATAATTGCTTTGGAAGTTCAGTAACAGAGCTTTAGCTATGTCCACCGTCTTTGTGGCATTCGGCGATAGCGTCTCCTGTGAAACTCCCTCGTAGAAGCACATAAAATTACTTTCTAGACAAACTTTTATTATGCATTTCACAGGAACTAAAAGTTCTTATATCTTATTACAGTTGCTCCTTCGTAAATGTAATACAGATAAAGCACCAATTCCTCTTGCGCTGCTGTTTTCACTTCACTTTTACAATTGTTTTTATGTTAATTATTTTTGCTTATATATGTAAATTCACACCACGCCCGAACTTGAGTGTCAACTGTAACGCGGTTCATTTCATTTTAGAATGAAACAATTACATATACAATAATAGCTTGAGATGCTGGCTGACAGGAATGATGCCCGAAAATTCTATGAAAAGATCCGGCGGATGACGGAAGGTTTTAAGACCGGGGAAAGCTCCTGTAAGGACAATAATGGCGACCTGGTAACCGACGTACAAAGTGTACTTAAATTATGGAGGGAGCACTTCTCCTCACTGCTAAATTGCGAGGGAGACGTCGAACCCGATACCCCAATCCCTGACTATGGAAAAGTAGTCCCACCACCTGACTATGATGAAGTGAGGATAGCTATATCCCGGCTCAAAAACAACAAAGCGCCTGGAAAAGACGGACTACCTGCCGAGCTGTTCAAACACGGAGGCGAAGAGCTGGTAAAAAGCATGCATCAGCTCTTATGCAGAATATGGTCAGACGAATGCATGCCTCCGGATGGGAATTTAAGTGTGCTTTGCCCAATCCACAAGAAAGGCGATCCCGCTAACCGCACCAACTACCGCGGAATTAGTCTTCTTAATATTGCATATAAGGTTCTTTCTAGCGTGTTGTGTGAAAGGCTGAAGCCCATCGTGGACAAACTGATTGGACCTTACCAGTGTGGCTTTAGACCAGGTAAGTCTACCATCGACCAGATTTTCACGATACGCCAAATCCTGGAGAAGACCCATGATAAAAGAATCGACACACACCATCTCTTTGTCGATTTCAGAGCCGCTTTTGGCAGCGCAAAAAGAAGTTGCCTGTATGCCGCCATGTCTGAATTTGATTTCCCTGCAAAGCTTATACGGCTTTGCCAAATGACGTTGAGCAATACCAACAGCTCCGTCAGAATCGGGAAGGACCTCTCTGAGCCATTAGAAACCAAACGAGGCTTCAGACAGGGCGACTCCCTTTCGTGCGATTTCTTCAATCTGATGCTGGAGAAGATAATTCGAGCAGCAGAGCTAAACCGCAATGGTACAATCTTTTACAAGAGCGTGCAATTGCTGGCGTATGCCGATGATATTGATATCATTGGCCTGAACAACCGCGCCGTAAGCGCTGCCTTCTCTGGACTGGATAAGGAAGCGAAAAAAGTGGGTCTTGCCGTGAACGAGGACAAGACGAAGTATTTGCTGTCATCAAAGAAAGAATCGGCGCACCTGCGCCTTGGCAGCCATGTCACTGTTGATAGTTACAAATTTGAAACTGTGAGGGACTTCGTCTATTTGGAACCAGTATCAACACCGAAAATAATATCAGTCTAGAAATCCAGCGGAGAATCACTCTTGCCAACAAGTGCTACTTTGGACTGAGTAGGCAATTGAGAAGTAAAGTCCTCTCTCGAAGAACAAAGATCACGCTCTATAAGTCTCTCATCATACCTGTCCTGATGTATGGCTCAGATTCATGGACAATGTCTAGAGAAGATGAGATGGCCCTTGGAGTATTTGAGAGAAAAGTTCTCCGGAAGATTTATGGTCCTTCCCGTGATGCCAACGGCGAGTATCGAAGGAAATTTAACGATGAGCTGTACGAGCTCTACGCAGATCTGAGCATAGTCCAGCGAATTAGAGCCGAAAGACTCCGCTGGCTGGGCCATGTTATGCGAATGGACAAAGAAGCTCCAGCACAGAATGTTTTCCTATCGTCGCCTGAATTCGGCAGCAGAGGCAGGGGGAGGCCTCGACTGAGATGGAAACAACAGGTGGAGGATGACTTGAACTCCCTTGGGGTTTCCAATTGGCGTCAGTTATCGCTAAAAAGGAATGACTGGCGTGCTTTGATATGCAACGGCCAAAATCGCTTAGGCGGTTAAGCGCCAATAAATGATGATGAATTACATATACAAATGCTAGTATATTTTCATATATTTTTTTTACGTGAAGCAGGTTTTCGAAATGTTTTATGAACATGATAAATGTCAACTGCAGCGCGGCTTATGCCATTTTACCATGAGAATCTTATATATAAATGCGCAATGTTCAGAAGTTTTCTCACTTTTTTGCAATAACCACAATTCTAAGGTATATAAAATTTTATATGTATCGATAGGTCTCCCCGAGCAGGGTGTGCGACAACAAACCAAAAATAAAAAAATTAATTATAATATGAAATGCTTCACTTTATCGAGACGCTCTTATGTGTGTTTGTAGGTATGACCACTTTCATTATTGTGTTTGCATTCATTGCTGTTGGGGAGAGCCCGAGTGTGAGAACAAGAGTTGTTTTGTTGGCAGCAATAAGAAACATGAGCCAGCCCATGATATAAATACTATAGGTACAACCGTTCTCTCTTTTGATTTTCTTATGACGTTTTTAAGCAATATAAAATGTGTCAGTATAGAAGTCAAATAGAAAAGAAATATTCAAAAAATTTAATATGAAAAATTAGATAACTTGTTGAGCTCTAGGCCACTCAAATATTGGTCTAATATTTGATTGGCCTAGAGCTCAACAAGTTATCTAATTTGCAAATTTAAAGGCCGAAAAATCATTAAGTATATATTATGAAAAATTAAAAAAAAAAAAATCAAAAATATTTTCCTGGCCTGCCTGGCCTGCCTGGACACTGCAAAATGGCAGGAAATGAGATGATAGATTAGCCTGCTTAGGGGCACATTCGCTCCGCTTTTACAGTCCTTATTTTTAACAATTCTAGCAAATAAAAATAAAAAGAAATTATTTTGATTTGTAATTTATTTGATTGAAAAACCCAAACAGAAAAGGACAGTGCCCGAACACAAAATACCCAGCTTTTAAAGAATCGCTATAAAAATGATCCACAAATCCAAAATACCCAAAACAAAAATCCCCAAATCCAAAATGCCCAAAATTAAAATGCCCATGTTTGAATACAAAGTTATTTGGGGTAAAAAGTCGAGAAAAAAAAAAAAAACTTTTTCTTGACTTTCGCCAAGAATAACTTTTTTCGCACAACGCGGATCGATGTGAATTTTTCGGTTTTCTTCCTGGGGGCGAACCTTAGCTCCTGACAAAAAATGGCTCTAGTATTTTTTTATATTATGCAAGGAGAAAAGGTGACTCTAGCTCGAGAGCTATAGGCTTTACAAAAATAACTATTATCATTGTCAATGGGGAACCTCGTTACAAGAAAACGGTAAAAGAAAATTTTTCTCCGCATACTAAAGATTTCGAGAAAAATCCTTAAAAGTCCATTCGTGGCAAATATTTTCTTATAATTTCAAGAGCTAATTTTACAGTCGCGATATTTCAGAACTGGTAACTCTTAGAGAAAAAATGAAGGACGATATTTGTAGAGAATTTCCAGGTTTAAAACTTGGTTTCAAGTCATTTTTCGAAAAAAAGTCCAAACAAATTTTACCTTTCACTCCGAATAACTTTTTTATCACATATGGGATCAATGTGGAATGATGTTTTCTTTTTGACGGCTCTCTACCATAATTTGCTGTGTGGGAATTATTGTTATTTGAAATGTTTATTTTGACGTATTTTTTGGGTTTTTGCATTCTTTGTAAATTGTTGTTGTGACTTTATTTTTTCTATGAAAAAATACAAAGAAAGAACGTAGTGTCATACGAATAAGGAAATATCTCAAATTAAGTGGTTTGAGATGGGACTGAGTTACAGAATACAATTGTAAAACAAAAAGCTGATTGATTTATTAAATAAAAATTTAAAGCAAATTATATTGAACTCACGCCAGTTGCGTGGTAAACGAAGACTATCGACTTAGCTACTGCTGCGTATTAGTTTCAATGGCAAAATAGCCAACTCACTACCTGCAAACCCAAAAGTTCAATACCCATTTTATGTGTGAAATAAATTCAAATTAGGTTGAAAATCGCGGCGATTTGAATTTTGATTTGGGGATTTTGTTTTTGGGGATAATGTGGTACACCCACAGAAAAGTCGTGGCAAAAATAAATGAGTATGAGAATTGCTTAAAAATGTCATTAGCGTCATTAACGGTTTTACCTGTAGTATTTATATCATGAGCCAGCCCAGCAATTTTATTGAGCGTCGGTACAAACAGTGTTTACAAAAACAAAATCTGTGAGTAGGTATTCAGAGAAGCAAATGCTTGCTCAGACTTGATGTTTTGAAAAAAAAGCACAAAAAAGCTTGATCATGCACAAGGTCCTTCGTGGCTAGACTTAGTGAAATAAAATAAAATGGAAAATTGATAAAAATAAAAAAAGTAAAATAAGAAATAGAAAAGTGATTGAAAGTAAAAATAGAAATTTGGTGGATGTGAAAGGAAAGGAAATATTATAAAATAAATAAAAGTATAAAATAAAGGAAAGAATGGGAAAGGAATGGATAAAAGGAAAATAAAGGTAAGTTAAGGTAAGGAACGGAAAATATGGGAGAAAAATCAAAGGAAAGTAAAGGTAGGGAAAGGAAAGGAATGGAAAAGAAACAAAGGAATTGAAAGAAAGGAAATGTAATCCAAGTAATCTTATATATAAATGCGAACCACAATTCTAAGGAATATAAAATTTAATATGTATCGATAGGTCTCCCCGAGCAGGGTGTGCGCCAACAGACCAAAAATTAAAAAAAATTGATTATAATATGAAAAAACTAATTTGAAAGTCACACCACTACAAATGCTAAACGCGAATTCACTTTATAGTCGCTTTTATGTGTGTATAACCACTTGCACTATTGTGTTTGCATTCATCGCTGTTGGGGAAAGCCCGGGTGTGAGAACAAGAGTTGTTTGGTTGGCAGCAATAATAAACATGAGCCAGCCCAATCAACTTTATTCAGCGTAGGTACAAACAGTGTTTTCAAAAACAAAACCTGTGAGTAGGTATTCAGAGAAGCCAATGCTTGCGTAGACTTGATGTTTTGAAACAAAAAAAAAGGAAAAGTAAGGAAAGCTGTGCCGAAGGCTATATACCTTTCATGAATGAGCGTCACGATTTTCACTGTTCGATTCCGAGTACAGCCTGTGTGAATTTAATGTTAGCTCATAACGAATTTATCGGAACTATCGATTATATGTTTGCGATGTGTTATATTGGTCCCATCTCATTGATTTTTAACATCGACATTCCACATTCTAAAAGAGCAATAGTTGCGAAATTTCACGTTCCTACCTATCTAATTACAGGAGTTATCTACCAAAATCCGTTTATCGGAACAATCGATTGAATGGGGGCTATATGTAATATCGGTCCGATTTTGCTGGTTCCGACAAATGATTTCTACATAAATAGAAAGTACTCAAGTTGCAAAATTTTATGTTCCTAACTTTTTAATTGCAGCAGTTTTGGCCAAAAAACCTTATATCAGAACATTCGGTTGTATGGGGGCTATATGTTATATTTACCCGATCTTGTTGATTTTCCCTATACACACTACATAAATAGAGAGAAATAAAGTTGCAAAATTTTATGTTTCTAACTTTCTAATTGCGGAAGTTTTGGCCAAAAAACCTTATATCGGAACATTCGGTTGTATGGGGGCTATATGTTATATTTACCCGATCTTATTGATTTTCACTATGTACAGTATATAAATAGAAAGTACTCAAGTTGCAAAATTTTATGTTCCTAACTTTTTAATTTCAGAAATTTTGGCCAAAAAAACCTTATATCGGAATAATCGGTTGTATGGGATCTATATGTTATATTTACCCGATCTTTTTGATTTTCACTAAACACACTACATAAATGCAAAGTACCCAAGTTGCAAAATTTTATGTTCCTAACTTTTTAATTGCGCAAGTTTTGGCCAAAAAACCTTATATCTGAACAATCGGTTGTATGGCGGCTATATGTTCTACTGGTCCGATCTTGCCAGTTCCGACAAATGATTCCTATATTACAAAATGGTGGCCACATACAAAATTACAGCCAGATATCATCTATATTATTATTCTAAAACACGGCGCTTAGCTAGACTAAACTACAATACGTATATAAAAGAAATGTATATCAGATGAAAGCTTATCATGAGCATGTTTGCAAAAAATTATAACAATTCCAATAGGTTAAATTGTTCATGAGAAATTAGTTTGTACCCAAGCTCTTTATATGGCACTATTAACATGCTTTGTAAATGTATATCCATACATATGTACATACAATGCTCGCATGGATTTCAGTCGAAATAGACAAACATTGAAAAAAATGTAAATATGTATGTATGTAAGTACATCTGATTTTGCGTTACTTTGACTACAAAAGCAATGCAGGGGTAATAAGCAAACACACCCGATTATCGGGGGATACATACTAGTATATATTATTTCTGTAAGGTCTTTTTGTGTTTGCTCCTAATTTTCTGCTCTCATTTGAAACCAATATTAATAAATAAGGTATCGTTTTAAAGGTGGGGGTTAACTCTACATGCGAAACCATATATTAATTAGGGGATTGCTTTTGTTTAAGCGTATTTTATAAAAATTAATTTGTTTAAATAAACCATTGTGAATTCACGAAAAACGCTATTGTGACTGACATTCATCAGACTTCAGAGCGGTGATGCCAGAATCGGGGATATCGGCCTTTTTCCGGGGTTTTCCGTCTGCCAATGTAATTTCGAAATGGTTTGGTATTTGTTTCCTTTAGGGGTTATTTCAATCAAAGTTGCAAGTTTTCATGTGGTTGTTGTAAGCACATTAGGCCGTCCCTAAAAATTTCCAAAAAAGTGTTCTGCGCAGAAATGCTGAGGATGGCGTAGCCTGTGTTGGACCGGACGAGTGTTATTTTTTTATAAGCAACTCGGAAAGGTGTTCTGCACACAAATACCATGGATCCCAATCCGAAATGGGATCGGACCTGGGTACTTTTTCGGGATTTTGATCATAATTGTTCACTGAAACAAAAAATAAAAAAGCGCTCCGGGAATCGTGATCCTGCGGCCAATACACTTTTTTGAGCCATCTCCCATAATTTTTAAAAATGTTTTTTGCAGTTGACCCCTAAAGGAAACAAATACCAATGCTTTTTGGCTATAAAATCCCCAATACATGATTTAAGCAACATCGTTTGTTTTTCCCCGCTGCTAAACACCTGTTGCTTACCTCCACATAAACTAATTTTGAAGAAAAATGCAATCGTAATGTTGATTCTTAATCTTAATGCCAAAGAAGGACTTATAAATGGTGCCAGGATAGTCGTCAGTCATTTAGGCGAGAACGCAATCAGTGTCAAATTAATCAGTTCGGGAAAAATTGATATAATACCGCGAGTTAAACTAACTCCTTCAGATCCAACAGTACCATTCCAGATGAATAGGAAACAGTTTCCCTTAAAAGTAGCTTTCGCAATGACTATCAACAAAGCCCAAGGCCAAACATTTGATAAAGCCGGTTTGTATTTACCTAGCCCAGTGTTTTCACACGGACAGTTGTATGTGGCATTTTTTAGAGTCAGGCGATTCCAAGATATAACTTTTTCAGTCCAAGCGTCATTCAAACAAAAAATTACAAATGATTTTATTTTTACGTCAAATATTGTGTTTAAGGAAGTTTTGTAAAAAAATACATGTGGGTCATATTTATAGAAAAAATCGATTGCTTTTTATCAGGGACCGAAAATAATTGTTATTTCAGACGAAAAGGTTACCGGAAAATTCCCTTTATGTGTTTTAGGGAATTTTTAACCAATATTAATGAAGGATATATTTTTTGGGTTACGAATAACCATTAAGCCAACCAAAATTTTTTTTGGTTACCAATAACCATTAAGTCAACCAAAATAACTATTATCACAAGTAATATAATTTTTTGGTTATCGGTGACCCACTCGATGTATGATGTATTTAAATAAACATTTATGTTCGGATAACAGTTATATTTCAATACATAACATAGCAACATAATTTGTATTAGAACCTTTTTGTAACTTCGCATATCGTCGCCTAAGAGTTTAAACCTGCCAAATCCGTCCCAAACCAAAATTGACCTTTTGATGCAGTTTGAAAGAGTAGCCGATTCCGCACTTGCCAAGCAAAGAAAATCTGTCAATATAAATATATAAATGTAAAATATTGTTTGATGAGAAAAGCTGCTAAGTACAACGCGATCAAACTCAACTGCTAAATCCAATATATTGTGCTTTTACGTTCGGTTATTGTTTAATTTTAGTGAATTATTTTATTCCAAGGTAATAGCCATTTTTATTGGTATTAGAAATGATTCAAATAATTTGTGATTTAACAGATGAATGACGTTGCATCTGAAGTGAATGTACATAAGTATCATCCATGGAAATAGTGATCAAGAAGTGCCAATTCCACCAACAATTTCAAATACATTTAATGAGGTAGCCGACCCCATACCAGACGAAAGTGACACAGAATCATATAAATAAATAAAAAAAAATATAAATCATATATATCATATCGCGTTTTCAGGTTTTCTCAAGAGATATAAAAACAAATTTCTCATGAACTTTAATTATTACCTTTAGCTTTTAATACCTGAACCTTCTTAGCCATTACATTTTTTTAAGGTAAATTTTCGTATATTTTTTGGAAGTTTTTTCAAGCAACTTTTACATAGTCTTAAAGTTGAAGCTTCCAACAAAAAAAACCGCGTGCAATTATCGTAACTATCAAAAAATAAAAGAGGAAATTTTTTTTGTCATACAGAAAAACTGCTAAATCCCTTTTTAGTTTTGAAAATCAAAAAACTAAAACCTGTTAAGTTATAAATTTGCCAATGAAACCATAAAAACGTTATTTCTTTCTTTCTTTTTGGATTGGGGCTATACAACGTCAGGCGATTAACAAACTATATGCAGGATTCGACCCTTAGGCTAACATTTAAGGTAATATTTAGTTTTTTGCCTCTACTGTAAAATATGTTTTTTGGTCGTTAGCAGGTTTACACTCTTAGGCGACGATATGTATCAGCACATATCATTAATATCATAATAATAATATCATTAGTTTATTATCATTTAATTTTTCCTCTGTTTTGCATATTCTAATTGTATGTACATATGTATGTCGAAATGTATGTATATTTGCAAGCATAAGTAAATAGTTACTTGCTTTGATGTACATGGCGATGTACATGGCGATGTACAAAGCGATAGACATCTTCCTCAAGCAACGCAGCGCCCTTCAGAAGGTAATGTGTTCATTGACGAAAAGTCAAATACTAGCACCTCGTCTTTAGTTCGTCAGACCTTACGAACCTTGGAAGTTCACTCGTCCTCAGAGGATGAGACGACAAACGTAGTTTCACAAACACTGGTAAAAACCTTTGCGGAAATCGACACCTTCCGGAAGGGAAGAGTTCATGTCGATGCCGACCTTCTGCAATACTGGGAGGAGAAAAAAATTCACTCCCATTCCTCAAAGAACTGGCAGACATTGTTCATGCCGCTCCGGCAACTCAAGTTAGTGTCGAACGAGCGTTCTCTGCATTGAGGCAGGTGCTAAGTGATCTTAGATGTACCCTCTTAGATGATTCCTTGCGATCGCTAATGTTCGTTAAACAAAATAATAAATAGAGAAAATATAAACACTTGTATGGATAACCCAAAAATTTGATTACTTACGATAATGGTTATTGGTAACCAAAAAAATTTTTGGTTGCCTTAATGGTTATTCGTAACCAAAGAATGTTTCTCTCATTTATAATGGTTATGGTGACCAATATAAAGTATATCTTACGGTAATGGTTAATTATAACCAATATTTGAATATATCAGTACTAATGGTCATCATATTTCTTATAACAGTTACGTCCCCGCTTTTGATCAAATTTCCGAAAATTTTACATAAGTTTGTATGACGTAAGTAAACGATTTCAAACCATTTGTTTGTTTTTTTAGCAAGGCGCGCACGGGTCCACCTAGTATCAAAAATTGAGGGACTAGTTTGCGTTCAAACAGACAGACGGACATGGCTAAATCAACTCAGCTTGTCATCATGATCATTTCGGTATACTTATTGATGGGTCCATCTCTTCTTCTTCTCATACTTACAAACATCGGACCAAAGTTATACTACCATTTCATTGTCAATAAAGTTATAATAAATATACAAATAAGCTACATACATTGGGCACAACTTCCTTCGTGGATAGAGTGTGAAATAAAATAAAATGGGAAATTGATAAAATAATATAAAATAAAGTAAAATAAAAAATTTAAAAATGATTGAAAGTAAAGAAAGAAATTTGTAGGAAATGAAAGGAAAGGAAATAATATAAAATAAATAAAAATGAAGCAAAATGAAATAAATAAAAGTATAAAATAAAGGAAAGAAATAAAATAAAATGGGAAATTGATAAAATAAAGTAAAATAAAAAATGTAAAAATGATTGAAAGTAAAGAAAGAAATTTGTAGGAAAGGAAATAATATAAAATAAATAAAAATGAAGCAAAATGAAATAAATAAAAGTATAAAATAAAGGAAAGAATGGGTAAGGAAGGGAATGGATAAAAGGAAAATAGAGGAAAGGTAAGGAAAGGAGAGAAAAATCAAAGGCAAGTAAAGGTAGAGAAAGAAAAGGAATGGAAAAGAAAAAAAGGGAGGGAATGAAAGGAAAGGTAATTAAAGTAAAGGAATAAAAAATAAAGGAAAATAGAGAAAGATAAAGAAAAGGAAGAAAATAAAAAGAAAGGAAATAAAAGGTAGGGAAGAGCAAGGTATGGAAAGAAATGAAGATAAAAAGAAAGCAAAATAAAAGTAATGGAAAGGGGAAAAATAATTAAAGGAAATGAATGGAAAAGAAGTAAAACTAAAGGAGTTACAAAAATGAGAAGAAAGAAAGTAAGAAAGGTAAGGAAAGGAAATGACTGGAAAGGAAAGGAAAGGTAAGAGAAGGAAAGGAAAGGGAATGACAGGAAAAGAAAACTAAGGAAAGGAAAAAAAAGCTAAGGAAAAAGAAATGTAATGGAAAATAAAGGTAAGCAAAGAAAAGAAAAGAAATAAAATGAAGGCAAAGGATATGAAAGGAAACGAATGGTGTTAGATCACATTCCATGCGCCCTTTAATTGCCTAGACTCTTTGATCCGCCCCTGAATAATCTACCTTGAATTCGCTCCTGTACTATTTTTGCAAACCGTTGATATTATCACTCAATGTGCTAACAATGTAGGGTATTCGTTCGTAATGCTTGCCCTAGAACTCAACAAAAGGGTACATATGTATGAATGTACATCTGTACGCACCAAGCTGAGCTTAGGCCGACCGCTAGCGGCCGGTTCTTCAACTTAGTTAGAAAGATGTATATATGTAATGTACACTACGTTGCTCACAAAATATGCAGAATCGCATATACATAATAACCTGTTATGCTATGTACCTATTGTTTTTTGCATAATTGGATACAGATCTACACTTATGTATGTACATTCGTTGTCAACTTGTAATATGCACTTTGAATTTGGAGTATTTATATATTATGTACAAAAGGGAATATGTCTTGAAATAAAGTTACAGTTGTATTATTGAATTCTAAACGGAATCAGCGTGGCTTTTATTTTTAGCGTTTGCCATCGGACAAACAAAATAATTTCCCTAAACATTTTTGGCGCCCAAAGTGGGGCAATTAATATAGTTTAAAGTGCCCTACAATTTCGTTAGCAATTGCTAAAATAAAGGTTTAATAAATTTTTCGCATAATCTTTTCGCACATCCTGAAACGCATTTGATTGGCTCATACAAAGAATTTGGCTAGCAACTCGTCATTAATTTTTCGCCTGCATCGTAATGAAATTATAACTTTTTGCATCAGCCACCTCAAATCGTTTCGGTCAACATGTCATTGGAGGAAGTCAAACAGCAGCGTTCACTAACGCGCAAGAATATGTCGCGAATCAAGACGATTGTGGAAGCAGCGGCAACAAAAGTGGCAAAGTACTGTCATTAATAGAGTTGAAGTGCCGACTTGGCATCTTAGAAACGTATTTTAAACAAGGATTGGGCTATCAAACTCAAATTGAGAAACTTCATCCAGAAAACAATGGTCGAGCGGATTTGGAAGACCTTTACGTCACCATTGAATCAGCAATTCAAATGCAGCTCGGTGAAGACCTTAATAATTCGTTTCGTGAACCTGCAATACCAGTGCACTATACTCGATCAAAGTTACCAGCACTCAAGTTGCCCGTCTTTGCTGGGAAATACTCAGAGTGTAAGAATTTTATATCGTCATTCACGAGCCTCATCGACAATTGTTTGCAAGGGCAAGCATTAGAGACTGTAAAGGCGTTCCAGGTAACCAGTGAAAACTACCTTAAGGCGCTGGATAGGTTAAAATCGCGTTACGACAACAACACAATGATATTCATGGAAAGTGGTAAGGCATTATTTGAGCTTCCAGCAACAGTAAAGCGGAATCCGTCTCAACTACGCAGTTTGATCGACAATGTGTCTGCACTGTATGGATCCCTGTTATCAATCGGCTCTGACAAAAATGTTGCACATCTTTTTCTCATTCACCTCGTAATGGACAAGGTTGTTGAAACAACACAAACAAAAAGGAAAGAGTCATTGGACTTCACGTCATTACCAACATGGCAACAATGTGCACAGGTATGTATGTTGTATGTTAAAGTGGCTGCCTCCGCAGTCCACGCGGAGGCTCACGTGGGCCTTAGTTTGGTCCGTTGTGATACCATTTTCCCTTTCTGTAGATCGACCTGACCCAGCAGAAAGGTCGCATCCCCCAAAAAGTTTTGTAAGAAACCTTCTGACATACGACCTCTCCGCTGGGACGGGTCGCGGCAGGAGGCCCCAAAAACACATAAAAACCTTGAAGGGATCCGTCCGCCCGTCACCCCCATACAAAGTGCAACGTATACGTTGCAACTCTATATGGTGATGACAGACAGACGGATCCCCGAAGGTTCGATGTGTTTAGGGCCGGAGTTCATACACCCATGAAGCTAAACCAGCGCGGTTGTCTGATGTAGCGCAGAATATCATCTATATTTGCTGATTCTAGCTCCGCGAGGCATCCAAAGGAGTGTTTGCGGAGACATCGGTACCTGGTTTTCGACAGAGCGGGACAGTGGCATAGATAGTGTTCTACACTTTCTATCTCCTCCTCGTCCCTGCAGCTGCGGCAGAAGTCATTTGTATAGAGGCCCATGAGAGCGCCATGGGTTCCCATAAGACAGTGTCCTGAAGGCCCACTAGTGGGCTAATGAATAGGCGATTCAGATGAATTACCGATTACGACCTTTTTCGTTAAGTTTGGGCCAAATTTGCCTGGACGTTCTGCGAGTCGGCTCCATGGCCCATCTTGCGTCGGCTTGTTCTATGAACCGGGAACGCAGCCAGTGCTTGCATGTATTTAGAGGGGGGCTCACCCAGCTGCCGGAGGTGATTGTATGTAGACAGGTGCCCTTCCTTGCTAGCTCATCGGCAGCGCAGTTACCCGATACAAAACTATGGCCTGGGACCCATATTATACTCAGGCTGCACTTATCGGATAGCTTATTTAGAGCTTCCCTGCACTTAATCGCCACTAGTGACGACGTCTTACTACTTTGCAGGGATTTTATGGCAGCTTGGCTGTCGGAAAAAATGGAGATAGAGTTAGTCACTGGCAGGTTAGTCAGATAGCGAGCAGCTTCCCAGATAGCTATAAGCTCAGCCTGAAGGACACTGCAGTGGTCTGGAAGGCGTAAGCTCATATTAATGTCGAGCTTACTTGAGAAGATTCCACTGCCGACTTTGTTGTCTAGTTTAGAGCCGTCCGTGAAAACGGAGATTTCTTGACTTCCCGGTTCCACGCAATTTTTCCACTCGCTTCTCTCTGGGATCCAAGTTTCGAACTTGTTATCCCAGCAAGGCCGTGGTATTGCGTAGTCCAGCTTTAAGAGTTGGGGAGTTGCTTCAGGATTTGGGTATGCCGAAACCTGCAGTCCCTCCAGGGTTCTAGTGCGTTGAGCCTAGCTGCGTTGCAACTGGCAGTAAATTTCCCATACAGGTCAGTGGGAAGAAGAAAAAGTATGGTTTCAAGAGCCTTGGTGGGAGTGGAGGGGAGGGCACCGCTAATAAGCATTGCTGCCATCCGTTTGTGGCTTTGGTTTTGTTAGATTCGATCTCGAGAGCCGGCCACCATATGGTGACGGCGTAGAATAGTATAGGTCGCACCACTGCCGTGTAGATCCAGTGGACAATGTGGGGCTGAAGACCCCATTTTTTTCCGATTGCCGACCTACAGGCGTAGAGCGCCATTGTGGCTTTCCTGGAGCGTTCCTCCATATTACGCCTCCAGTCCAGCCTTTTGGCAAGAATTACGCCAAGGTATTTAACCTCGCTAGAGAGTTTGATCACCCTCCCATTCAGCGTTGGGGCGGTGAAATCTGGTATATTGCGTCTGCGGGTGAAGAGCACCATCTCAGTTTTTTCACTGCTGATGCTTAGTCCACATTCCTCAGACCAGGTTTTTGTTAGATTCAGCGCATTTTGCAAGAGTTCGCTAAGCACCGAAGGATGCTTGCAGTAGCCGTCAGGGCTATATCATCTGCATAGGCAATGACCTGGCAGCCGGTGTGCTTTAGTCTAGATAAAAGAGTGTTCACCGTCAGGTTCCAAACCGCATCTGGGCAATTAGCTTTTGGAGACACTGACAAACCAGGTAATAAACCAGAATTCAAGGATAAGGCTTCGAAAAAGGGCTATTCGTTTTCGTGCACAAAACGCGCTTGCATCATGTGTTCCAGTTCAGAGCACCTCATTGCAAACTGCTCTCGGTTCAACCAGATGGACGTGACAGATCGCTTTAGAGAGGTAAAGCGACTAGGGTTCTGTCTAAACTGCCTGTCGCAGAAACATCAGCTATCGCATTGTTCTTCAACATATAAGTGCAAACATTGTGGACGGTAACACCACAGTCTGCTACATCGCTCTACCTCATATAATACTACGCAGTCAGCAACAGCCTCCGCATCCATAGGGGAGAAACCAACACAACTAGTTAGTGCAGCAGCTGCACACACACATAGCGAGAAATCACCACAAGGCCAAGTCATACTTGCTACGGCGGTAGTCCTCATACGAGACGTCTGGATGCTATCAGTTGGGGAGAGCCTTACTCGACTCATGCCCGCAAGTCAACTGTATAACGGAAGAGTTTTCCAAGAAATTGCGTCTAGCCAGGGAAAGGCATCACATTGAGATTCAGCGTATCGGAGACTCGGTAACAATCATAAAACATCAACCAATGTCAAGTCAAGGGTATCGGGCTATGAAATACCCTTGTTGTTTTACGTGACGTCGCACATTGCTTATCAGCCAGAAACGGAAATTGATGTTTCGTCATGGAACCTGCCTGATAATATTGAACTCGCTGATGACGAATTCTTCAAGTCAAAAAGGGTTGATCTCCTAATCGGCACAGAAATATTCTTCGACATTTTATCTGTCGGTCAGATAAAATTAGCATCCGATTTGCCATCACTACAAAAGACTCTATTATGATGGGTCGTCTCTGGACGGTATTAAAGATCCACAGCAACTTCACCATCAACATACAAGCTTTCTGTTGAGGAATCAGTCGATGCAAACTTACAACGACTTTGGGAGCTCGACGAATCATCAGCGGCTGATTTGTGGACTCCTGAGCAGAAGGCGTGCGTGTTGGAGTACAACAAATTTGTACATCGAAACAGCGAGGGTAGAGTTGTTGTCCATTTACCTTTCAAGGAGAGCCATGACACTCTTGGGCAATCCTATACAATAGCATTCCGAAGATTTAATGAACTACTAGCCGTCGAGCCTACGCTCCATACTGAGCTGTACATCTTGCTGTTATGTTTTCGACTTTTCCGCTACACACTTACAGTGGATATTGTCAAAATGTACCGTCAAATTCTGGTGGCACCTGATGATCGTAAATTCCAGTACATTCTGTGGAGAAGTTCGCCCAACGATGAGATATGCACATACCAATTAAACACATTCACATACGTGACTGCATATGCTCCTTACCTTGCTGTGCAGAGCCTCAACTACATTGCCGACACTTACAAAGCCAGCTATCCAATTGGCGCCAGTACATTCAAAACATCCTTCTATTTCGATGATCTACTTTGCGGTGCCAATACTCCGGACGAACTATCTCGGATGAAATATGAAGTCACGGAAGTCCTGAAAGGTGATGGTTTTACGCTAGCCAAATCACCAAATGTTTCGAGAGGATGATAGCATGACGGATCTGAACTTCGATGAGGATTTGACGACCACCCCTTTAGGTATCAAATGGTATCAATTTCATGATGTATTTTTATTTTCGTTTCAGCCTAAGAACCCTGTAAACGGGCGAATAAATAAAAGGTCAATTTTATCCATTGCGTCAGCGCTGTTCGATCCGTTGGGACTAATCGCACCTGTCGTTATTGCTGCCAAGATCATTCTAAAAAGGCTGTGGGTTTTGAAGCTCAACTGGGACGAATCTGTGCCACAAAACACAGATGGCATGGCAACGCTTCATAGAGGACATTCATAATCTTAGCACGCTCTCCGTTCCAAGGTACTGCGGCGAAGTAAATCATCAGTCTACACAAATACACGGGTTTTGCGATTCGTCCATTCGCGCATATGGCTGCTGTGTTTATCTTCGTTCAATAACAACAGAGGGCAAACCAATGGTCACTTTACTAACAGCCAAATCAAGAGTGGCTCCATTTAAAAAACAATCTTTACGTAAGCTGGAGCTGTGCGGTGCCCTACTGCTGGCAAGGCTTCTTGACAAAATCAAGCCAATACTCACCGCTGACATCCCCGTATTTTTGTGGTGCGATTCGCAAATTGTTCTTCTTTGGCTAGGAATGCATTCAGCTACACTGTCAACATTCGTCGGCAACAGGGTATCAGAGATTCAAGATCTAACGAAGGAAGCATGCTGGCGTCATGTACCAACCAAGAGCAATCCAGCTGATGTCGTCTCACGAGGGTGTTCCATATTGGAGATAAGGAGCTCGAATTGGTTCTGCTATAAACCAATCATTTTGGCGAAAGTGGTCAGGTGACTATATCAACAGTCTGCAAGCAAGAACCAAATGGACTACAGGTGACCCTAACGTGATCGAAGGAAGCATGGTAGTTGTTCATGAGGATAACCTACCTCCACAACGTTGGTGTATGGGACGTGTCACAAAGACTATTCCTGGAAGTGATGGTCGCATACGAGTCGTCGATGTTAAAACTCCGAAAGGCACATTCCGAAGACCAATACACAAGTTAGCTATCATTCCTGCTTGAAACATATTTCACGGGGGCCGGGATGTTAGATCACATTCCATGCGCCCTTTAATACACTATTTGATCCGCCCCGAAAAATCTACCTTGAATTCGCTCCTGTACTATTTTTGCAAACCGTTGCTATTATCACTCACTGTGATAACAATGTAGGGAATTCGTAATGCTTGCCCTAGAACTCAACAAATAGAGCGAGATCCCAGAGCCTAAAAGTGTCACTTATTTTATAATGGATGAAACCAATACCGATCGATAGTCCTCCCCGAATCTAGAAAAAATGTGAAAATTTCAAAGCTGTGCCTATGACAAGGGCCTAGGAATCGGGGGTCAAAGTCGCTAAAAAATGACCCTAACTTCACTTATTTTATAATGGATGATTTTCACATATTTAACGTAGATTACCACCCCGCGTCAGTATCAAGTGTTGTTAGACCCGTACCATTGACAAGGCTCCAGCCAGACATCCACACTTCACGGATTTTCCTATGGAAATTTATTCTGTTTTACCAATTTCACGCATTTCGGCCACTTTGGCTGCTTTTAACTACCCAATATTTTCCCATTTTTTGTAGAATACTACCCTCAAGTAGTATCAGGAATTTTTAGACTTCGTCCAATGGCAAAAACTTCAACCAGACACCTCAAAACTCGGGAAATTTCACAAATTATTACTGCGCTTTCACATGTTTAAGCGGGTTTGCCCAACTTTGGCCTCTTTTCAATAACAGATCTTCACACATGTGTCGTAAAATACTACCCTTAAGTAGAATCAAGCATTTCCAGATATCATCCCATGGCAAAAACTTCAGCCAGACACCTCAAGGTAGGTAGGTTCAAGTGGCTGCCGCAGAGGCACACTTAGGCCAGTTTTGAAGGCCCGTTGTGATACCACCAACACAAGGAAAGTCAGCCCCGGGACCCAGCTATATGGAAAATCCCTGAGTTGTTGGGATTTTCCACATAGCAGAATCCCGGGACTGACACTCCTAAACCGACACCGTTACTCCTCCTCGAACCACTTAGATGACTTTATGAAGCCCATCAAGTCCTTTATGTCCAGTTCCGCGATCTGGCTTAGACTATCTAGGAACGGAACTCCCAAAAAGCGCGTTCTCACGCCGCTTAAGGCCGGACAGTTGCAGATGAGGTGCTCCACCGTTTCCTCCTCCTCATCATCTTTGCAACTCCTGCAGCATCGTCGGTAGGGCACACTTAGCCTTTCTGCATGCCTACCAATGAGGCAGTGACCGGTTAATACCCCTATCAATATGCAGATTTCCCTCCTAGTTAGGGCATAAATGCGTCTAGACCTTTTAAGATCCCATTTTGGCCAGGTTTGTTTCGATATCCGACACCCTGGGGATTGCAGCCATCTTTCGTTGGCTTGACGGAGTGTGTGCTCCTTCAGCATTAGTTTGCATGTGGCAAACGGCATACCTAAGCGCTCTTTATCCCGAAGAACCTGCTTGGTCGTGCCCTGCCTGGCAAGCTCGTCTGCCTTACAGTTTCCCTCAATGTCCCGGGACCCATATGAGGTTTACGCGGTTCTGTTGGGCCATCTCCTGAAGAGATCGACGACAGCTGACCGTCAGTTCAGAGTTGAACGTGTATGAGCCAAGGGATTTGATTGCCGCCTGGCTATCGCTGAAAATAGTGATATCTCCTCCGATAACACGTTTGCTTAACCAGGCCGCGGCGTCCCGGATTGCCGAGACTTCCGCCTGGAAGACGCTACAATGATCAGGTAGTCTGAAGGAGAGTTCAAGGTCCAAATCCCTTGAATAAACCCCTCCTCCAACTCTGCCGTCCAACTTCGAGCCGTCGGTGTATATGGAAGTGCCACCATTTGTGTCGGGACACCAATCCGTCCTCTCCCAGTCTTCTCTGCTGGGAATGTTTATTTTGAAGCAGCTATCCCCGACTGTAGTGGTCGCACAACGATCTGTGCTTAGAGGGAGAAAGCTGTAAGATTCCAGAATACTGGAGTGTCCAATAGTACCCGCACCCCAACTGGAGGTTTCTCTTAGGCGCAGAGCTGATGCCGCCGCTGACCGAAACCCTTCCAGATCAAGTGGCAAAATGCCCAGAATGGCCTGGAGGGCTTCGTTGGGCGTTGTCCTTAGCGCACCGCTTATACAGATCATATTGGATCTATGGACTTTCCGCAACAGATTCAGGTATGTTGTCTTGCTCAGTGCCGGCCACCATACGACGACTCCATACAGCATGATTGGGCGAATGATGGCCGTGTAGATCCAACTGCATATTCTAGGGCTGAGCCCCCATTTTTTGCCAATGGCTCTTTTGCATGTGTAAAGAGCGATGCAAGCTTTCTTCTGGCGCTGAAGAACATTCTCCTTCCAATTCAGTTTCCTGTCCAGAACTATGCCTAGAAACTTGGCCTTATCCGACAAGCCCAGGCGCGTGCCATCTAGTTCTGGTAGGCTTAGTGGCGGTATTTTGTACCGGTTGGTGAAGAGGACAAGTTCCACTTTCCCCGGGTTGATACTAAGTCCACAGCGAGAGGACCACCTCGAAACCTCTCGCAGTGCTACTTGCATCAGGTCACACAGAGTTTGTGGGAACTTGCCTCTGAATGCAATAGCTAAATCGTCTGCGTATGCCACTATCTTCCCGCCCCCCCAGCTTGTGTCCCGTAGCAACGAGTTGACTGTGAGGTTCCATAAAAGCGGGGAAAGAACACCACCCTGGGGCGTTCCCCTTAGACATAGCGTGATAACTCGACCGTACCAAGTGAAGAAGCTATTTTCCTTCCTCTTAGAAGTTGGTCAATTAAACCAGTTAGAGGTCTATCTACGCCCAGATTAGTTAGAGCGGAGTTGATCGCCTCCGGGCTTATATTGTTGAAAGCCCCCTCAATGTCTAAGAAGGCCACGAGACAGTAGTCCTTTTCACACAGCGATTTCTCAATGACAGATACTAGGCTGTGCAGAGCAGTTTCTGTTGATTTACTCTTGGTGTATGCATGCTGATAGCTAGAGATAAGGTTGCTATCAATAGTCGTTGAAAGGTACTCGCTTAGTATCCTCTCAAAGGTTTTGAGTACAAAGGACGAGAGACTGATCGGTCTGTAATCTTTTGGCTCGTAGTGGGATGCCTTCCCAGCCTTAGGGATAAACACTACCGTGGCGCTTCTCCAGGAGCCCGGAATGTGGTTGAGAGCCAGGCAGGCTGTGAAGAGAAATACCAGCCATTTAGCTGATGTCTCCAACGTGTTTATAAGTTGCGCGGGGATAATCCCGTCCGGCCCGGCAGCCTTATACGGTTCAAAGCTCTTAACTGCCCACCTTACCCTTTCCTCAGTGATGGGTATATTTACTGCCAGGTTTGTTGCAGATGCTAGTGGTGCGTCATGCAGATTCCCCGGAAAATGTGTATTCAAGAGCAGCTCAAGGGTTTCCTCTTCCGTGCTGGTCCAGGATCCGTCAGGTTTTCGCAAATAGCTGATGGCTGTTTGACTTTTCGAGAGAACTCGTCTAAGTCTCGCTGTATCGTCGACCTTTTCGACGCCAGTGCAGAAATTTCTCCACGAGGTCCTTTTCGCCTGTCTCAGAGCTTTTTTATAGGCCCTTAGTTTAGCTTTATATTCGTGCCAGTGAGGCTCAGAGCCGAGGGTCTTGGCCTTGTTAAATTGTTTCCGGCATGATTTGCGGAGCGAGTCCAAATCGTAGGACCACCAATGTGGCCTGTGTTTACCGCGTGGTTTTGCACTGGACAAGCCTGTCCTAGAGCATTTGAGAGCGCCGATGTAAATGTAGTAACAAGATCCTCCAGCTCCTCTACTGATGAGGGGGCCTGTGAGGGCAGTACTGGCAGGTCTCTGTCTAATATTTCATTGTGTAACTGCCAATTAGTGTTACGTGGATTGCGCTTCATAATAGGTTGTTCTACAATAAAGTCTAGAACCATTTCTATGTAACGGTGGTCGGAGAATGAATGTTCTTCCAGAACCCGCCATTTTCTGACCCACTCATAAGCGCCTTCACTACAGATAGTGAGGTCTATGACCTCCCTGCGGGTCTTAGTGATAAAAGTAGGCTCATTACCCACGTTGCAAATTACCAGGTTAGTTGTTAAGAGGTAATCAAACAGAGACTCGCCCCTGGCATTGATATCGGAGCTCCCCCATTGGACATGGTGAGCATTAGCGTCCGCTCCAATAATAAGATTACCTGTGCAGAAATTTGACACCAGGTCTTTCACCTCCGTTTGTGGTGGGGGTTCTTCGGCGTCGTAGGGCATATAGACCGACGCCACCGTCAGGCGGGTGCTGCCGACCGTTAGACTGATAGCGGTAATATCACCATTGGTGTAGTTAGGTAGGAGAAAGGAGTTCAACTCAGACTTGACCAAAATACACGTTCTGACTTTGCTCTCCTCGCTGGCTCGAATGAGCTTGAAGCCCTTAGTCCCCAATCCGCAGATTCTCGAGCTATTGACCCAGGGTTCTTGGATGAGGACCACATCCACGTCGCCTTTAGAAAGACGACTACTTAAAGCAGCCGAAGCCACTTTAGATTTGTGCAAATTAATCTGAAGCACCACCAACATGAGAGCGCACAGACTTCCCTGCCGTCCCCATATCGTCGAGGTTTGCTCCATCCCGGAGGTTGCCTATCAACGACGAGTTGTTCCGATTAACTGCCCGATGTGGCGTTGCAGGAGTCCTGCTGCCTGTAGCCTTAGATGTTAGTCGCTCAGCGTTGGCTGCTACCACCGTGACGTCGAGGACTTCCTCGTCCTGTAGGCTGTCCTCCATCTCCGAGTTGTTCACAGCACTATCGCCAAGGGACGTGGCGGATAACATGCTTTCCGCATCGGAATCCTCCGCTTCCTCTTCTGGTAATAAGTTTTCCGGTTCCCCCGGAGCAGCCGAGAAGGCAGCGCGCTGAGCATCACCACGATATACGTGGATAACGATCTGGCCTACGCTGTAGTGTACTAGGCCATTGCACCTTTTGAGGGGCTCGATTGACTCTTTATTCATGGTGAACACCACCTGTCTGTCGGGCCCTACCGCATCCCCGACCAGATTGACACTCCAGTCATGCGTTGGGAGGGACGGATTCATTAGCCGTAGCATCCCGAGTATTCTCTCGGGTTCGTCAGGGATGGCCGGAATCCACGCCCTTGCCCTTGGACGAGCTGGAATGTCCTTCCAGTCGACGACCTCTATCTTTGCGCCCTGGTAGACTTCACCCAGTTTAGCAGCTGCTGCCTTGTACAGTGCTACGGTTTTTGCATCCTCGCATGCGAGTAATTTAATTTGACCCTGGTGCCAACCCGCATCCGTTACTCGTGCCGAACTACCCGGAAACTCCGGAGCAACGTTGAGAAGAATGTTGCCGAGTTCATTTCGCACGTAACGCCACCGGTCCTTGGGGATGGCCAGACGGTCATTGCCTCGGTCAAGGACGCCTATAAGGATCCTGTCCTTGGTTACCTCAGCAAAGCTTAGTTTGCCCGCTCCAGAGGTATTCTGATGCCGCTTGGGAGGGGGAATAAACTCCAGATCCGATCTCTGGCGCTTGAAAGGGTTAACTTTTAACCTCTTTGGCATGTAAGAATTTTGGAAATCCGGTATCACAGCTTTCGCTAGCTCTACAGATTTACTGGAATTCGGCGACAGTGATTCCTGCGGTACCCCTTCATACCTCTTCAGGATCTTTGCAGCCAATCTTTTCACGTGGTATGTGAAGCGGCGGGGAGATGTCTCCCTGGAGTGCGGACCCGTAGTTGCCATCGCGGTCGCTCTCCTTGCCGACATCTCAGTTGCAGCTTCCTTCTCCTTCGAAACTCCGAGGCCAGGTCGTGAGACCGCTGCCACAGACGTAAAGATACTGGTTTTCATATCAGCGGTTGATGGGAGTTTAGCATCCGCCGTTGTCCGCTTAGCTGCGTTGGCAACCGCACTGGTGCTAGCTCCCATCAAGTCAATCTTATTCGATAGAGGGTTGGTTGACCGACTCGTAGTTGCCATCGCTGTCGATCCCCCCCTTGATTGTGGAACGGAGGTTGTCCTCCGGCGTTGTTGTTGCTTCCTCGCCTGCTCCTCCATAGCTCTCCTTTGCTGAGGAGTGAAATTTGGCGTTGTTTGTTTTTTAGATTTTTCGGTTTTATTCAAGTTATTCGAGTTCATCTTGTTCGTACGACCCATCGCCGGACAAGGCCAGCTTAGGGTCAAGGGAAGAGTAGGGGAAAATGTGTCGTCCGCCGCGGCAGAGCCCCGTACCGCGGTAAGGCCATGCTTACTCTCTGAGGCGACCCGGTGTCAGAGAGGCTCCGTTCAAATACAGCCACGATTTGCCTCCCGGCTGCAAACGTCCAATGGGCACGGTTTCGCATAACACCCTGGATTGGGAGGGGGAAGATCTTTGTCGTCGCGCCAGAGAGGCTAGGCTGCTCTCGTGATGAAGTGCCGTACGGAGCTATGATCACAAGGGCAGCGTAGCCCTGTGGCTATCGACTTAAGCCCTCGTACCGCGGCAAGGTATCCACCCTTCACGAGGGCAGACACCTCAAAGTTCGGGAGCTTTTATTTTCCTATTAATTTGTTTTCTCTTGTTTGTCCCACTTTTACTACTTGTAAATGATGGATCTTTGCACATATGTCGTAGGATACTACCCTTAAGTAGTTGCAGTAATTTTTAGACTTCGTCCCATGGCAAAAACTTCAGCCAGACACCTCAAAACTCGGGAAATTTCACTAATTTTTACTGCGCTTTCACACGTTTAAGCGGGTTTGACAAACTTTGGCCACTTTTAAATAGCAGATCTTCACACACATCCTAAAGTAGAATCAAGCATTTCCAGACATCATCCCATGGCAAAAACTTCAGCCAGACACCTCAAAGGTCGGGAACTTTTATTTTCCTATTAATTTGGTTTCTCTTGTTTGTCCCACTTCTACTGCTTTTAAATGACGGATCTTTTCACATGTTTCGTAGGACACCACCCTTAAGTAATTTCAATCATTTCTAGACTTCGTCCCATGGCGAAAACTTCAGCCAGACATCTCAAAGCTCGGGATTTTCACTATTTTTTACAGAGAATTCACTTGCTTCAGCAGGTTTCTCCAACTTTGACTACGTTTAAACGGCGGATCTTTACACATGTGTCGTATAACACTACCCTTAAATAGTATCAGGCATTTCCAGACTTCATCCCATGAAAAAACTTAACCCAGATAACCCAAAGCACGGGGACCTTTCATCATTTTTAATGTGCTTTCACATGTCAAAAGGGCTTACCCAACTTTGGCTGCTTTTAAATGGCGGATCGTTACACATGTATCGCATAACACTGCCATTAACTATTATCAGGCATTAGACTTCGCCCCATGACAAAAACTTCAGCCAGACACCTCAAAACTGAGGAATTTTTATAATTCTTACTGCGCTTTCACATGTTTAATTGGGTTGGTCCAACTTTGGCTGCTTTTAAAGGGCGGATCTTTTCACATGTGTCATAGAACACCACTCTTAAGTGGTATCAGGTACTTTTGGACTTCGCCCCATGTCAAAAACTTCAGCCGGACACCTCAAGGCTGAAGAATTTTCATATTTCTTACTGCGCTTTCACATGTTTAACCGGGTTGGTGCGACTGTGGCTGCTTGTAAAGGGCGGATCTTTTCACATGTGTCATAGAACACCACCCTTAAGTGGTATCAAGTCCTTTTGGGTTGGTTGGAAAAAATCCTCAGACTGAACCCTCCTAGAGGGTGCCGACCGGTAATGGATACTACAGTGGTCTGAAGATTGGTACTTTAACACCTCTCTGCAGACGGTGTCCAGCTGAGGTCAGAAATCACAGCTATACGTCTTAGCTCTTCAGTAGCCCTGGCGTATGGAAATGGTTTTTGACTATGGTGATGAGGTAACGGTGACTGGCTTAGGACTTTCTGGGACGACGATTCGGATTAGTTTGCTTTGGGCTGGTAGTTGCGGTATTCTGCACCTCAGTAGGTTGGGGTGAAACCCAATCGAAATGGCCGGTGGGCTAATATCGCAGCTACCCACGTCCCGTTAAAACCTTGGCAGGCCTCAGGGTACGTTCCAGGCCCGTCGCCATTTAGTTGGTGGTGTAGGTGCGGTTGAGGTGCTCCCGCTTTTGCGCTCGGTCTGGCTCTGAACGCATGCCTCATAAGGGCATGCGTCAACCCTCGCGTGGCCTCCCTGTTCTCATAGATATCCACGAGACCATTAAAGGGCTACTACACAACCGGGTTTGGATAGCGGCCCTGAGTGGGGACGTTAATTAGCATGGACAACAACAACAACAATAATAACGACAACACCAACAACAACAACAACAGCAACAAGGAAGGAAAGGGGGGAAAGAAGGACGGGGAAAATACGGACAAGGAGAACAGGGACAGGGAACCGACCAGCAGCGAGGCTCGCCCTTGCGGTTCGCAGCGGAGTAGCCTGGCTGCTGATCGGTTCACGAGTACGGGACAGGGCCGCAGACCTGACAGGGTGCTCTTCGCTCCAAACCGGTGGAAAAGAACCCACCTGGAGGGCATGCGACCAAGTACCACTGTTGGCCTGAAACCAGGCCGCAGACAAGCCCACACGCGACGGAACGAAAGGGCGAAACAGACAGACCAGCTTCGGGGATTGGAAACAATCCCCTCCAAGGGCTGTAGCGGGGCTAGCGCTCTTGCGAGTGCGGGCTCCGCGAAGAACAAAGGAGCGTCGAAGTCGACCTCCGCGGCTGGACAAGGTTCCGGTACGCAACCTGGTGCTCAGCCACAGGGGGCTCGGATGAGCAACCCCGATGACGTGGCCAGCACCAGCAGAGGACTGTCTCGCAGCATTCCTGTAAATACAGAGAAGCGGAGGCGGCCCGGTAGGAGCAAGCGAGCGACTCCACGGAGGAAAGCCATCTGTGACCAGCGCTTGGCTGCCAAGATCCTGGAACGCTACGGCGGTCAGGATGGTTCTCAGGTTTCTGAGAAGCATTCCCGCACGCTGGAGTGGGCCAGGAGCGTGATGAGCGGCGCTGGCCAGACTCCGACATCCGTGGGGTCGGCCCCACTTGGGACTCACGCTCTGCGAAGCAGACAGAGTGGGGAAGCGGAGAACAGGAGGGCCCGGGGTGATGAAGCCGCGCAGCGTACGTTTAGCGAAGTCGCTAGACGTGCCGGCTCTATCACCTTGGGGGTAGTCGACAGGAGCAGGGAGGACGGGGCCATCTCCAGGGAAGAGTGGAGCTGGGTGGCCAACGCCATCTCTGCAGCCTACCTGGTACCATGGCTTCAGGTTGGTTGAATGCGCTGACGAGCGGTCGGCGAACTTTTTCCGGTGCCTCGTCTCGCTGGTTGGGGAAGTATGGAGGGGAGCTAGACTCGAGGCCGTGGAGAGAAGGGATCTCCCTCTTCGGCCAAGGGCTCGGGTGTGGCTACCTGCCGAACCGTCCCAGCCAGATAGAATTCTGAAGCAGTTGCGCTACTGCAACCAGAACCTTCCTACCAACAACTGGAGGGTTGTCAGGGCGGAGGAACCCGAGGGGCCACGTCGGCAAGTGCTGATGCTGCTTGGGTCGTCTCTCTGACTCAAGGGGTGTTATCTCCTATGGTATCGAGCGTGTGGTCCTCAGGGTCTACAATGCCGATGCCAGGGGGGTGACACCTCGCCTTCAGAGGTGGTTGGGGATGGTGAGGTGCGCGTGGAGGAGTCGGAGGCCGTTAATACGGTGCCCAGGTCTGCTAGATCGGGTAGCATCAGCTCTGTGGGCATCCCGTCTGTGGCGGGATCTGTCTGCAGTGTTGGAGTGCTATTCGATAGAGCTGAGGAGGAGAGGCTTTTAGCTTCTGAGGGGGAGGCGGCTGAGGTGGAGGAGATGGATTTGTCTGATGATGATCATCCGACAAATTAATCTTCAGCACTCGAAGGCGGCCTCCGCCAACCTCCTACTCTGCCTTGAGCAAGGCGGGGTGGATGCTGTCCTCATTCAGGAGCCGTGGGTTAGCAGTATCAGGATATCTGGATTGAGGACTGACAAATATAACACATTTGTGCATGGTACGGCAGGTAGGCCAAGATCATGTATACTGATTAGGAAGAGTATTAAAGCTTTTCTTCTCTCCAATTTCAGTGACGATGACGTAACGGCTGTTTGTCTGGAGGATGGGAACAAGAGATCGTGGCTGGTCTCGGCCTACATGGCCCATGATGATACCTATGGGCCACCTCCAGAAATCATATGCAAGATTACCGCTGAGGCAAAGCGAAGAGGCATAGGTATAATAGTCGGAGCGGATGCGAACTCGCATCATTCACTGTGGGGCAGTACGGATATAAACGCAAGGGGTGAGTTACTTTTTGCTTATATTCTAAATGAAGGACTATGTATATGTAACAAGGGTAATGACCCAACGTTTGTCACCTCAGTCAGGGAGGAGGTTTTGGATCTCACTCTTGCTTCAGGAGACCTGTTTCCCCTTATATCTGATTGGCGCGTGCTCTCAGAGCACTCCTTCTCGGATCATAGGTATATTCAGTTCTCACTTGATAAAGCTAGACCCAGTAAAATCATGTTTACAAATCCTAGACATACTAACTGGCCCCTATACTGTAATAAGTTGGATGAATTTCTCGAGCACCCGTGGCGGGATCGGATTTATCTGAGACTGCCGTTGATGCTCTGGTGGAGAAATTCACCCATGCTTGTAATAAAGCGTATAAAATCGCATGTCCGCTGAAAACTGTAAGTAGAAAGCGAAAACCACCCTGGTGGACGAAGGAAGTAGGCGACCTTAGGGCTTCCAGTAGGCGCCCATTCAACAAGGCCAGAAAGAGTAAATTACCTTCTGACTGGGAGCTCTACAAGGTCGGGTTGGGTATTTTCAAATCTGAGATTAGGAAGCCCAAACGGGACTCCTGGAAAGTTTTCTGCGAAAGCGTGGAAGGTTGCAATGAGTCTGCGATATTCCGGAAGATTCTCTGCGGGAATCCTGCTCCACTTGAAGAATGTAGATGGCAGCTGGGCAATGAGTAGCGAGGAATCTCTCCAACTTCTCATGGACGCTCACTTCCCTAACGTCCCTGTTTCACAGGACCGCGGCGCCTCATTGTCCACAAATGTGGACGTGGGGGGTCGGCCAGCCATCTCTCTGGATGAAAGCCAACTTGTATGGGCCATTAAATCTTTTAAGCCTTACAAGTCACCCGGACCTGATGGCATAACTCCTGTGCAACTGCAGAGATCTCTGGGGATTTCTTGCAGCTGGCTGGCTCCGATCTACGCCAACTGTTTGAGGTTCGGCTATAACCCCGCTTCCTGGAATATGGTCAAGGTTACATTTATTCCAAAGGCGGGGAGGTGCTCTCATGTTTCCCGCAAGGACTTCAGGCCAATCAGTCTTTCTTCATTTCTTTTGAAAACACTGGAGCGCCTTATTGACCTACACATTCGCAGCAGGATTCCTAGGGAGCGTTTTTCGGCATCGCAACATGCTTACTGCAAAGGTAGATCAACTGAAACGGCGCTTCACTCCGTTGTAAAACTAATAGAAGGGTCTTTCCAGCACAAAGAGTACGTGCTGGGGGCCTTTCTGGACATCGAAGGAGCGTTCTATAATGTTTTGCCATCTGCCATTGTGAGGGGATTAGCGAGTTTGGGGGCGAACCGATGTTGATAGAATTTATCAACAGATTACTATGTGGCAGGATTGTCGCGGCCGAGTGGGAAGGTTCTGGGGCTCAGAGAAGGGTGAGAAGGGGTACGCCGCAAGGTGGGGTTCTTTCTCCACTTCTCTGGGTCATAGTAGTCAATGGACTGGTGTTGTCAAGTGATAGCCTATGCTGATGATCTAGCAATCCTCGTCAGGGGTAAGTTTCTTAGTACCATAAGGGATGTTCTGCAAGGGTACCTGGGTATTGTGACCGAGTGGTCCGAATGCTGTGGACTGGCTGTCAACCCGAGTAAAACGGAACTAGTTCTGTTTACAAGAAGGTATAAGATTGATGGGTTTGTACCAGAGCTGTTAATTTTGATTAGTAATTAGTAATTGATTGATTAGAAGGTTTTTTTTAATTAGTAATGCTTATTTTAATTGCTTTCAAGAAAAAGCAATTACTTATTGATTACGATTAGAAAAAATCAAAAAAAATCAAAAAAAAAATCAAATAAAATTAAAAAATCAAGAAAAAATCAAAAAAAATCAAACATAATCAAAAGTAATCAAAAACGGCTTTTTTTGATTATTTTTGATTTTTTCTTGATTTTTTTTAAATTTTTTTGATTTTTTTTGATTTTTTTTCGATTTTTTTTAATTTTTTTTAATTTTTTTTTATTTGTTTTTGATTATTTTAAAGTTTTGTTGTTAAAAGTGTAAACATATGTTTATCTTTGTATGCAAATATATACACCTACTTAAGGGTCAAATACATAAAGCTTTGTTAACCTCGCCTGACATTTGCTACCTCAAAACTTTGCGTGCAACTTCAGAGGTATGCTACAATGAACGCCTTGACGCTTCTCTTTTATACATTTGTTTTCGTTATTTTTTTCTTTGCATTCGTAGTGTTTTAGTTAATTTATTAATTTAATATAGAAAAAATGATTTAATTATTATTTCCTTCAACTTGTTATTCTTTAATTAAAGCAAAGTTATCAAGATCTGATTGTCAAAGCAAGCAAAGCAAGCAAAATTTGAGAGTTTGCCAAATTTTAACCTTGCTTCAACTTTGAGGTCTCCAATTTGCCATGCTTCGTTTAAATACGTATACTGAACTTTTCTGTCAAAGTCAAAGTTTGAGGTAAAGTCAAAATAAAGCTTTATGTAACTGACCCTTTACACTTTGGGGCTCATGGATTTCTAGAATGAACCTTGATCGCTAAGTATATGTACATATGAGAAAAAATGCCAGGTTTAATGGTTATATTGGTTGGAGTGATGACAACACTAGCTTACAAATAAGTAATTTGAAAAAATACCAAGATGTTCATGTATATGGGTGAATTGGCACTGATATGCCAAGCACAAAACATATTTTTAAAATTTTTTGTATGGGTAGGTTTTCGAGATATCGGTAATTTTGTGTTTTTCAGGTATCACTTTATTCAAAATTTCTTTTTGCCAATGTTGCAAAAGCGATGGAGCTAAGCGATACCTCGTTCGAAAGGAAATTAAAATACGCTTCTAACGACTTATAAAATGTAAGGGTGGGTCGAACCATCGCTGAGCAATAGATGGCCAAAGTCGAAATTTTGTCGAATTTTTACGATTTTTGAAAAAAAAAAATTGATTTTAAAAATGCTTTTTTCATGCGAAGTTGTGAAAATCAGAACTGTTTATTTTTTCGAAAATTAGTATGTATAATTGCAAACACTTTAAGCGTAATATTACCAAGATCTAGGAAAAACTGTATTTTTGGCGATTTTTTTGTAACTTTCAACATCTCTACTTTTAATAGAATTGTAAACGGTTGATGTCTGAGTATTGTAGATATTCAAAAAAATATTCATAGTATTAGTCATTACATTCTCGTTTGATACCCTACGGGTGCGGTCGATGAGACCGGATGAAAAAGTCGGTTGCAGTGTGAGCGTAGCCTAAGTATGCTACACAAATTAAAACATAGGCATACCAACTATGTCCAAAAGAGACTTGGGCGACGTAGTCATTTATGGGCATTTGACATTTGATTTACTATCGTACAGTACTATTAACAAGTTGTAAATTACACCGCTACATTCCATATTTTTCATATTAATATTTTATCATCATTATCATTCCATATTACATATGTAAAAAAAAAAAAAAAAAAAAAAAAAACTAATGGCGGCGATATACAAACAGGTTATCATAACCTCTAACGAGATTTTTAGACGAGCTTCTCTTTCCAACTTGTGGTGTGTTGCTTTTTAGTTTTCCTACAAGTTGGCGGGACCTACAGTTTTTTGCCGACTCCGAACGGCACTTGCAAAGCAAATGTATTGTTTGCTAAGAAGCTTCTCATGGCAGAAATACACTCGGAGAGTTTGCCAAACTACTGCCGAGGGGCGACCCCGTTTAGAAAAATTGTTTTTCTAAATAATTTTTGATGTTACTTTTGCCGGGCATCGAACCGCCACGACTAGGTGTAGAAGGCCGAACACTTAACCGCTAAACCACGGCGGTCGCCAAGGGAGAAATGTATACCTTTTTAAAAATAATAGACTGAATGTGCAAAAGCGCCAGTCTCCTGTTTAGGTTGTAATTCGACCACTTGATGAGAACTAGTACGAAAGATCTCGAGATTTTTCCTCCAGGGATATTTATGTGCATGAATACATGTATTTATATAAAAGAACTTCTTGCTTCACTAATACATTTGTATGTTTGTGCAAGTGAATATTTATGTATGTACATATTTTTCTACAACAGTACTGGAAAAAAATAAAAAAAAAATAAAAAAATCAAAAGTAATCATTACTTTTGATTATTTTTGAATTTTTGATTTTTTTTTGGATTTTTTTTAATTTTTTGATTTTTTTTTAATCAATTGAAAAAATAATCATTAAAAAGTGAAAGTAATTGGTCATCAATCATTAGGTGGCTTCTCAAAAAATAATCAATGAAATGCTAATCATTACCGATTACTAATCAATTATTAACAGGTCTGGTTTGTACTACCCTCCATTGGGGGAGTACCGTTGGTGCTTTCCGAAAAGGTTAAGTACCTAGGGGTTATTCTGGACAGGAAGCTGTCATGGAAGCCTAATGTAGAGGACAGGGCCAGGAAAGCTTCGGTCGCCTTGTATTGTTGCAGAGGGGCCATTGGCAAACGATGGGGTCTCTCTCCAAGGGTGGTATATTGGTTGTACGAGATGGTGGTAAAACCTATTAGTTTAATGGGATATTGGTCTGGTGAAGTGCACTGGACACGGCTTCCGTCGCGAAAAAGATGGTCACTGTGCAGCGAATGGCCAATGGTCAGGAGCTTGGGATCAGTAGGAAATTTAGGCTGCCTGACCACTGCAGCGTTTTCCAAGCGGAAATTGCCGCCATCAAGGATGCGGTGGACGGAATGCTGTCTAGCGCATTCGCCGTCAGGGGGTTCAACATCTCCTCCGATAGTCAAGCGGCAATTAGGGCGTTGAGCGCAAGCAACGTTCGATCAAGGACGGTGAGCGACTGTCTGGAATCGCTTGCGGTTGCGTCCAACTACTTCAACTACTCAGGTTCTCCAAGGCACACCTTTCCATTATGATTGGGGTGTTGACGGGGCACTGCCCGATGGGAATCCATGCGGTGCGCTTAAACATTGCTGAAAATCCGAACTGCGTGAGCTGCATGGAGGATGACGAGGTGGAATCATCAGATCACTTCATGCTCAACTGTCCCGCTTTTGCCAGGACTAGGCGCAGGTTTCTCGGGTCGGACGTACTTAGGTCTCCGGAGGACGTCTCGAAGATCAATGTGTGCCTTATCCGGAGTTATATTGTTGCTACGCAGCGATTTGAGAGGTAAATTTGTATATGAGTTAGTGTCACCGTTTAGAATGTGGTATTACAACGGACCATACAAGTGTCCAAGTGAGTGGCCTTCTCAGTTGGGCTGCTACCACCCTACCTAACGTAACCTAACCTACTTTTGGACTTCGCCCCATGTCAAAAACTTCAGCCAGACACCTCAAAACTCGGGAAATTTCACAAATTTTTACTGCGCTTTCACACGTTTAAGCGGGTTTGACAAACTTTGGCCACTTTTAAATAGCAGATCTTCGCACACATCCTTAAGTAGAATCAAGCTTTTCCAGACATCATCCCATGGCAAAAACTTTAGGCAGACACCTCAAAGTTCGGGAACTTTTATTTTCCTATTAATTTGGTTTCTCTTGTTTGTCCCACTTCTACTGCTTTTAAATGACGGATCTTTTCACATGTTTCGTAGGACACTACCCTTAAGTAATTTCAATCATTTCTAGACTTAGTCCCAGGGCGAAAACTTCAGCCAGACACCTCAAAGCTCGGGATTTTCACTATTTTTTACAGAGAATTCACTTGCTTCAGCAGGTTTCTCCAACTTTGACTACTTTTAAACGGCGGATCTTTACACATGTTACTACGTTAAATATGTGAAAATCATCCGTTATAAAATAAGTGAAGTTAGGGTCATTTTTTGGCGACTTTGACCCCCGATTCCTAGGCCCTTGTCATAGGTACAGCTTTGAAATTTTCACATTCTTTCTAGATTCGGGGAGGACTATCGATCGGTTTTGGTTTCATCCATTATAAAATAAGTGACGCTTTTAGGCTCTGGGATCTTGGTCTAAAAAGGGTACATATGTATGAATGTACATCTGTGCGCACCAAGCTGAGCTTAGGCCGAATGCTAGCGGCCGGTTCTTCAACTTAGTTAGAAAGATGTATATATGTATGTACACTACGTTGCTCACAAAATATGCAGAATCGCATATACATAATAACCTGTTATGCTATGTACCTATTATTTTTTGCATAATTGGATACAGATCTTCGCATATGTATGTACATTCGTTATCAACTTGTAATATGCACTTTGAATTTGGAGTATTTATATATTATGTACAAAAGAGAAGATGTCTTGAAATAAAGTTACAGTTGTATTATTGAATTCTAAACGGAATCATCGTGGCTTTTATTTTTAGCGTTTGCCATCGGACAAACAAAATAGTTTGCCTTAACAAATGAAAAGGCAAGAAAAAGAAAATAAAAGGAATAAAGGAATGTAATGGACAGGAAAGGAAAGGTAAGAAAATAAACAAAGGAAAAGAGAGGAAAAGAAAGGAAAAGAAAAGAACAAAAAAAAAGGAAAGAAAGAAAATAAAAGGAACTGAAATAACAGAAAACGAAAGGTAAAGAAAGGAAAAGAAAGCAAGGGATAGTAAAGAAAAGGAAAGGAGATGAAAATAAAGGAGAGAAAAGTAAATAAAAGCAAACGAAAGAAAGGTGAGAAAAGGAAAAGAAAGAAAGAAGAATAAAAACGACCTAAAACAAGTAGGGAAACCGGTCTTCGGCTGTGCCGAAGACTATATACCTTTCATGAATAACCATCACGATTTTCATCCAGTATAGCCTATCTCAATTTAACTTTAGCTCATACCGAAATTATCGGCACTATCGATTATATGGAGGCGATGTGTTATATTGGTCCAATCTCATTGATTTTAAACACCGACATTCCACATTCTAAAAAAACAATAGTTACGAAACTTCACGTTCCTACATATATAATTACAGGAGTTATCTACCGAAATCTGTTTATCGGAACAATCGATTGTATGGGAGCTATGTGAAATATTTATCCCATCTCGATGATTTTCAACATCGATATTTCGCATATAAAAATAGCAATACTTACAAAATTTCACGTTCCTACGTGTTTAATTACAGGAGTTATAGCCCAAAATCCGTTTATCGAAAAAATCGATTGTATGGGGGCTATGTGAAATATTTATCCGATCTGGCTGGTTCCGACAAATGATTCCTATATTAGAAAATGGTGGCCGCATACAAAATTTCAGCCAAATATCTCAAAAACTGAGGGACTAGTTTGCGTTCAAACAGACAGACAGGCAGACAGACGGACATGGCTAAATCAACTCATCTCGTCATCCTGATCATTTCGGTATGCTTATTGATGGGTCTATCTCTTCTTCTTCTCATACTTACAAACATCGGACCAAAGTTATAATACCATTTCATCTGCATGAAAGGTATAATAAATAATTATAAACGTTGAACCTGTATTGCTGAATGGTGTAAAGAGGGAGGAAAACGCAAAAAGAAGAGGAATGTATAGAAACGCTAAATATATAGAAGAGGGAAAAGTAGGGCAAATTTAAGAAATCGCAAAAAAGTGAAAGTTAAGGAAACTGAACTTTAAAAAGGTAGAGAAATAAAATAAGGTTTTTTCTGGTTGAATTTCAACCACTGGGCAAACTCTGGTGTTATACAAATGTGAGATTAACAATTTTAATATCAATATGATGTCGAATAACATGAGAAATTGATATGACAGTGATATGACGTACTAATGTTGGCTCAACAAGTTTTTTATCAATTTGACGTTAAATAAAACTTTTCGAAGTAATGTATTATTAACATGAGAAATTGATATGACAATGTCATACAGCTAATGTTGATTCAGCAACTTTTGTATCAATTTAACGTGAACAATATTTGTTTGATAATTTTAAATATCAATACGCCATTTTTTGCTGAAATGTAAAATTGTTAAAGCAGAAAGGTTAGTTCTACAAGCGACTTTTCTTTCGGTGTATTCAAGCCACACTTTGGTAAAAGAGACTAGTTTCCCACAGAAAGAAAAAAGGCATAAAAATCTGTTTGGAACCGGTTCCGGCTTTTGAAACGGTTTTGGTTTCTTTTTCAAATCTAAATAACGGTTACGGTTTTGGTTTTGAAAAATGAATCGGTTGTATATGGTTACGGTTTCGGTTTCAGTTCGGGACTTATATTATATCCAGTGAACAGTCCGTATTCGATGACATATCGCACACTAAATCAAAAAGAGTCACAACTCAAAATCAGAGTAACTTTCTGGATCGCACAAAAGTCATTTGATTTTTAAAAACTTGGCATCACTATGCTCTTTAAAGAGTAACGCTAATAGTCAAAAAGAAAAAAATTTGATGTACTGGCTTTTTATTAGGCAATCTATGCCAAAAGCGACCTAAAAAAATTTTGAATTGTGACGGTTTTTGATTTAGGGTGGGTGCGATATATTTCTTTACAAACTTTGAACGACATGATTTTTTGTATATTCTTAGGGCGCAAATGGATGGGTAATATCTCCGCTAGTTTAGTCTACCCATTGAAAGGGCTAAGCAATGGTTTTAATACTTACAACGCTCTTCCAATGAAATCCATCTAAGCAAATAGGCTGGCTGTGTTACAACGCAAATCACACTTGGAAAACTGCTGGGATAGCCAAACGTTTCCCGAAGCTCAGACTCAAAAGCTAATATTTCATCCAGTAGATGTGCAAGAAGTAGTTCATCGTGGCTTATTTCTTCAATATCAACCGCAACTTTTTCAATAATTAATTGTACAAGGCCGCGAATGAATTCCAGCTAAAAATAGTGTTTAATGAGATACATTTTACGTTTGTATGTACATTTGATAGACTGTGCTAAATATGTATGGAAAACATGAAGGTTCGAAATTTGATATGCATACCCTCTATATCGGTACGTTTTAACCTAAATAACATGTGTGCGAAATTTTATTGTTCTAGGATAACGGCAACCCGTGCCGATTTTGAATTAAAGTTCTTGTTAGCAGCTACACTTAGTTTGCAAAAAAGTCCAATAAGGCTTTGAAAATTACATAATCTTAATATTTGCCTCATATTTAACAGTTTGTTCAATAAATCTTCACATTTGAATTTTCTAAAGGATTAACAGATTCTTTGCAAGGATATTGAAAAATGAATTCACGAGAAAAGGACATTGGAATTTCAAAAGTATTAAAGCAGGTGCAAAACAATATGTTTTCTAGCAAAAATAATTGTGTACATCTTGAACTGCACTTTTTATAGGTCCTACAAGCGTATGAGAAACATTTCTTACTTGTATATGAAAAGAACAGGTAAATTCTATTAATTAGTTTGGTCGATATCTCCGAAACGGATTGAGATATTGAAATAAAACTTACACTACTTTCAAACCCTCATGAACACCCTTCATTTGATACCCATATTGTAAAAACATTTTCTGGCGTACATATGTCCTGCAGATCTGCTGCGCATCCTTAAATATTTGTATACACATTTTCAAAACTCTTATTACAATACAATTTTTTAAACATATAGAGTTTTAAAAAAGTTGAACGATAATAATTTTAAAGGACATTACATCCATGTCCTTGAAGGATAATTAAAAAAAAGTTATATTTAGCCTATAGTTATCCTTTAGAGTAGTAACCACATATCCACATGCTGTTCAAGTTTTCGGGAGGCCCTACAATCTTTGATCCTTAGGTCCGGTTTTTCAGTGCAAGTATAAACTTCAGTGCGAGTTCAATCTAAGTTTAAACGGTCAATTTGTATGAGATAAACTCTAGTCAACTTTGTCTGTGGTTTAAACTTGCGCTGACAAACCGGGCCTTAAAAGGATATTCTGAGCATCTGGTATAGAAAAAAATACCGATTTACTAATTACAAAGTCCTTAAAGGGTAACGATACACAGTGTATTGACTATATACATACCGCCAGGTGGAAAAAGGTTTATGTCAAAGGGAAATGCTTAAAAGTCGTATAGGCAAAAATGCTTATCATTTGCTTGTATAATGCTATGGAGTACCTGGGTGACCGAGCTTGCTCGGTGCTATCAATTTAGTGCTAACTTTACTTACCAAACTTGTGAGGATGTGTTACTCTGTCCTTTATATGTGGGCAAATTATTAAAATTTTGTAATTTTCGTAGCCGTAATGGACTTTTTGCGGACAACCCTACTTGAAAATATTTTAGTTGGTATGTCAGCAAAAATACCTTTCATTTTATACCCATATTGGCATATCTAGCTCCATAAATAAAAAAATTAAATAGGTGGCAACCCTGTAATACAAATATACTGCGATAAGGTGACAACCCTAGATGGCAACTGTACTTAGAAATATTTTAGTTGAAATGTCGCCGGAAATACCTCTAATTTGATACCGATATTCGCATATTTTACTCAATATTAAAAAAAAAAAATGAGATACGTTGCCACCCTTAAAAGCCCTCCAAGTGGCAACACCTAAGTGGATAGTCTTAGAATCAGGCATGCTATCACTGTGCCAAATTTCATCCAAATCGGTCAAGCGGTTCTCGAGATAGTACCGGATATAGAAATATAGTGCGGGCAACCCTAGGTGACAAACCTACTTGGAAGTATTTTAGTTGATATGTCGCCGAAAATACCCATCATATGATACCCATATTGTCATATCTTGCTCCATAATTAAAAAAATGGGATAGGTGGCAACCCTGTAAACTACTCGAAATGTCAACCCTAAAGTAGATAGCCTTGGAATCCTTCATACTGTCACCATACCAAATTTCATCCAAATCGGTCAACCGGTTCTCGAGATAGTACTGCGGTAAGGTGGCAACCCTAGGTCGCAACCCTACTTGAAAATACTTAAGTTGGTATCTCGCCGAAAGTACCTTTCATATGATACCCATATTGGCATATCTTGCTCCATAATTAAAAAAAAATGGGATAGGTGGCAACCCTGTAAACCGCCTCAAGTGGCAACCCTAAAGTGCATAGTCTTAAAATCGATCATACTATCACCATTCCAAATTTCAGCCAATTCGGTCAAGCGATTTTCGAGATAGTAACGGATATACAAATATATTGTGGTAAGGTGGCAACCCTACTTGAAAATATTTTAGTTGGTATCTAGCCGAAAATACCTTTCATATGATACCCATATTGGCATATCTTGCTCCATAATTAAAAAAAATGGGATAGGTGGCAACCCTGTAAACCGCCCCAAGTGGCAACCCTAAAGTGGGTTATCTTAAAATCGATCATACTATCTCCATGCCAAATTTCATCCCAATCGGTCAAGCGGTTCTCGAGATAGTCCGAACATACAAATATACAAATATACAAGATTAACTCGTTTAAAGATATTAGATACACACACTGAGATTATCTCCAATAAATCTTCTTTAATCAGATCCAAATTTTACCCTGATACACACAAAAATTAAGATTAACAGCATTGAGAATTACTACTTTGGTTGTTATTGCACTATATTCTTACCCACCTAAGCGACATCTAGTTGTCGAAAGTCGGATCTTAGAAACCAGCGCGACGCCTATCTGTCAGCTACCCTTAATTTCCTAGTGTTTCTTGGTGTTGTTGTCTTTTTATGTACAGAGTGTTGCCAGTGCAAATTTTTTAAAACTGCTCAAATCTTCTTAATTTTTGGGAGTTTATAATGAAGATTATGCTCAAGTTAACTCCCAAAAGCGCAGTTAATTCGGAATTTGCGCTAATGTATCAGCCGTATAAATTATCATAACGGACACGCTAATGTCCCAACCGTGCCGCCCTTTACATATCTAGCCACACTTTCCATAGTTAACGGCAGTCATCAACAGAATTGCTTCACACGGTTAAGGAGAATATATTGCTTTACACGGTTAACTAGAATCATTGCAACTGTGTCACTAACTAGAGTCGATGCATCTGTGTGAGCATAATCGCTTTCTCACGACGGTCGCGCAACTCAACAGTAGCGCCGGCAGAACATTATCAGCGCAGCTTGACGTGCTGGCTGGTTAGGGACTTAGGGTTAGGTTCAAGTGTCTGCCGCAGAGGCACACTTAGGCCAGTTTAGAAAGGCCCGTTTGTGATACCACCATCATTAGGAAAGTCAGTCCCGGGACCCGGCCATTTGGAAAATCCCTGAGTTGTTGGAATTTTCCACATAGCAGAATCCCGGGACTGACATTCCTAAACCGACACCGTTAATCCTCCTCGAACCACTTAGATGCCTTTATGAAGGCTACCAAGTCCTTTATGTCCAGTTCCACGATCTGGCTTAGGCTATCCAGGAAGGGAACTCCCAAAAAGCGCGTTCTCGCGACGCTTAAAACCGGGCAGTTGCAGATGAGGTGCTTCACCGTTTCCTCTTCCTCATCATCTTTGCAGCTCCTACAGCATCGTCGGTAGGGCACACCTAGCCTTTCTGCGTGCCTACCAATAAGGCAGTGCCCAGTTAGAACACCTATTAATGTGGAAATTTCTCTCCTCCTTAGGGCGTGAATGCCTCTAAATCTTTTATGATCCCATTTTGGCCACGTTTGTTTGGATGTCCGGCACCCTGGGGATTGTTGCCACCTTTCGTTGGCTTGATGGAGTGTGTACTCCTTCAGCATTAGCTTGCATGTGACAAACGGCATACCTAAGCGCTCTTTATCCCGAAGAATCTGCTTGGTCGTACCCTGCCTGGCAAGTGCGTCTGCCCACGGGCTTTATTTCCTCATCGAAAAAGAAATAACGTCTGCCGGGCCATTTAAAAGGAAGTAAGCCAATTTTTAGGGGCTTTTAGTTTTGTGTGGATTATACGGTTTATCTAACAAGATGCGATTTTTCATTCCAAATTTTCGCCTGCAGCGCTTTTTTAAAGAAATTTTAAATGGCCCGGCAGACGTTATTTCTTTGTCGATGAGGAAATAAAGCTCGTGGGCGTTATTTCTTTTTTTTAAGGAAATAATGCCCGCGGGCGCTATTTCCGCGGGCCCTATTGCACTGCACCCCTTATTGGTAGGCACGCAGAAAGGCTAGGTGTTCCCTACCGACGATGCTGTAGGAGCTGCAAAGACGATGAAGAAGAGGAAACGGTGAAGCACCTCATCTGCAACTGCCCGGCTTTAAGCGGCGCGAGAACGCGCTTTTTGGGAGTTCCCTTCCTGTCTAATATTTCATTGTCTAACTGCCAATTAGTGTTACGTGGATTGCGCTTCATGATTGGTTGTTCTACAATAAAGTCTAAAACCATTTCTATGTAACGGTGGTCGGAGAATGAATGTTCTTCCAGAACCCGCCATTTTCTGACCTGCGGGTCTTAGTGATAAAAGTAGGCTCATTACCCACGTTGCAAATTACCAGGTCTTTCACCTCCGTTTGTGGTAGAGGTTCTTCAGCATCGTAGGGCTTATAGACCGACGCCACTGTCAGGCGGGTGCTGTCGACCGTCAGACTGATAGCGGTAATATCACCATTGGTGTAGTTAGGTAGGAGAAAGGAGTTCAACTCAGACTTGACCAAAATACACGTTCTGACTTTGCTCTCCTCGCTGGCTCGAATGAGCTCGAAGTCCTTAGTCCCCAATCCGCAGATTCTCGAGCTATTTACCCAGGGTTCTTGGATGAGGACCACATCCACGTCGCCTTTAGAAAGACGACTACTTAAAGCAGCCGAGGCCACTTTAGATTTGTGCAGATTAATCTGAAGCACCACCAACATGAGAGCGCACGGACTTCCCTGCCTATCAACGACGAGTTGCTCCGATTTACTGCCCGATATGGCGTTGCGGGAGTCCTGCTGTCTGTAGCGTTAGATGTTAATCGCTTAGTGTTGGCTGCTAATACCGTGACGTCGAGGACTTTCTCGTCCTGTAGGCTGTCCTCCATCTCCGAGTTGATCACAGCACTATCGCCAAGGGACGTGGCGGATAACATGCTTTCCGCATCAGAATCCTCCGCTTTCTCTTCTGGTAATCCGTCTTCCGGTTCCCCCGGAGCAGCCGAGAAGGCAGCGCACTGAGCATCACCACGATATACGTGGATAAGCCTACGCTGTAGTGTACTAGGCCATTGCACCTCTTGAGAGGCTCGATTGACTCTTTATTCATGGTGAACACCACCTGTCTGTCGGTCCCTACCGCATCCCCGACCAGATTGACACTCCAGTCATGCGTTGGGAGGGACGGATTCATTAGCCGCAGCATCGTGAGAATTCTCTCAGGCCCTGCAGAATCCATGCCCTTGCCCTTGGCCGAGCCGAAATGTCCTTCCAGTCGACGACCTCGAGTTTTGCATCTTCGTAGACTTCACCCAGTCTTGCAGCTGCTGCCTTGTACAGTGCAACAGTTCTTGCGTCATCGCACGCGACAATATTAATCTGTCCCTGGTGCCAACCCGCACCCGTGACCGCCGCCGAACCACCTGGAGACTCCAAATAAACGTCAATAACAGCGTTTTCGAGTGCGTTCCGGATGTGCCACCACTGGTACCTGGGGATGGCCAAACGGTCGTTGCCTCGGTCAAGAATGCCGATAAGGATCCTGTCCTTGGTTACTCCAGCAAAGCTTAGTTTGCCCACTCCGGGGGTGTTTTGATGCCGCTTTGGATGAGGTTTTAGCCCCACGTCGGATCTCTGGCGTTTGAAAGTGAGTGTTTACCCTCTTTGGCACATAAGTGCTTTGGAAATCCGGTATCAAAGATTGCGCCAACTCTACCGTCTTCCTGGAATTCGGCGACAACGTTTCCTGCGGAACTCCCTCATATTTCCCCACGGAGAGCGGAGCGGAGATGTCCCCTGGGAGTCCAGACCCGTAGTTGCCATCGCGGTCGCTCTCTTTGCTGAAAGATTCTTTCCATTTGCAGCTTCTTTCTCCTTTGGTCCTCCGAGGCCAGGTCGTGAAACCGCTGCCTCAGATGTTAAGAGATTGGTTTTCATATTGGCGATTGATGGAAGTTTAGCATCCGCCGTTGTCCGCTTAGCTGCGTAGGCAGCCGTACTGGTACTAGCTGCAATCAAGTCATTCTTACTTGATAGAAATTTGGTTGACCGACTTGGAGTTGCCATCACTGTTGGTCCCCGGTTAATTTTGGAGTGGAGGCTGCCCTCCGACGTTTTTATTCGCTCTCCTCTGCTGAGGAGTGTACAAAGTTATTGTTTGTTGTTTTAAATTAATTTTATTATTACTATTTTTCATCTTGTTCGTACGATCCATCGCCGGACAAGGCCAGCTTAGGGTAAAGAGAAGAGTGTAGAGAATTTGTCTTTACTAAAATTAAAAATCAAAGATAGAAAAAAATTTCAATTTTTGTACAGAGCCCATGTTAAAAATTAAGCACCCTAATGTAAACAAAATCTAATTTTTAACATAATTATCTGTTCCTTTATTGCTGGGCCAATACACCTTAACTCTCTTCAATCGGGACCAAAATTTGTATGGGATATCTTTGGTCGTGATGCTAACGATTGAAGTAGCGATTCTGTAAACAAATTTTTTTACGACCACCGTAGTGTACACATAATGTAAAATACATATTTGACACACTCCTGTAGCCCGATTCCCTAACTTTTAACCACTCGCCAAGCGTTTAGGTTTTCGCCAGGGTTTGGCGTTTGTTCTTAACGAAACTGCGATTCTCTAACTTGTCTTTAACGCACTTCCATATTTTCAATATTTCGCACCAAATAAAGCGCCACAAACTTAAAAGACATTTTTATATTAATGCTAATTTATTATTTTCTATTAAACACTTTTAAACACCATCAAATTAATTCGCGATAACTAGCTACAATAAAAGTGTTAGCGAAAACAGCTGATCGAGTTTATCGACTTTTAGTGTAGTTAACACTTAGAGAATAGGGAAAAGCGATAAAAATGGCGTTAAACAGAATTAACGCTAACACTTGGCGATAAAATAGTTAGGGAATCGACCTACTGAACTTTTCCAATTGCAACCAAAAATCTGTATGCTGTTTCTTCGGTTATACTAAAATCTACTAAGTTTTTCTTACACTTAAGTGCATTCATGTTAATTTAACATGAACTTTATGTTAATTTAACGGGAAGTCATGTTAATTTAACACGAAGTGTAGTTATTCAACATAACCTTCATGTTAAAATAACATGACCGATAGTGTTGAAAAATAATAACCTGGAAAAGTGTTAAAAAAGTGTTGATTTTACATGAAAATTTTTCGGTGTATATAAAACCACGTAATGCTATGGATACACACACGGAGATTATCCCGCATAAATCCTATTTATCAAAGTCACATTTTCTTTTACAACATTGACGATTAACAACATTGAATATAATTATTTTGGTATTTGTTTCCTTTAGCACCCAACTACTAAAAAATTAGCTAAAATTATGGGAGATAGCTCAAAAGACGGGGGTTGGCCTCAGGACCACGAATCCGGAAGCGCTTTTATAAATTTTGTTTTAGTGAAAAGTTATGGTCAAAAAACCGAAAAATGACCCGGGTTCGATACCAAAATTGGGGCGGAATCCATGGTATTTATGTGTGATACGCCTTTTTGAGTTGGCGGCCTTCCACCGCGCTTATATAAAATAACCCTGGGCTACGCCATCCCACATCCTGTGGTTTCCTTAATTTTTCGGCACGTTTTTAGGTACAGCCTAATCAAATTACAACAACCACATGAAAACTTGCACCGTTGATTGCAAATATCTCTTCAGATAAGCAAAATATTAAAAAAGCGCTACCGGATTCGTGATCCTAAGGCCGAAACCCGTCTTTTGAGCCCTCCCCCATAATTTTAGCTAATTTATTAGCAGTTGGGTACTAAAGGAAACAAATACCATTATTTTAGTTCTTATTCCACCATACAGAGATGGTAATCATTATGAGTGAAATAATAAAAATCGGAATTTAGAGAATCAGGACGAAATCAAACACTGAAGAGGCGGATCGCCAAAAAAAACAAAAAACAAAATGTATAATTTACAAAAAAATCATTTTTTTAAATAAATTAACAAGTGCAACTATTTTTCCTGTAGTCAAGGAACCATACTTTAGTTTCGGTTTTTATATTTGACCACACATAGATTGTTAAAGGTACAAAAAATTAGGGGTTAGTTTGTACAAAGATCGGTAGTTGTAAAAAAACTTATAACTTTTATAAAAAAAAATTTAGAATTTTTTTAAATAAATTAACAAGTGCAACTAACTTTTATGTAGTGAAGCCACCATAACTTAAATTGGTTTTTATATTTGACCAGATTTTGTAAAGTACAAAAAATAGAGGGTAGTTAGATCACAGTTGAAAAAAAAAATTTATAATTTAAAAAAAATTAATTTTTTTTTAATAAATCCCCCCTGCGGCCAAACCCCCTTTTACCCCCTTACTTTTCATACATAAAATGTATATCAAATTAGAGGGAATCAAAATACCTATCGAATTGCTATGTTCGAAATTGGTTCAGTAATTTTTAAGTAATTGCAATTTAAAAAAATGCATAATATGAACTTACATTTCGGCCATCGGCCATCTTGAATTCGTCCATGGTTGCCCCCTTAACACAGTTTTTTTTAGATCACACCAGCGCTAAAAGCATAGTATGGTGGTAATTCTGTGTTAACTCATGACGTAGCAATAAGCTGATTCTGTCAAAACTGGCTAATTCTAATTCATTCTAACGGTATCGCTTTTGGCACAATCTCCTCTCCTTGCATCATTATGTTTATCAATCCCCATACTTCTTTTTTGATTTTGTAATTTTCGAAATTTCAAATTTGTACCAGATCGTGCTAGTTTTTTCAACTTTGTGGGGCTGGGTGCACCTCTAAACATGCGAGTAGGTCAATAAAATTTCACACGCTTATTTCTGGGCTAGAAAGGTACCGTTCTGGAGGTCAGGCAAAATGAACTTAAAAAAACAAAAAAAATGTTCGCTCCACCTTAATGAATAATCTGTACGCGGTCATATATAAAAATTAAAATTAAACCATGCTTCCTTGACTAAAGAAAATCAGCTGCACTTGTTAATTTATTAAAAAAAAGTTTACAATTTTACGAGCAGCCACAGTAGCAGCATAGAAATGCTGAGAAGCAAGCGATCGATTTCTGTCATTGGATAGTTGAAAATTAAAAACAGAAAGCTTTGCTGCTTCTGGCATGTTAAAAAAAAATTTTAAAAAATAAAAAACATATCAGCAAAAAAATAAATGCAAATGTATTTTTTTTATTAAACAGACTTTTTAAGGACTTTTACGGCCAACCCCAATTAGGTAATTGTAACAGTAATCACATCCACATAGTTACCGACTCTGTGTCCTGACTCCTTTGCCAGCTCACGTCTGCTGAATTTCGTCCTGCGACCACTAGCACCTACAGGTTTAACTCTTACCTATCGAGTATCGGACTTGTGGCTCGTCTCCCTGCGGTACCAAACATTTGTCGGCCTGCATGGCGGGCGGAAAACTTCAAATACCAACCTCGATCTGGCCCAACCATTTTGAAACGGCTATTGCTAGCTTAATGGATTGCTCGCTCCCTTTAGAAGAGATTGATGTAAAGACTCAAAACGGTCTCAAAGCGACCCTGAAATGATCCCAAAAGTGTTCCAAACTGACCTCAAATTCATAGCCATTTTCCAAATAAACCCATAATGATCCTAAAATGGTCCCAAAATGGTATCTAAAAGATCGAGCATCCACATCAATTATTTTATTTGGGCACGACAAAGTGTGTAGAAGTCCACGCAAGTGGGGAAAACTTCTGACCGCCATTCAACTGAGAATGGCCAGAGCGATTCTTCTATGTGCGGTCCAAGCAGCTCACTACGTCCGGGAAAGCCCACGTATCCTCTGGATAGCCACTGAACATCCGCTCGGTGGTGAACTAACGTAAGAAGGCGACAACCTGACAAGGCCACTCCGACATAATTGGTTTAAGGGCTTGTCAGGGGATTCCAACAGCAGCGTCTGTCATCATGAGATGCGGCTGCAAGCGGGCGTCTGTATAAATGTGTAACTTGAATCCAACTCCCCGAGAAACGGGTTGTGCGTAGGGTTTGGGACCCACCACATAAAACAAAAATTCCAATGAGATCTAATCGGATATGATAACTCTTTCTTCAGATAACGACCACAGCAAACGAGCTAGGACTATGATTAATGAAATCAGGGCATGCTCTTGTAATGTCCGAACCCTTAAAAGGGAAGGTGACGATGCCCGCCTAGTTGGCGTCCTCAACAAGGTAAAAGCTGACATCACCGTTATACAAGAAATGCGATGGACGGGGCAAGGTTACAAGACCATCCGAACCTGCAATGTCTACTGGAGCGGCCATACTAATGAGCGCAGATTCGGAGTCGGTTTTGTGGTAGGAAAGAGACTTGTAAAACATGTAGTGTCCTTCACAGCCATGAATGAGCGTCTCGCCACAATCCGAATTAAACTACGATTTTTCACCATATCGTTTATCTGCGTGCACACACCGACCGAGGACAAGGACGACGTGCAAAAAGATGCATTCTACGCGCAATTAGAAGAATCTTATGAGCACTGGCCCCGTAATGATATCAAAGTCATGCTTGGCGACTTTAACGCCAGGGTGGGCAAAGAGGGTGTATTTGGCTCCACTGTCGGTAAATTCAGCCTCCATGATGAGACTTCGCCAAATGGATTCAGACTGATTGACTTCGCCGGCGCACGAAACATGGTCGAATCCAGCACCAGGTCAAACATAAAAAGATCCATCAAGCCACATAGCTATCGCCAGATCGGAAAACATGCAACCAGATCGATCACTTTGTGACAGACGGACGGCAATCTTCCAGCGTTATGGACGTACGTACGATGAGGGGTCCGAACATAGACTCCGATCACTACTTGGTAGCAGCCAATATTCGTACCTGCCTAAGTACAACAAAAGAGGCGCTACAAAAAACGCAAGGAAAGCTGGACGTCGAAAAAGTGCAGTCACAACAGGCAGCCAATGATTTCGCAGAACGACTAGCACACCTGCTCTCTGAGAGCACAATTCAACCCAACGGAGTGCATGAACAGTGGGAACATATCTCCGGAGCACTTCGTACCGCAGCCGAAGAAGTAGTAGCAGTTGGTACGATGATAGAGAGTGCAAAGACGCAGTCATTCATAACGCTAAGACTCTAATATTATGTTGATATAGAGCTGGCAATGGCATCACGTTGGATAAACACGGTTGCCACTTATTACAAAATAACCAACCAAATTTTATGTGAAAGCAAACAAAACTAAAAAAATAGCAAATTTTAAGTTTTTCATTCATGAAAAAATTAGATAAACTACTTATAAAACTTTGCAATATAGGTTTATATAACATACATATTAGAGTGGCCTTTAATTTCTATAAAAAAAGATAGTTAGATTTTGAAAACGCGAGCAATGATCGACTTTCAATTAGCTGAAGCTGGTTCGCTGAGGCATTGAAAAGGATTACTATTGGAGTACTCAAATATCAAAAAATTGGAACACATGAAACAACGATTTTAGCCGGGTCACAACTGTGACGGTAGAAAAAACAGTTTATGGTACCTAGCGGAAATCGTATAAAATAATATCAATGTGGTACCCAAAGACGCGTATTTGTGTCTACTCTACTCGCCTATAAGGCGACGTTAAAAGCGAATGCAACGAGGAGCGTGTGTGAACACTACCGTGAGATGAAGAGGGAAGCGAGACGGCTTTTCCGGGCGAAGCAAAGGGAAGCGGAAAAGCGTGAAGTCGAAAAGCTTGAATTGCTAGCTAGCAGAAGCAACGTCCGAATATTTTATCAAAAAACCCGACAAATGACGGAAGGTTTTAAACCTGGGCCAAACTCCTGTAAAAATGACAACGGCGACCTGGTGGCAGATGTTCAGTGAATACTAAGGTTATGGAGGGATGACTTCTCTGCCCTTCTAAACGGAGGAACAGAGCAACAATCCAGAGAAGAGGACGAACCCGACCCCACAATCGAAGACGATGGAATCGATGTTCCACAACCCGACTGTAACGAGGTGCGAATAGCTACATCACGGCTAAAAAACAATAAAGCGGCGGGTGCTGATGGCCTGCCCGCTGAGCTATTCAAATGTGGCGGCGAGGAGCTGGTAAGGTGCATATACCAGCTCTTGTGCAGAATATGGTTGGATGAATGCATGCCTGAAGATTGGAATCTAAGTGTTCTCTGCCCAATCCATAAGAAGGGTCATCCCGCAAACTGCGCCAACTATCGTGGAATCAGCCTTTTGAACATCGCATATAAGGTCCTATCAAGCGTCTTGAGCGAAAGACTGAAGCCTGACGTAAACCAACTGATTGGACCTTATCAGTGTGGCTTCAGACCTGGTAAATCTACCATCGACCAGATTTTTACAATACGCCAAATCTTGGAAAAAAAAACCGCGAGAAAAGAATCCACACACAACATCTCTTTGTTTATTTTAAACCCGCCTTCGACAGCACGAAAAGGAGTTGCCTATATGCCGCTGTCTGATTTTGGTTTCCCAGCAAAACTTATACGGCTGTGCAAAATGACGCTGAGCAACACCACCAGCTCGGTCAGAATTGGGAAGGACCTCTCCGAGCCGTTCGGAACCCGCGCTACCAAGTCCATATAGATAGGCTTAAAATCAGTCCAAAACCTTTTTTACTTTTTGCGTTAAGAGATTTTCATTGGGATCCCTTTTATAATCTACCACCTTATGCTAGTCGTTTGAAACTTATAAACCTTCACAAACCTTTCCAGTCAGAGGAATTATTTTTGTGATTAAGTTACTAAATGGATCTCTCTCAAGCCCGTTTCTTCTAAGCGAAGTAAATTTCAATATACCCTCTCGGCCATCACGTCATTTTAAACCACTGGTCTTGAGACAGTGTAGAATCAACTTTGAGTTAAATGAACCATTTCGCTGTTTATGCCAATATTAAGCTCTCATTCTAGCACATTTGATGTTTCGGACTCGTTTTTCCGCATAAAAGAATCTATTATTTTTGTCCCTAATACTTAGAAACTTTTTGTAGTCTTTAATCGTGATTTGAGCTCTTTACTTTGTTTATATGTATGCATATATTATTTTTTATTTCACCTTATTTATTTATCTTTTTATTTTTCTCTATCCCGGCATTTTAAGTTCTCAATCTTCCGTCAACCAATTATTTATTAATGTTTAATTTATCCTATATCTACTTTACTTGGCTGATGATTTTTTCTCTGTAGCCGAGCAGTTTTAAATATCAACGATTAATAAACCAATGCCTTTCAACAGCTCGGCAACATTTATCAATCCGCGCGTTATGCGGATGCGCCCCACGTGCCGGTTGGGCGGGATATGGTGGGTAATCTGTCTGGCAATAATGAACACCCCACAGTTGGCAATCCACTCCGCGATCGACTGCCGGCAACCAACCCAATAGAATCTCTGGTTGACTTTCTCCAATGTTTTTGTGACTCCTAGATGACCCCCAATTTGACCATTATGTAGCTCATTCAAAACATCAGAGATTTTCTTCCTTGGGACAAACATCAGCTTCCGAGCGCATTGACCATCTTCGCTTTCCCATACTCTATGTAAGCAACTGGAAACCAATTTCAGACTGTTCCACTGTGCCCAACATGACTTGGCAACAGGAATTTCTGCTGACATCTCCTATCTTTTTGGTCGTTCGTTTTTCTCAATTCCCCGCATCACGCGTACAAAATCTGGATCCTCTAGCTGATACTTCCTTAGTTGAGCCATGTCCCATTCGTTCCACCGTACATCTATAACATCTTCCTTGGCCTCAGCTTTCGAACAATGCTTGAATTCCAGGTTACATGGTCGCCGGGACATTGCATCAGCATTACCGTGGCTCTATGGAAAAGTCATAACTTTGTAGTCGCTCTATCCACCGGACTACGGAACTGCAAGAGCCATTTCAACGCTGCATGGTCTGCCCTGAATCGCTATCCATAGAGATACTTCTGGAAATGTTTGATACACTTCACAATGCCAGTAGTTCTCTTCGTGTTACGCAATAGTTACTTTCGGGTTTCCCAATTGTGCGGCTATTGTACGCCATTATATTCTACTGCCCATCGACGAGCTGTGACAAAGCTCCTCCAATCGCATTACCACTCGCGTCTGTATCCAAAACTAAAGTAATCAAATCAATCCAAAATAAATGTAGAACCTGGGATTGGATACGCTAACATTGGGGCTGTGCACAGTCGTTCCTTCAAGGTTTGGAAAGCCACTTAATCAATTGTGCGGCTATAATACGCCACTCGCGTCTGTATGCGAAATAAATGTAGAACCTGGGATTGGATACGCTAACATTGGAGCTGTGCACAGTCCTTCCTTCAAGGTTTGGAAAGCCACTTAATTTTCCTTCTTCAAATCATTTGACATATGTATTCTTCCTGGTCAACTCATAGAGGCTACTGGCTACACTGACGAAATTCGGTACAAATCGACGATAACACGTGCACAGTCCAAGGAAACTTCGTAACTCCAAGTTTTTCGGTCTTGGCCAATCCTTCACAACTTCAATATTTTCTTTAGCAGTGTAGATGCCCTCCGTAGTTACCTTGTGACCCAAATAACTTACTTCCTTCTTGAAGAATGCACACTTTTTGGGACTTAATTTCAGACCGGCGCCAGCCATCCTTTGGAAATCTTCTTCCAAGTTTTTAAGTGTTCCTCAAAGCCTTTTCCCAGCACGATGATGTCGTACAGGTACACCAAACATGTTTTCCAATGCAGTCCTTTCAATACTTGATCCATGAGTCTCTCAAAAGTAGCTGGAGCGTTACCTAGTCCAAAGGGCATTACCGTGAATTGCCACAGCCCTCTCCAACGCTGTCTTTTCCTTATCTTTACCTTTAACCTCCACTTGCCAATAGCCACTTTTCAAGTCCAGTGTAGAAAACCATTTCGTACCAGATACACAGAGCCAAAAATGCCTAATAAAATTAATAAAATTGTCTCTATGAGCGATTTTTATTTATTTATTTATTTATTTATTTATTTGTTTATGTCTAAGGTAAAGCAGACACTTACTATTACAAATTGTATTAGACTTACATTAATTGTTACATAAAAAATAAGTTTTTAATTTAAATTGAGTTACCAGTTTAGGACTCGTTATATCCAAATCTAGAAAATTTGAGAAATAGTTGAATTCAGATAAAGTTCTATTCAGAGGAGCGTTAGCTCCGTAAACAGTTCTATTAAAACCAACTCGAAACACTACAAAAGTACGAAAGTTTCTGCATGGAACATTAAAGTTTATAAGCTGCAAAAGAAAAGGGCAGTCAATCTTACCAGAGACAAGATCGGCAATAAAAGAAATTGACAAAATCGATCTTCTATTCGATAATGATAATAAACTTATTAATCGGCACCGTGAAACGTAGGACGGAATAGGATCAGAAAAGTTTAGATACCGCAGGGCAAAACGAATAAAGCACTTTTGGACTCTCTCCAGACGATTAATATGGACCATATGGTATGGCCTCCATATATAAGCTGCATATTCAAGTTTGGAACGAACAAATGCAGAATACAAAATCTTATAGGTATACGGATCCGAGAAATTAGAAGAGTGGCGTTTTATAAAAGCAAGTGCTCCAAAAGAGCCAGCGATAATATAATTTAAGTGAGTATTAAAGCTTAATTTAGCATCAAAATATACCCCAAGATCTTTAATTTCGTTAACCTCAGATAGGCACGATTCACCTAAGAAATAGCAAGTTGGAAAAGGTTTAACCATTTTCGAGTAAGTGACTTTATGGCACTTGCTAATATTAAGATAAAGCCTGTTCAAAACGCAATAGTTAAAGAATTTATTAAGTTCATTTTGAAGTAGCAAAGAGTCATATGACTGTTTAATTTCAGAGTATATTTTGAGGTCGTCTGCATAGAGGAGAAATTTAGCCGATGTGAAACAACTAGAAATATCGTTAATAAATAATATGAACAGTAAAGGTCCCAAGATGCTACCTTGTGGAACACCTGAGGTAGCAATGAATGGCTTCGAGATCTCCCCATCTATAGCAACTACGCACTTTCTATTAGACAAGTATGACTTTATCCATTTAATTATACTGCAATGAAACCGTGTAAATGGCATCAATTTGTAGACCATTACGGAAGCATGAGTAACAGTCTTCTGTAAAGACTGCAAGGTTAGAGACCGTCGATCTTGCAGTTACAAATCCATGTTGATTTGGACAAATAAGATGCTTCACGTTAAAGTAAATTTTATCCTTTATAATGCATTCATACAACTTAGCAACAGACGAAAGCTTAGATATTGGTCTGTAGTTTATTATTTCACTTTTACTCCCACTCTTAAAAACAGGAGTGATAGTAGTGCTTTTCCAAGCATCAATAAAAACTCCCGAGGCTAAAGATAAATTAAACATTTTAGTAAGAGGTTTCACAAGTGCTGGGCAATTCTTCAATAATTTCATAGATAACCCATCCACGTCTGTCTGAGAAGAGTCATTAACATTTTTTAGCCCTTCAATAGTATCATTTTCCGACAGAACTATTGATCCAAAAGCAAAAGAAGAAGTGGAATGATGCACAGCAGCCAATTCATTAGGGGTCAAATCCTCATCACAGTCAAAATTAGATGAGAAAAAGACAGCAAACAGATTTGCAGCCTCCACAAGAGAAGATGCAGAAACATCATTTAAAAATACCGTTTTTGGTATACTTGAAACATTTTTCTTAGACTTTATATATGACCAAAACTTTTTAGGGTTGATTTTTATATTCAATTCGAAGTTATTTATGTAGTTTTCATAAAGTGACTTATTCAAATCATTAAACTTTTTCCTATAAAAAACATACAGCTCATAAAAGTTAGGCCTCTCAGTCCTTTTGAACTTCTTGAAAAACTTATTTCTCAAATTTTTTATATGCTTAAGCTCGGCAGTATACCAGGGAAGCTTATAAACTTTACTCTTAAAAATAGGAACAAATTTGCTACACAACGCTAAAATCGAACTTTTGAAAGTGTTAAAACAAGTTGCAACTTCATTACTTTGGAAGATTAAGTCCCAGTCAACCAAATTAAGCATATTATTCAGACCATCAAAGTCACAGCGATCAAAATTAAATAGTGGTAAAGTTGAAGAACCAATATTAAAAAATACATAAAATTCAATTTCCAGTAAAATTGGCATATGATGCAAATTAGCTGGGGATATAGAAGTCACAGCTTGCGACAACACAAAGTTCAAGTCGCTACTTATAAAAACTAAATCAAGAATTCGGCTTAAATCATTTCGTAAACCATTAACTTGGTTTAAACCAACACTCAAAAAGTTATCAATAACGTATGATTCATTACAACTAGAAACATTTACAGGAATCAAATAAGTCCTGTTATCAAGATAATTCCAATTTACATTGCTCAAATTAAAATCACCAAGAACACATAATTGATCACTGCCAATGTCACGCTGAAGAGCAAGAACATTGTCAACATGCGATTTATAAAGGCATTCATCACTAAGCGGGGGAATGTATGATACGCATATATACAGTTTGCCGAAAGAACCACATAACCGAACACACAGTTGGTCAAGAAGCGAATCATTATTAAGAAGATCATAAAGAGATGCACGCAAACTGCAACGAGCTGCAATAAGTACACCGCCTCCTCTGCTACAACCAGTTTTAATTGGATCTCTGTCCTTGCGGAACACATCAAAACAATTCAAATTAAAATACTCCGCATCAAAGAAATTATTATTCAGCCATGTTTCAGTTAGAACAAACACGTCATATTCCAGAAGAGAACTCAGCATGTAGACATTGCTTGTTTTACTTCTAAGGCCAGAAGTATTTTGATAATAAATTTTTAATTTATTACTGCTATTATTTCGAACAATCAGGTTCGAAGTGGTTGACTCTGATTTTTTCGAAAAAAACGGAATGGTCGAATCGAAATTTTTGCAGGCCAAACCTCTGGCTTCAGGAGTTTCTCATAGTCAGATTCGATCACCCCTAATTTAAAATTCACGAATCGGAGAGACTCTAGTTGCTGCTCTTTTTTCGTCAACCTGATACAACTAAGGTGTTGCTTTTCTATTGACGTATGTTTAACGACATAGTCAACGATATTTTCTGGCTGAACCGAAGGTTTAAATGAACCCAGGTGAAGGTATTTCAGACGCGAAGCCACCAGCAGTTCATTACTCTCACTAATGCCAACCAGAGGTTTTTCACGTTGACGTTGGTTCGTCTTATTCTGCTGCTTGCTTTTTTTATTGTTGTTGTTCTTGTTCTTGTTACCCACCAGCATCCACTCATTAGCATTGTCATCAGCCGACTTCGTTGCTAAATTCGAACACGACGGCGAGATAATATTCTCAGCATTACCATCCGATGTCATAATTACTGGCGCATTGTTTGTAGGTTTAGTTACACTCACTGCTTGTGTTGGCATATCAGCAGAGTCACGCGAATACGGAGGCACAGCAGGAAATGAAAACACACTAGTATTGTTAGTGGGTAATGCACTTGTTGAATTTACATATGCAGCAGAATTGAAAGCAGAGTGTAAACCACCCAATTTGGAAAGCTGTTCTTTTAGGTCTTTAACCTCAGCCACTAGATCGGCAACAACAGCGTGCAAATTAATGCCGACACAATTATCGCAATTGTAGACAACATTCGAATTATGAAAAATGTTGATATCAATTCCCAAACACGGTTGATGGAATACAGCCTTACAAAGCGAGCAATTTATAGCATTGTCTTTCACAATAGATTTATTGCATAAACCACAGCGCGATCGTAAGAGCGACATTACAACTCAATAATTAAACAAAACACGGAACTAAGAAAAAACACGTCCGTTCAGCACAACGATCAACGACAAACGATCCAAACTGACCTCAAATTCATAGCCATTTTCCAAATAAACCCATAATGATCCTAAAATGGTCCCAAAATGGTATCTAAAAGATCGAGCATCCACATCAATTATTTTATTTGGGCACGACAAAGTGTGTAGAAGTCCACGCAAGTGGGGAAAACTTCTGACCGCCATTCAACTGAGAATGGCCAGAGCGATTCTTCTATGTGCGGTCCAAGCAGCTCACTACGTCCGGGAAAGCCCACGTATCCTCTGGATAGCCACTGAACATCCGCTCGGTGGTGAACTAACGTAAGAAGGCGACAACCTGACAAGGCCACTCCGACATAATTGGTTTAAGGGCTTGTCAGGGGATTCCAACAGCAGCGTCTGTCATCATGAGATGCGGCTGCAAGCGGGCGTCTGTATAAATGTGTAACTTGAATCCAACTCCCCGAGAAACGGGTTGTGCGTAGGGTTTGGGACCCACCACATAAAACAAAAATTCCAATGAGATCTAATCGGATATGATAACTCTTTCTTCAGATAACGACCACAGCAAACGAACTAGGACTATGATTAATGAAATCAGGGCATGCTCTTGTAATGTCCGAACCCTTAAAAGGGAAGGTGACGATGCCCGCCTAGTTGGCGTCCTCAACAAGGTAAAAGCTGACATCACCGTTATACAAGAAATGCGATGGACGGGGCAAGGTTACAAGACCATCCGAACCTGCAATGTCTACTGGAGCGGCCATACTAATGAGCGCAGATTCGGAGTCGGTTTTGTGGTAGGAAAGAGACTTGTAAAACATGTAGTGTCCTTCACAGCCATGAATGAGCGTCTCGCCACAATCCGAATTAAACTACGATTTTTCACCATATCGTTTATCTGCGTGCACACACCGACCGAGGACAAGGACGACGTGCAAAAAGATGCATTCTACGCGCAATTAGAAGAATCTTATGAGCACTGGCCCCGTAATGATATCAAAGTCATGCTTGGCGACTTTAACGCCAGGGTGGGCAAAGAGGGTGTATTTGGCTCCACTGTCGGTAAATTCAGCCTCCATGATGAGACTTCGCCAAATGGATTCAGACTGATTGACTTCGCCGGCGCACGAAACATGGTCGAATCCAGCACCAGGTCAAACATAAAAAGATCCATCAAGCCACATGGCTATCGCCAGATCGGAAAACATGCAACCAGATCGATCACTTTGTGACAGACGGACGGCAATCTTCCAGCGTTATGGACGTACGTACGATGAGGGGTCCGAACATAGACTCCGATCACTACTTGGTAGCAGCCAATATTCGTACCTGCCTAAGTACAACAAAAGAGGCGCTACAAAAAACGCAAGGAAAGCTGGACGTCGAAAAAGTGCAGTCACAACAGGCAGCCAATGATTTCGCAGAACGACTAGCACACCTGCTCTCTGAGAGCACAATTCAACCCAACGGAGTGCATGAACAGTGGGAACATATCTCCGGAGCACTTCGTACCGCAGCCGAAGAAGTAGTAGCAGTTGGTACGATGATAGAGAGTGCAAAGACGCAGTCATTCATAACGCTAAGACTCTAATATTATGTTGATATAGAGCTGGCAATGGCATCACGTTGGATAAACACGGTTGCCACTTATTACAAAATAACCAACCAAATTTTATGTGAAAGCAAACAAAACTAAAAAAATAGCAAATTTTAAGTTTTTCATTCATGAAAAAATTAGATAAACTACTTATAAAACTTTGCAATATAGGTTTATATAACATACATATTAGAGTGGCCTTTAATTTCTATAAAAAAAGATAGTTAGATTTTGAAAGCGCGAGCAATGATCGACTTTCAATTAGCTGAAGCTGGTTCGCTGAGGCATTGAAAAGGATTACTATTGGAGTACTCAAATATCAAAAAATTGGAACACATGAAACAACGATTTTAGCCGGGTCACAACTGTGACGGTAGAAAAAACAGTTTATGGTACCTAGCGGAAATCGTATAAAATAATATCAATGTGGTACCCAAAGACGCGTATTTGTGTCTACTCTACTCGCCTATAAGGCGACGTTAAAAGCGAATGCAACGAGGAGCGGGTGTGAACACTACCGTGAGATGAAGAGGGAAGCGAGACGGCTTTTCCGGGCGAAGCAAAGGGAAGCGGAAAAGCGTGAAGTCGAAAAGCTTGAATTGCTAGCTAGCAGAAGCAACGTCCGAATATTTTATCAAAAAACCCGACAAATGACGGAAGGTTTTAAACCTGGGCCAAACTCCTGTAAAAATGACAACGGCGACCTGGTGGCAGATGTTCAGTGAATACTAAGGTTATGGAGGGATGACTTCTCTGCCCTTCTAAACGGAGGAACAGAGCAACAATCCAGAGAAGAGGACGAACCCGACCCCACAATCGAAGACGATGGAATCGATGTTCCACAACCCGACTGTAACGAGGTGCGAATAGCTACATCACGGCTAAAAAACAATAAAGCGGCGGGTGCTGATGGCCTGCCCGCTGAGCTATTCAAATGTGGCGGCGAGGAGCTGGTAAGGTGCATATACCAGCTCTTGTGCAGAATATGGTTGGATGAATGCATGCCTGAAGATTGGAATCTAAGTGTTCTCTGCCCAATCCATAAGAAGGGTCATCCCGCAAACTGCGCCAACTATCGTGGAATCAGCCTTTTGAACATCGCATATAAGGTCCTATCAAGCGTCTTGAGCGAAAGACTGAAGCCTGACGTAAACCAACTGATTGGACCTTATCAGTGTGGCTTCAGACCTGGTAAATCTACCATCGACCAGATTTTTACAATACGCCAAATCTTGGAAAAAAAAACCGCGAGAAAAGAATCCACACACAACATCTCTTTGTTTATTTTAAACCCGCCTTCGACAGCACGAAAAGGAGTTGCCTATATGCCGCTGTCTGATTTTGGTTTCCCAGCAAAACTTATACGGCTGTGCAAAATGACGCTGAGCAACACCACCAGCTCGGTCAGAATTGGGAAGGACCTCTCCGAGCCGTTCGGAACCCGCGCTACCAAGTCCATATAGATAGGCTTAAAATCAGTCCAAAACATTTTTTACTTTTTGCGTTAAGAGATTTTCATTGGGATCCCTTTTATAATCTACCACCTTATGCTAGTCGTTTGAAACTTATAAACCTTCACAAACCTTTCCAGTCAGAGGAATTATTTTTGTGATTAAGTTACTAAATGGATCTCTCTCAAGCCCGTTTCTTCTAAGCGAAGTAAATTTCAATATACCCTCTCGGCCATCACGTCATTTTAAACCACTGGTCTTGAGACAGTGTAGAATCAACTTTGAGTTAAATGAACCATTTCGCTGTTTATGCCAATATTAAGCTCTCATTCTAGCACATTTGATGTTTCGGACTCGTTTTTCCGCATAAAAGAATCTATTATTTTTGTCCCTAATACTTAGAAACTTTTTGTAGTCTTTAATCGTGATTTGAGCTCTTTACTTTGTTTATATGTATGCATATATTATTTTTTATTTCACCTTATTTATTTATCTTTTTATTTTTCTCTATCCCGGCATTTTAAGTTCTCAATCTTCCGTCAACCAATTATTTATTAATGTTTAATTTATCCTATATCTACTTTACTTGGCTGATGATTTTTTCTCTGTAGCCGAGCAGTTTTAAATATCAACGATTAATAAACCAATGCCTTTCAACAGCTCGGCAACATTTATCAATCCGCGCGTTATGCGGATGCGCCCCACGTGCCGGTTGGGCGGGATATGGTGGGTAATCTGTCTGGCAATAATGAACACCCCACAGTTGGCAATCCACTCCGCGATCGACTGCCGGCAACCAACCCAATAGAATCTCTGGTTGACTTTCTCCAATGTTTTTGTGACTCCTAGATGACCCCCAATTTGACCATTATGTAGCTCATTCAAAACATCAGAGATTTTCTTCCTTGGGACAAACATCAGCTTCCGAGCGCATTGACCATCTTCGCTTTCCCATACTCTATGTAAGCAACTGGAAACCAATTTCAGACTGTTCCACTGTGCCCAACATGACTTGGCAACAGGAATTTCTGCTGACATCTCCTATCTTTTTGGTCGTTCGTTTTTCTCAATTCCCCGCATCACGCGTACAAAATCTGGATCCTCTAGCTGATACTTCCTTAGTTGAGCCATGTCCCATTCGTTCCACCGTACATCTATAACATCTTCCTTGGCCTCAGCTTTCGAACAATGCTTGAATTCCAGGTTACATGGTCGCCGGGACATTGCATCAGCATTACCGTGGCTCTATGGAAAAGTCATAACTTTGTAGTCGCTCTATCCACCGGACTACGGAACTGCAAGAGCCATTTCAACGCTGCATGGTCTGCCCTGAATCGCTATCCATAGAGATACTTCTGGAAATGTTTGATACACTTCACAATGCCAGTAGTTCTCTTCGTGTTACGCAATAGTTACTTTCGGGTTTCCCAATTGTGCGGCTATTGTACGCCATTATATTCTACTGCCCATCGACGAGCTGTGACAAAGCTCCTCCAATCGCATTACCACTCGCGTCTGTATCCAAAACTAAAGTAATCAAATCAATCCAAAATAAATGTAGAACCTGGGATTGGATACGCTAACATTGGGGCTGTGCACAGTCGTTCCTTCAAGGTTTGGAAAGCCACTTAATCAATTGTGCGGCTATAATACGCCACTCGCGTCTGTATGCGAAATAAATGTAGAACCTGGGATTGGATACGCTAACATTGGAGCTGTGCACAGTCGTTCCTTCAAGGTTTGGAAAGCCACTTAATTTTCCTTCTTCAAATCATTTGACATATGTATTCTTCCTGGTCAACTCATAGAGGCTACTGGCTACACTGACGAAATTCGGTACAAATCGACGATAACACGTGCACAGTCCAAGGAAACTTCGTAACTCCAAGTTTTTCGGTCTTGGCCAATCCTTCACAACTTCAATATTTTCTTTAGCAGTGTAGATGCCCTCCGTAGTTACCTTGTGACCCAAATAACTTACTTCCTTCTTGAAGAATGCACACTTTTTGGGACTTAATTTCAGACCGGCGCCAGCCATCCTTTGGAAATCTTCTTCCAAGTTTTTAAGTGTTCCTCAAAGCCTTTTCCCAGCACGATGATGTCGTACAGGTACACCAAACATGTTTTCCAATGCAGTCCTTTCAATACTTGATCCATGAGTCTCTCAAAAGTAGCTGGAGCGTTACCTAGTCCAAAGGGCATTACCGTGAATTGCCACAGCCCTCTCCAACGCTGTCTTTTCCTTATCTTTACCTTTAACCTCCACTTGCCAATAGCCACTTTTCAAGTCCAGTGTAGAAAACCATTTCGTACCAGATACACAGAGCCAAAAATGCCTAATAAAATTAATAAAATTGTCTCTATGAGCGATTTTTGGGCTCACGGGTAGTCGAAACGACGGAAACGAAAAAAAACTATACGCAAATCTATTTGGTTTAATAAGGAAATTCTTATTGATATTACTAGCTGGTGCCCGCGACTTCGTATGCATATAATTTCTGTTTTTTTTTTTTAAGATTAAAATCCAACAAAAAGACTGGAGTTCAGGACTTAAGGGCCTTGTTGACCTGTAAGCTTTAAAGTTTGTCTGCTGCTGCATTCATAAACACCTTTTGACACCCTTATTGTACTAAGACATTTTTGGTCACCCCTGGTCCACATATTGGGCGATAACTCCAAAACACGTTGAGATATCGCAACAAATAATATCTTAAACTTTAAGTTGAGCGTCTAGCAATTCAACGACTCAATTCCATTCTGTACTTTTAGAGTGTTACGACCACAAACATACAGAGAGACATGGTCCACATATTGTGCGATAACTCCAAAACCGATTGAGATATCGAAAAAAGTAATATCTTAAATTTTAAGTTGAGCGTCGAGCAATCAAACGAAAAAATTTCATTCAATTCCATTCATTTTTTTCAGAGTGATACGGCCACAAACATACGGGCAGACAGACAGACACACAAAAATTTTTAAAATGGTTGATTTGGATTCTACTCGCTTAATAATGCTTCCTGAAATCAATTTTTTGTTGATATCTGCCATGTACAGACATCGACCAGTTACAATTTTATTATATGTACAGATTAAGTGCAATTTCTTCTTATTTCTTTGCGATTTCTTTTTATATGTGTTATTAATAAGAAAATCTTCTCAAGATTTCCTTAAAAATATGAAAAAAGGAGAAAGAGAGAAAACTTCTTATTTTAATTAGATGATCGTATACGGCTGATACATTAGCGCAAATTCCAAATTATCATAGATATCATAACTATTTGACCGCTACTGTCATCGATAAATAAACAAACATAGCAAGGACCACTACCAAAATTACGAGTTTGCAGCTACTGGACACAAGATGTCACCAAAAAAGAGCGACATCTAATTTTAAACCGCAAGTACTACAATCAAAGCCATCTAGTGCGCTTATTTTGAATCTTCAATTTTGGGTGGGTCAGTATAAAATTTGGATGTGATTAAAAAAGATTTATCGGAGGTAATCTCCGTGTGTGTATCCATAGCATTAGGTTTCCTAACAAGAAGATTTGACTTATTAATGTTTTCTAAGGGAAATCTTGCAGAAAACGAACTGATTTCTTAGGGTTCCTAACAAGAAGATTTGACTTATTAATGTTTTCAAAGGGAAATCTTGCATTATCATCAGCAGACATCATGTAAAACATAGCTGCAATTAGACGCTGGGAAGCAGAAGTAGCCGATGGCTTGATGGTAAACACCTGTGTTCAGCAGTCATTATGTGGTTAGATCGATTCGCGGTGGAGGCAATATGGCAAGTGTGGTAGGCAATGTGAGGAGGAGTGCGGTGAGATGGCTTGAAGGCAATATAAAAAGGCAACATAAGAAGGTAAAGGCAATACAAGAGAAATCTAAAATTGAATCGTAACTGATAATCTGAAGTTCTCGAAGACAATATCAGAAATCTGAAATATAATTTTTATTCTCAATAATATGTGATTTCTTTTGGATAACAAAGTCAAATCTTCTAGTTTGGAACCCTAAGAAATCAGTTCCTTTTCTGCAAGATTTCCCTTTGAAAACATTAATAAGTCAAATTTTCTTGTTAGGAACCCTAAGAAATCAGTTCGTTTTCTACAAGATTTCCCTTTGAAAACATGAATAAGTCAAATCTTCTTCTTAGGAACCCTAAGATCGTCTTATTAATATTAATAAACAGTTATCTGCAAGATTTCTCTTTGAAAACATTAAGAAGTCAAATTTTCTTGTTTGGAACCCTTTGAAATCAGTTCGTTTTCTGCAAGATTATTATTAATGGATAGCTGTCCATTTTCGTTACGTCATTCAACTTTCGGTAATCCACACAGAACCGAATTTTTCCATCCATCTTTTTCACAAGCACCGGTGAGCTCCATGGAGGAGCTTGGCGGATTGGTCTCGCGTCACCGGTATCAATGTGATGCTTCACTACATTGGTTCGACCTGGTTTGGAGCCTTGTCAAATATGCTAGAGTACTTTAGTGGAAGTTGTTTTGCCTTATTCTGGTGGTCTTTTCGAGCTATTGCGTCCACGCCGTGATATCATCTGAAATAACAATGTTGCTGGTAGAAACATTTTCCTGGAGCTGTTCACAATTTATAACCACCTCCACCTCCTGACATTGTCCCAATATAGCTCCTTTGGAAAGCTTGATCGGCGATCTGAACTAATTTAGTACTCTTACCGGTAAACGTCCATCTTGTTTTGTCATAGCCACTGTTTTTCCTAATAGTATATCCGTCTTTAATTTGTTTGCAGTCTCTACAGCCCACAATGTATTTGTCTCATAATTTCCATCAATCCCTGCCCAAACGACTGCCTCCGACTTCGGTGGAATTTGTTGGCTATCTTCCACGAGTACCCGCTTATTGCTCCACTTGCTCTCGTAACCAAAATTGAGAGGCACATCCATGTTCTTATAGACCATAGTCCTGTTTTGCATGTCGATCTTGATGTTTTGGTTGCTTAAGAAATATCTGCCACTATAAAATTGTGCAGTACGGTGACATTCCCAATTAAGATTTCACATGTTACTTCTCCTTGACTTGAGTGTCCTCACCAGTCGCCGTACGCAACTTTGCTCCATGTAATGGCCTCACTTCTTTGTTGACTAAATCGGATCGAATGATGGACTGAGAGTCCTCTAACAGTAACATATCTCGACTTCCTTCCGATGTGTGAGACAGAGATTATTGGTCATCCAATTTCGGGAGCCAGCCTACGACCCTTGCGGCTGACTCTCTTTTGTTAACGGATTGGGAGACTTGCTCATTTCCTTCAGCCTTGCGCTTACGTCCGCCTGCATTACTGGAATTGTTGGAGCCAGATCCACAATACCGTGCAATATGACCGGATTTTCCGCACTGGAAGCACTTAATGGCGCCATCGTTTTTCTTCTGTGGCCCATTCAATGCTTACAAAATTTTGTAGAATTTGTTGACGAAGTCTGGCGTCTCCACTTCCACACGGTGAGCTTTGTACACTGGTTTGCTCAAAAGCGATGCAGTTTCATGAGTTAGACCATGTGATACCGTCTCCACGAATGATCTCTTTGGATTTGCATATGTAGCTAGCTTCGTCTCCACATCACGTATTTTATTTATGAAACTTTGGATTTTCACCCTCTCGATGTATTCCACTAGTGCGTCTGCAGTTGCGTAATGGGCCAACCTCACGATGTCCGATGCAAACTCCTGTAATGTTTCTTTCAGCGTCCGGAATAGTCTGTAAGATTTCGGCTGCAGGTCCTTTCAATGCCATAAATAAAGCAGCGACTTTATCCTCAGCGCCCCAGTTGTTCACAGTTGCTGTCTTCTCAAATTGTAGCTTAAATACCTGGAAAGGAACAGAACCGTCAAAGGATGGGGTTTTTACCTTTGGTGCGCTTGCTGAAACTACTGTGCGATTCAGCTGCAACTCCTTGATACGATTTCTTAACGCCTCGACTTGCTCCTCAAGCTGCAGTATTTTCTTGTCCTGTATTTTTAGCTGTGAGCTCCTCAAGTTGAGCTGAGATCTGAGATGTCATGCGTGTCTCTTGTTGTTCCAACTGATATGCCAAACGTGTCTCTTGTGGTTCCAACTGAGATGCCATGCGTGTCTCTTGTTGTTCCAACTGAGATGCCATGCGTGTCTCTTGTTGTTCCAACTGAGATGCCATGCGTGTCTCTTGTTGTTCCAACTGGGATGCCATGCGTGTCTCTTGTTGTTCCAACTGAGATGCCATGCGTGTCTCTTGTTGTTCCAACTGGGATGCCATGCGTGTCTCTTGTTGTTCCAACTGGGATGCCATGCGTGTCTGTTGTTGTTCCAACTGGGATGCCATGCGTGTCTCTTGTTGTTCCAACTGGGATGCCATGCGTGTCTGTTGTTGTTCCAACTGGGATGCCATGCGTGTCTCTTGTTGTTCCAACTGGGATGCCATGCGTGTCTCTTGTTGTTCCAACTGGGATGCCATGCGTGTCTGTTGTTGTATCCAAAACGAAAGTAATCAAATCAATCCAAAATAAATGTAGAACCTGGGATTGGATACGCTAACATTGGGGCTGTGCACAGTCGTTCCTTCAAGGTTTGGAAAGCCACTTAATTTTCCTTCTTCAAATCATTTGACATATGTATTCTTCCTGGTCAACTCATAGAGGCTACTGGCTACACAGGCGAAATTCGGTACAAATCGACGATAACACGTGCACAGGCCAAGGAAACTTCGTAACTCTAAGTTTTTCGGTCTTGGCCAATCCTTCACAACTTCAATATTTTCTTTAGCAGTGTAGATGCCCTCCGTAGTTATCTTGTGACCCAAATAACTTACTTCCTTCTTGAACAATGCACACTTTTTGGGACTTAATTTCAGACCGGCGCCAGCTATCCTTTGGAAAACTTCTTCCAAGTTTTTAAGTGTTCCTCAAAGCCTTTTCCCAGCACGATGATGT